>JADWQK010001454.1:0-1200000 GCA_017933935.1 Sesamia nonagrioides | reverse complement strand
CAGTTTACTGTCTCAATTCAATTCGTGCTATGATGAGACCCACTTCAATTGTGCTAAACGGGTGTTGCGATACATAAAGGGGACATCTGATTTTGCGCTTGTCTTCCGAAAATCCGGTAACTTAGAGATGCGCGGGTACGTTGACGCTGATTGGGGGGGATCATTCGATCGAAAGTCCTTCACAGGAATGCTTTTTACATTAGGCGATAATTTAATAGTATGGGAGAGTCGCAAGCAGCGATGTGTAGCATTGTCTTCGACTGAGGCAGAATACATAGGACTCAGTCAGGCTGCTAAAGAAGCAATTTACTTGCGAGGTTTGTTGTCTAGTTTGACTAAAAATGCTTGCGACAAACCAACGATTATTTTTAACGATAATCAGTCAGCACATAAAATATCGCAAAATAAAATGAACCATAATAGAACAAAACATATAGATATTAGGTATCATTTTGTCCGCGAAGCCTTGATTAAGGAGGCGATTGATGTACAATACTTGTGTACTCAAGAGATGTTAGCAGACATGTTAACGAAGTCTCTGCCAGGCCCAAAACTTAAACAGATTGTACAAAAATTACCCATTAAGAGGGCGGGCAAGTACAGTTAGGTTTAGGATTTGTAATTTGAGTTTTATACCTATCTGTTGTAATGGTTATTTTTAATTTTGATATTGTTTTGTTTTGTTAATGTGACGCGTTGGATTTATTACTTCTATATGTAATCAAGTTAGCGTTTTTGGTTCTAATTTGTGTAACTCATCATGTAGTAGATTGAGGAGGCGTGTTGGAGGTTGTATACCTACCTTGGCAACCAACACATGATGCGCTGTCTGTCGTCATGACAGAACTATAAAATAAATGGTGTGAAGCTGATACGGTCTATAATTTAGTAAATAATATAAGTACTCGGGGAATGCGCTAATGCTGGATAAGTTAATTTTTAACAGAAACTACCTACAGCCAACCAGTCAAGAAAATATAAATTGACTGCGTTCTTGTTTTATACCTGTAAACAAGTCTACGTTGAGCAAAATTATATTATACACCACCGGAATAGAGTTCAAATTGGAACATACTAATGGCTTATAAAAACATGCCGGGCACAAACTGCCGGTTTGTTATTGCGCTGTCTCTTTCCACCGCGAAACCCGGCGAGATGATGATATTGATTTGTTTTCATTGCGTCTCTTTTTTGCCTATGAGCAACATACTAAGTCTGTTTCATCCGCTTGACCTTCCTTATTTACAGGCACACACACACGCTTATGCTTAACAGTGCCAGATAAGTTGTTTTCGCGTCATCTCCTTCTAGCTCTAGGAACGAAGCGAACAAGGAAGACGCCTTTTAACGAAATGTTGCGTTACTGGCTGCGTGTTGCCGGCCGGTACTTTTATGCGGAGTTTGAGCTGTGACCACTGCGCTGGTACTTATGAATTGGTAAAGTAGGCCAGTACGTACTGACGCGCTTTATACTCTATTGCAGAAGGGAATGCATGAGACAAAAAATTAATCCATACCTACACATTTTCATACAATTTTAATGAATTTATATATGTGCAATCATACATACATTTTCTATCTACGTTAAAATTGTAGCTCGGTTAGATTTTTTATTTTTGAACCACTAGGTGGGTGGATAGAGTAAATTCCACACGTGGTTAGACTCGGTGGCTTTGTTTCTAAACTAAGTTTTGTCAACTAGTTGATGTTTACAAATAAAAACCGCTTAGAATGATGAAGTTGTTTAAAAATTAAATTTAAAAAACCGTTTCCGTAAGCCATTTCCTTAACCACTTGGATAACAATTTGCACTTTACATTAAGAAATTTTATCGTTTATCACACACTGGAAGACTGGATTGTAGAAATTATTTTTATTAATATAAGTTATAGGTATTCTTTGTCTATTCTATTGTCATTACAAGTTGAAAAATGGCTTTCTAAGTTGTTAAGTCGAACATAGAGATGGCGATGTCGATGCACGAGTGAGAAAGCGCACACGGGCTGCACCCCATAAAGCCAAGGGACAACCAGGAGTACGACAGGTCACTGAACTGCCGATGGGTTTACCCTTACGGTTCGACGAAACGGTATGAACGTCGATGTGATATTTGACCCCCCAGTGAGCATATTTTGTTAGCCTTTTTAGATACTATCAGGGTAAGTTATAAACACATTGAATAATATTAATAATAATAATAATAATAATTTATTTCCAAAAAGCTTATTACTATTACACATGACATGTGGCAACAATTTCAATTAAAATATGAGAGTTTAGCGTCTGTAGCCGAACTAGGCATAGCCTGTATTTCGGCTATCAGCACCATTCCCCTCGTGAACTACAACAAGAATGTGCCAATCAAAAGGCATATACAATTACATTATTGCTGTGTAAAATACAGAATAATAAAGAACAATAAAATAATAATAATTGATTAAGATGATAAAGAAATACAAAATTATAATTTTTGAGTAATTTAGAAATTAATTTGAAAAAAAAAAAATTAATTTGAAAAAATAATTAATTTGAATACATCGATTAAATGGAATAAGTTGATTACATACATATATATGTTTTTTATTGCATGGCTGTGTGAGTGGCTTACGTATATGATAATGTGTGTGTATGTGTGTTTGAGTAAATATGCAGTGACATGTGGATATGAGTGTGAATGTAAGTGATGAGTGTGTAGGTGAGCTGTGTAGTAGTTTTATCTTTGTTTTCCGAGCTCTTCACTGAACAGTATTCCTAAAGAGGTACGTATATTAATTGTTCCGTCTCCTCGTAGTTTAAATTCTGTAAGAATTGGGATACTTTAATTTTGCATTGTTTTGTAGTCAATGTGTATATATTTAATGATTTGTTAATTTTATTGTAAAGGAAAGGGCCTAGAAATCTTAGAAATCTTTTACCAAAGGTTGTTTTAAAAGTACTTATGTAGTCGCATACATGATGTTTACGCCGTTTCTGTAGTAACACCGGGTTGTAGGGCTGTTTTTTATGTTCATGTAGGACAGTTTTAAGTATGTACAGTTGTCTTACAGTCAAAACCCCGCACAACTGGAACAGTGTGCAAGTGGGAAAGCGCATTGGCTTGAATGTGCTTACCTTGAGTATAGCTCGCTGAGCGACCTCAGCTGACTTTAAGGTGGTTTTGCAGATACCTCCCCAGGAGGAGAGGCAGTAGGTAAGGAGCGACTGACAAAGAGCCTGATATATTCGCTTCAGCAGCGGAGGGTCTGCGACATGACGTAGATTTTTAAACACGTATATTAATTTACGCACTCTATTGCAAAGAGTTTTGACATGTTCTTTAAAATTTAGATTTTGGTCTAAAGTGATACCAAGGTACTTCAAAGTGAAAACGCGTTCTAAAGGTGAACATGAGCAACTATCCGCAGAATTGCAACCATGAGAAACAATTCTTAGGTCATCGCGAATACCCACCGCCTGTCTAATGCTGAAACAAATATACTTGGTTTTGTCCACATTCAAAGTAAGCACATTTTTCTGCAGCCATCGCTTAGTCATGTCAAAACCATTCTGTGCGTCAGCGAAAACCTCCTCCCAACTATCACCCGCAAACACCAACGCGGTGTCATCCGCGAAAGAGATAATTTCGCCTTTAGTGAGTTTAAGACAAGTAAGCGTATTTATGTACACAAGGAAAAGGGTGGGCCCCAATATACTTCCCTGTGGCACACCATGTGTAATTGGAAGGTAAGTGCTTTTGTATTTGCCCACTCGCACACACTGGGTTCGCCCAGAGAGGTAACTTTTGAAAAGTTCCAGCTGGGCGCCCCTGATGCCCAGAACTTCTAATTTTTTGAGTAAGAGTGAGATAGAAATCGTATCAAAAGCCTTTGCCAGGTCAAGAAAAATAGAAAGACATTTTTTCCCTTTATCCAAGTTAGAGCTAAGAAAATCAACTAATTTATTTACTGCCTGTTCTGTAGATTTTCCGTGCCTAAACCCGAATTGGTTCACTGAAAGCAGATTATTTTTTTCGAGATATTTAACTAGACGGTTGTTAATAATTTTTTCTAGAATTTTAGAAATTGCTGGTAGTATAGATATGGGCCTGTAGTTATTTATACGACTCTTGTCTCCACTTTTATAGATCGGGCAGACTTCTGATCGCTTTAAGGAACAAGGAAATACTCCAGTTCTCAAACAATCATTGAAGATTTTATTCAAGGGGTGTACAAGGATGTGTCTATGTTGTTTCAAGAAGCCACTGCTGATACTATCCCATCCCGGTGCACTATCTTTTTTCAGGCCCATGATAAGATGTCCAATCTCGTCATGGTCTGTCTCAATTAAGACGAAAGAATTGGGGACATTTAGTGTTTCGTCTTGAACATTACATAATAAAGGTTCGGAAAGAATATTTTGTGGACTAATTTTGTTAGCCAGTGACCCACCCACATTTATGAAATAACTATTTGCTTCATGGAGTGATTGATCTGGAGATGATGATAGAGTTAGGAGATCTTCATGGTGTTGTTTTGTTTTTGTTGTGTGTGTAATGTTTTTGATTACTTTCCATAATTTTTTATTGTCATTCTGCGCTTCAATGATTTGATTTTTTTCATGCGCCCTTTTTAACCTTCGCAACAGTGAATTACAGAAATTTCTATAACGTTTGTAGGTAATATTTAAGACTTCATTATCTGGATCGCTGTTTGCCTTTTTGTGTAGTTGGTCTCTGTTTTGCATGCAACGTAATAGTCCTGGAGTTATCCAGGGCTTAATGATTTTTTGGCGTCTAGAGAGTGTTACGACTTTTGTGTTCTTTTCTATTAGTTTTTGTAAGCATTGTGTTAGATAATTTAGAGCAGTATTAGGGTTTTCTGATTGATAAATGGGATCAAAGTTAATATCTGAAATATCTTGTGCTAATGTTTTGTCGTCAATGATGGCCTTTGTTGTAGTTGCATGTTGTCGTGGTTTTTTTAAATTTAAGCAGAATAAAACGGGATGATGATCTGTGAGTGTTGCATTAGGGACTATAGTTTTGGAGGAGGCCTTAGTTTTTATGAGCACATGGTCTAAGCATGTTTGGTGTGCGCTGCGTGTTACCAAGGTGTGTGCTGGCAGCAGGCCGTGCGAAGCAGCTAAGGTTAGATAGCGTTCCCCTTCCGATTTAATTTTGATAGAGTTTATTGCCAGATTCATGTCTCCTATAACAACAATGTGCTCAACGGAAGACACGGTCTGCAGAATATTATCCAACGACAAGAGGAAAGGCTCTATTTTAATGTAGGAAGGCGATCGGTATAGGGCCAATATTGCAATTTGTTTTCCAACGGTGGCTAGTAGGCAATTACTTTCATGGCATGTAGGTTCAATTATAGTAAGATTAATGTTTTCCTTATAGTATATTACTATTCCGTCATTTTGTATTGGATTTATATTTGTTGCTACATGAGAATAACCAGATAGGTGAGGGATTACTGTTTCACTTTTTAGCCAACACTCTGTTAAAACTAGTACATCGCATTTAAGTCTAAGTCTTTGTAGTAAAACCTCTAACCCTGACATATTTCGGTTTATGCTTCGTATATTTTGTGTCAAGATAATTAGGTTGTCAGTAGAAGAAGTAATGATATGTTGACACTCCTCTATGTCTGCGAATTGTGAGTGTGAAACAGATAACTGGTCAATATTTTCAGATAACTCTGTTACTTGATCGAATGATAAATACGAGAGTAGATATAGGCGGAATTTGTGTTAAAGGTAAGTATACCGATTAAAGAAAGAGCTTGTACGCAGAATGATAAAGAGTGGATGTGATTATGTTTTAGGTGTAGACTATTTGAGAATGTAATTTGATGCGTAAATGAGTTGTGTGATAAAAATATGTTTGAAAGATAGGTGGTTATGACTATAGAATGTGTTAATAGTTTTGTGTGTACGTTGAGTTGTGCATTGTAAGTGTAGAAATAACATAAAAAATTATACATAAAATTAAAATTAACATGCAATCCTAAGGTTAAAATAACAAGAGATAAATTGCATTTATGAACCAAATTTAGTCACAGCGGTTTAACATTATTGCGTAGTTTTACTAAGTCCGCTTCGTTGTTTATCCGGATATGTGAGGAGTTTTCATTGTTTTTTAGGTAAACAAAGCCGTTTGCTGTCCAGCAAAAACTGTAACCATGACTTTTCCGGAATTGACGGGCTAAGAAATACAGTTTCTGGGTTTTAAGAGTGAGTGCCTCTGATATGTATATCGGTTTGTGACCATAACTTGGGTTCAAATGGGTCGTGTTTAGTTTTTCGCCTTTTTGTTTAATTTTGTTGAAGTTTTTAACAGATTTTAGGACCTTTTCTTTCACGAGTACCGTGGTGAACTCGACTACAATGGGGTCTGAAGAATCTTTTGATTTCAACCTGTAAATATCTTTTATATTATTAGTGTTTATATCTACTTTCAATGTTTCACCCAATTTAGCAATCTCTGCAACAAGTGTTTCTTTTGTTTCTCCATTTTTTTTTGGGATGTTTCGAATTTCTACCCCAGCTCCACGAACTTTCCGTTCTAATGTTTCCAGTTTATCCTCCAGTTCTTTAATAATTAATTTGTCTGACTGTCTTTCTTTCTCAAGATAAGCTATTTTCGATAAAAACTCGTCATATTTGTTTGACATTAAGTCTATACTTGTTTGCAAGTTTTGAAAACGCTTTTCTTGTTCATTGGAGAACGAAGAGAACATATTTTTAATTATTTGTAATAGGTCAGATTGTTCGCCGTCATATTTACGCTTTTTTCTTTCCGTTACATTTGCCGCCAGGGTACGAACAAGAGGTTCTGATTCACGGTGTAGTAGCGTTGACGCACTTTGTTCCTTTGACGGCGCAAGTATTACTGCACTATCAGTGCTTTGCGTAGACGGTGACGGAACAGGTGTAACTGGTGGAGTACGTTTCAGCGGCATGTTTCCAATTGTGTAGTACCAGGGAAAGTTGATGCTAATAACTTAATTTTCCCAAAATTGGTAGAATAAATTCCAGGCTTGCAACACTATGTAGATTACAATGCACAAAATAGTATTCACTGTGGAACTGGAACGTTTTGTCAAGTTCCGCTACACACAGATAGATGGCGGTAGGTTGGTGCACAATGTTAATTATGTGACATTGTATTATATTTTGACTGGAACGCGATCCTCGTTTGACCAATGGCGGCAATGTTAGTGTTTTATTTTGAAATTTAACGTTCACCAATATTGACCAATTTATTAATAAGCACTATTAACCGTTATAAAGGCTTCGTTTAATTGTAACTAGCTTAGAAGAGCTGAAATTGGTTCACGTATTGGCTTTTTAGTCACCGTTTTGTCGTTATTGTCGCTTTTGTAAACAAACACCAAGTCGACACTTTTTGGAACTTTTTTCAACACAATGGAAACTTTTTATGCTGCAAACAGTATCACTTATTATTTAAACCACAGTGATACTTTTTGTGTGCTTTTTACACGGTTTCCACACTTAAACAATTATTATACAATTAATCAGCACAGACTAGTATTGTTCACGGTTGACGGTTGATAGCAGTATTATAACTGGATATTTAATCCTGTTAAAACCGACATAATTATGTAATTGTATGCGGTTAAATGAACGTGTACGTTACATTTTTTGGTAATATAATATTTTCTTCTTCTAAATACACAGTATGTTAACTAACAGAGGGCGTTCCCGTTAACCCGAAATAGTAGGTATAGCTTACATACATGCTAAAAAAAATATTTCCATTCGAAAACAAAATGTTTTAAAATTTTTTCCAATAAGAAAATATTCAATAAAACTTTTAAACTGACATGTAAAAGAAACACACTGTACACGCGAACATGAAAGACGGCAACGTCGCAATTTATTTATACACGACGACTACTATTTTGATTTAAAACAGGGGGTTCCAAATTTATTTCCAATTAGAATTTTTTTTTATTCGGATTTTTTTATGCTTATTTTTCTATGCTGATATTTTTATTTTAATCTATTAATGATATATATTAACGAGTTTAAGGGAACGCCCTCTGTTATTTAACATACTGTATAATATATATATTTATAAACAACAAAATATTCATGTGTGCTTTTCCCACCTAGTAGAAATGAAGACTTCGAAAATCTTGCTTTCAAGATAATGAGGCGAATGTAAAATTTTACTGTAGCTTTTTCGTTTCACCGACTTTCAAATCATAACAATCATAAAGAGGTTTCCACTTCAAAAATCAACCTTTGGACATAGTTGGACATATAAAAAGTAAACTAAGGTTTGATAAAGCTATGTGCTACAGGTGGCGTCGCGGATGCATTGAACTCAGATCCAAAACATTCCCCTCACTGAGCACCCCCGCCGGCGCGGCGGGTGCGGGCGGTACACCCTCATCACTTCATGTTTTCACTCAACCTACCTACGCCGACACACACACGTCCCAGAATGTGGACAGAACACATGAAAAACGCCTGGTAGCAAGAAACTACGCAGCGTTCGTTCGCCTCATCTCATTGTGAGAAGCGACTTGCATTGACTATTGTTTGCTCCCATCCTATTTGGATTACCGATGTCAACAGTTCAAAGATTGTATGTTTTGTTGATTTCTGTGTATTAACATATTATTGTTTTCTATTAATAAAATAAGTTGACTGTAAGCTGAATAACGTGTCACAAAAACAATCTTTAGAAGCGTAAAGACTAGTTACCTACACGTGACCAGGGTCAAAGGGTGCAAACGTCACTTGTCGTGAGTGCTGACTGCGTGGAAATGTGCGTCATCTCGATAAACTATAACTAGCTCAAGAAAATAGGTCGATTTAGGTAGCAGCTATTAATTATTATTTACACATCAATGTTATTTTTCTACAAAGTACTATTTGTGTAGAGTTGCTGATTTTTTATAATCGCTTTGTATGGTTAATTCTGTTCGTGGTGAGTCACGTCATAATATGACAAAGGTCTTGGATGGTGGTGAAAAGATGACGAATCAGACGCGTGGGGCAGTCGCCAATCGGTGTAAAGCTGCGGCGTCGCTTCTTTGGTCACCGACCCCTACAGGTTCTAACTTGAAACCATTTCACTTTTTATTTCTATACATATAACAGAACTGGCCTAACAGGTACATTTTGTGGAAGGCTGGAAATTTATGGTTTTAAAACTTTTGATGCTTTATTATGTAAAAAATAATGGTATGATTTGTAATAATTTAGGAAAATTTGGTTTTAGCAAGGTAGATGCGTGTCGGACTAACATATTGCGAGAATCATGTTGACGAGGTTTTAATGTACGCTTGTATAAAACACTACATTCATATAATATTGGGCAGAAGTAACTTCTTTTAAATTTTTAGAACATGACCGAACCATAGCCATACTAGATAGTCTATGGTGTGGTGCCTGATAATGTGAAACACGTTCTTATTTTAAAGAATTGTTTCATATTGAATGGAGTTTCCATCTATAGCTTAATTTTCACAGTCAGAAAATTATCACTTTCATTACTTTTTTCTTTCCTCTTTAACACACTGGTTTTCGTAGAAAACACTGCGGGAGTATTTGAATATATGTCATATGTAGTGATAAGACAATAACAAGCAACTTTATAATATTGATAACACATTCGATTTGGCAGCGGCTCGACGCTTGTTAACGACACGATTTAAAGGGTATTAAAAGATTGGAACGCTCAAGGAATCTGGCGTAACAATATCAGACATCGCAATATACATTATTTTGTGGAATGAGAAGTTTGTTGAACCCACGGGACTGCTCATTATCGCGTCTGATGAACTCGTCATGCCATTGTTCCAGCCGGTGATATTCGATGCTATAAATATAGGTATTCCATTTAGCCATTTTGTGCTAGTTTGCATGCATATGTTGTCTACCCATGTCTAAGCGTTTCAGTAAGTATCAATCAGGGTAAAACAACGCGTAAACGCAGTAAACGCGTCCTTTGTCTTTTTTGATAGTTTGAAACAGAAAATATGCTAATGAAATGGATAAAAGGCCATCATGAATAAAATGCCTATTCACAACGGTACCTACCCATTAGTCTTTGAACAAAAACAAAGACTTCTAATAAATTATAAAACACCACGAAGTGCAAAGGAACTACCTACTTACAGAAGCAAAATTTTATTGGAAATCGGTTGTTTTTTTTTTGTCTCTTTTTATGTAGTATTGAAAAGCATTTGTTACATGTACAATACCGGTATTTAGCATACATCTGGTTAGACTTGGGATAAGAAGAGGTTGACGTTGGGGAAAGGTTAGACAGATGGGTTGTGATATGAAAAAGTATATAAACATCCAAATCGGTTGTCGTGTTCAAGTCAAATTATGAGTTATTCGTCCATTTGTCGCGCATACTTAATTCAAATACGGTTTTTTTATGGATGCCACTGTCAAAACTGGAGCAAAGAATAAAGAACATTAAAAAATACAGTCGATTTGAGAACCTCATTTTTTTTTAAACAGTAATAATTTAATTTTGTTGACATTTATGTTGTAAACAGGATTTCTGACACGGTGTGAAAACCAAGTGATCCTTCTGGACTTAAAACCCAAGTGTAAACATTTGAACTGTCAAGAACGGGCAGTGAACCGGCCGCTGTGTCATTGCCCTGCCAATGCCGGTTAAAAAAACGCATTGCCTCTATCTATCCTCTGACGCTTCTACGCGATGCTACTATACGTGCGTGTTTCTCTGTACCTGCTTTTATACTATTTCTAGAATTTAGCTATGTCTAGAATAACATAGCTAAATTCTAGAAATAGTATAAAAGCAGGAACAAAAGAATGTACTTGTAGTGTTATGTATTAAGTAAAAATAAGAAAGTGTTTCTAGTTACTTAATTTCTTGTAAATAATGAACTTCTGATAAATCATAAAGACAACGATGACAAACTATCGATGAATTAAGTATTGCCACCCACTTTAATGTCGTGTTGCACGCAAAATGGTAACTGTAACACTTCCTTTGTTCATTTAAATTGTGCAAGGTGGTAGAAATAATTGCCCAATGTGGTTGCACATCCATAATGGTCGAAACCGCAGCTGGTGTTAGTGTACCTACGGCGGATACTGGTCAATGTCTTGGACAGTGTTTTTGACCGCGCCAAGGTCGCCAGGATAGGGTACGTGAACTTTATGGCGCAATTATATCTGATTTTACGAAACTTTCGCTGCGAAATAGCATTTTGATAGTTGTAATGAGATTTTCGTTACGAAATTTAGCATTAATGATAAAATAACATAGTGATATGCGCAGGGTTATTAAAACGAGGGAGTTGTGTGGTGTCAGGGCGACGACCCGCAGAGCGAGACAGAACGACAACAACACTGAAGTTCGTACAGTGGATGCCGGTGTACGGTGTTTGCAACATTGTTTAATTTCGAATCATATTTCTTTTACAGTCTGAGTAAATTGAGAACACTATTACGTAACGTAGCATACAATAGGTTCTTTGTTATATTTATTTTTATCTCGTAAATTATATGTATAAATAAACTCAAAACGTATTTGTGAGAGATGCTTGTTCCGAACTACGAGTCGGATTTCAGTGTAGTTCAAGTAATATGTTGTATTTAAGGTTTTGTTCCCGGCAACAGTTTGAATTAGGACACTCGTGTAGGGTAAAACCTATTTTCGCTTTTATGGCACAAACCAACTCCCATCTTACAGAGTACGTAGGTATAGGACGTAGTTGAACATGCAGCTACAGTACTATTTCTAGAACTTGGCTATGCTATTCTAGCTTGTAGTGTTAAATTGTTGTGCAAACTGTTCCACTAATTTATCGAACGTGTTTCCTGAACTGCTATCTACTTTGAATATTTGCTATGCATTAACAATAAAAACGCTACGATACGTCTTTATCTACTCCTATTAAATTGTCCAAAAACTAAAAAAACATATTAGATACTGATATACCTACCTAATTATTCGGAAAAATATTTGGTACGGCATTCAAAAATAATAAATAACGTCTTTGTTCACAAATAATGATGACTAATTCCAGCTTGTTGTATCTTGATATAGTAAATACGTAGAATATGTTATGAATACAAAACCGCTACTTAAATTTATTACTCTTAACAATTTTTGTTGCTGGTGAACAAATTCATTTTCGGCACCGGGTCGCTTTACATTCATGACCTACATTGATACCGTAATCGTATACTTTGCGCTAAATATTTGCATGCTATTTACTGTTAAATAATGGCCAAACCCATTGTATTTTAGCGCATTAGTGTAGCGGTACCTACGCGGTACAAACGCCACAAACAAACAACGCGTCATACTGATATCACACGGAATCGTTTCGCAAGCAGTGTTTACCTTTCAACTAGCATACATTGTATACATTCCCGAAATCAACCGTTGGGCAAGTGCCCGCCAAACTCAACACCTTCAATCCTTTCTATGGAGGATAAGTGAGCTTAACTCCCAGTTCCTTATACTTCCATAAGTCTTTGTGACGCAGCAATATAATTGTAGGTAGTCTAGTAAATGTGCGCAGTGCCCCCTCGTCCTCGTTCCCCCTGTATTTCAAGTTTAAACAAATATCAATTTTATTTCAATGTAAATTAGGTTAATTTGAGCGTGATCAGCACTATTGAAAAATTGTAAAATGATTGAAAGTGGCGTAATTTTTTGCTTGTTCATAAACTAAACTTTTAACGTTAGTGCCTCTTATTCTTTCAATTTCTTAAACTAATATTATTTTTATGTTCTGTCCTGTCTTTCTGTTCTTTCTAAATTAATAGAAAGAAAGCGATGCTCTGAACTTAAATGTAGTTTCCGAACGAGGTAATCGGGGCCATCATCGCTTGAACAGAACTTTATTGTGTAGGTAGTAAAGTTATTTTTCCATAAACATAAATATATTTGTTTACATTTTTAGTGAAGTCTCAATGTTCCGATAAATCAGTAGTACTATTTCGACTAGGTACGCAATTTACGTGTTCTAATGTGACGTAATAGCGAACGATGTTAACTGCGCCACTGGGCTGATATAAAATCGTGATAGCGTTAGTAACGCCTGGAGTGTGAATGTTCTGTTATCGACTGTTATATCACAGTGCTGTTACCTAATGTGTTTTGAATTAACGCGTAATTGGTTGACAAAGTGACACGTGCGACGAGCGTTATTGGGCGAACGTGTGCAAGTTTGGTTTTGGCCGGCGCGGCGTGGTGGGTTTATTGTGGGCCAATGGGGGCGGGCATCATTCGTATTGTCTATAAATAAAGATTTATCTATTTATTAGACAAGCATAAGAAACTGCCTAAAAATGTCATGCCCATCTTATACATACATACGTAGTTATATTAAAAATAAATCATATCTTATTAAATGCATTTTGCCTTATAGTAACACTAGTAAGGAAATCTGCAACATCAAGGATTGCAGGATAAATAGACAGTTACACACCGAATGTACCTAACTGTTTCCCAAGTGGGGAATGATCTGCGCGCTTCTAGTACCGCAATGTCTTCCGCGTTTTAAATATAGAATCCCAAGGTCGCAATATCATTCGCGCTGAAACAACAGTAGGTTGTTTTAATAGAACATAAACCTTGAAATTTCACGCACGTTTGTTATTTTTTTTTCGGATTATCTAACGGGCACGATGCAAACTAGTTTACAAGTTTTTTTGCACATATGGTAGGTATGGCTTAGCAAAGAAACAACATACTCAAGCTCTAACAAAGGTTAAACAAACAATTTTTATGGCATTGGTGGGGCAGTCACGTTGCGCACGCGCAACTTATTTCTACTCACGTGAGTTTCAACATCCCCGTGCCTTTGTCGCCAGTAAACTATCTATTGTATTATCAGCATCCTTATCGCTTTTAGATATTTGTACACGGAGATAGTGCACGCTTCTTTAACAACAGTACATTTAGTCTGCTTTATCTATTTAAACAGTAACTTGAAATATAAGCCCCGCACGATGATATTGCGATGGAACCTTGTCACAATAACAGCGTTGTGACGTCATCTGTCACACAAAAGGACAGCTAGCAAAAGAATGCTAAATGCAAACTTAATATTAGGGTTACGGGTTTATTTGTATTTTATAATTTTGTTACACTCTTTATAAAGAGTGTATGTATAAATTAATATTAGGGTTAAGGGTTTATTTGTATTTTATAATTTTATTACACTCTTTATAAAGAGTGTATGTATAATAAAATTATAAAATACAAATAAACAAATAATTCAAATGTTAAATGCAAAATTAATAAATATTAATTTTGCATTTAACATTCTTTCGTAGGTATACCTACTCACCCATATTCTGACAAATAAACTTTCATTATTAAAAATTTCAAGGAAATAATTTTTGTAGACGTAAGAAAAATATACTTATTCGTATATCTTTCTTACATGTATACTATTTTTTTCTAACTACATTTCTGTTAATTTGCGAGCGGGAATTGAACCAGAGTCCACTGTGTAGCAGTCATGTTTTAATTACTACCCACATCTATCAGCTTATAAATAAAACCAGGATAATATGTAAAAAAATGTATATAGTCTTCCGAATCAGAACTGCTTTCTGTGTCTGTCGTTTCCGATTCACTGTCGTCGCCGTATTTATGACAAATAACTCGTCAGTTATTCGATCTTTATTCCAATATTCCTCTTCAAGCCGTTTAACATGATTGACTTCCTTTCACCAGTCATCTGGAGTTATTGACGCCAACGCCTCCAACGTCAGAGCTTCAATGCGACTTTCCAACTGCTCCACATTCTTTTCTGACACCCTCATCTTTACCAGGTTCCAGATGTACTCAATGGGGTTGAGGTCGCAGTTGTAAGGTGGTAATCTAACGACTTCATGGCCATTGCCAGCTAATAAATTGTCAATTTAAAACTCAACAATCAACCTTTTTTTTATTGTTCATACTTGGTGGCCTATTCTCATCCCTACTGTGTTAAGGGGCGTTGTCCATCACAATTTTGGAGTTGTGTGGTATGTTGGGTACTAATTTTTCTGTAAGCCACTTGGTGAAATTCTCAGCATTCATTTGATCATAGTAATCCCCCGTTTTGGTGTCTGCTTTAAACATTAAAAGGGCATTGTCGACAAAACCGCTTTAACTTCCCGCGTGATCCATCGGCGGCCGGGGCTGTCGTTCCGTCTCACTCCATCGGTTGCTGTTTGTAAACATTTTTCTACCGTGTAGTGTGCGTGTATCCACGTTTCGTCGATATAAATAACGGGTCTTTTGTTATTACGAAGCGAGTCATTTTCTTTCATAGGTCGTAAATATTTAGCCCTACACGCTTGAATTTGGGGTCTTTGAATTAGGGCCAGTCTTTTTTGGGAGCATCGTTTAAATTGGTAGCCTAAATCACATTTAATTATTTATCTTAATGTAGTTTCACTACCAGTATAATTAAGGTCTACTTTTGAAGTCGCCAAGATTTTGCGCATTGTGGGTATTTCTCTCCTCACCGTATACATTGAATCTATATTTCTTAAAGCTGTTAAGGAAAACCCGTCGAAATATTTCTTCTTTTGTCTTTTTCCTTTAGTATGAGTTCTCATTTTGTTGCCACTGGCTGTTGCTGACTCATGCTCTCGTCTCAATTTCGTTACAGTATTTTTTGCAACGCCTGTGGCACATGCCACACACTCCGTGACTTTGATAGAATTTTGCAAAATATTTTTAATAACTGTAAGCAGTTGCTTCGGTATTAAAATGTCCAAAGCACTTTTTAAAGCACGGTTTATACTTTCAAGAACTAACTTACAGTCCTCTTTCTCTTTAACAAAATAATTGTCCACTTTAATTATAATTTCACGAGCACGACTATTAATTAATTTCTTACTCATTTTAACGAGTAACAGCTAACAAAACTAAACAACAAAACTCAAGAACAACAATAAAACAGGATAACAAAAACAAAAGCTAACAAAAATATTCGATGTGCGTAAGTGGGTAAGCGCGGACT
Organism: Sesamia nonagrioides; assembly: GCA_017933935.1. Classification (NCBI taxonomy): domain Eukaryota; kingdom Metazoa; phylum Arthropoda; class Insecta; order Lepidoptera; family Noctuidae; genus Sesamia; species Sesamia nonagrioides. The sequence continues at coordinate 1,184,014 of JADWQK010001454.1, read as the reverse complement.
GAACTTGCGAACGGTACCGACGGTGCGAGTTCGACTACGTCACCAAGATGGCCGCCAATCGCAATATCATCGTGCGGGGCTTATAAATGCAACTAATATGATCATATAAATATCTACTAATGTATGTAATAAACGTAACGTCTGTATGGATATATTACTAATACTATGTATGGATATAGTACTCTTTCACCCTAAAAATGGAGGAAGTTTGGGAAACAAATGGTTTATGACCAGTATTAACATATCGGATAGTTTTTATCAGGATATTCCCACGGGATAGAAACTTATGCGGGTGAAACGGAGTCCAACTAGTGTTATGATAAGCTAAAGCTTTGTTGGATTTTGAAATTACATCAGTACCTATATAGCTTGTGATAAAGCGAAATGATTTATCGCGCACATGTTAGATCAAAGTTATCTATTACCCACAATGAATAAACTTATTTTCACCGATAGGTATAATGTTCATAGCGTAGGTAATTTACAGTCTCAGATGGTTTCATCTAATAGGTGTAACTATGTATAGTGACCGTGAGCGACACGCGGAAGTCACCTCGACGCCGTGTAGATAACGATTGGCGCATTTTATCAGCGGTACGCGATAAAGCGACCTTCATTAAACCACGTATCTGCTGCAAGCATATTGTGTCCGTTTTTATGTATTTGTTTAAACGCAGTTGCTTCTTCTAATTAATAATAAATGGTACTTTTGGCACAAAGTTTTCATTGATATAGTCTGTTTATCGTTTATAATAAGACTAGCTTTCCGCCCGCGGCTTCGCCCGCGTGTAATTCGGTTGTATCGCGCTTTTTAGATTTCCCTTAGGAACATCATTTTTTTTCAATAAGAGGTAGCCTATGTCCTTTCTCGGGGTCTAAAGATTGTCTGTGCCAAATTTCATCAAAATCGGTTGAGAGGTTTAAGCGGGAAAGCGTAACAGACAGACAGAGTTACTTTCGCATTTATAATATTAGTATGGATTTATCAGTTTTTTATTATTAAAATTAGAAATATAATATCGATAAGTAATGAAAACTTATTTTTTAATCCATTAGATAGCACTCGTCTCGATATCATACGCTACCACGTGTACTCCTTTGGTAGCTCTACGTTTATACATGATACGTTTATATGTATAATGAACAATCTCTTTGTTTATAAATGATACCGATAATACCATTGTTCCAAAGATGAACAACTCGCATTGCTTGTGAAAATACCCAAGAACATATGTTTTAGAAAGCATTCATAAATAAATGAGACCGCATGCTAGCGATGCATGATACTAAAATGTAGTAAGGTATCCTGTTAGTCCTATTTTAAAATCAAAAAGCCTAAATCGTCGTCAAGCTGGAAAGAACTTGTTCGGTGTTTAATCATCTCGAGCGGTGCTATGGCGATTTATTGCGCATCCGAGGTCACACGTGTATCGAGAATAATGAAACTCGTGCAAAAAATGTTGCATGCATGCACCAATATCTCGATTTTCCTTATCGCTAGTGTGACTACTTATAGTAATTTTTATCCAGCAACTGTAGGTACACAGCTGGAGCCGTGATTTCCGTATGAACATAGCTACCTAGTTGCAAAATTTTCGTATTGAAACACGCATCCAATTTGTTATCACGTCAACGCCGTAAAGAACTAATCTGTCGATCATCGTTTGATCAACTTCTTTCGAGTCCCACGATATTCACGCCTATTTAGGGAAACCGTACGAAATGCTATGTCGATTATACAAGTGGTCGCGCTCGATGTGCGCGTGCGCTGTGATGCAACGCGCATATTGTTACGCACGGGGGTGGCGACTACGTCAGCGCATCGGTAGGTGGAACGCCTCTTGTGCTGCGCAACTAAGCACGCAGATCTGAACAACATAATGTAATTATGTGACGAACGCTGATAACATCGTGTTATCTGCCCAACGTATATTTGTTTAATGTCCACTGGTCTAACGTCCCAATTGCATGATTGTGGACTATATTATTTTATTTATCCATATTGCATGTAAAGCAAACAGAGTGCGTGCCTTTTTTACTTATATTATTGTAAAAAAAATCTATTTGCTTTCTAAACAATTTAACGGCCGCAATTGATTTCGAACCTACTGCAACAGCTTTGCTATTCTATTAATAACTGTAGTAGTTGTACCGGTAATGGCGGTAATTCGTTCTTGGAACGTGTGGATAATGGCACAAAGGCAGTGGTAGTGAGCGACTATCGACAAATGGATGGTCGCTATTGCCTGACGATGTAGCTAAACAGTGCATCATAGGAATTAGTTGCCTAGTGTGATACAATGAATAGGCTATTGTTATAAGCCATTTTATACTTCGGCCCTGTAGAAAATTGCTAGATATCGTTTGTTACCTACTAATAAAATCAAGAGTAGATATTTTCTTTACCTATTATAATTTTCGCAAAAACAGCAAGCAGTCTTCTTCTGACGAATACAGAATAAAATTTGCATTGCATGCTGAATGCTGGCAAGGCCTTGCTTCGCTCTAATAGCTGTGTCCTCCGCCAAGGTCTCCTAGCTGACGTCAGGCGCTTACGCTCGGTAACAAGAGATTTTGCATCCAATTATACTTATACTATGCAGTCATGTACGTCAGTTGCTAACGAAGACAATGCATTTGTTACAAGAAATGTATGTCTGTTTATTTATATTTGTAATCACGCAAAAGAACGGCACTGAATTCAATATCTTGTGTGTATAGGTTATTTTTTTTCAGGTAGAGGCGATGGTTCACAGTGGGCAGTGGCCTGGCAGGCGTAAGTGGTGCGCAGGAACAGGTTCCGCACGGATCACATGTGAGCAGGTCAGTGAACCCAGGGACGATAATCCGAGAAGTACCGACACCCGCCGCTCCGCATTGCCACTTCCCACTATGTTCATATTTGGGCCCCAAGATAAAAAATACCTTCGGATTTACCACGTCTTTGCAGTTGCGTCATTAAAAGTATTGTAAAATGATTTACTTATTTAATGCAAGAGCATTTTTTTTCTAACGCATTTGTCATAGTTGTTCACTTTCAAAAAGTTTTTATTTGGTTTATTTAAAAGCATGTTAGTACATTTAAATTTTAAAGTATTGTAAATTGTTTTACTTATTTAATGCACTAGGTTTTTTTAAACGTAGTAGACATGGTTAGGTTGTTCACTTTTAAAATGTTTTTTATTTTGGTATATTTAAATTATTTCTAAGCGGGTTCGATACAGTGCCGCAAATTAGTGCTAAATATTAAAACTTTTGGCAACAAAGCTTATGCGATAATGTAGCACGGCGACACAACGTCTAGGACATGCCATTGTTCTGCTGCACCAATAATAGCCTGTTAGCAACTGGCAGTGTTCGCGTAGGCGCTTGCATGTTTCGATAGGTTAAAAATTTTGCAATGCAGTCTTTCCAGGAGATACTGTAAATAAACATGCCCGAATTCACTAATAACGTGTCGCAAAGTTGATTTCACCATGGTGGGCTGCTTTTGTATGTTTAATTTTGGCCAGTTACTCATAATGTTCATGATTATACCAAATCTCGAATTCTTGTTAACCAATTACGCTCGGTCAGACATTAACAGAGATAAGTTTTACATTTGATTTAATAGGAACCCTTACTTAATATTTGTCTGCAAATTCTTCCATTCGTTTAAAAACAATTAGTGATGAGTATATTCTTGTATTCACAGTGAGTAAATAGCCGTTACGTAACTAAACAGAAAATATGTAATAGTAGAACAAGCGCGACGAGTCTCCGGTCCGCCCACCACAAGCATTTGGCCGCCAACAATATGTACACAAGGTTATAAACAGAGCGTGGGCCTGTAACGCAAGCCAATACAATACCCGGCACCTATTGTACGTTGTTTGCTATTTTATTCTGTGTATATGACGATAAAGACGGTGGACGAAATACAGGTTTTTTTAGTGTTTTCCGACCAGTGGCAGCCCACTAATACTCTCGAAAATAAATAGTCCACCTGAAAATTTTATGAGGTGCATTATCTATTGCTCTGTCATCTATACTCTATACTAATATATAAAGCTGAATAGTTTGTTTATATGTTTGTTTGTTTGTTCGCGCTAATCTCGGGAACTACTGGTCCGATTTGAAAAATTCTTTGTGCATTGGATAGCCCATTAATCCAGGAAGGCTGTAGGCTATATGTATAACATTACGCTGCGACCAATAGGAGCGGAGCATAACTAACTCTACGCGAACGAAGTTGTCGAAAAAGTCGAAGCTGGCGGCCGCATTAATTGGTGAAATTATGAATTCTAGTTATGAAGCAAGACAAATACCTAACTAAGGGGTGTTACAAGTTTCTTTATCCTGACTAATTTTTGAAATACAGTAAGGCTTTTAAGACCATTTTGAGCCTGCTGAGTCAAATTTTAAGACAAAAGGAATACCTTCATCACGTTGCCCGTTATCAGAATCATAACAGCAAAGGCACAATTATAGTGGATTACCCTACAACCAAATGTTGGGTGCAACTAGAATGAATGTGTCTGGGCTCCAGACACATTTTTTTCATTGAAATAGAAGCTGTTGGTCTTAGAATGTTGCACACTCTCTGGACAATAACCAAATAGTTTCAGTATGTAATTATGCAACAGGGAGATTAGGTTCCACAAAATACTGGATGTTTCAAATAAACGTAAAGTGTAAACTTAAAATGACTCTTAGCAATAAAATAGGAGGTGTGAGAACACTTGATATTGCAACAATATGCCGTTGATAGCAACAATTACGTACTTGATATATTATCAAAATTATTACTGCGTATATTAATCAAACAAAATTACGAGTGTACGTAATAGATACCAAAATCCGCTAAAAACCGTGACGTGATTGTCACTAAGCATAGTTTAATAATAGGCAGTAATGAGGATCGTCATAACTACCTGCAATAAAGTATTGGCTGCGGTCGCAGTCACTCACGCAGTCATAAACATTTATGTCAATTTTACAATAGTGTTGCATAAGTACGGCCGCAGAGCGCTGCGGCGCGCCTTGACATTGTACGACACACTGAACCGCGCACGTGGATCGTAAATTATATTATTGCACATATGTTTGTTGCAGTATCTTTAGTCTATCCAATAAATAGCAAGGCACTGCAGTGACAAAGCATATTTGAATGTTTAATCCAGTGAAATAATAGATTTTAAAGACTGGGAGGCTTCAAACTTCTTCTCCAAGGCTCATAGAGCCTGTCCAGACGAGGCGTTTTATGCGTGTTCTACGCTGGGAGGGATTCAGACATTTACAGACAGGGACTCTGAAACAGCGGTTGTGTTGTGGCTTGCATACCGTCGATGGAAATATCGTAAACAAAAGAACTTCGACGATTTAACATGCATCACAAGGAACCCAATTCTACGTGACGAATGACGCGTAGTATGTCTATTACATTAGGTATATCCAAAGAGAGAACACAGTGAAAAGTTCAACTACTTTCGGATATTAGTATTATGTATCGACTCTGCTGTTGATTTTACTCTCCTTGGTTATATAGTCGTCATCACTCATCAGGAAACATTTAAAAGGAAACTAACGTTGTGCCTGCTTTGTTGCAGATTTTATTTCCTAGTAGTAAATGCTGTCATAATTTTCTTTGTCTAGCTAACTATTGAGCACTGTTATAGGACGCAATCAACTGCTGGTTAAAAACACTGCTTTAAATGTGTGCATGTATAATTCTTTACAAATTATTATTTCTGTTCAGTAAATAAATAATACTTCAGTTATTAATTGTGAGCACACGAACAGCAATTAACAAATAGGTGATAACTTATATTGGCCTGACACGTGTCGCAAACGTAGGTACCTATTGTGATGCACAGATCATATACCTAAACAAAGTGCATAACGTGTCAGTGACTTCTTATCTAACGCATGACTTTGGAATATTTACCTATTTAATTGTTATTTTGATGAGGTTTATTATCAAGTTACAAAGTAAACTATTTATTCGAGTAGCACTGATAAACTTGCTAGGGATTCGTCACATTTAGTTTTCCTAAGAGTACAATGTTATGCAATGGTCCACAACAGGATATCCTTTACTTGGCATGAACACATTACAATGCATTTACGAGTGACGTAATACCATTTACTTAGGATGCAGAAGGTAGGTACAAACACCCGTTAGGTAAAAGCAGCTCAGTGAAGTCTTACTTGTAAGAAAATTAAGCCCAGTTTACTGATTGCTGAATAAGTTGGTAACTAAAATTGTCGTATCCTATTCTTATTTACCTACCTTTTGGTAAGGTTTCTGACATTTATTATTGCTGCTACGAGATTGCGACTAGATTCTTAACAATTAACGTATTTTAATTGGCCTTCTGATGTAATACTAAATGTCAAAGAGCGAGTGAACCTTGAAGTGCATCTGTGCAGATTGACTCAATCTCTTGTGGATTATGCGTCACAAAGTATTTTATAAAATGTCTTTGTCCTCGTGCGCAATATACATAGATGCCTACATATCTACAAATGCAAACTTCAATTTGATGTTTCGGATTGTTTTGTAAGAATACTGAAATAACACTATTACTCAATAGTCAGTAGTCGTAGTTTTGGTAGGTATACGAAAGGTGTTTGCCGCCCAATTAAAGGAACCGCTTATCAAATAATTTGGTGCAGTTGATGCTAAGGCAACAATTAGTGTGTTGATAGCAAATATCTATTGTTTTGTATTGTCAGAGAGATCACTAAAATTTTATAACTGAATAATTCGGTAGGTACTTTTAAAAATTACAACTGATCACTCATGGTTACAATATGAATGTAAATTTTCTAGATATTTATCGACTCTGCTGTTGATGTACCTAGTCTTCTCGGATATAGGCGTCATCACCCATCAGGAAACTCTTAGTGATATCCATAAAAATGACACAAAGGTATATTTATTTGTAGTCTTCGTAATATGAAAGCGACTACGAAGTGTGTCACGGTCTAATTGAAGTCGTACTGGTGACTGGGCACGTTCCACACGACATATCTATATAATTTAGTCTTTGGACCGTTAACGTCTAATTTCAATTTAAACATTAATCCCACCAAAAACATACCTGTTAAAAAGGGGCCAAGTTCCTATCGGCTAATTGTTCGCCTAAAAAAAGGATTGAAATTCAATCTAATGCCAAGTTTAGATGAAATAAAATTATAATACTTCTAAATTTGAACTTGGCAGGGTAATTTAATTATATAAATGATAAATTTAATTATACATACAGCCATTGATATAATATTAAACTAAGGTAGATATGTCACTAGCGCACTGAAAATGAAGCGTACAAAAGAAGCTAAGTCCAGTATCTCGCTTTAGTCACTCTCGATACACTCGTAAAAACAAACGACAAATACTAACAGCGCAAATGACAAACACTAGCCATCTTTTTCTTCTCTATGCTTTAGATTGCGCCCCATCTCACTCACACTCTATCAACGTGTGAAATGTACGCAGAATAAAAAATTTTCATGTGTGTGCTGCTGCTCAGAACGGCACATTTATTTTGGTTAGTTTGTTAGAACATATCATATCTGTTAATATTATACATATATCATTGCATACAGCATGAAAATCTGCCAAGTTCAAATTTAGAAGTATTATAATTTTATCTTATTTAAACTTTGCTTGTTTTTCTATGTAAATCAATTTTCGTCTAAATTATGTTACCATCCTTTGATAGATTACACTATGAGTGTTAAAATGCTGCAGGGGCTGTTTTCAGTTAATCTTATTTGGTTGGTTATATCTGCTATATTAACTATAATGTCGGAATGAGGTATTGAAAATAGAATTGTTTGACTTACCCTTTTCTTACGCGGGATATCTTCATAATCCATAGCAATGCCCTCGTCGCTGAATGAGGAAGATACCGGTGGGGGTGAGGGCGTGCCAGAGCGCCATGATGATCCTGAGCTGCTGCTGGCTCCTGGAGACACTGACGAACGACCGCCCCAGGCGCCTATCACAATAAAATCTAGTTACTAAGTGGTTCTTAATTTTACAAATCTTGTGTTTTTCAGAAATCTATTCACATATTTTTATACCGTCATAGTAACAATGACTGATTGGATCACTTATCTTAATTTAGATTATCATAAGATAATCTTACATTGTAATTACAAATTACAATGCCTGCTTGAATGAATTAAATATAATAAATTGCAAAACGGAACTTTGGTCAGAAACTTTCACTCACAAGAACGGCTATTTTCTCGCGGCACACATGCGGTGGCGCATTAGAACAGTCACTGTTCTCTAGAGCTATCGTTAAATTTTATGGCCGGTGTGATTCGTCTTGATTCTCAGCTATAATGTTGCGTAAGTTGAACCGAAAGGCGGTCTATTGCAATTTTAATGTGTGATGTTAATCTTAATTGTTTATAAAGTAATTAATCCATGTAAATTATTCTGTTGCAAATACTACAATAGAATGAACTTTGTATACCTAATAACTTATAATTTAATTTCTTTTTTATTTTTAGAAATTTGCACCAAGTTCGCGTCTTATTTGGCAAAATTTGTTGCCGCAATCAATCCTAGCCTTTAATCTGTTAAACCTAGTACCTACCTATATATTCATAAAGCGGCACTACTTTAAGTAAGGAGTTGCAACAAATATGCTAGTCGAACAAGAGAACATTTGGTTGAAGCTCATCATGAGAGCGCTGTTACACCAAATACCTGTCTAGACGGTGTCTAGACTACTGTCTAGACGCTATCCACGTTTTACAGATTTTATCCAGAATATAACCTCTCCCTAAACAGTCAAAGCATTATTAAAATGAAGAATTTTCACAACTAACTTGGTTTAATTAAAATGTAGTAACAAAATGTTTCTGTCATACTTGTAAACATTGAGAGAATATTTTGTGTCAATTTGTAATTATTGTCTACTGTTAGATTTAAAAGCAGTCTGTGCGGTATTACATAAACGTACGGCCAACTCTGGGTATAGTAAAGCCGGTATTTATGTGGCATAAGCATAAGTATAACGTAACAGACAGACGTAGTAATAAATGTGAGAACTGACGGACTCCCGGTGCTGGAGATCAGCGTTGACGAAGATTCATATGCTTTGGCGTGTGTGGGCTGCTGTGTCCAAGTTGTGCCATGTGGTGTCGTGTGCGACTTACTGGGGCGCGGCGAGTTGGGAGAGCAGCTGAGTGACATGAGCACGAGGGCTGCATTGCACTCGTTCATCTGGTCGTCGCGCTCGCCGTAGCCTAAGTCGCAGGAGCTGCTGGGTCCACGCTTGCGTGACCTGTAACAACGCAAACACTAAATTACAACTTTATCATCATCTGAATAGCCTTTACCCAACTATGTATGTTGGGGTTCCAGTCCAACCTGGTTCAGAAGAATACCAGTATTTTGCATGGAGCAATTGCCTATCTGACCTTCACAATCCAATTACTGGATAATACGATAAATTGCAACTTCGTATAGAAAAAAGGACCCTGCGTTTTTCTAAGAGTAAAAGTGGACCCGTCAAGACTGGATAAAACTATAAAATAAGAAACTAAACCAAAAGTCGATGACTTGTAGGTATTCTTTACTAATTGACTATATTAACGTTCTAGGTTAGCATTTCAATGTCTTCAATGATTGCGTAGATTGGCGATTAATCTACCATACTTGATTTTGAAAATTGTTTGCTTCCTTAGAATATTTGTCAGGTGCTATGCTTTTCACTATAACTATAAAGTATACTTACCTACTCATCGTGTATACTTTGCCTTTGGTTATCCATGTTGAAAGCTAACTGTGATTTCATTGCAAATTAGTTAAACTCTAATGGAAGGAAAGGAAGTACAGAAACACATGAAATAAAGTAATAATAATAATTGTAAATATTGCTAAAACAATTTTCGAGTAGGTAACGAATTATGTAAGGTTGTATTTGAACTTTAAAATTCCTTGGAAAAGTCGCAAGAATTTTTATCATTCCTAATTGATTCTCCGAAAGCTACCAAAAAAGCTTCATGTCATTGAACAATCAACAAGTCTAGACTAGACTAGATTATTGAACTCGAGTCGAGGGGATGCGTGGGGTGGGTGCGTCTGTTGCGCAATCAGCGGCGACCCACAAACGTTAGACATTTGGACAAGTCGTATAAGGACGAAGGCTTTTGCTCTGACCGATCACCCTTCGCTACCTTCGCAAGTTGTACGGTCGTTCAACTCAACTGTTCAAAGACTGAACTGAACCCCCGGGCCCAACAACCTCAGCTGTCTACATCGCTACTTGCGCGCGTTAAAGATAATAGACTTTTCTTACCTTTCAATAAATAACTCATTTTATGAATTTTTATTTGTTATAAAAAATGTGTCTACAATTCTCAATAAAAAAAAAACATTAACGGCTCATATTATTTAAAACTAGCAGCCACAAGCGACTTAATTATGCTCCGCTCCTATTACTCGCAGCGTGATGTTATATAGCCTTCCTGGATTAACGGGCTATCCAACGCAAAAAGAATTTTTCAAATCGGACCAGCCCCCTAATCGGCGAACACATTTTTGTCAAATGATTGCGACTAGTTGGGATCGTTTGGGCCGAACGGACCAATGGGCGGTGCGAATGATCCCAACTGATGCCAACTAGTCGCAATCATTTGACAAAAATGTGTTCGCCGATTAGGGGGCTGTAGTTTCTGAGATTAGCGCGCACAAACAAACAAACAAACTCTTCAGCTTTATATATTAGTATAGATTAAAATATCAGGAGTCACGAATTCTGGAAAGTGAAGTATAAAATAATGAATATTCAATATCTATACAATGATGGCATGATCTATGTATATTATTTTTTTTAAATACAAAGCGTAAAGTATATACTACGAAGTAGTTCGTAATAGTTGCAATTATTCAACCGATATAGGTACCCTTAGCACTTCGAGTAATTGGTATCTCGTAATGTATGTACGTCATTAAAAGTTTAACATAAATTGGTCCTTGTTTGAACTTGAGTTCATTCGGGAGGCTGTCGCCTCGTCCTTGACGGTCGTCAAGTGGCCCCGACCGGCGGCGTTCAACCAAGATCAGCGACCGGCGCGCGCATATCTTTTTAAAAAAAAAAAAACTGTTTCAAAATACAAGTTGCAATTTTCTACCCCTTTTTATAGCTCAGTTACAGTAAACTATTGACATTACTGTACTTAACAATAAAACTTCAAGAGTTTACGAATTTAAATGTTAATTATCTTTTTATATCGATAAAGGCATGTCAGGTTGGGATTGGATTTGCATAAATGTAACCGCGACCTTTTTATTTAAGACGAAACATTACTCAGAGATGAAAATAATGTTACTTAATACTTGTATCAGTCGACCTACGAATGCACCCTAGAAGCAAGGTGTATTAACCTCACGTCAGTATAGGTCACATTAACATTCGTCAAAAAAAAGTTCTATGTATTCGCGGGTAATTGCATCTACAAAAGTAAATACTACAAATAGAAGACCTATGAATAGTAGCAGTCTGCAAGGTGAAATCGTTTGTAATGTATAGAACGGCTAGGTTAACTGACGGGCGTCGCGCGACGGGGTCGTTATCGCCCTGAGACTGTGACCGACGTTCACGGAGGTGACATTGTTTTTTGTTCGCGATAATGGGGATGCTCGCCGGCCGGCGCACCGTCACATAAAATATGTGACGTAATTTCCTACAGTGACGTAATCAAATGATATATGTATGTATTGCGAATGCTACGTACCGGGATTACTCATGACGAATTGATAAATTTTGTGTTATCAGCTTGCAGTCCATAGCTTTCTCGGTAATTCGTATGGTTTCACAACGTAATGACGTCAAAGATTATTCGTGTTTGGAGGCGCTCAATAGTTAATCACGTCACAATTTAAGAAATCGTTTCAAGTAATAGTTTTGAGACGGTAACAGCGGGCTGTGCGCATCGACGGCATCTGTGCACACACTCGATTCACGCAGCGATTCCGTACTGGCCGTACTACGATACACATGATACATTGAGAACGACCTTGCCGATTCTTGCCGACTACCGTGCTACTAATTTAGCACTGATAGCGCAAATATTATGCAAAGTGTGATAAAAACATGTCTTCATGTCATAAATTACGCTTACCTACATATTTTTTTATGGTTTATTAAAAAGAAATGTCTACGTATTTTAAAATACGAACTATACTAGAACGTTTTGATTTTCCACTAGAGCTAAATAAACTAGAATCTAGTAACCGATTTCACTTTGTGTGCGCGTTGTTTTTTCTAACGAAGCACGTGAACATCGATACGCATGATGTCTTCTACAGACACCTACGCACTTCGCGACTGGTAGACATTCCTGAAACTACGAAGTTAGATTTGTAGAAGCCAGATAAATTTATAATTTCGTGGTAGTCTTATACGAAATAAATTTGCTTCGTAGCTTGTGGTAATATAACAATCAGTATTTAGAATGTAACTTCTCAGTAAGTACTCTTCACCTACCTACGAGATTTAAAACAATATTTCGCATTATTATGACTTTCGTGCAAGTACTTATTACGTATGTTATTACCTAACCATAACTAACCGTTAAGTTACCTGTTATGATGTAAATATACTATAAACCTATATAAAACATTCACATTTGCCATTTTAAATTGCCATTCGCCCATAGTATATTATCTACTTAAAAATAACTTCCTATTCGTTGAGTCAATGTCATATGATAATGATGTGTTGATTTGAAAAACAAACTGGAGACCTTCAGCTCACTCATTGTGTGAATTTCGTATTTCGTTCAGATTAGCCGTTTTTGGCATCATGTGAGCTCTGGAGGTAAAAGTGGGGAAATAATGTTAGTAAATATATGTGACTTTGTAGAAAATGTGGATGGAAGTGATTAGCCGTTAAAAAAATCGTAGATATAATAATAATATAATAATAATCTTTATTCATAATAAATAATTAGGAGCGATCCCATAACGTTACGTTTTTTTTTTAGTTTCTTTATTATTTTTTGAGAAATTTGTGAGTAGAGTATGGCCGGTGCGGTGTGCTGTTAGCTTCGGGTGTGTCGGACTGGCCGCGCCCCTAAACCCTACGTATATGTATGCATGACCAAGGCCGTATCACAAATTACAGAATTCATATGTATATGAATCCGGATTTTGTCTGTCTAATTACAATCTTTAAAAATAATACTTTCTCAAGAATTCTTAACTAATCATGACGTATCTCTTTAATTCTTTAGTTTAGCTATATTATGTAGGTACGTCTTTGTCGAATTCTTTTTTAAGCCGACAAATATTTAGTTACGCAATAAACGATGACGGCGCAAGAGTAACAGTAATATTTTTGACAAAAACGTAATAAAGTAGTACACAGACAACTTTCTTTTTTTCTTGAAATTTCTAGTTATTTGTATTATAGAACAATTAAGGCATTATAGAACTGAGCCTCAGTTAAGAGTAGAGCTGCTAGTTATAGTCATGATTTGTTATTCTGAGGATTTCGAAGAATAATCGCGGTCGTGGACTGTTTTTGTCCCCACTGAAGTGTAATAATCTGCAGGTAGGTCGCCGGAAAGTCAACACAGAGGTGAACATTCTGGATGAGTAATAATGTTCCTGGTATATGACGTATACTGGTTTATAGACGCCCTTTGTTCGATTTTGATGGTGCAGTGAATTTCCAGAAAGTATTTAAAGAAGTTTCATTCGTTACTTACTTTTAATGGTTAACAGTGAAAATAGTACCGTAATTAAATCCTTAGGTTACATAATGCCTACTGAATATTATTTTTGTAACACTTTCTCGAGTTAACATAACTGCACCTGCCGAATGAGATAACGGACCTCCTCAACACCAACGAAAGCAAATGTGTACCTATCCAACGTGAAAGTGCCGCCATCGCCCCACCAACACCCGACGGCTTGCGCGCGCGCCTTCTCTTTACATGTTGCGCAAACGCATGCGGAATGTAAGTTAATGTCGTCTTCTAACTTTGTTGTAAACGCCGGCGTCATATAAAATAGCCATATTTTATTCTAAAAGTAAACTTAAGTTTTTATAAAAATATGAATATTTCTGGATAAGCTGTTATAGGAAATCTGTAGTTAAAATTATAAAATCACTGATATTTTTGCCTTCTTACTGAATTTAAGGAATGAAAGTAGGTACCTAACGCAATTGCATAGTCTTTCTACTCAAGATACAAAAGGCCGCATTTACATACAACAGTGCCAAACATGAACAGGACCTACCATTTTAGACATTGAAAGCGTGTCAAAAAGTCCACCGCCCTTGTCACAAATTAAATTTCTACTAACACTCCGCATTTACAAAGAGAATTAGGGCTTGTATCGGCTGTACACGTTAAGTGATTAATTTTGTGTTTTATTGTAGTTAAAGGTATTTAGGGTAGGTCAGTACTGTGTACCACATAAAAAATCCAAGCATTACCTGACTGCGTATACTACGTTTTGAAATCGTGATGCTACAGCTAAAAACATCATGTTCCAAAACAAACCTACATCTCAGAGCTATGATTCAAGTCATTTTGGTGGCTACCAATAGATTAGGTTCTCCAATTAGTTGCTGCCTCGCCTCTGTGTAGCATTCGCGGATATCGCTGTACCTACTGTATTATTCTAGTGTGTGTAGCGTTCCATTTCGAAACTGGGTCACTGTGTCACATGGCGACCGCGCCAAGTACCAGCAGAATGCGACGCCATCTTTGAATTTAGTCGATTCATGTACCAACAAAATCGTTACAATTCATTGTCTAGTCGCTAGAATTAAACGTTGGTCTGTAAAAATGTTATGTCTTTTATCCGAAAGTACGAATTTATACAAGGCAATGTTACTGTCATCGGCTATATATTGCTAGGTAAAAGAAAATGAATGCTGACAAACTTTCACTTTACCATGGCCTGGTGTGTAATTGCGAAATTTTGTTTACAAATTCAATTTCTATCTTGCCTATACAATAAAATAGAGAGAGCACAACGTGATCTTGTTTCTTACATAGTCTAATTACTAATAAATAAGCTCCTTCAATCAAAAGTTTTATTCGATTTGTAGTTGCAATCTTTTCAAATCTATCTCATAACTTCTTATAGAGTTGGATAAACAGGTTTTATGAAGTCACCGCCTCTACGTTAAATATCAACCGCTGGCTTTTAGCTCTACCTGCAGAAATAATACCGATTTCTTGTTTTTTTTATGATATCTCATCTCGCATCCTTGAACCAATAGTACCCATCAGTCCATTAGATAAAGGTATTTAGCTTTATATGTTAATCTTTATAGTTAAATCAGGATTGTGTAATAAGAGGGAGAAAATAAGAGGGATCCCTTAACAAAAAGCACACCTCACCTATACATTGCTTCCTAAATATCATGTAGTGTATATACATAATATATATAATAGTGGTTGCTGTGGTGCGGTAATAGTTTTAAACCAAAGTTAGGATTGTTTTTAAACTAGCAGTCCGAAATTTGAATTCAATTTAATTCTTTTCGTCGTGTTACAAACTATTGCAGATAGTTTAACTACGGAATGATTAAATCTGTAATGCCACTGGCGTAGAAGATCTGAAAGCAGATTGTTCGTTTGAACGTTGGTTTGGTTAAGTATTGTGAAATTTGGACCATCGTGGAGGCCTTGCCTCTCACCACGATCACGATGAAAAGTGAAACCGCGGTGTCGACAAGCGTCACGTCGCGCCAAGCATTTAATGCTGTTTTTTCCGGTTCTTCTGCAGTACAATATAATCTGCTGTTGCTGGCAGCTAGCTACTGACGTTTTATGATTTTTTTTTTATTTTCGAAATATATTGAAGCAAAATCATTGGGCACATATTTCATGAAGTTTTGATGTTGTTCCAGCTTACTTGGGCATATTTTATTTTCAAGTCGGTGAAGGCAGTGCTGTTGAAAGCGAAAGCAATTTGAGCAGCACTTTCCATCGCGATGGTAATTAACTACTATCCGACAGTCATGTATTTTGCTGGAGTAACAGTCGGTATTGGTAATTATGTAATCCGTTAGAGAATTTTTTAATCATTCTCACAACGTTGCATTGTCTGTCCCTGTTCGAGGCGCGGCGAGGGGCCAGAGGCGCGGGCGGCGGGCTCCGGCCACAGAATGTAGGCAAGTGTGACAAGGACACGCCCGTACTCCGCGCTAACACTTCCATCCAGTTTCTAACGTGCTCGGTGCGCGTTTCGCAACGCTCGCCCGCGCCCGGCCCCACTTCGCCAATGCACAGTGCACACTCGTGAACGATTACACCTACCTACAAGGTAACGCACAATACGTACTGGTACCTAATGGCTGGGAGCCGTTGTTGGCTGTTGGAACTCTTTCTTGCTTAATTTGATTGTGGCCTTGATGTACAGCATCTTTTTAAAAAAATAACTCAATGAAGTTAAAGTAGATACTAGCTAATTTTAATTGCTGTCATATTGAGCTTTCGCGCGTTGTATTTGTTTTTTAATGACCTACTTCCTGTTGTGAGGTTAAACCAGTTAGCAAAATTCATATAAAGAGATTTTGCAAGGCAGCGAGCGGCCATTAGAAATGCAGCGGCAGCGGCCTTCCTTTGAGCTTGTGGCGAGGTGAGCCGCTAACTCAAGGCGAAATAACATTGATATTTGTTAATTAAATTCCCTGTTCTCCAGATTTACTCCTCCAGGGAATGATCCTTTCTTTTGTAGTTTAGGTATAAATAGTTTTCGTACAGGTTCCTGAATACTATACTTTGTTACTATAGTTTAGTCTTGTTATAAGGAACCTTTGATTGAAGTAGACTTACCCTTGCATGTGATGTGAAGGTACTTCAATGGTGGCAGAGGCACGGCGGCGGTCACCGGCCATATCTGCCAGTCTGGCGAAATCAGTGTCCACATCGGCCAATCTAGCTGACTTCCGGGACTCCAACAGCCTTATCTCATCTAGTCTTTTCTTTAGCTCAGTTCGCACCTGAAATAAAATAGACACTTATGTTACCGAATAGCAAGATAGCAGCATATTTCTAAGATACTTAGTTGTTAAAAACATATACATATTATATCTGCCAATTTGTTCTTTGTAACTAATAAGACCTAACTATGGAAATAAAAGTAAGTACTTCATCGAAGCAACATTTTATTAGGTACCTCCATTACATTACATGTCATTTTCACGAGACCTTGGGCAAGCAAGTCTCACCTTATGTTCGCTCGAGTTGAATGCATTATAGTATACCTACACAAGGTTTATAAGACAGCAAAATTTATATTGCAGTATTAACTCCAGTGTTTACGAACACGAGATCAATATGGCCGACCTTCGCACGAACTGTGATCGGGTGGACGAGTTGACGTGACGTCATGACCGGGTAAAATGGAGCAGGATGCATGTTCGTCTTACGAGTGAACAATAAATTTATTATCCGCAGTGTGCATTGTAATAATCGAACTACTTACTATGCTATAACTTTATTTGTATAGCCTTAGGGGTGGCCTTTGTCTAGCAGTGGACCTCTAAAGGCTGAGAAGAAGCAGAAGAACTAATTATTCTATAATTGACGAGGTAAAACTTATTAATTTAATAAAATCAATTTAATAACGATTGTTTTCCGTGTATTTTGTTTTACTGATAATGTATAAAATCACAGTAATAAATATTTAATGGAAATTCCTAATACATACCTACTTGTCGGGCTTATGCCTCAGAACAGGAAACACACAACTCAAATACTTGCTCGGTAGAGGTAAACAAGTTCTGACTCTTGAGTGTGGTAATCTACGCTACTGGAAACTGAAAAGCGCATTTATACATATTATTATCTATTTAAATAAATGTGCTGAAATTTTCCGCTTACTATAAGATGAATGTTTGATTGATCGTATTTTAGCTTGGCTTCATAAATTATAGAATAATATACCTACTCAAGTTTATGATAAGTGTAATGATGTCAATAGTAGCAATGTAGAAAACTAATTATTGATTAGCAGTTGTAATAGATTATCTACAATCATGGAATTAGGCGGCGAACCTCTGGGGGGAAACATTACGCAATGTAAAATTGCCCAATGTCGAAATGACGTCATAAAAGCTTTTTAGGGATTTTCCAACGTGCTGAGAAGTTGCAGCAATAACCGGCAATATAACAATTGCTTGTTGAATTCTGCGGCGGGGAACTCCACAAACACGGAGTTTTCATGTTTCCTCATCTTGTCTAAATTATTTCATGGAACCAATTTATCAGTGTGAGGTCGAAGCTTATAGTATCTTAAGGTTAATATATGACCTGAACTTGTAACACAAGTATTAGGAAGTGGGCTTGTATGACGCACATATGTATATATACTTATCACGCACTGGTAAAGTTGCTCGTATCGCGGTCACACTCTCGGTCAATTATGTGCCTCGAGTGGCGAGCTGTCGACTGGTTGACATTGGTTGCGTTTTCGTCGCCGGCTTCCTTCTACGCGGCCACCTTCGTGATTGACACGTTATTTACATAATGAGTGTACGTAGTACTTTTTTAATACGTCAATTTGCACGGATAACCTTGATGTATTTAGCATCAATTTAAAGCAACGATTACTTGTAAATTGTATCTATGACGGTTACGAAGCAGAATCATCATTTACGCTTTCGAACGAGGCGCATGATCAGCAGTTTGAGGTTTTTCTGACCAGGCAGTTTATTCTCTCTAAATGCAACAACAATCGCATTGCAACATTGCTTGTGTATAGATACTTAATAATAATCAATAGAATAGAATTGACTATAAAGTCCCTCTCGGTAGGTACAGGTACTATTCGTAAGTATCTAATGGTCTTTTAAGACTAATGATATTTATTTTTGTTGATGTTTGATTCCATGCGCATATTCTTAATATAATCGATATGCAGCTATAAATTATGTGAAGATGGCGATGGCAATTTCAATGGCATTCCCTATGTGATCGGTACAGTTAGCGTTGAGCGCTGGGTCGCTGATCAGATCATACTTTCACTTTTACATGATTTCGTGCGAGTGTGGACGTGCCATGAGCCATGAGACGTGGACTGCCTTGCCCCTCACTCGAGCCGGAACAATGAAAGTTGCATTAATGAATCTTGATGATTTCTTGACATACTTAATGTTTTCGCTGATAGCACTAATTAGGAATATCAAAAAACGCGTGAAAATGTCTGCTGTGTTTGTTCTGCGCAAAAGGCTTACAATTGCGTAGAATTTTAAAGTATTGAAATAACAAGTGATTGTGTGTACTTAACAGGTGTGGAATTCCGCCTCATTTTGTTATGAGACTTAATTGTAGCTATTTTCTAAAGTTATTATATTATTAGTTACTAGCTTTATACAGTAGTTCCGTTAGACGTGCTGAGGTGATCGGCGAGTCACTTACCACCCTAGTTATGTAAAAAGTGACAACTATTGCACAATTGCTTCATTCGATGGCGAAACGGCCGGCTTTGAAATGCCAGTGAAAGTCGCCGAGCGACTTCGCTATATCATGGTAACTACATGAGTATTATACTGACTTAGACATGTTTATTGCGTTTTATATTCTGTTAATTTATTTTATGCTGAATAGCGATTACATGTCAATTGAGGGAACGGTCGCCGATCTCCGTAAACGATAAGCATTTACTGTTTAAGCACAACAAAGCGTCAGCATTGCCGAGTTGCATAATCGGGCGACTGTTTGTGTTTAGAGAAACCTGTCTGGTGGTACAGCTGCCAGTTCTGCTCATCTGGTACCCACGATTATAAATGACGACATAAGATATGAAAATGTATTTTATTGAATAAATCATGTCCTTGACCAAAACTTCAGATAAAATGAACTGCGTAGTAAATAAATGGATAATTGTTTTAATTATACTTAATAGTATGGCATTTCATTCCTACGACTTAGGTAAACAGTTCGGCGGCCTATAATTTAGAGAAATTTTAAATTGCCATAATATTAGGTAATACGAAAATGAGGTTCACGGTCACTACGAACGGCCATTGTGTTGTTGTCAGTCGTGGAGTCATTACCGACCATACAGAAAATCACATCATTGCTCATGTCAACGTTTTGGTATCAACAAAATTCATGTTTATAGGATATTTTTTTGTTGTTTTTCGTTTGACCTCGTTTTGAATAAGACTAGCTAATTTATTTCGGATGGAAACCTCTTTAATTTTATAATGTCGCTGACGTCAATTACCTGTTGCTGAAATGTACATACTGTTCTTAATAATTGGTTTATTTTTGTGTAAGTACATCATTACGCGGACTGGCAGCTGGTTTTTACGCGATAGTTGGGTGCTCTTGGCGTCTCCGGGTTGCGAAAACTGTCCGCTCTACTGCGCATCGAAGTTGCCGCTGCGCAAAACGGATTATCCATGCTCGTAACGCCTCCTCTATTTTGAAACGTTACATTTTCTGTTTTTAATCTCCAATAAGGAAGGAATCAGTTCCGTTCTAATCCATTTTATACTTATCAATGCCATTTAAGTGTGATTTTTATCAAATTTCACGAGGGTTTTCGGTGTATGTCGTGAAGAGACGGTCAGAGTCAAGCAGAATAATGCTCCTGATCAGCGAAAGCGTAAAACAATAACGAGAGTGCGTTCAAGTGGCATTGACTACACCCGCACTGAGTCAATGGCTGAAGCCGGCCGGCTGTGGAGGCGCGCGAAGTACGATGTATCATGTATGACGCGCGTACATGACGACATACGTTACGCCTGTGTCTGCGCCACACAATACAACTCCACTAAATCAACATGTTTTCAAGAACTTAATTCAAGAATCCTGGAGGTACCTACCTAAAAATTTGTGTTACGTAGGCAACATATCGAATAGCATATTCAGATTTGACAGGGGTATCTACTCGTTTGTAAAATGGGTATCCTCTTGGCACTCGACATTTAAAATCGTTTAAGGTTAATCTAGTTGTCATGTCCACGATAACACAGTGGGAAGTAGCGGTTGACTTGGGATGACTATAAATATTTAATCATTTTGAACGTGAGCTACCTGCGTCAGTGATCAGTTGTTGATCACATAACTGACAGGACACCGCATCTGGTAGGACAATGCACTTAAAATTTATTACGAGCGGTGGGGATAACTGTGCTTTTGTTACAGCGACCGATGAAATTATTTTGAATTTATCTATTTGGCCATGCCCATGAAAGAAACTATATGAAGCCACTGATAGTTACTGAGGGCCAACTGAAGTGCGTAGGGTAATTTATACTAATATATAAAGCTGAAGACTTTGTTTGTGCGCGCTAATCTCCGGAACTACTGGTCCGATTTGAAAAATTGTTTCTGCGTTGGATAGCCCATTAATCCAGGAAGACTTTAGGCTATATAACATCACACTGCGACCAAAAGGAGCGGGGCATAACTAACTCCAAGCGAACGAAGTCGCTGGCGACCGCTAGTTTAAATTATTTTGCATATTGTTTGTATCTAATGAGTAAGAGTAGGTATATCAAATTAACAAGGAATGCTACCTGTCTTATCTAATCAAGCTGCAAAATATTAAGCAAATAGTAGGTTGGTAAGTACTTAATGCTGGCTTACAATTTTATGGATGGTACTTTACTTCCTAGATTTGTATTTATTAACTAATATCACAATTCCAAATACTGTATGTCGACTATAAACAAAAGTTTTAGTTGAGCCTAAAGACATCGATTGTTCTAACATTCGATATTCAATGAGGCTGCAGTTAAAGTCACGTAGACATGCATGCATAAGCAATTCGGTTGTCGACAAGCAATCGTGCACCAATAAATAGGTCAATAGCTCTACCATAACCCGATATAAGTGCCTCAGTGCCATTGAATTTATAAAGTGAACTTTTCTTCACTTTGGAGACTCTCTGAACGTAGAAAATATAAAAGGAGACTTGTACCAATAGTCAATACCTACTACATGATCTGAAAATAGGGTTCTATCCAAGGTATGAAAATCAAAAAAAAAAATATTAGTCCGTCAAAAACATGAAGACCCATATTTTTTATTTTGTCGAAATTACCAAAAACTACTGAGATATAGCGTATTAAAGTTACGGAGTGGGGGCTAATTACGTCACGCCGTGGTATATTTTGTACCACGGCGTGACGTCATGCGACATTTCAAATCAATATATCTTTGTTCAATGTTTTTTGTAAATCTATCTGATAGACATTAATTTATTTTTTAGTTTTAGGATACAACCCTATTTAGTTCGTCTTCGTTACGCTCAACACCTTCTACTGCGTAGCTACGTTACTACGTAGGCAAATTATATAGATAACAGCTAAATGTATATATATAATGTACGCAATAAGTAGATGATGATCTTTAACATAAAATTAAGTATTTTCACGATGCTAGTAGGTAGTTAGTAGTATCTAGTAATAACCGTTAGTATTAGGAGGTATAGGATTACGTAGGTGTATTTGATCCATTGATTACTCTAAAGTGCTTTTGATTATTTTTACTCGCTCTTGTTATTGTCCTTTGATTATTAATTTGGACACTGGCCTCGTAACTTATAGCTAGCAGCCGTATTATTCACACACCTATCTAGCCAAGAAGGGCTTATGGCTTTAGACGAATATTTGAGGTATGCCAGCATTGCTTACAGGTAAAACGGAAGTAAAATATTTAACATATGTAATTGTTGATCTGCCCTCAAAGCACGGGCTCATAAATCAACCACCATGATTGAGATCTAAGGACTAATATATCTTCGATGATAAAGAACAAGCGAACACGATGGTTCAACTTCCAGATTTGGATCTAGAGATCCATTTGTGAATGTGATTGAGGTAATAATTAATTGTTGGGTAGAGTGATACGAGTAAAAAGTTATGACCAAAAATACCATTTATTTACCTTATTGTTTTTGTATTGTAATCTTATAAAAATTAACATAATGTAACCTCAGGGTAGCATGTGATGACGACTGTTGGGCCGTAGCGACCTCGTGGATCTTATCTCCCGGGATAAGTCACCACTGGTTTGCTTTATAGGCTGATTTGAGTGGAGACTTGGAGAGTCGCAAGAGCCAATGTTCTCGGGGGAAGGAACCGAAGAAAGCATTCCAATAAAATGATGGTAGGGATCTTGACCGTACTTCTGGGATTGTCATGTATCCACTTCTCTTTTTTGTTTTTGAAAATATTTAAAACAGCTGAACTCTACGATTCGCTATGTTATTTATTAAAAATGTGGAGACTAAAAACTACGGAGACTAGAAAATGACAGAAAATAAATATTAGTTAAATCCTGTCAAATTAGCCAGGGGTCCGACCATGGGTCCGACGTAAATTAATGTATTTTTGGTCACTATGTTTTTAATCATTTTTAAACTGTCTTTGGAATACCTTAATTTAATATGCCTAATTGACTATACTAATATAATATTTTGTCTTTTGTAGTTTTCAAAAGATGCGCCAGCGTCCCTTCTTTCACTTGTTGGTGGAGGATCTCTGCTGAACAGCAAAGATTGTTCACTCAGTTCCTATGGTAGCTACAAATAAACAATTACTAATGTTCGTAACATATTTGTAGGTACTACAGTAAACACATAATCATTCCTGAGCTGGAGCTAGAAATAGCCTCGTGGGCAGCAGTGAATCAACTTACACGTGCGCGAAGAAATAGTCGCAGTTGTTTGCAAATAGGCAACAGATACCTATTCCAACATGACATTTAAGTTTTGAATTATTTAACATTCAATTTGCTAAGCTTTAGTAAGTTCACATTAATCACAAACAGTACGAGTATAGCTAAGGTTAGAAAATTAATATAACTACCTCGGATTTAATTCATTACTAATTTATAACTAAAGAATGTGATATCTATAACCTTTTCGAAATTTGAATATTATTTCGTAATTACAGTTGATGAACAAGCTATTAGAAACATCATTACTAAGAGCAATGGAGCACTAACATTCCGCGAGTTACAACCTCTTATCCACAAATCACGATCCAAAGATTCAGACCCGTGTTAAATAAAATTTGCGATTCCTATCGGATGTGTGCATTTAAGCTGATCAATCAGTCGGCACGGTAGCCTTGTATGATTGGTGAATACCAACAGCGTTGGTTGCAAAGCGGATGCAGTGGAAGCAGGCCACGCGAGCCGGCGCCGCCGCACGCCCTCCACCAAATCGCTGCAACTGGCAACCTTGCCCCAAAAATCCATGACCTACATTTTATACGTCAAAATGCAGCCGGTGTTTTTATTGCAACCATTCTCCTTGGAAAGAACCGTTTAATTTGTTGGTTATCGGGCGTTTAATTCTACTTGACAAAAAATAAGAGCACTTTCAGCGTCGTTTCCAAACGGTTTGTTCAGTTTCAAAATCTCATGACTTTTAAATTAAGATCATCGAGGAAAACTTTACTCCTTGTAAATGAATCACAAGCTTATTCCTGTTACACCTTGCATTTTGAATTTATAGGGAAATATCGTCAGTGCAAACTAGGTCTGGCTCATCGATTGTGCAGGACGAACAGCGGCCTAGTTGGCGAGCGCCAGGTCTGCGGGTCGCGATCCTAGCATCGGCCCGGTTTCGCCCGGGTAACCTCACCGTGCTCTATTTCTGGATCTAGTACGGTCAACAATTGCTATAGCTATTTATAAAGCAAGTGCAAATGGTGCCTAACGATGCTGTTACTTTGGTAACATTAAAACATTACACTGCAATTATAATATGATCTTTCGTTCCGTTCGGATATGTTTGTTAACATTTTATTAAAAGTCAGTATTTCATATCAGCCAGTTGGTCAATTTACTTTGATTAAATGACAATCATAGTCATATGTCGTAATAAAGAATTCTATTAAATTACAATAAATCCAACCGACCATGTAGGTCAGCCTTTATCGTCGGCCGTCGTCGTCAGGAAATTGATGTTGCGTAGCGCCGACAATGATGCAAGCCAGTTGTGAAGCATGCCAGCATTTTATCTACCAAGTGCGAGATTAAATTTGATAACGGATGACGTCACAGTCCGTAGCAATTAGAATTCTAGGAACGACGTCATGACGCGTTGGCGAACCATTTAGCGTAGGCGCGACGCGACGGTGACGTCACGGGCGAAATGTTACGGCTCGCCGCCCTCTCTCAACACGGGCACGCGGCCGCGCGTAGGCGGCGCGGGCGGCCGCGTAATGTACTCGACTTACACGTAAATAAAATCACACGCTATTACGTAATTGAACGTGAAATCTGCACAAGGACGCGAAGCCGACGTTACAACACAACTGAATCCCAGCGTGATGCTATAATCGCATCGTTTACGTGCGACGCTTAGAAAAGTGAGCGTTTCACCTTGAGATGCCTGCAAACGTGGTTGCCTCTCTATTCTTAGATATCGAAATAGTGCTAAATATGTTCGAGAGGACTGGCGGCTAGCACGCAGGCGTCGTGACCCAACCTGACCCAAAAACCAAGTGCGACCCACCGCGCCCCAAGTCACCAGTTGATAACGGATACGGGAACCTGTTCGCTTCACGCAGCGCAGCATACGCATCGCGGATAGCACCGTTATACTGTTGACCTGCGATGTGCCAATAGAACCTACCTTTGGCTACCTACTTCATTATTTTATTCAAAGAAGATACTAACAAAATGTCTGCTGCCATAGGTCAATATCCAATAAGCTGAATGAATTCATACTTACAATTCGGTACAATGGGACTGAAGTCAAGGTCACCAAAATACGGCAAGAAAAAACATCTTTCAATGACTTCAGTGACATCAAATCAACAATGTTCATAAAACTTCAAATGGAATCAGTAATCGGTAATTATTGATTTATTTTGATGACGTCATAATTGCTTAATTTTCCTGCTATTGGGATATAAAAGCGTTTAATCAAATGGCTATATTTTGGAATAGTAAAATAAAAACAACGTAAGTAGAGGTCGGGTTTCGAATACGGGTTGTGCGTCGCTGCTGGTTCAATATCAGCGATTCTAGGTCAGTGGGTCACCATGTCGGCGCGAGCGCGGTGCGCTCCCCGCCTCACCACGCTTGCAATTAAACTTGCTCTTCATACGAAAACACTTCGAAAATTTACGCTTATGTACTCTGCATGCCGAGTATGCCCAGTCAGCTTTATCAATGCGACAAGTGCTTATTCAATTATCATGATCTCATTTATTCATTTAACTAAGTACGCAATGCATTGTTTGCGTTTGAATTCGTTTCCTTCCTTCTCACGGTCTTCTCTATTCCATTGTTAGCATACTTGTAATTTGACTTGTATGTTCAAGATCACACTAAATCTTTAATCTTGAATGTGGATAATATTGCGTAGTCGTAACTGTAGACTTGTGACACTCGCCCACGTACTAACGGTCGCGGTGCCTTACTGTTACCTCAAACCCCAAAAACGAGTTATTTTGCGTTGCTGAGTCAGTCGGCGAAAACATGCGTGACGCTATAAGCCGACTTTGAGGCATCAAGCTCTAAGGATTGTAAATTACTTAGGAGTCATGAATACTGAACTGATACTGCATTTTACCAATTTTCTATGTAAACCCCGGCTTCTATTCTTTTGTTCACAAACTAAACTAAATTTAATTTCAGTACATTTTATTCTTAATATTTCAAAAACAAAAGAACAAAATGAGTTTAGTTTCGTTTAGTCCTCTCAAATTATTCAAACTCGTTCTTTTAATGAAATATAAAGAAAAAGATGCAGTGAACTTTCCAAAATTTGGTTTAGTTGAAAATAAGGGAACGAGCGCCAATATGACGGTACTTAAAGTTACAGATGTGTTCTAATTCAAATGACAAAGAATCGAGATTCACGCCTTGTTCTGCCAACTGTTTAGATAAGAGACATAAATCATGCAACTATTCCAAGGTGAATGCAATGAGGTCACTCTCAAAGGGCCGACCTTGCCTTCGCTGCTCGTTCGTAGGAGGACCAATATATATAGCACAACAAAAATATAAATTAATGTCCATGAAAACCATGAAACTCTATATATTGTAAAATCCTTCATCAAAATAAATCATTTAAGTTATCTGGAATTTCAAAGTTCATATTATTGACAACTAGATAGAATGAACCAGAAATGTTTTAAAGTTGGCAACGGTTTTCTGACAACATTAAATGGTCAATCATCTCTGTTACCGGCGCGAATTTGGGTCGAATACATTAGGCGAACTATTTTATCACCAAGCAGGGGAACTATCATTATCATTACATTACCTACAAGCGGTTATTTATATGTCAAGGATATGTATTTAAAAAGCTGTTTTATTAGACACAACTATGATTTTATTACACTAGCTTTTATATTTTTTAGTAAATACATAACTTTTAATTCGCTCGTTTTACTAGTATTAAGTGACTTCTAGTATTTTTACTTATTATTATTATTTTAGAAATTCTAATTCAATACTTTGTGTTATTATTGGGTAGGTACATTAGGTATACATAATTGAATTCAAAATATATAATTGAAAACGAAGCCTTAGAAACATTCAAAATATGTACATAATTATGTATATGTCTTTAAATAGAACGGCGTGTATTTACTTCTTTATATGTATTAGAGAATGGTTTCCGTGGCGTAGTCCGCGTAGTGGACATTATACTACCGTTGTTTAATTCGGTTAGCGATTTGAGGAAGATCTTGATTTGTAAACGAAATCAACGTAATTGTGTGAGTGAGACGGTTTGATATACATTATACATATAAGAAGATACTGATACTTATTAGGTACAAGTGTTCTATTTCAGTATGATAAATGTAACACGTGATTAGTTACATTACTGAAGCATTAGAGATATAGATGTGAGCTAGCAAGGCAATATTAACTAAGTACTATTTATCAACTTATCATGCATAACATCAACGCAGTACGTTAGTAGACAGTCGCGAGCTGAATATTTTACTAGTTATAAAATAAAATCAAACACGCAACAGGTCAATACTGCGTAGATTAAAAAAATATATAGGTATGTATATAAAAATAAGTGTGACTCCATAGTATGCAGTTGCATCAACTAAGGCAAAGTTATACAAAGAAATTGTTTTAAGACGCGTCCGGCTTGTGACCTAAATCGGGCCAAGCACCTTAAGTAAGATATCAGTGTCTTGAGTTCTCGACATTATGTAGCGTCTTGTACTTACAAGTATCTATCGGTGTTATCTTATCAACCTTGATTTATTTAGAAACCGTGTCATGAGACGATGTTACAACCGTGAAATTTAAGAAATAGGTTTGTTCGGCAAAGCATGGAGAAAATAATAAAAATATAATGACATTAAATCATTGCATAAAATCTATTATTATATTTTAAAACCAATAATTTGATAGCGTAGTTGATATACGCAGATAGAAATCCTTATGTTGCCGTGGTCGATTACCCACAGCCAGTGCGTCGGCGCAAGGGGAGGCTAGTTTTCTCTTTTTCCATAGTTCGTGCACCAAGGCCTATTTGTAGTTCCGTTTGCGCTCGCAAGGAAAAAGTCGTCAAGATATACTGGGAATTCATCAAGTAACTCTTGAAATAGATTTAGTTTGAACGTTCGTTCTTCGATTTTTGACTTTTTTATTTAAGAGGGAGTTTTAAATATTGCCAATTTATCACGATCGAAGATTTTAGGTAAGTAATATTGCTATTACCTTTGTGTTATTGGTTCCACGCCAATAAATAAACTAGATACAAATAAGACACGTTAGGACAACAAATAGAGTACAGTTTGTACTTGAGTGAAATTTGCGCCGAGCACGCGACGGCTCCACGCAACGGTAAGCGCCATGAGCGTAAGTGTCTTCGTTCCATCGAAAAAAATCTTAACTGGACTGGAAAATCTGGAAAACGCATTTATAATATGCTTTTGAATCATAACTACTTTCGCTAGCAATATGTATACCTAAGTTATGCGATATTCATTACATTGTGGGCAAGTATTTTCATACTTTCTTAGTGTTTGCTGCCCCCGAGGCCTTACTCCTTCTATTATTCCGACGTTCGGACACGCGCGATCGCTTGATTTTAATATATTATATGTTACATGCAACTTTATGCTAATGTGAATTCCACTCAGCAATAATAATTCATTGTGTACAACCTCGCTCCGACTTATATGCTGTTGTAACCCACCAATGAAAGGTGAGGTAGAGAAATCAATTCGCAAAATGGCAAACTATTCAATAGATTTTGATTACAGGTTTGATTTGATTGCGGATGACGGACTATTATTAAACGATGTTTCTACCTACATTTACTTTTTATGTGAAGCATACAAAATCAAAATGCTCCGTTTTAAATGCAACTAAGACATTTAAGTGATAGTTGTTGAACGTTGCATAAGTCTTTTCAAGAATGTGGTGTTAACGCAGCTCACAGTGTAATAATAGTTAAAGTAGTTCATGGTACAAGTGAATCTGAAACTGTCACTGTACATGGACAATGCAGGTGCGAGCAGCACTTTCACACTTGCCGCCGTCGCGGAGTGTGGGGCTCCCCACACTCCGCTGTCACTCGGTGGTAGCCGACGCCCGCGCCGCCGCACCGCTCGCCGGCTCAACTCGTTGCTCACTTCGGGCCGTTTACGACCTCCGCAAACGAAAGGCGTTCCGCCGGTTACCGATACTGGGGAAATCGCTTTAAATACAGATTACGTAATTTTCATGTATCAGTTCAGATGCAGTATTTTGTTATAACAAAATACAGCTATAGCTCGCCAACGAATATTTGAGACAAATGAACGTATGTTAAATTTTCGAATAAGACAAAAATGCGTATTTGCTAATACATACATAGAAACAATTCGGACAGCCATTAACTGCTATCAGTGTTCCACTTAACGGCGGACAAGCCTGTGGTAAGGTTTGCTGATGTTGGACCGCCACCGGCTAACGGTAAGGCCGTCGGAGCCGCGCGCACGTGAAAATAATTCTTGACGCGATTTTGTAACGAATACCGTTACTCGGTTCCGGGCCTGCCGGTGACCTTATTTCTCAGCCGAGCACTCTTTATTTTTATATCTTATTGCCTGACTTTATGATGGCGTAGTCGGTTTCGAGCGTTTTATATCAAGCATGTTATTTTAAACGGTATATCTATGATGGTGCAGGGCTAAGTGATGCATTGAACATTAATATTGTAGGTACTACATCTTTGTGTTGCAAGTAACAGATGTTTCATTTAGAAAAAAAGATGCGTGGCGTTGGTATTAATATTAAAACGAATTCATATGCAGTTATTTATTCATTACGTAATTCCCCTGTCCGGGTTTGCCGGCAAAATAATAGTTGTTTACGAACATGAATGCGGCGGTGAGTCAGCGAGAGCCGAGAGGTTTTATTTGATCGTGTGTCCGTTCTGTACATGTAGAGCGGGTTTGTCAGTGCTGACGCTTATGAGCGCACAGAGCGGCACCTGGGAAATACCGCGCGTCATTTCTTTGATAAATCGACTGTAGCTGTAATTAGAACTTTTTTCAATAATTCCTATCTCATTTTGGGTTTCCCTGCATTTTTGCGTAGTATAAAGAAATAAGCATTAGAGCGGTGTTGTTCGATCGCGTGTTATCTATCAAGTTGTTTTGATGAAGTGCGCTGCTCTATCTACCGCTGGGTGACGCAAAAACTGTTTGATATATCTACATGGCTTAATGGCACAACACAGCGGCATTCGAACTATTAATAAAGTGCCTTTACGTTCTTTGTTGTGATATTGTTTTTGTAGTATCAGCTATTTGTTTAATCGTTTTGAAATTAAAGATAAGTAGGTGTAATTATTGTTCTCGGCTCAATGTTGCATCATGGTACAATTATAAGATGTTAAGGTGGTTGTTTACACGCTATGAATAGATAAATAATGATGGATTGTAAAAATGGTATCATCTCTATGAATTAACTAAAGTGGCGATCCGCGGGCCGCGCGTCGTGTCGCGTCACGCTAGTATCGCGTGCTACGTCACTATTTACGCACAACGGCACAAGGCCTGCGCGCGCGCACCTCGCTTCCTTATTGTTATTACTGTTGTAAAATTACTGCGCCACTACTTTCTTGATCTTGGCAGGAAAACGTAGCAAACAACTTGTTTTTCGAACCTATCTAAATGATGTCAGTAAACATAAGTTAATGAGTAATCAGTTTAATTGCTTTACGTCGTACGTTCCCGTTATTGTTGTGCCCCAAATTCTTTGTTGTTAAAGTCATTTTTATTTTATGAGTCAACCTCATCTCGTCTTTGTTTAACTTTTACAAACTTCAGTTAATCTCATAAATAAGTGAACGCATAAATTTTATTATTATTATAGTGGAAATATAAAAACGAAGGTAATGTCAGCAAAACGTTTATCGAGCCTTGGCAAATAAAATGACGGTCAGATTAAAATATTGAGCCGGGTCAACCGGCCAATTATCGACAGTGTAAATTAAACATACATTTCGTATTGTATACACAAATTGCGGCCGGCGATAAAGCGGCCGATGCTGATGACGCATGAAGCGCGCGCGCCGGCCGGCCGGCGTCGGACAGTACCTACTTTTAATCTGTGGCGAAGTGCCGGAGGAGTTGATTATTGTAATCTTTGGCTACCTGTTACATGGTGCCCAGTAAACTTAGTGTAACGGTCCGACCAGTTTATAAAATTTAGCGCATGCGTGTTCTAAGTGAAGCGCCGCCAACTACGTGCTACGCATTAACCCGTGTCGAGTTGATTTGATCAAGTAACTGTTACAGCGGCGACACGTGTACTCCTTGTTTATCTCGTCGATAGTGCAGTGCTGAGTGCGCCACTGCGCGTGTGTGCGATGACCTGGGTGTATTGGTCGTGGTCGTGACCCATCGCTTTATCTAATCTCAGTTGTACAATGATTGAAATACATTTAATATTTTCACCTTGCGAGTGCTGCTGAATTTTTAATGGTTGATAATGTTATCTTTGCCCTTGATGTTTAATATCTCAATTGTTTGAATAATAATGTAACTCAAAATACTAATAGTGTTCGGTTACAAATTTCATATTTTTCCTGTATGGCCAAAGCATTAACAAATTATCTGTATTTGTTTATAAATTTTGTGATCTGTTACAACAATACAGCATTACAATATTATAATTTAATGCGTGCTACTCATTTTGCATAGGAATATTATTCATCTAATGGTAAGCGTACCTTGCTAACAATAAATGATGTCATAAACTTCAATAATTGAATCATGACATTATGACCAATAGACAATATGTAACCCGGGAACGCGTGGAACTGATTAGTGAACGGTTATGTTAGTGTATTACAGTATAGTCGGCAACGTGTAAGAGTGACCACTAGCGGGGCAGTCGCGCTCGCGTGCATTGCCGAGCGATAAGTTGCACGGCTGCGCGTGCACACGCTGCACGTGGAGCGGGGTCAATAGCTCGCTGCACCACTCCGCCTGCACTACAACACCGCTTCGAACTGCATACACTACAAATAACCGATCACTGTCCACACGCACACTATTAAACGCACCAATTATAAATAAATGCATATCCATCATTGTCTACGCATGTGTTACCCCGAACTATTTATTAAACGTTTGTAAAAAAAAATATTAAGTCATGCTAAATAAAAATATAGTAATTAGTTAACTTAAAAAATCAGCACATATTTATTTTCATCGTTGATGTCTTTTGATAGAAAATAGTAAAATAAAGTCAAGGAGTCGTGTTGGGCTAGACTCTACATAATGTAGAGCGCCTCGAGTTCCGTGAATTTGATTTTTGGTATAGAGATTCTCATAGAAATTATTATGTTATGCCGTTACCCGTCAGGCTACCTTCATTAAAAGAAAGGTTTTGAGAACTTACCTCATTAGTGGGCGAGTGGACCTGGACGCGTAGTTCGTCGGTGTCATAGTCATGCTCCTTGACGTCTGCGCGTACTTCCCTCCCGTTGTAGGTGAGGAAGACACGCTGGCCTGGCTGCAGGCGCACGCCCGTCATGCCGCGGAAGCCGGGTCCGATCAGCTCGGCATCGCGGTACTCGCGGTTCTTCATCTTCACGCTGTCAAAACGCACTGTGTAACGAGTGTTCGGAGTCAGGTTGATACAGTTGTTGTTCTCCGGAAAGGGCGCCGGCGTCTTCACCGCCTGGATCATCCCTGAGTAGTACAGTCCATCATCCCCCAATGCCGCGACGCGCGTCCCGATTATGGAGCGCTTCGCGAGCCGCTTGCCCGTGGACATGGTGCTCAGTTCTCACTCTACTACTTGAACACTGGTGGCCTCACACCACTGTCTGGTGGCCTGGAAAATTCTACTCACACCTTCACTTAAAAATTTCAAATCGCCCGGCGTACGCGTTTCGCGGGATAACCGTCACAGAATTTTGGAGAACTGACAGAATTTCGACGCGATTCGGCACGCTGTGCGCGGTCCGGCTCCTCAGTAGGCCGGGGCTGGTCGCGGCTCTCGCGTAGAAACATAATACGAGGGCAGGGTCCTCGAGGATCGGGACAAAGGAAAATCCTTTCGCGGTACTAAACTTCGTAACCGAGCTCACAGCGGACGACCTCAATAAGCGCGGTTCGAACACGAACTGGCTGGAGTGCGTGCGGCGCGCTGCGACCGGCGACACCGGCCGGCCGGCGAGCGGGAGCGGCGACCGCCCGTCTCGCTCCTTTGTTTTGATACTCAGCTGTTCGCGCGAGCGAGACTACCGAGTCAACGGCCGCGAGCATGAGCTAGACGGGTGCTCGTCCGCCCGCGCTCTTCGGCCGGTGTTCGGGCGAAATCGCTGTATTCAGCGGGAGGGCGGGCGGAACGCGGAGGGCAGCCGCCCACGGGCGACATTGAGGCGCGCCGGTTCGGTTCGCACGTGGAGCGCTAACGGGATTGCACAACGCACCGACGCCGCCCGTACCCACTGTCCGCGGACGGTTCATACGTGACACAGTTTCTATTCGGATTCGGGGTCGATTGAAATGTCAAGCAGATGCACCCACTTATGCAACGCAGTTAACGTGACCCAACTACGACTACGCACGATTTATTAATTGAAAACAATATTTGCATGATGATAATATTGTTATGTATCCGGATACTGTACCTGTTCGTAATTATAATTGCAAATGAAATGTTTCAAGACCTGTTTTGTGTAGGTATATAAAACTTGAAAATATTCAACTGCTCCGTTTGAATCAACACCGAAAGTCTTATGATTAAATGGTTATTAAATATATATGTAATTCAAAAACAACTTCGAGTGATTCTTTTTGCCTGGTGTTCTAAAAGAAATTGAAACATCATGATAGTCGCGGGGAACCCAACTCCTGATGCATTTTTCATCACAATGATCTTTTTTCACCTTACAAAACACTTGAATGCAACATTCAAATGGCCGAATACGAGAACTATAATTTACTACTAGCCCCGCACGATGATATTGCGATTGGCGGCCATCTTGGTGACGTAGTCGAACTCGCACCGTCGGTACCGTTCGCAAGTTCAGTCCGCGCTTACCCACTTACGCACATCGAATATTTTTGTTAGCTTTTTGTTTTTGTTATCCTGTTTTATTATTGTTCTTGAGTTTTGTTGTTTAGTTTTGTTAGCTGTTACTCATTAAAATGAGTAAGAAATTAATTAATAGTCGTGCTCGTTAAATTATAATTAAAGTGGACAATTATTTTGTTAAAGAGAAAGAGGATTGTGTTAGTTCTTGAAAGTATAAACCGTGCTTAGAAAAAGTGCTTCGGACATTTTAATACCGAAGCAACTGCTTACAGTTATTAAAAACATTTTGCAAAATTCTATCAAAGTCACGGAGTGTGTGGCATGTGCCACAGGCGTTGCAAAAAATACTGTGACGAAATTGAGACGAGAGCATGAGTCAGCAACAGCCAGTAGCAGCAAAATGAGAACTCCTACTAAAGGAAAAAGACAAAAGAAGTAATATTTCGACGGGTTCTCCTTAACAGCTTTAAGAAATATTATAGATTCAATGTGTACGGTGAGGAGAGAAATACCCACAATGCGCAAAATCTTGGCGGCTTCAAAAGTAGACCTTAATTATACTGGTAGTGAAACTACATTAAGAAAAATAATGAAATGTGATTTAGGCTACCAATTTAAACGATGCTACCAAAAAGGACTGGCCCTAATTCAAAGACCCCAAATTCAAGCGTGGAGGGCTAAATATTTACGACGTATGAAAGAAAATGACTCGCTTGGTAATAACAAAAGACCCGTTATTTATCTCGACGAAACGTGGATACACGCACACTACACGGTAGAAAAATGTTGGCAAACAGCAACCGATGGAGTGAGACGGAACGACAGCCCCGGCCGCCGATGGATAATAGTTCACGCGGGAAGTTAAAGCGGTTTTGTTGACAATGCCCTTTTAATGTTTAAAGCAGACACTAAAACGGGGGATTATTATGATCAAATGAATGCTGAGAATTTCACCAAGTGGCTTACAGAAAAAATAGTACCCAACATACCACGCAACTCCAAGATTGTGATGGACAACGCCCCTTATCACAGTAGGGATGAGAATAGGCCACCAAGTATGAACAATAAAAAACAGTTGATTGTTGAGTGGCTACAAGCTCACAAAATCGACTTTCCCAACGACAGTACAAAACCTGAACTGTATTTATTAATTAAACGGCACAGACCGCCGAAAAATTATAAAATTGACAATTTATTAGCTGGCAATGGCCATGAAGTCGTTAGATTACCACCTTACAACTGCGACCTCAACCCCATTGAGTACATTTGGAACCTGGTAAAGATGAGGGTGTCAGAAAAGAATGTGCAGCAGTTGGAAAGTCGCATTGAAGCTCTGACGTTGGAGGCGTTGGCGTCAATAACTCCAGATGACTGGCGAAAGGAAGTCAATCATGTTAAACGACTTAAAGAGGAATATTGGAATAAAGATCGAATAACTGACGAGTTATTTGTCATAAATAAGGCGACGACAGTGAATCGGAAACGACAGACACAGAAAGCAGTTCTGATTCGGAAGACTATATACATTTTTTTACATATTATCCTGGTTTTATTTATAAGCTGATAGATGTAGGTAGTAATTAAAACATGACTACTACACAGTGGACTCTGGTTCAATTCCCGCTCGCAAATTAACAGAAATGTAGTTAGAAAAAAATAGTATACATGTAAGAAAGATATACGAATAAGTATATTTTTCTTACGTCTACAAAAATTATTTCCTTGAAATTTTTAATAATGAAAGTTTATTTGTCAGAATATGGGTGAGTAGGTATATCTACGAAAGAATGTTAAATGCAAAATTAATATGAATTTTATTATACAAACACTCTTAATAAAGAGTGTAATAAAATTATAAAATACAAATAAACCCTTAACCCTAATATTAATTT
The DNA here is from genome assembly GCA_017933935.1 of Sesamia nonagrioides. Taxonomy (NCBI): domain Eukaryota; kingdom Metazoa; phylum Arthropoda; class Insecta; order Lepidoptera; family Noctuidae; genus Sesamia; species Sesamia nonagrioides. The sequence continues at coordinate 1,147,649 of JADWQK010001454.1, read as the reverse complement.
ATACATACACTCTTTATAAAGAGTGTAATAAAATTATAAAATACAAATAAACCCTTAACCCTAATATTAATTTTGCATTTAACATTCTTTTGCTAGCTGTCCTTTTGTGTGACAGATGACGTCACAACGCTGTTATTGTGACAAGGTTCCATCGCAATATCATCGTGCGCGGCTTATACTACTTATACGTCATAGTGGCAGCATCTGTAAGGTAGCAGCGCCATCTGTTGAGAAGGAGAACTAATACTCAAAGCCCGAGTTAGAATAATCAAATTTTCATATATCATGTCTTCTTTTGTCGTGGAAAACACAGTACATAAATACATATTGCTCTAGGCCTCGATTCCCTTGCTAAAAATAAGTTCAGTGCATTTTTATTCTTTATACTGATAAGGAATAGGAAGGAAAATAAATATTAGTTTATTTAGTTCAGTTAGTCCTGTCAAGTTAGTCAGCGCCTGATGTTTATCGAGGTATTTTTGGTCGATTAGTTTTTAATAATATCTAAACTGTGTATGCAATATCTTATTTTGACAGGACTAAACTAATATTTTATTTTCTGTCCTTTTCATAACGAAGTGGAAAGAAAAAGATGCACTGAATTGAAATTTAGTTTAGGTTATGAATAAGAGAACCGGCGCCATTTTAAGATTTATAAAGGCGGTACGCAGTTCTTTCACATGTTTACAGAGGTTTTCATGTTTGATATTCTGCTTTCATTCAAGGAATAGAGTGTAATGGTATGCATAACTAATTTAGAAATATGTGTAACACTCGCTTAGTTAAAATTCACGTGTTTAAAACTTGATAGGCATTGTGACCTAGTTTTGTCATACGCTCTACAATGAACATAATCACTGATTTGTTACACATAAAACGATCGAAGTCTCTCGAAACTTTAAAAAAAAAACCCGAAAATATCAATCAAATTTTATAGAAAATTGCAATGTTACCAAAAGTAGCAATTTGTCGTCACAAGTTTAGTTATTATGGCTGGCGAACTGGCGCGCACGGAGGCATTTCGTCATCAACGAAATTATTCCGTGTGCCTACTCTATGTTTATCAAGTTTATGGTCACATTTGTTTACGTTATGATGTTCAGTGTAAACACATTTACGTAACTTTTGTCCCGACAAACGAATCTCATGAATAGAGGTCACTCTCTATTCATCAAGATGTGTTCAGTAAACAAACCCACGCTGTCCGTAAGATTGTAGATGAAACATTTATTAACATAAGATGTTTTTACTAGCATAAATTTCTAACAAAGTCTCTAACTAAAAAAACGCTTTGCGCTTATACCTAACTAAGACAACCTGACAAAAATATATGAAATTCTTATATGACAAGAAATTATATGTAATTCTATTTCCATTAATGTAACTAAATTGTATATTGGTACTTATATCTTTTTGAGGAATTATTTACGGGTTTACCTTCCGTAATAATTGTTCATTTAGGTTAGGCCCTAACTTATATCATATGAGTCCGTTAAACTTTTACCTATGAAATTCGCAACACTCTCGATGGAACTGTACTTTCTATTTCAAGCATTAATTTACATCTAGCCTCTACCAGCCAGTGTTACCATACAAATGAGCAGTAAATGTCTTACGACCTCATTATTCTCGTAGTCGTGACTTGTGGCTGCTTCTAAACGTAATCCACGAATCAAGTTCTTAATAGTCTTTTTGATAGCTTGTTACTAAATAGGAATTTTAGCGTATTAGACCTTAACTCTTGTGGAGTCTTGTCCAACGAGACAGAGTCCTTTACTAGATTGCGCCGATATAAAGTCTATGGAGGTAATAAGTATTGGACAGCCTCAAGGAGGCGCGGGTTCTATCCCCGCGCAGTGCTAATATTTGTATGCTTGAATATGAATATTTGCACTGGTCTGTTCGTGCCTCGGAAATCACATTAAGCCGTTTGTCCCGGTTGCCATACGAACATCTAAGACAGTCGTTTCGGCTTGTTGGAGTCATCAAAAGTCCAACAATTGTTATAACTGCAATGCTTCGATATCGCCTTCGGGTTGTGGAGGTCAGACGGCAGTCGCAAAATCAGCAGTTGGACTGGTAAAGCGGACCCCAGACTCCAAAGCTGAAAAGGCTTCGGATGCGACTGGGATTAATGCTGAGATGATGATGATGGAGGTAATAAGTATTGGATATGATGTAAACCGCACATTGATGAAACAACTTACAAAATATTTACAATGTACCTACTAACTTACCAACGGAAGTAATTAAGTTTTATTATTTATGATCATGGCAAATTGTTTTGAACCTCACCACAAAGAACTGAAAAATAATTATTAATTTAGCCTTCTGCAAATGAAGTTTCATTGCCAATGTCAAGTATGTATTTTAAATACTTCGAGCGTAATGGAACATGTTTTGTTCTAAAAACATACATGATATAATACTGCAACAAAAAACACGGTTTGGGTTTGGCCTTTATGGCAAATTTCTAAGATTATATTATAGATTATTATAGAGAAATTTTCTCACAAACAGAGAAATATAGGCCTTCGCGGTGTGGATGATGGATGTCTAGAAATGCACACACTGGTGTCTACTTATTTCTGACATATTTTAGAACTACATTGTCGAACTGGCGACATAAAAATAAGTATCCAAAATTTATTAGGTTAGTTCCAGGTCATGGTTTACCCATCTGCCAATTTTCATTGAAATCAGTATACCAGTTCTAGCGTGAAAGCATTTAAATACTACATATGTAGGATTATTTCCTCAACCTTTCTTTCTATTTGATTTTAAAGTAGGTACTCTAAATGGTTTTACGATCTATAATTCAGTAGCAACAAACAACGAAATATGGTTGCATTATAGGTACTCCACGAACGAAAGATTATTCGCCTATAATCTTACCTATTCCGCAATATATGTGGAATTTCATAGGAAGTACGTGTCCAAACTGAAAATATATCACGTTTGACAACGACATACGCGCAAAGGCACGTATATTTTCATTTGTAACCTTCGCACACTGAAACTTAGGTGAAATAATGATTTGATTTGAAATGACCGTGGAGTGAGCTGTCATCCTAACTATTGCTAAGGATAGCTCATTCTAATCTCATTTTGTCTTAATTATTACGGTGAAATTTTTAGAGAATCGATGGGTTGGACACAGATATACAAATATAATAAGAGCCCCTTTAAAGATTAAGTATCAAAGTGGTGGGCAATCCAGACACTACGTACCTAAATCGAACGAAAGTCTATCCTTTCGTTCGATTTGTAAGAATCCGGGAATCTGGATATAGACGGCCAAAAGTAGGTTTCGTAATCCGATATTTATAATAAGTACACAAGAGAGCAGTGACTTAGGGACACATACAAGTTACCTGAAAGGTTTGGAAAGTAAGAATGCTAGCACAATGCAATAAGTTGTGTTTTTGTGACAATTAAGTGTTCCTTAAATGATAGTTTTTATGTAACTGCAAAGTTGTGCTATCAAAAATGACTAAATAAAAAAAATGGATTTTTGTAAATGAGAACAGCAAATTCTATAAAAAAATATATAAGCCGTAGTGATGACAACACGTGGGGGAAAATACAAAGTACTAGCACAGATTACAGAATAGTGTACTAGCTCTGTATAAGTAAATATAATTTTAAAGTGGTAAAAAAGAACAATGTTATTATATTTTGGTTATAAGATTTTTCTGCTAGCCTATATTGTCTCACTGCACCTCCCTATATTCTTCCCTCTTTCCTTTTGTTGTACCTTCTTCTTCAATCGGTCAGGAACGAGCCTCAATCGTCACGCAAACGCAACGCTTTTCCGACACCCCTGTGTTACGGCTTTCTTTGGATTCAATCTTCAAGTGTGACTCGTGAAAAATGAAATGGGACTGCCATTTCATTTTTTTGCTAATACGAATTTGATCGAGCTTAACTTTTAAATTACTGTTCTCCGTCGCTCTTTGGCAAACCTTGAATTTTGACCTCTGAGCCTCAGTCTGGGCGCCAAAAGGTTAGGATAGGCAGGGTACTCATGTCGATGAGGCTACGCTTCAGTAAAATAGGAAGTCACCCTCTATTAGCCTCATCGTAGACCAGTAGCTTCTCCAGGCATTTTCGACTCGTTGGTAGATCTTTTTGTCCTTTCTGCCGTGGAAGGAAACTAGCTAGCCCAGGTAGATATATTGAGGTATATTCTATGACGTACCTATTGTATTTCCTGCCCATCGACCTCAACCTTAAATTTGGCGGCATCCATCAAGACCCATTGGTCTTTGATTGATTCATTGTCAGAAAAAATTATATCGCCTGGAAAACGAAAGTTTGACAGCTTTTTATCGCCGATTAGAATACCCATGGTTGCCATGTATCTGCGAGTTTTTGAATATCTCCTCAAAAGTGCTGGTAAATGGTTCAGGAGAGAGCGGATCACCCTGTTTTACCCCTTTGCCTACTTTGAATGTTGTGTAGACTGGTTTTCATACAATCCATTTTATCCTAGGCTATACTATTATTATAAGTAGATAATTTTCAGAAGATGTGTAAGTTTCCTCTATAACTTGACTTCGTAAGGCTGAAAATATTGAGCGGTGTTTAATGCTGTTAAGACTCTGTGTAATCCATGAAACCAGACACAGGTTTTAAAAATTATGTGTTTTTTTCTGTTAACTGATTTAGAGTTTGATGATGATCCGTGGTGGAAGAACTTGAGCGAAATCCTGCTGGCTCCGATGGTTGAACTGAGTCTGAGTTTGCATTATGTATTGTATGTGACAATCTTTGAACGGTTGAGAGTTTAACTGATTGTAGAATTGCATTAAATAAGTTTGTGCGATGTGTTATAAGATGAGATTGGTTACGTTTGTGAATATAATACAAAGTGATACATTTTATTACTTTTATTTATGGAACAATTAATTTTCTGTTAAACACGATTTCTTTCACTAAGATACATATCTTTATATGACCGTAATTCATTGAGTGTATGAAAAAATCCGATATAGGTGTGTACCTATATCGTTTTTATTACAAAAATTACAAACAATCACGAAGTCTGATAAAAAATAATCGGTGTACTAAAACATTACCTAATTGCCCGGCTAGAGCGTAGGGCTTAATGAATGCTTGGTAGGTAGGGTTTGCATCATTGATATAATATTTAATATTATATCAATGGTTTGCATGATATATAATTTGAAGTTATCGAGTACCTAGGTGTGAAAAACCCATTTAATTAAACCCCATAGGTCCCTATAGAGCTGCAAAGTATTTATTGTATATGATCTCAATTAATGGTGTATTATCAGTACCATTTATCTTATCATGGTAAACAATTTCATTGTGTTTCACTAACAGAACTATTACATGAGTTAAATAGGTTGCAGACGTTGTAAGTGATGTTATGATAAATGAGCGCATTGAAAATATGATTATATTACAGTCAGAAGCAAAAATATGTATACATTGCCAAGGCTCCAAAAATATGTAAACACCTCCGACTTTAAGACGAAGTGCTCAACTTGAAGAGCATAAAATTGTAGCCACCGGTTCACATCATAAATATGTATACGCTCATTGCTTCATTAAATTATGCCCACCATGAAAGGAACAATACTATGTATGCACGCTTCTATCAATAGCATGTATTCACGTGTTGGTTTATAAATTACGTTTTAATTTGCATTCTATTGACACACGGTCATATCACGAAGAAACTTGTCGTAATCGTAACATTTACATACCATACATATCCGTTTATATGGTGGTTTTTTCAAGGGTTTTAAGCAGTTAAGTTATCGTTAAATCTTTTCATTCCTTATTAATATACCTTTAATATTATGTATGTATTATAATATTTCATACAAAGTAATATTAAGATTATAATATACAAGTATAATATTAATATACAAAGAACTTTGTTTGTTTGATCGGACAGGATCGGCCAGGGGAAGGCAAGTCAGGCCTAAAGGGGGGCAAGTCAACTTTTTAGAGTGGGTAATCTCTGTGCACTATAGTCGCACGCGGTTTTTTTGACAATTACACCATACATTTTGTAATATGTTATATGTATCTACTGCGTAATTTATTTAGAAATTACAGATAAGTCCTCGTGTATACTTTGTTTAGTAATTATGGGAGTTCATACCGGTTCTGCGAGATTTCCAGGGGGGACAGTTGCCTTCCCCTGCCCCCACCTGGGTACGCCCATGATTGCGTAAATCAACTTTTTTCTGTGGGCAATACCTCGTTTGTTTTTACTACAACTCATAATACTTACAAGTAAAATCTTTTAAATGCTTATAAACTGTGTAACATATTTTTTAATGTATCATATGACCTCGACAATGATTATTTCATCATCAACCATCACTTGCGTTAGGCCCACGACACAAATTAAAGCGTTGACTTTGGCCAAACGAACACGCTGTTTGTTCAGGATAGTAATCGATAAGCAAGGTCAAACAAAGAAAAACCCATGTTCTTCCTAAGTCTTAGATGTCAGTTATGTCTGTAATGGACTTACTACTCAGTATTGAAATAATTATGATGACAAGTGCGACTACGTCTATTATTATATCGTGGTCGTAATTAAAATCAAGATCACGAGTAAGCATGATCGATTACGGTAGGTACCTGTCCACACCGCGGACACTGCCGCTCGACATTCTTGTGCGAACGTAAATACCTACACCTAATAACTACTACTTAATACATTATTAATTTATAAACTATTAATATTTGTGTGGTATAACTGTGACTTGCATTCTAAGTACTAATTTTATTAAACTTCGTTATTCGCACACATTAATATATGGATATTTTTTCTCATTGTGGATGAGTAAGTAATTATGTGATCTGTAGTTGTAATTCATTTCTAGCCTAGTAGTAGTTCATTTCATTTCTAGTTTTTTTTTTTTATATTATTTATTTATGGGTTAGGATATATGAATGTATGTAAATACTACAGTTCCGACGATCACCAAACAACCTATCAAGTAGTAACCCCTTCATTTTTTATAACATCCGTGTGTTGGCAACAGATGCAGGTATACTCCTCATACTGGACCAATAGTAGTGTCGATATGGATGTGTGCGTGTATCCGTGTATAGGTCGACAACCTAAAACTTGGGGTGACTCCGAAATTCTAACCAATGGCAGCCCGGCCAGATTCACGTGGAGTTGTTGTCTCCATCAGCTGTTGCGGGAATGCTTACAAAAAACATCAACAAACCTGAGACTAGCCCCGGCGCAGGTAACAAAGGCGCACAAAATAATAATAATAGCAGCGCTTCAGTGGAATCTCGCTCCGATGTGTTTGGAGAGACTTCGGACCTACAACAAAATAAAAGTTTTTGTTACAAAATTGCTTTTGCCTTGGACTACGACTTTAGACAATGGCGTCCTTGACCATTATTTAATACTAAAATAAGCAAAAAGGTACAAGTACAAATGATTACTTTTGAATATGAATAAGAAGTTATTTGGGTGTTGGTTGTAGAAAGGAATGTTCTATTGTTAAGATTTTGTACCTCAAAAGAAAAAAACATAACCTTTGTTTATAAGTTTTCGGTCTTACAAGACATTTTTTAGGTACTTACCTATCCGTACCAACAGATGACTTTGTTGTCCATCTGTCAGCGCGTCCGTCAGGTTCTCTGGAACGCGTGGAGTTATCTATTTGACATTACATACGTAATCTAGTAATCAAGGCTCCAATCCCTTGAACTAGAGCAAAATTCAAACTTTTAAGTAAAGAGCTTCAAAAGATACGGGCCATTTCAAATATGCCGCATATTTTGACACTTCCTGCTGACCTAGAGTCATGAAATTTGCCAAGAAGCAATGTCTTTATAGCAGCAAAGGATAAAAATCCGATGATAGTTTGCAAGTATCGGTGCGCAAGTCCGAATCGCACTTGACCGTATTTTTTGTGTCGGACGAACTATTGTAAATTTAGATTTTTTGTTCGTGTAAGTAACATATTTCTGGTCATAGATTGTAACTACCTGCCTACAGTTAAATACACATTGGGATGCGTCTGGACAACAATGTGGTGACGGATAAGAGATTAGTGCTGCATCGTCAATCAACACAGCTTAGTTACAAACAAAGAGTCCAAAAATGGTTTGCACATTTGACAGATTATTTACAAACTAGTACATACTAACAATGCAAGTTAAATAAAAACCTTGTAATAATGTTCAATTACGACAACTACACGTGATACATTATTAATACAGTTTTAATGATGATAACGATAAGCAAGGTCATTAGAGTCGGCCCGACTACGAAGTGTGGCGTCAATTTGAACAAGAACAATCAAATAATTAGAGAAATTGTAGATTTTATCGGATTTCTTGCCGTACAAATTTGGACACTCTGGTCGACTTTGCTTTGTAACAAAACAAGAGATAATTTTAAGTTAGACAACAGTCAAAACAAGTTTTAATTCGATGTGTACTTGTTTCTCGACCACGTGGTTATTCTAAATATGAACGTTAAAAGTCTTTTCACTTGTGCTAAGCTTCCGGGATAAACGTAACCTACATGTTTGTATTTGTGAAACTTCAAGAGTTTCAACAGTCCCTAAAATAGTACCGGCGGCGCGACCGTAGGTTTTGTTAGCTAAGCGAGCTGTCCAACGTCTCGAGCATGGAGCATGATGCATGGATGCAACAGTCAACGTTCGACGGTCTAGCTAATAAATCATATGCATGCATTACCTACCTTATATTGGAGGATATAAGCCCCGCACGATGATATTGCGATTGGCGGCCATCTTGGTGACGTAGTCGAACTCGCACCGTCGGTACCGTTCGCAAGTTCAGTCCGCGTTTACCCACTTACGCACATCGAATATTTTTGTTAGCTTTTTGTTTTTGTTATCCTGTTTTATTGTTGTTCTTGAGTTTTGTTGTTTAGTTTTGTTAGCTGTTACTCGTTAAAATGAGTAAGAAATTAATTAATAGTCATGCTCGAGAAATTTTAATTAAAGTGGACAATTATTTTGTTAAAGAGAAAGAGGATTGTAAGTTAGTTCTTGAAAGTATATACCGTGCTTAAAAAAGTGCTTCGGACATTTTAATACCGAAGCAACTGCTTACAGTTATTAAAAATATTTTGCAAAATTCTATCAAAGTCGCGGAGTGTGTGGCATGTGCCACAGGCGTTGCAAAAAATACTGTGACGAAATTGAGACGAGAGCATGAGTCAGCAACAGCCAGTGGCAGTAAAATGAGAACTCCTACTAAAGGAAAAAGACAAAAGAAGAAATATTTCGACGGGTTTTCCTTAACAGCTTTAAGAAATATTATAGATTCAATGTGTACGGTGAGGAGAGAAATACCCACAATGCGCAAAATCTTGGCGGCTTCAAAAGTAGACCTTAATTATACTGGTAGTGAAACTACATTAAGAAAAATAATTAAATGTGATTTAGGCTACCAATTTAAACGATGCTACCAAAAAAGACTGGCCCTAATTCAAAGGCCCCAAATTCAAGCGTGGAGGGCTAAATTTACGACGTATGAAAGAAAATGACTCGCTTGGTAATAACAGAAGACCCGTTATTTATCTCGACGAAACGTGGATACACGCACACTACACGGTAGAAAAATGTTGGCAAACAAGAACCGATGGAGTGAGACGGAACGACAGCCCCGGCCGCCGATGGATAATAGTTCACGCGGGAAGTTAAAGCGGTTTTGTTGACAGTACCCTTTTAATGTTTAAAGCAGACACCAAAACGGGGGATTACTATGATCAAATGAATGCTGAGAATTTCACCAAGTGGCTTACAGAAAAAATAGAACCCAACATACCACGCAACTCCAAAATTGTGATGGACAACGCCCCTTATCACAGTAGGGATGAGAATAGGCCACCAAGTATGAACAATAAAAAACAGTTGATTGTTGAGTGGCTACAAGCTCACAACTTCGACTTTCTTAAACGGCATTAATTAAACGGCACAGACCGCCGGATAATTATAAAATTGACAATGTATTTGCTGGCAATGGCCATGAAGTCGTTAGATTACCACCTTACAACTGCGACCTCAACCCCATTGAGTACATCTGGAACCTGGTAAAGATGAGGGTGTCAGAAAAGAATGTGGAGCAGGGAGGCGTTGGCGTCAATAACTCCAGATGACTGGCGAAAGGAAGTCAATCATGTTAAACGGCTTGAAGAGGAATATTGGAATAAAGATCGAATAACTGACGAGTTATTTGTCATAAATACGGCGACGACAGTGAATCGGAAACGACAGACACAGAAAGCAGTTCTGATTCGGAAGACTATATACATTTTTTTACATATTATCCTGGTTTTATTTATAAGCTGATAGATGTAGGTAGTAATTAGAACATGACTACTACACAGTGGACTCTGGTTCAATTCCCGCTCGCAAATTAACAGAAATGTAGTTAGAAAAAAATAGTATACATGTAAGAAAGATATACGAATAAGTATATTTTTCTTAGGTCTACAAAACTTATTTCCTTGAAATTTTTAATAATGAAAGTTTATTTGTCAGAATATGGGTGAGTAGGTATACCTACGAAAGAATGTTAAATGCAAAATTAATATGAATTTTATTATACATACACTCTTTATAAAGAGTGTAATAAAATTATAAAATACAAATAAACCCTTAACCCTAATATTAATTTTGCATTTAACATTCTTTTGCTAGCTGTCCTTTTGTGTGACAGATGACGTCACAACGCTGTTATTGTGACAAGGTTCCATCGCAATATCATCGTGCGGGGCTTATATACAGTCACATTTGCGTGTAATTCTATTTATATTCATCTATACATAGTCGGCTCAAAGCGAAAAAATGTGGTATTACAAGTTTCTGCGTGCTAGCTAATGGATTGTATACTCTGAAGTATATAATACGCAAATATGAATTTTATAGTAACAGAATCTACCTATAGTAAATAAAAAAGGAGCCTGATAAACATAGCACAATGGGAACGCATGTTTCGAAAACCGCATGAGATAAGTGTGTGTCCAGCGGTGCAATGGCAAACCACGGTTAAATATGATAACGATTTAGTACAATGTACTTTGATAACGGTGCTGTGTTTACCTATTATTATTATAGTGCCTATCTGTGGCTAGAGTCCCGTCAAATACTTGTCAATTTGCGGTTTGTGATTGCGGCAACTTTCTTTCCCTCTTCGTAATCAGTGTTAGGTATATTACCGAATATATACCTACCTACATAATAATCATGTATTTGTTTAATAATGTGATGAAGATTCTATGACCCTTAAGATTCCTATATTTAATTATTTACAAAGCAGGCAAGTATAAACTTGTTCACCGCTGAGTTAGTTGACCTGTCATGTTTTTTTCTTGGTGTTTTGTAGTTGTGTGCAGTCTATTTGCAGCGATCGGGACAAAAGCCTACCTTTTAAATGCAAACTTAACAGCTATATGTAGGTATAATAAATTGTAGACGGAAAAGAACTAGAAATATTTCCTTTTAAATAGGTACGGAAGAAAATACTTTAGCAATAAAAACTTGTTTCCATGCCAATACGGTAGGTTTACATTTATTCCCTCGACCATGAATTACATTACCACAATGTGTAACATGCAAGCGCAAAGCAAGCGACCCAACGTACTTGTACAAATATACACAGACATTATTTTATTTTATAAACTTGTATAACCACATTACATAAATGACTTGCGATCTGTATGTTGAAACAATTTTTTTAAAGAAACAAATATCTAAATATTACTTAAATAAATGCTATTATTTATTCCGAATATGATAAATATATAATAGAATTGGTCGTAAGAAAGAGAAAAACAAAAAGAGATTTGGAGGCGCCGGGTATCGATCCCGGTACCTCTCGCATGCTAAGCGAGCGCTCTACCATCTGAGCTACGCCCCCGATAGCGAAAGTCTCAAAATTATGTATTCCGTTCTTCATGGCTTTTAGATAATTTAACGGTATTTTCTAAACATTAAGAAAACAAAACACGGACTTGATTTTTAAGAGCAAATTCACCGTTGTCGTTAACTGATGAATTTATGTATATTGGGGCAATTTTTTTTATTCGACGATGACGTTACTATAGGTACCCTTAATCCATTGTTCCATAATGTTCGAAATATGTATTTGCTCAACAACGTAACAAACGCAATGAATATTATTGAGATGACAAAATGAAACCCATTGTTACTGATAATAGGTACATAGTGTATTACGCATTATTCTGCTGCCATAAAAAAATATGATTTTAATCATTGATATAATATTAAACTAAGGTAGATACGTCACTAGCGCACTGAAAATGAAGCGTACATAAGGAGGTAAGTCCAGCAAGTCGTTTTAGTTTTCGTCGATTCTATTTAAGCGCAAACGACAAACACTAGCCATCTTTTTCTTCTCTATGCTTTAGATTGCGCCCCAACTCACTCACACTGTGCCAACGTGTGAAATGTACGCAGAATAAAAAAAATGCATGTGTGTGCTAATTTGTTAGAGCATATCATATCTGTTTAATATTATATCAATGATTTTAATTTAAAAGATTATGGCACTTTTGGACGTGAGAACTGAATACATTTTTTTTTATAATTATAAACTAGTGTTTGACCGCAATCGCGCTTGATGGCAAGCAGTGATGCAATCGTTGATGGTAAAGCGCGAAAGTTTATTAAGAGCCCATTTACTTAAAAAAAAAAAAAACTGAATGTATAGAAAGGACGCCGGCAGTTGAGCGAGGTGATGCAATGTTTAACCCGAAAACACGACCAACGATGGTGCGCCAGAGGTAGATTGATCTGGAGACCCTCCACGACTAAACTCCCGACACAACAACATTTAGCGCATCGTACCCGGTACATATCGCCACACAACAGCTCAGACCCTAGTCCTCCGTCGTCACCAGACATCATGCCGGAACACGACGAATCGTTTGGCGGCAAGACTTTGTCTTGTGGGTGGTAACTTCTGTCGGCAGCCGATGTTATGGCCTAAAAACTATTGTAATCAGTGAAAACCATACGCTACTCATTTGTGTCTACATATATGTTTTACTAGCGACCCGCCCCGGCTTCGTACGGGTGTAATGCTGATACTAAATACACTACAGAAAAACTGTGTACGTATAAAAAGCATAGCGGCCCGCTAAGGTATCAAATTGGATAAGGATTAATACTGTATTGGTTAAAATCGCTTCGAAAATTAGCCGGTATTTGTCGTAAAAAGTAAATAACAAAAAAAAAAAAAAATGTGGTATATTCATAAGAGATAGACATACCATCACGGACTTTTTTGTACATCTTTTAATGTGTACAATATTTATTACATTATTTTGATAAATCTCGTAGGGTTCAGCCTGCGTTTCACATTTCACTACAAACCCGGAGAAAATGTAATTATTTACGACATCACATTAGAAACCTCAAAAATAATAGTATTTCTCCACAATTTAATGAATGATATTATTCATATAAACCTTCCCCTTGAATCACTCTATCTATTAAAAAAAAACTATCAAAATCCGTTGCGTAGTTTTAAAGATTGAATCATACAAAGAGACACAGGGAAATCAAAAGTGACTGTGTTTTATAATATGTAGTGATACCGTACTTACAGGCTTCAATAATTCTGTTTGTGCAGTTATGTTGTCAGTAGTTTGATCCGGATGTTCGCTGGTTTATTAAATATTCATTAATTACTGCGAGTCCTTCACTAGCAATATGAACGTAGGTGTAAGGTGACTTAATAACATTTCCTTTCCCTTTTGTAAAGTTTATTTTTAAGACACGTATATAAATAACACATGATAACATTGTATTATAATTTATAAAAATAGAATTTCACAACAATTATACCCACCTAAAGTGTTAACAGGAAATATGAAAATAGTTGCTACATGGCAGTAACATGTGTAAATAAACACTTTATACAGAGTGATGGTGACAATACGACAATAAATTAAAACACGAACAATGCTGGTTCATAGGAATAATCCTAAACCATTGAAAAAAACCGAGCATCAAAAAATGAAAATGTCAAACAAACTAATTCGCATAAAATTGCAAACGGAATAGAACATCCTTTAAAAATATTGGTTCACTGACCTCCGATCGGCGACAGCGCGATCATGTATCGACTTGCTTTTTTCGCGCCATTCTTATTAAGTTTGGTAGGTACCGCTGGATGCGGCGGTCATTAACCTGTAGGCGTTTCCTAATCAACATGTACGTCATGTAGAAAATGTGAAAAATGAAAAATAATTTCCTGTGACTAAACTAATGGACGTATTTAATGATTTTTATGGCTATTTTTGTTTAATTTATTGTCGAATTGTCAGCACCACTCTGTATGTCTATTTGACTAGTATAACTAAATTTAACTTCACTCGTTTCATTTACTCTTCATAACACGTCTGCTTACATGGCGACCGTGACAACATCATCCTAACCAAGGAGTACTCATTGAAGTGCAAGCCTGATGATGAGAACCCACTTGAGTTCGAGGGTCCTGTCATGGTCGCCAAGTAAGGTGGCCTGTTATGGAAAGCAAATAAACGAGTGAGCTTCGAGAATAGACTGACTATATTGAATAATAGGAGCCTAATATACAATTATGTAGTTTAGAAAACCCCGTCCGACCCATAAGGATAATAAAGGTTAGGTAAACAAACACATGACCAAATAATACAAATCACCATAGTAACAATACCAATGATTTTTGAAATAATCTTACTTTTCCGCCAATTAATTCCAACTTCCTCAAAATTTGGTAATTTTTTAATAAGTTTCAACACCATTTTTGATGGTATTATTATGAGCAAATAGCGATGCGACTGCGTGCCGCGTGTCCTGCCCTCTCTCGTCCGCGCATGTATTGCCTACCGCACATGTATTAATTTACCTCCTTTTGCGAAATACATCATATTTCATCATTCTCGGTGGTAGGTCACAACATCAACCGCCGGCATAAGTTACCACCCACCAGACAAAGACATGCCGCCAAGCGATTCGTCGTGTTCCGGCATGATGTCTGGTGAAGCCGTTCGGAGGTCGGGTCTGAGCAGTTGTGTTGCGATGTGTGCCGGGTGCGATGCGCCAGTTGGTGTTGTTGTGGTGGTGGAGGGAGTTTGTTCGTGGAGGGTAGCGGGATCCGAAGCACGGTTCTCCGCTGGCCGACCGCAGGTAGTTGGGGGCCCAAGTAGTGTGCCAGCCACATACGAAAGGCTGCCCCGCCAACTGCGAAAAATCCCAGGGTGGCCCCATCGTGCCGGTTGGCGACCGGACGAGAGGACCCGATGGCGATCCCTGGGGGGGTTCGGGCGTCCCCGCAGTCTCCAGAACAATCTCCCTCTGGCCCAGCATCGTTGGGTTTATCATTGCATCACCTCACTCAACTGCCGTCTTCCTTCCTATTCACTCATTTTTTTTATGGTTAATAAAGAAAAGTAGATGTGTACAGCGGGCGCACGTCCTCTCATTCCAAGTGCACCTCTCAAATGTTCGAGGTCTGCACTCCAATCTCATTGCAGTACATCACCACCTTGAGACTGAAAAGCCACACCTACTTTTCTTGACGGAGAGCCAGATCAGATGTCCGACTGACGCGGCGTACCTCGGCTACCCGGGATACTCTTTGGAGCATCATTTCCTGCAGCGTGCCGGGGTCTGTGTGTATGTCCGCAATGGCATCTGTTGCCGGCGCCTCCGTCACCTCGAAGACCCTCACTTCTCGTCCCTATGGCTGTTGGTTGACACTGGTGTGGACAAAATTGTTTACACCTGTGTCTACCGATCGCACAGCGGTGATCAGGAGACAACTCGTTTATTTGACCACCTCAGTGAGGCTGCTGACAATGCACTGCATCGGCACCCTGACGCTCAGTTCGTCGCTCTGGGGGACTTCAACGCCTTTTTTGGGACAAAACCCGCCACACTGTTCCCAACCCACTGCAACTCCTGAAAGCCAGAATCAACAGTGGAGACCGCCAGAAAAACGCCGAGCAATGAAGCTCGACGAGTCCCGGAGAAATGTTTCAACTGTCTTGGGTCCCGCAACGAAATTAATCAGAAAAGAATAGCGGAGGAGTAAGAAAAAAGATATTTTTTCCACTTCCCTCCATAATAAGCAGGAGACAGAATAGAACTAGGCCAATCGGCACAAAGGGACATTATTGCAACTGGGAGAAGCCCAGATTGCCAAGCACCACGGAATAACATTTGATCAAGTTAATGGGTCCTAAGTAGGTATTTGCTGTTACAATTGATTCCAATAATAGGTATGGCAAAAGCGCCTGAACGCACGGAAATTAGTTCTAGTTTCAACAAGGAACGCAATATTATGTTGGATAGTGTACAAGTTACATCCGGACTTCAACGCCTGCCACCAGGACTGGCTCTTCCCATACCAGAGGACCGACCACGCTGGGAGAGAAGCGCGAAACTTCGCGCTTTCTATGGGCCTTTCCCAGCTGGTAGAGCAAGCGACTAGGGTGCCTGATGTAGTTGGGCATACTGCCAACTGTTTGGACCTTCTGCTGACCACTGATCCGGACAGATGTGTTGTAACGGTTTCCTCACCGTTGGGAACTTCAGACCACTGTCTGGTGAAGTCTGTAACGTCCTTCTCCCCACCAGATCACGACTCTCGTGGTGAACGGCGAATGTGGCGATACAGGTCAGCGGATTGGGATGAGATGCGCCACTTCTTTGCGTCTTATCCTTGGCAGCAGGTCTGCTTCTCTTCTGACAATCCTTCGAGCTGTGCGGACGCTATAACCGATGTGGTGCGTCAAGCTATGGAGTATTTTATCCCATTCAATGACGTGCCCGTCGGTGGCTCGGCTCGCCCATGGTTCAATGCCGATTGTGTCCAAGCTGAACAGCGAAAGCACACGGCATTTCTCGCCTGGGTTGACGCTCGTGACCGCGGAGCTCCGGATCTAAGCTCAAAGAAGAGAGCCTTTAACCGTGCTGCCAAGTCCTACAAGAAGGCGCTCAAGAAGGCTCGCTTCGACCGCATTACCCATATTGGCAACAAGTTATCTGCGCAGCCATCCGGTAGCAGATCTTTTTGGTCCCTTGCCAAATCGGTTGAGGCGAACTTCTGTCGGCCCTCACTGCCTCCGCTGGTTAGGCCTGATGGAACACTGGCTCATACGGCGAGAGAGAAAGCAGGTCTCTTTGCATCTCTCTTTGCCCATAATTCGCGTCTTGATACTGGCAGTGCTGCTCCACCTAATTTACCTCATTGCGGAGCTTCAATGCCTGAGGTTCGCATTAGAAACAAGGAGGTTCTGAGAGTACTGTGTCGTCTGGACGTGAATAAGGCTAGTGGTCCGGATGGTATACCAGCGATTGTTCTTAAAGCATGTGCGCCCGAGTTGTCTCCTGTATTGACGCGCTTGTATCGCCTCTCATTTAGGACTGGTATAGTGCCCAAGTCCTGGAAGCTTGCTAACGTGCAGCCTGTGCCCAAGAAGGGTAGTCGTGCCGATCCCGCCAACTATCGGCCGATTTCGATCACCTCCATACTTTGCAAAATTATGGAGCGTGTATTGAACTCGCGCCTCTTGGCATACCTGGAAGGTAACGATCTCCTCAGTGACCGACAGTACGGGTTTCGCCGCAATCGGTCAACTGGGGACCTACTAGTGTATGCCACTCACTTGTGGGGCGAGGCCCTCGAGAAGAATGGGGAAGCGATTGCTGTCTCCCTTGATGTCTCGAAGGCCTTCGACCGGGTTTGGCACGCTGGCCTTTTGAGTAAGCTTCCAGCGTACGGCATTTCCCCTAGCCTGACTGGCTGGGTAAAAGACTTCCTGACTGAACGGTCCCTCCGAGTTGTTGTCGACGGATGCTCTTCTGAGCCCATGTCAACTAATGCCGGTGTTCCTCAGGGGTCTGTTCTCTCTGCAACTCTGTTTCTGCTGCATATTAACGATCTGCTGATGCCCGGTATCTATGGGTATGCAGATGACAGCACAGTTGTAGAGAGATACCTGCCGGATGCTCGGGCTAGTAGGGAATCAATCCGGTCCGAAAGAGAGGCCATGGTTGAGCGAACGAGTGTTGCACTGCAGGCAGTCTCCGAATGGGGCAATGCCAATCTTGTAGCATTCAATGCCGCCAAAACACAGGCGTGTCTTTTCACCGCCAAAAGGAGCCCGTTCACCTTGGCCCCTACTTTTCGGAATGTGTCCTTGGAGTGTTCCGACCGCCTTCAGCTCTTGGGAGTTGAGATTTCCTCGAACCTTAACTTTGGGCGGTTCATTGAGTCCAAGGCCAGGGTGGCTGCCAGGAAACTTGGCGTTATCGCAAAGGTCCGGCAGTACTTCACACCTGGGCAGCTTCTAATGTTATACAAAGCACAGGTCCGTTCGTGTGTGGAGTACTGCAGCCACATTTGGGCTGGTGCTGCAAAGTGTCACCTGGCCACTTTGGATTAAGTGGAGAGACGTGCAAAGAGGCTGATTGGTGACCCTGATCTAACTCGAGTTGGTCTCCAAAGCCTAGAGCACAGGCGTAGAGTAGCCAGCCTTTCGGTGTTTTATAGGATGCATTTCGGGGAGTGTGCGAGGGAATTGCATGATTTAATTCCCCCATCTCCGTTCCACCAGCGGACGACCCGTCGTACGGCTGGTTTCCACCCTTACGTTGTTAACACCATTACGATCCGGACGAAGCGCTTCGCCTCCTCCTTTATACCGCGTACATCGAGGGACTGGAACAATTTGCCCGCGGCGGTGTTTCCGTCGGACTACAATTTGAGTGTCTTCAAGGCTAGAATGAATAGGCTCTTAATAAACTAGTGCGCTTTACCATCAACGATTGCGTCACTGCTTACCATCAGGCAGGATTGCGGTCAAGCGCTGGTTTATAATTTAAAAAAAAATAATAATAATAATAATTTTTTTAAGGGGGTTTTTTTTAAACTTTAGTGCCCGGCTTAGTAGGCATTAGTAGAATCAGTTAACGATATCTAACAATACATTCACGGATCGGACAGGGTTTTCTTTACATAGCTTACAAGTACTAAATCACAATCTTTCTATTTCAATAAAAAGGGCAGACGATAAATATTAGTTCAGTCCTATCAAATTAGCGCTTAGCGTAAATTGGCGTATTTTTAGTCACTATGTTTTCAATCACGTGTAATTTGTCTAATGTCTATTAAGTATTTTAATTGTTTGGTCTAAATTAGTATTTTATCTTCCACCCTTATCTTAATGACTTATACAAAGAATAAGATACACTGAATATAAATTTAGTTTAATTTGTGAACAAAGTATTCGATACTTAACATAATGACCTTAACAAAATCAATTGATATACATAAATCATATTCTTTAAGCTTAAAAAAACTGAACCAATATGTAAATAACGAAAGTGTCATTTCAAGACCTACATAACAGCTAAATGTTAGCTGAGAACTGGCATATTAAAAGTCTTAATTCTGGTTACATGCTAAATCGGAATGAATAAAAATCATTGTCCTCATTACAATTCATTCATACAAATTATATTCATAACAGCGTCGGATTGCTAAATAGGCTTTGTAACCGATGGCCCTCGCGCCTTATAAGGGCTGTCGACCACGGACAAGATCCTATGTCCATAAAACAACTGCGAAACTATTTTCTATATGGGTTGGTAGGCTATTGTTCGGAAATAAAACTTAACTATGTTATCTATGATCGGCTCAAACACTTTTATTTTGTGTAACAAAGGCATTTTTGTTGCAGACATTCTGTTAGCAGCGAATACTAGCCCCGCACGATGATATTGCGATGGAACCTTGTCACAATAACAGCGTTGTGACGTCATCTGTCACACAAAAGGACAGCTAGCAAAAGAATGTTAAATGCAAAATTAATATTAGGGTTAAGGGTTTATTTGTATTTTATAATTTTATTACACTCTTTATAAAGAGTGTATGTATAAATTAATATTAGGGTTAAGGGTTTATTTGTATTTTATAATTTTATTACACTCTTTATAAAGAGTGTATGTATAATAAAATTAATATTAATTTTGCATTTAACATTCTTTCTTAGGTATACTTACTCACCCATATTCTGACAAATAAACTTTCATTATTAAAAATTTCAAGGAAATAATTTTTGTAGACGTAAGAAAAATATACTTACCTATTCGTATATCTTTCTTACATGTATACTATGTTTTTCTAACTACATTTCTGTTAATTTGCGAGCGGGAATTGAACCAGAGTCCACTGTGTAGTAGTCATGTTTTAATTACTACCTACATCTATCAGCTTATAAATAAAACCAGGATAATATGTAAAAAAAATTATATAGTCTTCCGAATCATAACTGCTTTCTGTGTCTGTCGTTTCCGATTCACTGTCGTCGCCGTATTTATGACAAATAACTCGTCAATTATTCGATCTTTATTCCAATAGGTATTCCTCTTCAAGCCGTTTAACATGATTGACTTCCTTTCGCCAGTCATCTGGAGTTATTGACGCCAACGACTCCAACGTCAGAGCTTCAATGCGACTTTCCAACTGCTCCACATTCTTTTCTGACACCCTCATCTTTACCAGATTCCAGATGTACTCAATGGGGTTGAGGTCGCAGTTGTAAGGTGATAATCTAACGACTTCATGGCCATTGCCAGCTAATAAATTGTCAATTTTATAATTTTTCGGCGGTCTGTGCCGTTTAATTAATAAATACAGTTCAGGTTTTGTACTGTCGTTGGGAAAGTCTCAACAATCAACTGTTTTTTATTGTTCATACTTGGTGGCCTATTCTCATCCCTACTGTGATAAGGGGCGTTGTCCATCACAATTTTGGAGTTGCGTGGTATGTTGGGTACTATTTTGTCTGTAAGCCACTTGGTGAAATACTCAGCATTCATTTGATCATAGTAATCCCCCGTTTTGGTGTCTGCTTTAAACATTAAAAGGGCATTGTCAACAAAACCGCTTTAACTTCCCGCGTGAACTATTATCCATCGGCGGCCGGGGCTGTCGTTCCGTCTCACTCCATCGGTTGCTGTTTGCCAACATTTTCTACCGTTTAGTGTGCATGTATCCACGTTTCGTCGAGATAAATAACGGGTCTTTTGTTATTACCAAGCGAGTCATTTTCTTTCATACGTCGTAAATATTTAGCCCTCCACGCTTGAATTTGGGGTCTTTGAATTAGGGCCAGTCTTTTTTGTAGCATCGTTTAAATTGGTAGCCTAAATCACATTTAATTATTTTTCTTAATGTAGTTTCACTACCAGTATAATTAAGGTCTACTTTTGAAGCCGCCAAGATTTTGCGCATTGTGGGTATTTCTCTCCTCACCGTACACATTGAATCTATAATATTTCTTAAAGCTGTTAAGGAAAACCCGTCGAAATATTTCTTCTTTTGTCTTTTTCCTTTAGTAGGAGTTCTCATTTTGCTGCCACTGGCTGTTGCTGACTCATGCTCCGGTCTCAATTTCGTCACAGTATTTTTTGCAACGCCTGTGGCACATGCCACACACTCCGTGACTTTGATAGAATTTTGCAAAATATTTTTAATAACTGTAAGCAGTTGCTTTGGTATTAAAATGTCCGAAGCACTTTTTAAAGCACGGTTTATACTTTCAAGAACTAACTTACAATCCTCTTTCTCTTTAACAAAATAATTGTCCACTTTAATTATAATTTCACGAGCACGACTATTAATTAATTTCTTACTCATTTTAACGGGTAACAGTTAACAAAACTAAACAACAAAATTCAAGAACAACAATAAAACAGGATAACAAAAACAAAAAGCTAACAAAAATATTCGATGTGCGTAAGTGGGTAAGCGCGGACTGAACTTGCGAACGGTACCGACGGTGCGAGTTCGACTACGTCACCAAGATGGCCGCCAATCGCAATATCATCGTGCGGGGCTTATAACTTTCGTTGCTTTACAATTTTTTTTGGTCGTCTGCAATTTTTTTTTACTCCAAAGAATCTCAATACATCCGGTTTTGTGTACTTTTACACTGTTTTATGATTTGAGGCTGCATCTTATTGTGAAAGGCTATTGATATTTGTAGTTTAAAAGAATAGCCAGTAATAAGAATGACTGGAATGTTTAGCAGACAATTTTTTTTGGTCGTCTGCAATTTTTTTTTACTCCAAAGCATTTCAATACATTCGGTTTTGTGTACTTTTTTGTTTTATGATTTGAGGCTGCATCTTATTGTGAAGGGCCTATTGATATTTGTAGTTTAAAAGAATAGCCAGTAATAAGAATGACTGGAATGCTTTTATTTGAACCCAAAAAAAGCATTGCAATCACAAACCAAGCATCATATTTGAGCACAAAAATAGAAATGAGTTTTGAATGTTATGTATTATTATTTCGCTGTGAGGTGAAATGTGGCTATTAAAGAACATTTTAAGTTACAAATAACCCTTATCTTACTACACGAGGCGCAAACCTGTTAACCAAACTGATAACACATTTGGGCCACTGTGTTTTTGATAGTATTTTGAATAATGTAAGTATTATATGAACCAGTAGCCTCAAAGTGACTAGAAAATAGATATTCAGCTGTCTCCCTCTAGCATGACGACTTGAGCTCCCTTGCCGATAGACTCTCCTAGCTTGAACGGCGCCAATGCTGCTACCACGCCGTCGCGGGGAGAACGCACAACATACTCCATCTTCATGGCAATGACCACGAAAAGGGGCTGCCCTTTCACCACCTGAAGAAGTGTACTCGTGTTACGTTTCGGATTATGACGACATTACTTTTATGTTATAAAAATATGTGTAATATTAAACACAATGTCAATACAATATATAAAAATTCCCAATTTGTGGTTCGGGAGAACCTCTGTCCATTCATTGGTTGCCTGGAAGAGATTGCAGTAGCGAATAAGGCCGCCCATTGTATGTTTCGTTGTTTTGAATGTAAAATATGTATATATAAATAAATAAAATTTATGTAATAATTTTTTTAAATGTAATTGTAATGTAAAATGTCGAGGTAACTATGTATAATAAAGATATTTATTTCCTTTTTACATGAGTTGGGACATTTACGTTAAGAAAATGTAAATATGGACAGCAGATATACGCGAGTTAAGGCATGGCCTGCTTTTGCACCCATAATGCTGCAATGTTTTGAATTCCGGTGGAGTTTATAGGGCCGATGATATTGACTTACTTTATCCCCCTTATTGACGAGTATCCTCTCGAGCACGCCGGGAGTGGGCGATGATGCGCTGTTGGCTGCGGCAGCCGCGTCCACTGTGGTAGCCTGGTATTTGGGTCGAGGTAACTCCACTATTGTTTGACCATTCTGTGACAAAAACATGAACATGATATTAATTGGTGTTGGCAAGTCATAATATTTCCCAATCTTTTTTTAGGGTAGCTGAAAGTGTCTCAACAGAGTGTGACATGTCGACGAAGTGGAATTTAGAATATTTAACAGAGATATTAATGTAAACTGAACATAAGACAGCCTAGGATTTGTTAAGTCTTCATTAAAATTGGATCGTTCAATTTTACTCAAAAACCAGAAAACAATTCGCGAGTGTTTAAAATCAAATCACTTCTTCTTCTTCAGCCTATAGAGGTCCTCTGCTGGACAAAGGCCTCCCCAAAAGCCTTCCACAATGACCGGCCTTGTGCTGCTCGCAGCCATAGGCTACCCGCGACCTTCACCAGGTCATCGGTTCACCTTGTTGACCTCCCTACGCTGCGTCTTCCGGTACGTGGTCGCCACTCCAGAACCTTACTGCCCCATCGGTTATCGGTTCTACGAGTAATGCCCCGCCTATTGCCTTAATGTTAGCGACTCGCAGAGCTATGTCGGTGACTTTGGTTCTTCTGCGGAGCTCCTCGTTTCTGATTCGATCTCGCAGAGAAACTCCGAGCATATAGCTCTTTTTAACGTCCTTTTTGTGAGCGACCACGTTTCAGTTAAAGTCAGTACTCAGTATTAATCACTTAAAAATGTTTTATGGGAACAAAAATGTACGAAATCGTACCGGAAAATGAAGAAGTAATAGTGAAACAAAGAAGGCAAATTGCGGCGAGTTTTGCTTAAAATAAAAAAAAGGTCATTGTCAATGACTGTTATTGTAAAGCCGTGTCTCCTGCCCGTGTTTTTTCGGAACAATACAGATAAACATTTGTTTTTACATAGGTATAAGTTGTCTTCTGTGTATTAAAATATTTTTAGATTAGTGTCAACCTCAAAATGCTCCCCACTCCCCTCAAAACCCGTGTCAGCTTTCAAAATGCTAAATCCGATGCGAGATGTGCGGTGCATGTGACGGTACAAACTGAAACAAATCCTTCCCTCTTCACCCGCAAGGTAATGTTTTCCTGGAAAACGAAATATTTTATTTGCATACACAAATGTGTATGGACATACCTCTTTGTTCTGACGTTTTTGTGTAATGTTTCGCAAAACACGCACCTACGCAGGAGACGGTTTTATAAAAGTATGCCAGCAGAGATGCACTCCCTTCTCTCTTCTAAGCATTTCTGTCAATCACTATAGAATAGAATACTCTTTAATATGTACACCATATAGCTATTTTTATGAATGTGTATAAATAATTTACTACAAGAAGTTTATACGCCCTATAACGTCCCTTAAAGATTACCCTATCTGCTGATGATGCAATGGGCGCTCCTAGCGATAAGACCGCCCATTGTATCGCCCTTTGTAAAATCTTTATTTTTATGTTGTGCAATCTATATAGTGCTATTATCTCCGTACTAGTACTTGACTGCAATCCCGCCTGTTGGTAAGCAGTGATGCAATCGTTGATGGAAAAGCGCGCCAGTTTATTAAGAGCCTATACACTAAAAAAAAAACTAAGTGAATAGGAAGAAAGACGGCAGTTGAGCTTGGTGATGTAACTTTAAACCCAACAACACGACCAACGATGCTGCGCCAGAGGGAGATTGATCTGGAGACCCTCTACGACCAAACTCCCGACACAACATTTAGCACATCGTACCCGGCACACATCGCGACACAACTACTCAGACTCGTCCTCCGTACGGCTTCACCAGACATCATGATTCATGCCGGAACACGCCGAATCGCTTGGCGGCAAGACTTTGTCTGGTGGGTGGTAATTTCTGCCGGCAGCCGATGTTATGGCCTACCACCGAGAGATATTTCATCTTGTGATCCAACACCTTCAGATACTGTTCTTACCTCATCATACACGTGCACTTGCTCCTCATGCGTCAGTAGTCCCACGTTGCTCTTCTTGTCGCCTATAAGCGTGTTCAGCCTGAGTCCTCTCTCGGTGGTTTCAAGTGTTGCTTCCACTTCCCGCCATTCGCCGTCTTTGACTTTAACTCTGTATAAGTTGGGTGTGCGCTCGTGTTGGACTGCTACTGTCAGATCTGCGAAGAGGTGAAACAAAATTATCGAAAGATGTTTTAGTTGTAGTGTCTTGACTTGTATGTGACTTTTAATAATAATAGTAGCACATCACCCTAATTCTGCAGTACACTATTACTATCAGTTGCAATACAGGCTATGCAGGCTATTTGACAGAATGAATTTTTTTGTGATTATTTGCTTCAAATGCATAAAATGAGGGTTTTTTATGTCATTTACACGAGTTTTAATAAAAATCATAACAATTAATATATCCAAAAACACAAAAATATGTTTTTCTACAACCCTTTGGTAATTTGCTTAATACATAACCATAAGTCATATCTCAATAGTACTCATTCCTGCCAAGTCGTGTTACAATGACCATTATCACATGGTTAAACCTTACTACAATGAAACTTTTTAATTTTTTTATGACTATGGCATCAAGAAATCAACATATGATTATGCCAAAAAGCGCGCGTATTTGCGTTACGACTAAACATCGCATGTTATTAGGCTGTATGGATAAATGCCTTTGCCTTAAATTTGTGAGATTATAACAACAAAAGAACATTGCGCTGATTGAGCGCGCCGCGCTATTTTCTCAACATTAACGGTTTTTTGTATTTATTTATTTCAAGGTTGTAGAAAAAGTTTTGTATGGCACTGTCGCAAACAGCTATTGTAATACTCGTGCTGATGTATTGTGCCACTCAGCTTCGCTTCGTGGCACAAACTATGATACGTATTGCAATAGCTATCATTGCTTGACAGTGGCATAAATAACTATTGACTTTTTTTATCTCGCGCCACATATTGTGAAACGATCCGGATAGGCCAATGTCACGATGTCGTCATGCGCGCATCAGCACTTGTTGCTGTTCTATGTGTTCTCAGGTGTTTTATCGATGTATTTGTACAACCCGGTACAGCACACCACTTGTAAACCATTTTATTAAATAAACAACAACAAATAACAGATACATACAAACACCACTGCGGAACCGAAAATCGTTTATATGTATGCTTGTGACGTCACTTACAAGGCGCGACACCATATTGCTGAATAAAGCGTTTCGGCGGATTATTTGAATTTTTATTTGCATGTTTCTTACGAAATACGTATTTAAAATAAAAATACTTTCGATGAACTTAACCGCAACCAAGTAATTCAAGATAGAAAGTATAAATCTGTCAAATAGCCTATAATGAAGCTTATTGCTATTCCATTGCTTCATATATTCAAAAATGTGCTCCTCAACAACGAAAATAACGCAATGAATGTTGTTCAATTATCAAAATGAAACCCATTGCTACTGATAATGCGTTACACAATTACCCTGCAGGTCGAGCGATCAAGTTAAGCTACACATGCCATGGCTGATTTGTGGATGGGTGACAATCTTTACAAACCCTTGCGTGCCTCGGAAAGCACGTTAAGCGGTTTGACTCGGCTGTCATTCGTAGATCTTTGACAGTCATTACGTTTATTACTCAGAAGCCCGAAAGTCTGTAGGCCTATTATAAACTTTCATTACGAGACTCGATAGTCGATATCGACCGCGTTTGGCGCTCCCATTGGTTGAGAAGCGAGCCAATCGATGAGTCAAACGCGCTCGATATCGACGATCGAGTCTCGTAATTAAAACTCATACTAGGCCTACTGATCAGTCTTACCAAAGGATATGGTATTACCCGATAATGGGGTAGTTGACCAAAAAAACTAATTAGTCCGTCAATAAGATGTCCAAAAAAAACCAGACACGTTGTTTTTCCTTTTTCATATAAACAAAAAATTAAGGCGATACAGTGCGTTGAAAACTCGTGTGACGTCACTTCTTGCTACACTTTTTTAGCAACGAATGACGTCGCCAGCCCCTACTCCTGATCTTTGATGCCTTTTATATTTGTAATTTTTTATTGATTTGATAAAACAAAATATACGTATCCATTATTTTTGTATAATCTGAAAGAAATAGAATCATTTTTTCAGGAAACACCCCTATATTCCTCTGTGGAGGTCAGATAGCAGCTCTATTTTAAGTACTGGTATTCAACTACATCCAGTTAGACTGAACGAAAACTTTATCATAAGTGGAATATTCACAGTCTAATACTGAGTTGACAAATCAGGACCATTATGTTTTATTACTCTTTAGTATGAATCAGTAACATTAGGTCAATATCAGGAGGCTTTTTTAAAACCCGGGTGTATTCTAATTATAAAAAAAACTTATTTTAAAATTCTTAAGTGTTTTTTTTTAAACATTATTAATTATTCACCTTTTTCGTCGAACCTCAAGGGAACAGTTTTCTGCAGCTCATAGTTAGGTCTCCACGCATTAGGCTCCACTGAGATACCTTTCCAGTTGTCCGACACAGTACTTGACAATTGATTGCTGATCAGCTAGAAAAAAAAAAAAAACAAAAGAATCCTGTTAACTTTATCTATAACACAGCAACACGACAAGCTTTTACGATTTAAAAGAAATATTAGAAAATATCGCATCATCATAGGCTGGGACGTCTGTTAGCTTCTCTTTGACTGTTCAACAGCATCCATTGCGTTATTTACGTTGCTGGACTGATACAGCTTTCGAATGTAATGAGTAATAGATTGGCAATATTATACGGACGACAGTAGGCCAAACTAACAAATATTCCCAATCAACCTTGAGCCTTAAGGCTTTACAGGTAAAGTTGAAAATGTAATAAAGAAATCTGACCGATTATAGTAGCTTGATGTGTTGTCGTCTAAACTTCAAAATTATTAAAATTGAGAGTAATAGTGTTACGTGATTAAGGTGTAGACTCCATTTTACTCGTCTCCTTGTTCTACGATTCTGTTGCACCACACGTAACTCTATGTAGATACATGATACGTTTAGCCCGATTCTATCAATCTTTCGAAGATGACAGAGGAGGATTGTGCGTTGTTGAGACTAATAGAGGGGAAAGCCAAAGACATGATGGATGGACTGTTTAAACGATGATATGGCTAGAAATGGGCTGACTACCGATCTGGCGGCTAATAGAGATCTATGAAATTATAAGAAATGTTTCGCCGATCTCAAACAGATTGGGATAAACACAGGATCATCATCATCATCTCAGCGTTATTCTCAGTCACATTCACATCCAAAGGTTTTCAGTTTTGGAGTCTGTAGTCCGCTTTACCAGTCTAACTGCTGATTTTGGCTAAACTTCGATATTTTCCGTGAAGCCACTGGCGTCTGACCTCCACAACCCGAAGGTGATATCGAAGCATTGCAGTTAGACCAATTGTTGGACTTTTGAGGGCTCCAACAACCCGTGACGACTGCCACTAGATGTTCGTATGGCAACTGGGACCAACGGCTTAATGTACTTTCCAAGGCACGACCAGTCCAGTGCAAATATTATATTCATGCATACAAATATTTGCACTGCGCGGGGATCGAAACCGCGCCTGCTTGCGCAACGGCCGCGTACGCTGCCGCTACGCCACAGACGCTGTCTGGGACAACCACAGGATAATGATAATAAAAAGATGAATAGGATTAGCGCTTAACTTATTTAGTGATATTTACGGCGCGCTTAAGCTTAGCTCTATGGCCAATGTAGGCAGGGGCCTATATGTCCGGTGCGATAAGTGTATACTTACATGTCCCAATGCCGCCTGTATGGCTCGCTCTTCGCTCAATACGGAATCGCTTGATGGGAACAGTTCACTTTCGTGCTGTGGAATAAACGCAGTGTGCACGTCGCCTGCTACGAATGCGCTTGCGCCGCTGAGACGGAGGAGGAAGTTTACGTTCGTCTCTAGGCCTGCCACCTATTACATAATATAATAAAACATTAAAAATAGTACCAATATATTTTGGTAATAGTATGTATGTGTATATAGCTTATTTAAGTATTTATTTAAATAGTGTTAAGAGCTTTTTTTCCTTTATAATGTTTTCAAATTAAGCACCTGCCACTAATCTCTTCACTACCTATGGTTGACTGGTAGAGAAGGTCTAAGGCATTAAGTCCGCCTCTGTACAATTTATGTGCGAAAGAATAAATAAATATATAAAAAGGAAAAAATATGAACAGGCATATTTAAAATAACACACAGTACCCGGCACGTATGTTGGCAAGATTTTGACGTAGTGGGGCTAAATTCGCGCATGGACCATGGTGCACTTGAGAACGAATGAACTCAAGTGTAATCGGGGGCGAACGCAACGTAGACACGGTGCGGGAAGCAAAAGTTGACTGACGCACTAACCGCGCGAGACTGCGCGATCCTCTAGCCGAGAGGATCGACGCTACCTCATACCCCGCGTCCCGCGCGCACCACCAAACAGATCTAAAAAACGATTTCTGCGCATCTAACGACTGTTGCCAAGTTACGTGTCGGGAACTGTATATGTCTTATCGACATGAGTAACAAAACCATAATTCCTTGATCAACATGTAAACCAACCTTTTTCAAATTGAATTCTTATGCAAAAATTAACTCAAAAGGAAATTTGCGTCTTAATAATCTTTATTTAGACCGATGCCTTGAATTTTATGTCGCTGAATATTGTATTATGAATAATGAAAGATTATTGACGAAAATTGATGTTATAAAATTAACCTCTGCTATAAATTGAAAAGCAATCATTAGGGTACCTAAATTAAAATTGGAAATAGTTTTTTTTTTTAAATTAAAAAAAACGTTGTCCACACTAGCAATTTCTCCTGTGTCGTGAGTGCTACAAATACAAACATCCAGACCCGGAACAATTACTTGTAGGTCATTCAAATATTTGTCCCGTGCGGAAAACGAACGCGCGACACGCAGTCAATAGCTTAACCACTGCGCTAACCGTGCAGTCATATTAATTGGCATCCACAGGCACATTAATTTATGTTCTATTTGTGAACATTTTAATCTTATACTTTTGGAACAAACCATAGTTGTAGAAATCAAATTGCTGCATTAATGCTCTGGAATAGCAAAACTAGTAAGTTGAATCCACCTTTGTATAGCCATCGTGATTAAAAAAGCAACATTATAATAATAATGATGTTGCCACTTACTTGATATTCCGAGAGCTTAGCCCTGGTCTTGGCGAGCGCTTCACTGCGGTCCCGGCCCCACACCACAAGTTTGGCGATCATGGGGTCGTAGTGCACTGACACCTCTTGCCCTTCCCGGACGCCTGTCTCCACCTAGCAAAAATAAAATTAAATCAAATACACCTATAAGTCAGATCATATTGCTTTTTTCGTTCATCTGCAATTTAAAGTGTGGAAAGGATATATAAACTGAGCTGAACGTTATATCAGCTCCATCTGTCGTTGTAAGCGAGTACAATAAGGCTTCCACAAACAGGCGCGGCCAGTATCCACTAAGCCTTAAGCATTACCAGCTCCCTCTATCTTACAAACGTGGTACTATTTCAAGTTGTACTAAAAACTTTTTTTTTCTTTCTCTTATGGCTTCGCACGGTTTGTGCATTTAGCCAATGTCACGTAATTAATTATTCATGTCGAAAAAGACGGCCGCGAGTACCGAACACTCAAGAGGAAGTTTTGGTACAAAGCCATGATGTGGCCACTATGCTACAATATTTCACTGTTCTTTATGAATTATTCACTGAATGCACTTTTTACTACATAAATCACGCGTTTTTATTTAGTAAACGACACTATAAATAATTTAAAAGTCCAATGAAAAATGAGCGTGGCACTCATCTTAGCTTCCCGCCAAAACCCCCCTACAAAACTTGTCGACTTTGAAACGCCGAGGAGTCGAAGGAGTATGATGTCGCAAAGCATGAAAAGAGGTGTGTTTACAATATATGAGATGGATCAAATTTTTTTTAAATATCATTTTAAACTAGTGCTTGACTGCAATCCCGCCTGATGGTAAGCAGTAATGCAATCGTTGATGGTAAAGCGCGCTAGTAAATTAGGCCTATTCATTTAAAAAAAAACTTAGTGAATAGGAAGGAAGACGGCAGTTAAGCGAGGTGATGCAATGTTAAACCCAACAGCATGACCAACGATGCTGCGCCAGAGGGAGACTAATCTGGAGACCCTCCACGACCAAACTCCCGACACAATGACATTTGGTGCATCGTACCCGGCACACATCACAACGCTCAGGCCCGTCCTTCGTACGACTACACCAGGCATCAGTGGCGAAGGGTGAAATTTTGACAAAGGGAAGCCGGTCCAAAAAAATAAACACTTAAACACTTACCTACTGCAGGATATCTTGGAGGAGGTCTTCAGATAAGAATAGTATTAAAAGCCCCACCTTCACCATACAAAAAAGGACTGATGATTTGATAACAGTGTCTTTCAAGTATGATAAAAGCGGCAGCAAAAGAAAAAAAAAGCCTTTTTCGACGTGCATCTCCATACCACACATGCATGCTTGTTAGTAAGTACTAAGTTAAGTACCTATTGTTAGGGAATAAGAGTCAAGAAAAAATAAAATAAAAAATTACAAAAATAATAAAGTGTTAAAAACCGAACCACACAAACACCGATCCAAAACCAACAAAAATATTAAGCAAAAATAAAGCAAATTATACACAATCACAACGTTATTTATATTGTAATGCAATGCGTCTGTTTTTTTTTAACAAAATGAGCTAAAATGATGTTATAAAAATTCGGATTACTTTTCATTTTATTACGCAAATTTTTTTTAATTGACATGATAGCCAAATCGGACAATCTCTGCTCTTTTTGGCAGTTGTGTGAATGCGTTTTAAAGCAGAAAATGACCGCTCAGCTGAAGCTACTGAAATGGGGAGGGTCAGAATTAAACTGCAAAGAGTCGAAACTTGAGAAAATGCGTCTTTCAAAGACGTATTCTGGAGCTGTAAAAAAAGCTCATAGGTGTCCAATTTATTTAACGACGCTGACGTAAGACTTTAAGTTCATTCAGCAGGTAGTCAGTTGAGCAGCACTCTATATGAATTAATTATCAATTAAAGCCATAATAACAAACAAAATACACAGTATTTAACCAAATCTGCGATTAAATTACGTTACAGAACCAGTCACAGTTTAAATACCACAAATATTAAAATATAACAAACGAAAAACACGAAAAACGAACACATGTCACATACTAACAATAATTTATTTTCAACCAAACGAAATGGAACACGAAAATATGCCAAAATAAAAAGAATATGACTTGCGAAGGATTTCATTAAAACGTTTCTTTGTCTCATTCTAATAGAGGAGAGGAGAGAACTGCAAGCCGGTCGGCAGTAGCCTATCTTTTCTCAAAAATTACGGACAGTTAGCGATCATTAGAAAGAGATGTCTGACACGCTCTGTCTCTTTTCGCCTCATAGTAAAACGTTGGCCGAGATAAGCTGTAATTCGTCGAGTTACCTTTAATGTAATTTAGGTACGAAAAATTTAAGCGCTCATTAATTTACGACTATAAAATGAAATGTGATACTTAGGGTATTGCTAAGAATTACTATTGCTATTGTAAATCGCGCAGGCATTTGATTAATAATACTTTGTTAATGAAATAGAATGTAAATACTTTTGTATGAATATGGAACTGATTTTTGAAAGGTAACCCGGTGGGAATCGGCTTGTATGGACTCTTCGCCACTGCCAGG
Organism: Sesamia nonagrioides; assembly: GCA_017933935.1. NCBI lineage: Eukaryota > Metazoa > Arthropoda > Insecta > Lepidoptera > Noctuidae > Sesamia > Sesamia nonagrioides. The sequence continues at coordinate 1,114,667 of JADWQK010001454.1, read as the reverse complement.
CATAATGCCGGAACACGACGAATCGCTTGGCGGCATGACTTCGTCTGATGGGTGGTAACTTCTGCCGGCGGCTGATATTATGGTCTACCACCGCGGCAAATCGTGTAATATATTTTTGGAAACTTTTCATTCTTGTCCTGCTTGGTATATTACGGGCCGATTCCCTCTCATAGAAATGAGGTTTCTGTCCTAGAAGTAGAAAATTTGTCCAACCAATATTGCTAAACTCACCCTAACGAACTCTTCGGGCACAGGCTGTGTGAGTCTGTGTAGTGTCCCGGCGCGAGGGAGGAAACCTGCTCGTGGCTCTTCAGCGTAGATACGACACTCAACCGCATGTCCTCGACGAATGATTTGCTCTTGTGACAGGGGCAACTGTTCGCCTGCCGCTACACGTAGCTGCCATTCTACTAAGTCCGTGCCTGCAAAAATTCATACTTTTTTAAATTCGAACCAAGGAAATAACAAAGATAAATGAATATAGTTGTTTTGTGTAGATAAACATCATTAGTATGCAGGAAAATTTTCTAATTACAAGCTTACACATATTTTACTTCCGCCCTCAAAATATTTTATTAAACGCCTGTATATATTCTAGCAATACCCGATGTCGATCATTCTCTCATAAAAAATACGATACCGTTATAAGGTTACGTCTATGAGTAGTTAACAAAATCGTCCTCGTAGCTAAGTGTACTAATAGATGGCGTTAGTGGCGAATGTTTGAAGTTCTCGTCACATAAATGTTTGGACAACAGTATCTTTACTTTTTAAACCGATGCCTATATCTCTACTGGTAGCGACACCTATATGATTTCGTGAAGCATAACGTATTCAACTGGCGAACTTGCTAAGATCGCGACGGTACCACTAATGCGATTACTTCTCTGTTTTTAGATCTTGTAGGCCCAAAACATTGCCATTTCCACTTCGTCGTCGGTGGCAGAGGCACTTTGGCACAAGACATAGAGGGCAGGATAGGAAAAAAATCGAAGTTTAGTTAAACGAGCAGTTAGACTGGTAAATGCGGACTCGGCATACGGATGCGACTGGGATTAACACTGAGATGATGATGATGACAGAGAACAGGGTAGGAAGTTTGCAACATAGCCAAATCCAAAACCCGATTGCCGTTCCAACGCGGTAGCCTCACTTAACCAGGTCTGAGTTAGATCTTCCCCCGGAGACGGATGTCATAATGTAACATCGCGCAAGCATATATAAAACATATACTAAAAAGTGGAATATTAATTTACTGGACCGATGGACTACTGGTAAATTTCAAACATACATACCAGTGATCATCTCAGTGATGGGATGTTCCACCTGGAGACGTGTGTTCATCTCCATGAAGTGGAACTCGTGTGTTTGACGATGCAGGATGAATTCGACGGTTCCCGCGCCAACGTAGCCCACAGCCTTAGCAGCGCGGACAGCGGCTTCACCGAGAGATCTGCGAGTTTCTTCTGAAATACCTGGCTGAAAAAAAAACTTATTGTATTGTATCTTCAGGCATTTTTAACCGCTTGAACGCTGAAATTTCTCGCTGTGATCCAGAAAGCGAGGTTATTGCCATCAACTAGGCATAACTCCAGACTGCTAATGAGAAATTCCTGACGGAAAACCTAATAAGTCTTTGCCTAATTTATTGTTGTCTGCCTAAGCTTATTACTACTTCATGGACTACCCAAAGTGTAGTTCACTACTCTGGCAAGATAGAACAATGCACTATAGCATGTTACATACCGCTGGTGCTTCTTCAATAATCTTCTGATGACGTCTCTGAACTGAGCAGTCTCTCTCGAAGAGATGGACGGCGTTGCCGTGCATATCAGCAAATACCTGACAGAAAATGAATACAGATTAATTTTTTAGTTCATGCGCGATTTCCGTATGCGAGAAATATTTAGGTTATTTTTATAATGGTAATTGTTAATAATACTAAGGTAGTTGACTAGAAACAACTAATTAGTCCGTCAGTCAAATTTACAAAATATACTAGACACGTATTTTTTCATTTTTCATACAAACAAAAAATGAAGACGGCACAGTGCGTTGAAAACTCGTGTGACGTCACTGCACGCTAGACTTTTTAGCGAGCAGTGACGTCACCAGCCACGACTCCTGATCTTTGATGCCTTTTATATTTGTCATTTTTTATTGATTTGATTAAACAAAATATACGTATCCAATATTTTTCTATAATCTGAATGACGGACTACATAGAAGCAATTTTATTTACCCAGCAAACACCCCTATTATTGAAAAAAAAAAGACTGCTTTTATGGATGAGTACGCATACTTGCACTTCAACGTGTCTTGGGTCTGTAATGTATTGTTCGAGAAGCATGTTGTCGTCTCCGAAAGACTTTAGAGATTCGCGTTTGGCAGACTCCAGTTGGGGCAAAAAATCAGCTTCAGTCATTGCTATTCTCATACCCTGTGAACAAAATACAATTTTTATATGACTAAAACATTCATAAACAGCGCCATCTTTGTAGTCTTCAATTATATTATTAAGTAAAAAAACTCCCCCTGTACACTATACTGCAATAGAACATAGATGAAAATATTGAGACATAACTTACCAAGTTTAATCGACAGGGGGCGTTATTATATAATATTAAGGACTATAATAATACAACAGTTGTTAACATTACAGTTCAACATAACCGGAAAAAGGCTAAGTTAACAATGATTGACTAAAATATAATGTGAGAAAATTTTGTTCGGAGTGAGATGGTTTAATAGTAGGGACAGATCCAAGAAATTAGTAATGGGCTGTGTGAGCGATGACCTCTGAGATGACGTCGGAAAAAATTGTATGGAAGAAGACTGACCTGAGCACAAAAAGGGATAATATTATGAGTATTACAAATGTTCAAACTAATAATGTACTTTTAAAGGGGGCATAACATCTGTAAAATTGATGGAAATATTGAGAAAGTAGGTACAGGCTTTAAAATGTTCGCGCTGTACGGACAATATATGCAAGGCGCTATACAGTATAAAGTGACATGATGTCACACCTAACGACTAGACCTCGTTACTTCTGTGATAGTGCAGTCTTCATCTAGCAGTTATTTTAAAACATTTTGTGATGAGGGCAATATTGGCGCCGATTCTGCTGTTCACAAATTAAACTAATTTTAAGTTATGTGCATATATTTCTTTCCATTTCGTTAAGAAAAGGATAGAAGATAACATTTAAGTGTAATCATGTCAAATTAAGATACTCCATAGACAGTTTAGACGCGATTATAAACATGGCGACTAAAAATTAAAAATACGCCTGTTTACGTCAGGAGTGCACTAATTTGACAGGTCTAAACTGACATTTTATCTTCTGTCCTTTTCTTAATGAAATAGAAAGAAAAGGATGCATTGAACTTTAATTTAATTTAGTTTGTGAACAAAAGAATTGGTGCCATTATTTGTTTGGTTATTATTAACAGCTTGTGATTTCCCATTGCAGCGTAAAGACCTTCCTATTTCCCTTCCACTTCTCTCTGTCCAACTAAGGCCACTGAGCACAAATTCTGGTTGATGGAATCCACTCCAGCTCATCCAGCCATCTCCGTCTGGGCCTGCTGCTGGGTCGTAAGTTTAGTCCATTCATCGTCTAACATGCGGCAGACATGCCCAGCCCAATACCATTCTAGCTTTACAAGTGACCACAGTTATCTTTGTGGTAGGTCGGATGGTCCAATAATACATTTATTCCTAACCAGCACCCTAATTGTGTAACTCACTATTACTATCAGTTGGAATTATTTCGAAGCATATTGCTAATACATTGCTCCATTTGTTCCAAATTGTGTCTGCTCAACAATGTACCTAAATAACGCAATGAATGTTGTTAAATTGTCAAAATGAAAACCATTGCTATTGATAGTGTGTTAGCGCCTCCAGACTCACGCCGAGAAGTCTCGGCGAGACGTCTCGCCGAGACTTTACACGAGAAGCGAGATAGTGTCCACACTCAGCGACAGTCTCAGTTCGTTCTCGGCCGTTATCCAGGATGGAAGATAGCGCAGAGGCTTTATTATTGTGTGCTTTAGTACATTATAATCTTCTATATATTAAAAATAAAATATTGAATAAAATTGCAAAAAAAAAACAAGCAAAGGCGTTGGTGGATGACACAATTACACCGAAATAGAATTTCTATATTTTCTGTAGGTAGCTTGCGAAAAGAGATTCTTTCTTTTTTTTTTAATTCTGGAACGGGAAATATTCATTTTTTCTTGAATACGATTCCACGCGCCGTGATTCAAGCTTTTATCCTTATAATTACGATGCTTGATATCCCATAATATAGGTTCAGCTTGAAAATTTTCAATAAAAACCATTTCTAGCTCGTTATTCCACATATTTCATCTATAGGAATAATTATCCCAATTATCGGAATTTAAAATAACTCTCTGCAGTAACTAATCGTAACGTAGGTAGCCACAGATAATGCACATGAACACACGACCTGCCGGTAGTCAGACATGCGTTGATCTGAGACCGAACGAGAATGTGATACTCTTCTCTTTTCTCGCCCGAGACACCCTTTGGCTCGGGTCAAAATACCGCCACCGATCCGAGAACAGGCGAGCGCGAGAACGAGACAGGCGAGCAATGGATCACATTCACGCTTCTCGGCTGTTCTCGGCGTGAATCTGGATGAGGCTTGTTACGCAATTACCCTGCTGGTCTGTTAGTGTGATGCCCAGAATACTCCGTTCCATAGACCTCTGAGAACGCTAGAGGGTGCACCTATGCTGATGGGGGTAAAATATCTACACAATCTAATACCTTCAAAAATACTTTTGCGTGACTATTTCATTACCTTTCCACCGCCACCTCTAACAGCTTTGATCATAAGAGGGAACCCAATCTTCTGTGCTTCAGCTTGTAACTTTTCAATACTCTGCTCCTCACCGTGGTAACCTCTGACGATGGGGACTCCAGCAGCTGACATGATCGCTTTAGATGTACTGCAAAGAACGAATGTTTCATTCAAATATTATTCCACCTAGTCACAGTAACAATAACATAGGCACTTTATGTTTCTGAAAATTTAAAGAGCTTGCTGATTTTTCCAAACGCCAGATAATAATATTATCCAAGAAAATATTTTGCATTTTTGATATATCGTCACCTTTATGGTAAACTTACGAAACTGCCAAAAACAAATTTTACAGGAGAGCGTTTTGAAACTTTACATTGACGATATTTATTTTTATGAAAGGGATGTAATAAATTCTACGATAAATTTCAGTTTCAAAATCCGCCTGCTTTTATTTACCATGAATGGATTATACATATATAACACGCATCACAAATAAATGCATATTCGTTACTTTACACTTTCATACATGAGAATTCAAAGGTATTATATTACGCTTCAGCAAACTTACGAAAGTGGTAGTTTCGTAATTTCATATCAAAAATATTGAATAAATATTTTGGTAAACTTGCGAAAGTGTCACTTTCGTAAGTTTGCTAAAGCGTAATATAATACATCTGAACTCTAATGTATGAAGGTGTAAAGTAATGAAAATGCATTTATTTGTTCGTCTTGTAGTATATGAATAATATATTCACGATATTATAATTATACTGTTGTGTCCTCTTATATTAGTGTAAGTTGTGTTCTAAGGCTCCTTCAATAAAACTCCATAAACACATAACTATTTATATTTGAAAGACATACAATCTGTACAGAGGTATTTGGTCGACTGACTTATAAATCTACCTATCTGTAATTGAGTAACGAGAGTCTTGTGATCTCATCGTACTAAAAAGGAAATGTGCTGCAGGCACATAGCTCCCCCCCTTAAATAAAAGAAAAAAAAAATATTCCTAACAATAATTAGACAATTTTTTTTTTTATAACATTTAAAATTGGCGTCTGTTTCTATAACTTTCTAGGTAATACAGTATTAAGATTACATTTCATACCTGGTCACTTTACATGATAAACAATATAAATTTTATATGTATAAACACATACGGTTACATTAAATAATATTGATCCACTAAATAATTGTCCTCTAAATAGCTAGTTAGTAAAAACTAAACAGTTACACACACACACACAGTACACACATGTTACAGTAATTAAAAAGTTGTAGAATAACTTTGTACAGGTACGGGTCATGAGCTAAATCGAACCACCGGTTTAATTACGCGACCCGATCTTGTTCGTTTTTCGTTATTTGGGTTTGTTTCTTCCTTTTTAGGAATAGTTAAATCTTGGCACGAGTCACTTTCTATTACAAAGGCTGGTTTAAGGCGATCTATACTTATATTTTTCTTTACACCATTACATAATATCTTGAAATATTTGTCATATTTTTCTAAAACTTGATAGGGACCAGAGTATGGTGCAGTCAAAGGCTTCGAAACTTGGTCACAACGTATAAAAACTTGACTGCAGTTCTTTAATTCTGGATGCACAAATATTTGGCCTTGTTTCAACTCCCGTCTCGGAACGGATGATATTTTCCGGATCCTTTGTCGTAGTTCTTGCACAAATGTATCGTTCTCAGAGACTTCAAGCTTTGACAGCGAAAAGAAATCTCCAGGTAAACGCAACACTTCGCCGTACACCAACTCTGCAGCGCTGACCTTTGTATCGTCTCGTAACGTAGCCCTTAATCCTAACAGTACAGAGGGTAATTCGTTCACCCAATCTATTGTGTTTCCTCTACACATTAAAGCAGTTTTTAGTGATCGGTGCCAACGTTCAACTGCGCCATTAGACTGTGGATGGTAAGCAGTAGTTCTCAGCTTACTGATACCCATGCGTTTTGAAAGTAATGCGAATAGATTGGACTCAAATTGTCGGCCTTGATCTGTTGTTATTCTTAGTGGACACCCGAATCTAGCGATCCACCCTGAATAAATAATTTCAGCAACAGTTTCTGCGGTTATGTCCTTAACTGGATGTGCCTCGGGCCATCCCGTGGCCCTATCTAACATCGTCACTAAATATCTATAACCTTTACAGTAACTTAATGGACCAACAATATCGACATGCAAGTGCTCGAACCGATTACTTTTCTCAAAAGTACCAACGGGTGAAATAGTGTGTCGTTGAACCTTAGACCTCTGACACTCTAGGCATGCCTTAGCCCATGCAGAGACATCTTTGTTCATGCCTTTCCAAAAATAGCGATCGGCTATCATCTTTCTTGTTGTCCTTATTCCTGGGTGGCCGATTCCGTGAATCGCTTTATAAGCTGTCATACGAAACTCGGCAGGCAAATATGGTCGTGCCTTATCTGTCGATACTTCGCAGTATATTGGCATATTATTATCTGTCAATAACATTCTTTTAAAACTTAAATTATCGGCGTTCATCAATATTTTCAGTTCCTGGTCTGTTTCTTGGGCATGCGACAATTTTTCATAATTAATGGGTGATGGAGTGCATAAAGATGAAATTCTCGATAGGGTATCAGCCACGATGTTATCGGCTCCACTAATGAACTCTAGTACCACACAAAACTGTAATATGAAGTCTAAATGCCTCAACCTTCTGGGTGTATCATGTTTGCCAATACTGTTGTTTTGAAATGCATACACAAGTGGTTTATGATCTGTGTACACGGTTAACGGTCTTCCTTCTACCAAATATCGGAAATGTTTAATAGCCATGTAGATCGCAAGCAATTCACGATCAAAGGTGCTATACTTCTGTTGCGCGTCGCTGAGCTTTTTGGAGAAAAATGCCAGAGGCTGCCAAGTTCCTCCGACCCTTTGCTGCAGTACTGCTCCGGCGCATGTGGCTGAAACGTCGGTCATGAGTGCTATAGGAGCGTCCGCTAGAGGAAAGGACAAAGTAACAGCGCTTTGTAAGCTCGCTTTACATTGTTCGAATGCATCGATTGCCTCCTTGGTCCATGTAATTGGAGTTTTGTCTCTTTTCTTCGCATTGTGTAAGTAGGTGTCTAGGATACTCTGAAGTTCTGCGGCTCGGGGTAAATGTCTCCTGTAAAAATTTACCATGCCTAAAAATCGGCGCAACTCTTCTACTGTGTTTGGTTGTGGGTATTTCGATATCGCTTCTACTCTATCATTTAGCGGTCGCAGACCCTTTTCGGACACGTGAAATCCAAGAAATTCTAATTCAGATTTTCCAAATACGCATTTTGATAAGTTTACAGTGAGCCCCCATTGATCCAAGCGGTTGAAAACTTCTCTTAGATGCTTTTCATGCTCCAACCTTGAGGTCGATGCAACTATTACGTCATCAAGGTAGGAAAAGATAAATCCTAAGTCTCGAAATACGTTGTTCACGAATCTTTGAAATGTTTGTGCGGCGTTTCGTAGACCAAACGTCATCCTGTTGAACTCAAACAGGCCGAATGGAGTGGTTATCGCCGTCTTCGGAATATCCTCTTCTCTCACTTTCAAATTATGATAAGCACGCTGAAGATCAATCCGAGAGAAAATACGTTTTCCTGCCAACAGATATGTACAATCTTGAATTCGTGGTATCGGATATCTGTCGGGTTTGGTAATGCTGTTTAAACGACGGTAGTCGCCGCACGGTCTCAATTCTCCATTTTTCTTGATGACTACATGTAAGGGACTCGCCCAGCAACTCTTAGATGGCCTGCATATTCCCATGTCAATCATACGTTGAAACTCGGCCTTGACCCTGTCATATTTATCAGGTGGCAGTGGCCTCGGTTTTGCAAACACAGGTGATCCGGTTGTTTCTATGTAATGTTCCACTGAATGACATGGAGTGTCCTTAAAACACATTGGTTTTGTTATATTCGGATACTCTAATAGTAGTGCGCTAAATTCACATGAAGAGTTAACGGTTGTTATTGACGGTTGATTTGCCAAACTTAGCGCTGTAACTGTACACAAATTAGTCACTTGATCTATTAATTTCTTTTGGTTAACGTCCACTAATAACTTATGAAAAGCTAAAAAGTCTGCACCTAGTATGGGTTGTTTCACTTCGGCAAGAACAAATGTCCAACGATAAGGTCGTCGCAATCCAAAATTTAAGTCCAAGGTTTTAGTACCATACGTTTTTATTTCACTACCGTTAGCAGCATACAATTTATAACTACTGCACACATTATCACTAAAAAGTTTTTTCTTATACGGTAACACTGAAATATTTGCTCCGGTATCAACCAAAAATCTTAGTCCTGATATTTTATCACTAACACAAAGACGGTGAGCAGGCGTTATGGTGCAAACCTTCACCGGCGGTTGCACCACGCCATTTAGTTTTCCTGATGGTTACTATTTTTCTTCCAAGCACACGGCTCCATGCATTTCTGTGCTCTATCGTGGAACTTATAATGATAATAACATAGCCAGTCAGCACTTTCGGGCGTGCGCCGTGTAGTATTACTGACTCGTGACGTTGAACGACACCGCGTGAATTGGCCTTGACAACGATTTCTTGACCTAGACCTTTCACTCTGCATTTCTTTCATTTGAAGACTCAATTTTGCAATTTCCGATAAAATAAATGCGGTATCATTGTTACCAGCTGTCACTGTTTTTACCCCTGCTACCTCATTCAAAGGCCTTCTGGTTTCCATGATTTTGTCTGCGATTGCTGCCAACTTCTCCAGATCGTTCACTTCGCTCACTGCTAACACAGATCGTACAGATGAAGGTAAATGCCCCTGCCACATGATTATAAGTGTTTCGTCTGGAATTTTATTTCGCGCTAGATCCTTCATTCGCCGTAATAGCTGAGAAGGTTTCTGGTCACCGAGTTGAATCTCAGAGAGCAGTTTCTGTAATTGTCGATTTTCTGACTCTTCATACACTGCCAATAAACGAGTCCTCAATGCTTCGAACTTTTTCACTTCCGGAGGATTTAATAAAATGTCGCTAACTTGCTGAATTACATTTTTGCCAAGTTTAGCCACCACTAAGTTGAATCTTGCATCATCACTAAGTTTTTGTGGTCCGAGAATAGACTCACACTGCACAAACCATAATCTGGGCTGATCACACCAAAATTCAGGGATCCTGGAGGAGACCGTTACCGTCGCCAACTCGTCAGCATCATGATGGGACGTTGTAGCACTCGCCGTCCTGCTTTGTTGATGTACAGCGCAATTTGGATTACTCATGGTACCTTCTGTTGAGTCGACCTTGTATATAGTCTTCAATCTTCCTCTTAAGGATGTCGGTTGTCGGGGTCACCAGTGTTGTGTCCTCTTATATTAGTGTAAGTTGTGTTCTAAGGCTCCTTCAATAAAACTCCATAAACACATAACTATTTATATTTGAAAGACATACAATCTGTACAGAGGTATTTGGTCGACTGACTTATAAATCTACCTATCTGTAATTGAGTAACGAGAGTCTTGTGATCTCATCGTACTAAAAAGGAAATGTGCTGCAGGCACAATACTTATTATTCCTTTAAAAGGCATGATTTATCTCATAAAATAAATAATATAATAAAACGTTTCAGAAAAAAAATAAGGGATTTCATATCATTATATTTGGAATATTAGTAGAGTAAAATACGTATACAAATAATTGTAACTATTGATTGAAGACAAAAACAATATAGTCGCGATTTTCACAAAACAATCAAATTAAGAAGAAATCGTAGAAAAAAGTATCTATTTGAAGATTGTGTGAGATGCTGAAGATAAAGAGGAACTGTAGGTACTCCTACAGTTTCTCATCTTCTTCAGCATCTGGTTCAGGTAAGCGATCTTCAATTGCTTCCGAATCTGGGAGGTTTTTATAAAAGGAATGGTAATATTTTGGGATTTGGTTTGGTACAGAGTTTTAGTAGATCTCTCTTTTTTTTTGTTTGGAAATGGGTATTCTTTCCGTGTAAATATTTTTTGGTACTATACACGTACTTTTTCCTCTTCTCATTGTAGTCAGTTTTAATAAATACTAGCTTTCCGCCCGCGGCTTCGCCCGCGTGGAATTCGGTTATATCGCGCTTTTTAGATTTCCCTCGGGAACATCAACTTTTTCCGGGATAAAAGGTAGCTTATGTACTTTCTCAGGGTCTATAGATTGTTTGTGCCAAATTTCAACAAAATCGGTTGAGAGGTTTAAGCGGGAAAGCGTAACAGACAGACAGACAGACAGAGTTACTTTCGCATTTATAATATTAAGTATCGGTTATATCGCGCTTTTTAGATTTCCCTCGGGAAAATCAACTTTTTCCGGGATAAAAGGTAGCCTATGTTCTTTCTCAGGGTCTAAAGATTGTCTGTGCCAAATTTCATCAAAATCGGTTGAGAGGTTTAAGCGGGAAAGCGTAACAGACAGACAGACAGACAGAGTTACTTTCGCATTTATAATATTAGTATGGATTGATTTAGGGTTGTCTTTACGCTAAGTATTGAATTGTAGATTCAATAGTTTCAGCATCTTGGAAATTTATCTTCACTTTGGATCTTATCTCCTCTAGTGCTCCATTTTCTTCTTATTCATTATTTCTTTTTACTTTATTTGAGTATTTCTTCTTCGAACTTTGTTTTCTCGAAATTTCTTCCATAAACTGACACTGATTGCGATTTAAATCTAAAAAATTCGTCATGTACAAAAACATTCACATTAAATGGCTGATGATTAGTTCTGGCTAGTCTCATCACCTGTATCCACCCATCCGGAGTGTGAATTGCTGTATTTTTACATTTCTGTTCTATTTTCGAGTGAATAGAATCACACTCTATGCGACTATGTCCAGATTCGGAGAAAACATGATCAATTATGTTTACTGTGGAATGATTCGTTACCAAGTGGAGCAACACAGCAAAAACTATAATTTTTTGTTGATCGAAACAATAATCTGACATTATTCTCACATGTGTTACGCCCTGTTGACTACAAATAAATATATTTGAAAATATAAGTTGCAATTTCAGTACTTCCCCGTTTACCCTCCGTTTCGTCCCAAGTTAAACAGTTTACGTTTTGCTCGCCAAATTTATAAGATGTTAAATTGTATATAGCTGATTTCTGAACATAAAAGAATGGTCCAGACGAACCTTTAGGAGTTTGGAGGACTGCTTCCGGGTCAAAATTAAATGCCCAAGTCTTCGGATCATTGCTATTTTGTCTGCGTCTCGACGCAGATAAGCATCGTCGCGCCGCTTAAGATATTTTGAATGATTTTCCTCTTCAGTGCTGCTTAGGTCATGTGTTTTTAATTCCTTGTAAGCTCACTTTTTGCAGAGTTCCTTTTTCGGCACATGGAATTTTAATTTATAGGACCTGAAGACTTTCCTGCTGGGATCTTGCCTTCATCTCCACGTATTTTTTTCTTTTTTGTATAAAGAATACGTGATGGTCACATTCAGTCTTGAATCTAGATACCTGAACTCTGATTTTTTTCTGCTATAGTGCTACTCCATGGCAAGAAATGAAAAAATATGGTTTTTAATTTGATCAAGACTCTCACTAGAAAGTTTTTTAGATGGAAGTTTTTTGCGTCTTTTATCAGTTAAAAGAACCCCTTCTTCAGAAATCATTTTTAAAGCACCCCGTACTATTCCTTTCTTGATGTTTATAGTGTCTAAAAAGAAATCTCTGCATACAGTAACTTTTTTATTGTTTACTGTAAAACAATATTGATGCGTACTTACTTTGCGCGATGGATCATTTACAGTAGATCGTTTCATATTTTCTTTTACTTAAACCTCTTAAAGAGTATATTCTACCAATGTGAACTTACGAATCTTACATATTCGTATGTTTACTGTGAGTCGGTAGATCGATTCATTAAAGTGTGCTATGTTATCAATTCACGAATATGCCAGATTCGTAAGTTGACCGTGGTGTATTTTTTTCGGACTTCACGTTTTCAACTACGCCAAAACAACTGATATCAGTTTCGTAAGTTTAATATAGGTGTATCAACAAAAAAGTTAGATTCGCACTATGACATTTCTGTAACCGTTAGAGATAGAATTTTGAAAATTTTACACCATATGTAGGACAACATAAGGTGTATTTTTTAATAGAAATGTCAAATCTACAAAAACAGCAGATTCGTAAGTTTGCCGTAGAGGTGACGATATGTTTCATAATCTAGAATCTAGCAGACGTCAATTTTATCCAAATTATTTGTCCACTGAAAAATCAGCTTTGAGATATCTAAGTGTAGTAGCATAGGCAATTAGGCATAGCACAAAGTTCCATTTTTTTTTGCCGTATTTAGGAGAGCCGGTAAAAAGTGATTTAGCACTAAAATGAATAATGTAACACATAACACCTCGCCTGTATTCTCGAATGATAAGGCAGAGATGCAAATATTGTACAATCCGCATTTTTTTTTTTTTGATATGACATCTCGTAGGTGGCCATTAGAGGCCGTAACTTAACCGGACTTTCCTGTGGATGCCTTAATTAAAAATTAAAGCCTCCAGCCAGGGGCACTTAAAACTAACTTAAAATTAGGCGAATACGCACTAAGGGCACCCCCTGTGGGGTACGAACCTCGGCTTAGGGCGTCGCTAGAGAGGACAGCAGGGGACGGCTGGATCGAAAGTTATACTTAACGGTTTGATGACCGCGGCGTTACCTAGTACTAGCTCTGAGAAGAAACGCCGAAACAAACTCAGAGGTTATTGTTGGGACATTATGATATTACTGGCTCAGCTGCGGCGCGGGCTGGGCTTCATCGGACAAGGGACGGGGGAGGGGACTACTACGTGGATCGCGTCACGGTGGACCTCGGTGGCGAGGTCGGTAGGTCGGTCTGTGTTTGTGTAATGTGCTGGTGGCCCTATTGGCCTCTTGGAGGAGGGTAATGGGGTCATCGGGGTCTGAGAGAGCATGCAAGTAATGTTAAACTGTCAAAATAAAACCCATTGTTACTGATAGTGTGTTATGCAATTACCCTACAGTTATGAAACAACAGTAATGATAAATTTCATTATATCTAAAGTAACTATACAGAATTTACAGCGTAAGACTTACATTTGCATAGCAATTTGATAAATTACCCTTATGCTAGGTGGAACCTTAGGGTTATAACGGAGCTTCGCATCCGCTTCCGTTACTGCGGAAGTTCCGCAAGAAATCGTATCTTCGCTTCCGCCTCCGCTTACGTACAATTTGTGCGGAGTTATAACGGAGGTTTATTTAGGTATTTATAAAATAAATAACGTGCAAGCTGCGACGCTCGACAACCGTCCGGCCGCGTTTGAGCGCGAAATGGTCAAGAATTACAACCCGTGCGAGAAGTGCGAGAGTCGAGACGGGAATACGGCAAATACAATTCGTATCTACTTAATTTTCATTACTAGAAGGTAATATTTTTTTACTAACTGTACTACTATTAATGTACGTATTAAACATAAAAAAAATTGTGTTAATTAACCATAAATTTCATTTTTTTCTATATCTACTTTCACCTCCGCCTCCGCCTCCGTTAACCTCCGCATCCGCGGAGGTGAGACTCGTCGCCTCCGCATCCGCCTCCGCTAACAAGCCTCCGTTACAACCCTAGAACCTATGTTACAGGTTCATCCCTTTTACAGATTGATTATGTGCTTAAATCTAGTGTGAAGATATGTCTGGCGAGTGTGTGTCTTGTGTATCTATGTTTTACTTCCTAAATCTATGCCTTCAAGGCTCCAACCAAGCACAAATCCAGACTAGGCTGCTGAAAATTCACAGTAGCATCTGTGAATTTTCAGAAGGATAAACCCATTACTAAAATGAATACTAATGCTTACAGCATTATCATTTTCTCACCTTTTTATACCCATATCCCTAATAGCTGCTGGTGGAGGTCCAATAAATACAATGTCCTCACTGGCACACTTTTCACAGAACTCCACATTTTCTGACAGGAACCCATACCCAGGGTGTATGGCTTGGCTGTTGGATTTCTTGGCTACTTCCAGGATTTTAGCTGCATTTAGATAACTCTGGCTGGATGGTGCAGGCCCAATATGGTATGCTTCATCTGCCTAAGAATAAAATATTTGTAAAGTGGTTATTCAAGTTTTATTTCATTAAGGTGTTTTTTAACCCATCCCATAATTATCTCTACAAAAAAAAAGTTTTGTTTTCAGTAATTTTTGATACAACAGCAACAGAAGTATATCATCTGTGCACATTGCAACTATCTAGCTGTCACAGTTTATGAGATGCAGCCATGGGCGTAGCCACATTGGGTCAAGCTGGGGCGCTTGACCCACCCTGGCTCTGATCTATAAGGTACCTAATTATACAGTATGTAAGTATGTTAACTAACAGAGGGCGTTCCCGTTAACCCGAAATAGTATAGCATACATACATGCTAAAAAAAATATTTCCATTAAAAAAAAAATGTTTTAATAAATTTTCCAATAAGTAAATATTCAATAAAAAATTTAAATTGACATGTAAAAGAAACACACTGTACACGCGAACATGAAAGACGGCAACGTCGCAATTTATTTATACATGACGACTACTATTTTGATTTAAAACAGGAGGTTTCAAATTATTTCCAATTAGAATTTTTTTTATTCGGATTTTTTATGCTTATTTTTCTATGCTGATATTTTTATTTTAATCTATTAATGATATATATTAACGAGTTTAAGGGAACGCCCTCTGTTATTTAACATACTGTATATAAAAAAAAAACCGAGCCCTCCCGGATTTTTTTTTTATTGATAGGTTGACTGCTGCCCCACCCTGAGCCCAAGGCTGGCTATGTCCATGGCTGCAGGCTGGTGACAGGCAAACAGACAGACAGTGGAGTATTAATAATAGGGTTTGAATTTTTCTTCTTGGATATGGAACTAAAAAAAGCCATTGTGTCTGGCCTTTTGATAGTGGTGTCTATACTTAATCCCCTTTATTTATAAACGTTGCATATAGTTAACCAGCGATTAGTGATAGTTTAACCATACATTTATGATGTTTTAACATCACTGAATTCTGATCATTGTTTATGAATAAACACCATAGTGTTTAAGGGTTTACGAAATACTAATGAATTTTCATTTTTCATGGTACTACTGAAGTTTTAATAACAATCAGTTGTTTTGTTACAAAGACTGATTAGTGATTAAGGCAGTGAGTTGAGCATGATGTAAGCAGTTGTTATCATGAAGTTAAATGTAAACAACTGCATCTTGAAAAGAATATGATCATGTGATATATTAATATAATCAATATGTAATCCCATTTCCAAAATGATTCTTTTCCTCTATAAACAAGTTTCTATGTAATTTTATATGAACAAAATAATCCATACTAATATTATAAATGCGAAAGTAACTCTGTCTGTCTGTTACGCTTTCCCGCTTAAACCTCTCAACCGATTTTGATGAAATTTGGCACAGACAATCTTTAGACCCTGAGAAAGAACATAGGCTACCTTTTATCAAAGAAAAAAATTAATTGTCCCGAGGGAAATCTAAAAAGCGCGATATAACCGAACTCCACGCAGGCGAAGCTGCGGGCGGAAAGCTAGTAATATAATATTGTTCATACCATTTCAACATGCATAGCATGTTTATCAGCATCAGAGTACACAGCCACCGTCCTCACTCCAAGCTTCCTAGCTGTTTTCATAACTCTGCATGCTATCTCACCACGGTTGGCTATTAGCACCTTGCTGATCTGCCTCCTACGGACTTCCTCTTTTAGCTGCTGGGCATGAGCAAACCTTGCAGGGTAGTGCAAGTGGAGGGACACTCTGCAAGGTAATATATGTTTGAATAAGTTTGTTGCTGGGATAAAGCCGTATGAACCAAATTCTGTGCCATTTTATTATAAGAAAAATTGCACTGATCTTTATTGGGGCAGAATACAATAATGCAGAACACAAACTTGATTACCATAGGTAAAATATTAGCAAGTTAAGATGAAATTTGATTTGTATGCTTTGTATCCCAGCGTTGATCCCATCACTTATGTTTTTAGTTCCAATAAAAAAATATCTGTGTTAAAACATTCATAGATGTAAACAGCATGATATTGCAAGAGAATAACAATAATGGTTGCAAATTCAGGTTATTTAAAACATGTTGCCTTGCTTAGAAATCACATTTAATAGATAGGTAATACGGGCTTGTGTCCACAACACCGAAACGATGCGTAAGGTACAATTAAATATTATAAATGAGAATAAGATAGAAGAAAGTCAAATGACTTACCCATTTTTATACAGATGCCTTATATAAGACATGTTTATTCTAACAAGTTTAATTGTAATTAAATCAAAGTTTCATAACTTATCTACTCAGAGCCGCAGATAATAGGACCTAGTGCGTGGAATGTTTAAGATTACGTCGGTCGGCAGGCCCTCCACGGACTGATAACACATTAAGTTGCTGAGTAACGATACTATCCTTGAAATAATTATCATATTCTTATCAACTCATTAGCTTGGCACTGAATTAGAAAACTTTAGTCAACAAGTTTTTGAAAGGCGATAGATACTGAAAATTACGATGTAATTTTAACCCTAGCAATTGATTATTACGAATAAACACATCATTCATCAACATATTTTCATCATTCATTTCGGCAATTTAACAATGTTTATTTACGGTGGACGAAAATATTTTACTACGTGAGCGATTAGTTGAGGAAACGAGTGAGAAAAGCGTTAGAGGAGATAAATGATTCTATTTAGTATGTGAGTAAAAGAGATGAAATAAAGTTTTTTTTTTTTTTTTTATTTGGCATGACGCGGTTTGCGTATTGCCATTTTTGAGTATTTGATTTTGTTTCAGTAGATTTTAGTACAAAGGTAGGGAATCGATATGATACGATAAGGAAATTTTGCGGTAGGAAAAGGAAAATGGATCAAAACAGTTGTACGGATAGGTAAAATATGATAGTTTTTAATAAAATATAGCAGAAAAAATTATACGCGGATATTATTACTTTCAATAAATAGGGAAATAGTTTTATAAATATCAAACTTTTTATAAGCTAATAATATAGGAACAGAGGTTGGGAGGGGAACGTTCAGAGAGATCAGTGATTCTATGAACGCTGTACAGTTATTTAATGAACAAGAAAAGAAGATAAAGATATGATTCGGATCGCCAATATCTGTGCCACACTGGCAAATATTACTAGTGACTATGTTAAGTTTATATAAATGTGCAGGAGTTGAAACATGACCCAATCTTAATCTTATGATACAACTAGTAGCATGTTTACCTAGCTTTAACATAAAGAACCAGGGTTTCCGAGGCAACTGTTCTTGTATGGTACTATAAAATTTTCCCTTTTTCTTGCTAGTTCGTGACCAATTCTCGCTCCATGATTGATAAAGAGCGACTTTAGGCAATGATGCTAAATCATGACAATAATTTTTGTATGGAAACATGTCACCACATTCCACAGCTTCATTTGCTAGACGATCAGCCGCGTCATTCCCCGAGATATTACAGTGACTTGGAATCCAGGCAAAAGTCACAGATACATTCATTTGCTCACATTTGCACAGCAATTCCCTAATGTCAATAATAAGTGGATAAACTGCTTGAGATTTAAAGGGAAACTTAATTATTAACTCGCTTTTTTTCGGAACTACACTACGACAGTTCCACTGTAAGACTTTGGGAAGGCTGTTTTTGTCCATTGTTTGAGTATTTAGGGATTTGTGATAGTATTCCAGATAATGAAGCAGCGATGGACGGTGTAATTATATTAGGTTGAGACAATAAGTTAATTAGAGCAACAATTATTTCAATAACTGAATTATTTGAAGAGTTTTTTGGAGTTTGTAAAGCACACCCATTGGCCGGAGGGGGCATATTATAATCCTTAATAATATCATTATGACTGTCTTTATTATATCCTTTAGTTAATCTAGGAGGAGATCTTGGTTTTAGAAGTACTGTCTTTTTATATGAAGTCAAAGTTTGACTTTGAGAAGTAGAATTTTGAGTTGAAGAAAAGTTATTTGTAGGCACATTTGGTGTAGATACCAAAGCATCAGCATATGATATCTTTGAAATAGGTGGGTGTAATTTAAATGCTTCCGCATATGAAATACAACTTTTTGCCATAGTTTGTTTAATGGCTTTTTGCCTTTCATATTCCAAACAAGATTTACTAGTGGCAAGGTGAAAGCCCTTGCATAGACAACATAATAAATCATCCTCAGTAACTGAACAGCTATCCCCAGAGTGCTCTTGTCCACATTTATAACATCTAGGTTTGGACCTACATTGTATCTTCACATGACCGTAACGACAACAATTGAAGCATTGAATAGTAGGGTAAATGTATAGATCTACCAATAAAGATGTATAGCAAACAAATATGCGTTTTGGCAAAACTTGGCCATCAAAGGTCAAAACTACAGTCTCAGTTGGCTTGAATTCATACTTGCCTTCAACAGTAATTTTCTTTTTAATACGTCTTACCTTAAGAATTGCACCGGTACCAATGGGAACATTAATGTTTTCTTTTATTTCTTCATCAGACCACTCAGCAGGAATACCACGAACTACTCCTAGCCGGGTTACACTAAATGCTGGTATAAAAACTTTGTAATCTTTGTTAATTTTACTATTTGTCAAGAATAAATTAGCCTCATGGTAAGTTATAAATGATATACAAAGTCTATTACGTCCTATACGTTTTAAACTTCCATTTACAATAGAATGGATATTATTTTTCTTTAAAAAGTGGCCGAAAGAAATTGGATGCAATGTAATATTGTCATTAGGGGATTCCTGCTTTCTTTGTACATGTACTACATAAGGAGCAGCGTCAGTATTTTCATACAAAAGTCGAGCAACAGTAGTTGGAACATGTTTAGGAACAGATAAAACCTCATCCTCCTGATCCCTTGTCAATCTAGATGTCTTGTTATCAGAGCTAGAAGATGAAGGTTGGGTAAGTTCAACAAGCACTTTATCATCAACAGAAGAACGACATTGGCAATCAGAATCTCTTGTCTTCTTATTACTGCCATGCTTTCGTCTTTTCTTATTACAATGTTTACAAATGCGATGTGCACTGATTCTTTTACGTTTCGAATTTCCCAAGGAGAGAGAACTATCAGTATCAAAACTACTTTCATTGACAGATGCATTGGGGTTATCACAATCCATGTTATTGTTTTGTATAGTTACAACATAACCAATGTCGGGGGCCGTGCCCCCTGGATCCTGAGGAGGATCCATAAAAATAAAATTTTAAGGACTTACCAATTTAGGCGGCAAAACTATATACACAGAAAAATATATGTAACTGAACTTATATACACAAAACTACAATATTTACATAACTAAAAACTACAAATACTCATGAAATGATCCAATCCAATACGAAAATAGACTATTTAACAATTAAAATTAATTTTTCGACAAAATCCGCGTCCGCCAAATTCAACGATTCCCGCGCTTTTTCGAAATAAAGTTTTCAATTTGTTTTTCGAGCGTTTCATTCATAAGATATGAGAAGAGACATTGTAGTACGCATTGACATATACTAATGGACATGCCGTACGCATATAATCTGAGGCATTTTTTTTTTGGTTTGAAAAGAGCGAGAGAGATGGCCTATGCTTTCGGTCTAGCACTATCTCTTTCCTCATAGATGATTGATGATTTTGAGAGAGATAAAGATAGACCGTAATTTCGCTTCCTCTCTTTCTTTCGGAATGCCATTGCCCATTGCCAATTCTCATCTGTGAGGCATGTTCATTAGTATTAATATGTCGATGGTAGTAGTAGTACGACACAGTCTGACAAATGTTTAAGCCTATGGACTTTAATAAGTTGTTCGCGTACAAATAAATATATTTCATTTTCTTTACATTTTATTCAGATCACCCGACCACCTAGTCGGTGGGCGTCCGACGCTCCGCTTGCCGGTACGTGGTCGCCAGGAAAAACAAAGAGTCGTCGTATATCGTCGTCATTGACTTTCAAACCTCGTAGTACTAGTCGTCAACAGGGACACCGGAAAGAACGTCTAAAAAAAAGCTCATTCGTCGAACTAAGTCGACGAGCTAACGAACGAGTCCGGTGAAATAGCGAAAGCTCATTTGGCCACATTCAAGAGCCTTTCTGCCCCGTCGGCCATCGGCTCTACGAGCTATCTGCCCCGCCCACTACCAATTCAGACCAACCAAAATTGCAGGGAAGCGCTGGATGCAGGCCGCGTCCAACCGCTCTTTTTGGAAATCCTTGGGGGAGGCCTATATCCAACTGTGGACTTCATGTGGCTGAGATGATGATGATGACATTTTTTATGGAGATATTTGAAAATACAATTCAACATCACGAGAATAACTATTTTCATAAGATTTAGATTTTAGACGAGTGTTATAATGTCAATTGCACCTGATATCTATGGTCAATCTATGGTCAATTGACACTTCATTGTCCCCGGACCCCGACGAACACAGAGTACTTTTTTATACATGAAACCGACGAATCACGAAATAGCAAAACAAAAACTGAAAAACAAAGCGATTGAATTGATTTTTGTTGAGAAGAAAATGGTTAATATTTGCAAATTCTACAGTTTATCACTGTTTATTTGTTTAATATGCTACTGACAGATTAGCAACAAAAACAGTGTCGGTTGTTATCTGTGGCCTGTGAAGTGAACATAGCATTTGAATTTCAATTGAAATGTTTTTAGAATTTCAAGTTTTTTTTTTCACTAAAGTTTTTTAAATAAAATGGGCATAAAAGGCCTATGGACTGTATTGACACCATACAGCGAGAAAAAGTCATTACACGAAGTAAGATGTACTACAGATTTTCATTTTCAAATTTTTATTTGTTTAATAGCCGATACATGTTTATAATAAACTTTCAATCTGGTGTTAGAGTTCATACAATAAATTCAGTAAACCCCTTTCCATTTTTCCCAAATGTTCAAAAAGTATTAAGCATTACCCATGCTATTATTTTTGAGTTCATACAATAAATTCAAAAAGTCCATTTCAGTTTGTCCCAAATGCTCAAAAAATATAAGGCATTGCCTATGCTTCTATTACTTTTTTCCTTGACTCGCCAGACTTCTCATCCAAGGCTCATGTTATAATTCGTATGTTTTTCGAAAGTTTAAAAAGCCAAATGGTTTTTAACTATGTCTTCTGCAGATACGTGGTGAAACTGTAGCAGTTGATTTATCAGGATGGGTTTGCGACAGTCAGAATGTCACAGAGTATCATGTTCAGCCAAAATTATATCTGAGGTAATCCATTATAATCACTACATATTATATAACAAAGTCACTTTTACTTTCCCTATGTTGCTTTGTATGATTCAATCTTTAAAACTATGCAACTGATTTTGATAGGGTTTTTTTAATAGATAGAGTAATTCAAGAGGAAGGTTTTTATATATTATAAAATTCATTAAATAGTGGAGAAATACTATTATTTTTGAGGTTTCTGACACATGTCACAAAATAAACCCATTTTTTGAGCTTACATTGCAAACGCTGGCTGAACCCTATGAGATCGATCAAAATAATGTACTACAGTATTGTAGACCTTAAAAATGCCTACAATAAAGTATGGGTCTTCATTATGACTACTTTTTTATGTGTGAAAAGTTAATTAAAATGCCAGTTGAAAGCAGAGCCCACTATTTGTTCCTTATTATTAATCCTTATCCAAATAAATTAAGTCCTATCAAAGGTAATTTCAGTAGCTCTTTTTGAATGATTGAAATTGATTGTTTCATTCAGGAGATATCACGATTTATTCACAACTAAACACCAGAAAAAATCCGCGTGCCGCTCGTGCCCGTGCCAACCGTCTGCTACTTGAGTGTTTCTCTGCCTAAACCGCGGAGGGAGTGGGCCGGAGCGGGGGACCATTATAATGGTTCCTAGCCTACTGGGGTAGCAAGTTTGTTCTAAATAATTATTTAGAACAAACTTGCTACCCCAGTAGGCTTTCATTCTGTTTGAAGGTGGTGGAACTGGCTATCCATGGCCAATAAGGTTGATGTTGTGTGGGGCTTTAGTTTTAAGATGGGCATGCATCAAGGCACAATTCTTTGGCATTTTCTAATTAAAGTGAATATCAACCACCACCATTATGTTATTGTTAACTTAATGGATGTAATGTTATAAAAGATACTGCTGTCTTACATTTCAACAACTGGCTGTTCTTTCAAAATGGTTTCCTGTTAATAATCTTTTACTTAATGCAAACAAAACTAAATGTTTTAGCTCTCATTACCAAATGTACCTCATGTACCTCAATTGGATCTCAATTTAGAAAATGATGGCAAGAAACGAAACTAGATGCTATTATGGAAACTGTATTTCAAGGAATTCTAAAGTCATTGATCATAGAAATACAGTTATACTGCAGTTTATATTTAGCCACAGCTAGTTTTGTATACCTACTTAGCTCATTTCCCCAGTATTATGTCTAGTGGTGTTCTGTGTGTGCGTTCGCGCAGCGGAATGTTGTTGAATTTAAAGATTTTAATTATGCAGATATTTAGTGTATGACGTCGTATAATTGTGTATGGTAAAAAAAAATTGTGCACGCAGCCATTGTGGAGCAATTTTTATTTGAGTCTGACCTTCACAACCCGAAGGCGATTTCTAAGCATTGCAGTTAAATCAATTTCCAAGCCTTTTCAGCAAAAGCCAAGACTTTTGAGGGCTCCAACAACCCGTAACGACTGCCACTAGATGTTCGTATGGCAACCGGGACCAACGGCTTAACGTACTTTCCGAGGCACGACCAGACCAGTGCAAATATTCATATTCATGCATACAAATATTTGCACTGTGCGGGGATCGAAGCCGTGCCTCCTTGCGCAACGGCCGCGTTCGCTACCGCTACGCCACTGAGGCAATCCGCTATATATCTTAGAAATTATTAAGTATGTTTGCAAAATCTTGTCTTCTATGTGATTCCAACATGTTTATATGTAACTGGCGACTCACTCCGGCTTCGCACGGGTGCAATGCTGATACTAAATACACTACAGAAAAACTGTGAACGTTGTATAAAAAACCGCCGCGAACGCCGCGCCGTGTACCATCGCAAACGCGACACCTCGCAATTTTTAAATCTGTAGTATCTTCGTAAATATTCATTTAAATTATATACTGTAAATGGCAATATAGATCTATATTAAATCAACAATGTATTTAAGCTATTAAATTCGATAAGGATTATTGCTGTATTAGTTAAATCGCATCGTAAATTAGCTAGTTTTTGTCGTAAAAAGTAAATGACTAAAAAATCTTATTGTGGGATATTCATAAGAGATAGACATATACCATTGCAGACTTTTTTGTAGACCTTTTCAATGTGTAAAATATTTAGTACATTATTTTGATAAATCTCGTAGGGATCAGCCTTCGTTTCACTGCAAACGCGGAAAAAATGTAATTATTTACGACATCACATTAGAAACCTCAAAAATAATAGCATTTCTATACAAATTTAATGGATGTTATTATATATATAAACCTTCCGCTTTAATCACTATCTATTAAAACAAACCGTATCAAAATCCGTTGCGTAGTTTTAAAGATTTAATCATAGAAAAGCACATAGGGAAAGAGAAAGTGACTTTGTTTTATAATATGTAGTGATTAATTTTATAAAATAAAAATAAATAAACTTTGAGTTAAAATCATTTATTTTCTCCTAAAGAACAATTTGTTGCAGTAAAGCAGGTATGCGTTTAACTACAAGACCATTACATCTTAAAATTGCTCCGTGCTCTAGTGTGATTCTGTCACCCATCTAACTGTGAAAACTTAAGGGAATTGAGCTTGGGAGGGGGTCGTCTCCTACTGCGAAACAGTAATGCAAGCAAAGGAGAAGGCCGAGAGGGAGAGAGAGGCACAAAGCTCATTCCATTCCCGCCGACGGGACGGGCTGAGGCGGACCTACTGCCTCCATGATAAAGGTCGACGGATGAAGGTTCCGGGGTGTCCAACGTCCGTCACATGGCCAGAGTTGACGTTGTGACGTATTCACACACGCCACTCAGGTGAGCAGAGCAATCGCTGAGGGCTGCTCGCGCGAAGAGGCCTGTCGAACTCGCGACGACAGGTCAAGGCTTGCCGGTGGTACCCCAGAAAGGTAGATGACGAACGCATCGGTGGTTTTTTAACCGGTAAGAGTCCGGTACACCCATCCGCGTCCCCGAGCGGAGGATAGACCATGGCGATTTTTCCACCTGCCAAAGAGTGAAATGAGCTTGGAGAGAGCTGTCATTGTAACTAATGCTAAGCATTGACACTAATGATAGCTCATTCTAAGCTCAATTCATGTAACTTTTCATAGTGACATTTTTATGGAATCTGTAGGCTGTAGCTTTATTGATATTAACTGAAATAAAAAAAAATGTTGTCTACTTTTCAGAAATCTATTCTTCAGAACAGTATACCTAGTATTGGCCGATATAAACCCTGTATTTGTACTGGAGGGTGACGCCCCGGAACTCAAAAGAGATGTGATGGCTGCTCGTAATGCTATTCAGTTTAAAGGAGCTGCTCCAAGGTCAGACGTAGCAGTTGCCAAGAAGAAGCCTGATGTGGCTAGGAAGAGATTTAAAAATGTGCAAAAGGAAGTAAGCAATACCTATTAATTTTATAACAAATGCTTTCACATTTCACCTTTTCCTTTGCGATACCTTTAGTTAAATATACGTGCAGCATGGTGCACGTGGTAGAAGTGAGAGATAGAATAGAAAGAGAGAGGGAGAGAGCTTGTGGCACAATGTGCCTCAACATGACATTTCCTTGACTTACATTCATCCTCCACTTCAATTTTGTCTAATTAGAATCGCAAACAGTGTAACTAACTACCATAAGTTTTTATTATGAGACTCGATCATACGCATCGACCGCGTTTGGAACTCTCATTGGTTGAGAGTTCTAACAACCTTGAAGCGGGCCAATCGATGAGTCAAACGCGCTCGATATCGATGATCGAGTCTTCGTAATGAAAACTCATGGTAGCCACACTGTTCTGTATACCTATAAAGAGAATAAAGAGCGGAGATCATAATTTACCTTTAATTATTTCCAGTGTGAAACTCTCCTCAAGACCCTTGGTGTCCGTTGTGTCAAGGGGCATGGTGAAGCTGAAGCTACTTGTGCACACTTGAATGCACAAGGGGTTTGTATTTATTTCTTATTTGTAGACATATGAATAATACAAAAAATGGGTTTGTGATGACTTTCAATAATACACATTATAAACAGTATCATAAAGACAGACATCAACAAAATTGTTTATTGCACTTTATTGTATTGACAATAAAGTTTATATCACAATTTCATAAAAAAACCTTGTGTTGAAGTGTTTGGTCTGCACTGAGCCATCCTCTAAGTGAGCGACATACACTCATATAACTGAAAAAGGCAACATATTTAATTATTCAGCTACAGATTGTATCATGACATGATAGCTAAAAAAATAAAACAATCTGTTCTGATTCTACCGAGTATCTACTGTTATCATCATCATCATCATCATCAATCTTTTATCGTCCCACTGCTGGGCACAGGTCTCCTCTCATACAGAGAAGAATTGAGCGTAATCACCACGCTTCTTCAATGCGGGTTGGCGATTTCAGACTTATAGTCCAGGTTTCCTCAAGATGTTTTCCTTCACCTTCAGTCATTGGTGTCCAAGATATACTTAGAAAGTATATATAACTTTAGAAAAGTTATATTGGTACTTGCCTGACCTAGAATCGAACTCGCGCACTCATACTTGAGCGGCTGGTGTTTTAACCACTAGGCCACGACGACATATTATTATCTACTATTATTATCTATTATTATTATCTATTATTATTATCTACTATTGTTGCCTGAAATTGTTCTCTTCTTTTCATACACAGTTTGTCCACGCTGTAGTGTCTCAGGATTCTGACTGTTTTGCTTACGGCGCCAAGCGTGTGTACCGTAACTTTAGCGTATCTAACTCGGCCGGGGGAGGAGCGCTGCAGGGCTCCGTCGACTGCTACGATGCGGATTGCCTATTTAAAAGCACAGGTGCAATGTTCATTTTCTATTTTTAATCTATACTAATATATAAAGCTGAAGAGTTTGTTTGTTTGTTTGTGCGCGCTAATCTCGGGAACTACTGGTCCAATTTGAAAAATTCTTTTTGCATTGGATAGCCCATTAATCCAGGAAGGCTTTAGACTATATAACATCACGCTGCGACCAATAGGAGCGGAGCATAACTAAACCACGCGAACGAAGTCGCTGGCGGCTGCTAGTAGTAAAATAAGGATATTCTTGGTCAGACATGCAAGACAATTTGGCAGATGTGAAATTTACCATGGACGCATTTGTGTGCTGAGCAAATGCGTATTGGTCGCAAAAGATCAATAAAGACGTCCGCAGACAGCCGCGACGGGTTTCTACTAGTACTATTTCTATGAAAATTGCCATTGGCGCATTGGGGTCGTTTCGCACCTGTCTGCGGGAGCCTGAAGAATACGTTTGAATAAGGCCCACACTAATAATTTCTTCGCTCCCAGATCTCTAAAGCGCAACACACAGCGGACGGGTGCACGTCGGGCGCGGGGCGGGCGCGGGTCTTTTCTGTATAATTATATGGACAACAACACACAGAACGCGTTCGCGGGTCGGGCGCGGGTCGGCTGACGCGCAGGACCCGCGCCTGCCGCCCGCCACTACAGACCGCGCGCGGCGGAGCGGGTCGGGAGCGGGCTAGGCGTGTCGTAATACACGCATTCTCCATTCTATAATTTTTAATTATTATTAAAATAGTTCACAATTTTTTTTCTAATTTGAAAAGCTTCATTTGTCGAGCGTCTATTTGTCAGACTAATTGATGTTAATCCTCTTGAAGTAACCGTCGCCATGTCTTGCGATAAGTCATGTGAAAATAATTGTAAAACCGATCCTCATATGTTTTCAATTCTTTACACAGACGATGGTATTCTCCATATTCTAGCCTTATTTTATTAATTTCATGTACCCATATCCTTTTCCTTTTTCTAATTCTTCTTTTCAAAATAAGTAGAAATAGTAACTCATCGTCCGTGTCAGAATCCGCCGACATTTTCAATCACACTGAGTCGCCAACCCGCCTCGCTGCCACCGAACCGCCGCGCCGCCGCCGCCGACCTGCCGCCGAGCCGCACCCGCGCTATGTATGAAGACAATGAACAGCGCGTCTCACGCGCCCGACCCGCGCCCGACCCGCACCCGTCCGCTGTGTGTGTTGCGCTTAATAACCATAACTTGTTTATGTATACAACGTTATGTTTTCTTTATACGAAACTTTAATTAGTTTGTCCAGAATAAGTACCTAACTGATTTTTATAAGAAGGTTTATATTTTTCCCAAATATATTTAAAAAATGGTGCAGTGTGGTAACCGAGCGCACGACACAGTTCACAGCGGATCATAGTGTCCTAGGGCTCCCGCCGCGCTGCGCCGCGCCGCGAGCGGGCGAGCAGCGCGTTGACCATATTTTTGTAGGAACAACCTTGTACCATAACAAGTTCATAATTTAGTGGCTTTTCATGATAGCTTTTTGAAACTGACTTAACTAATTGATTTAGCTTTTTGACTTTGTTTATAGTTTGGCAGTTTTGTATGTTTAGAGTACCTACCTATGAGACTTTTGGTGATCTTATTTTTTTTTTTCTGTATTTTGTTATTGTAATTTTATGGTATTTAGTTGTAAGGTGCGTTTTGTTTGTGCGGAATAAAAAAAATTTCTTTCTTTAAATTTTGTACATAATTTCTTTACATAAAAATACTGGACACGTGTTTCGGGTTTCGCAAATACCAAAAATAACTTTGTATAAACTGTTGTAGGTTTTGGTCGCAACAAGATGGTGGCTCTCGCTCTCCTCTGCGGGTGCGACTATGGGCTCGGTGCATGTGGCTCGTCTATAACGACAGTCGTATCATTCCTGCACACTGTGCCTGAAAAGGATGTTATTCCTAGGTAATTATCGCGCGTCTAGTGTTCATTGCATGGAGGAGCTATTGAAACTGCAGGCAGTCCTCGAATTACGTCGTTTCAAGCTACGTCGAACAATGTTTTGACACTATTCCTCAGACATACCTCAATTGTTTCAATTTACTGCATAGAAGAATTCACTTATCGCGAGGTCAATGTCCGTGATAAAGGATTTACCTATATCCTTTGTTTTAAACGTCGTGTTTAGGGTTCTGTTGCCAAATGGCAAAAAACGGAACCCTTATAGATTCGTCATGTCTGTCTGTCCGTCTATCCGTCCGTATGTAACAGCCATTTTTTACCCGAAACTATAAGAGGTATATTGTTGAAACTTGGTATGTAAACGTATTCCGTGAACCGCATTAAGATTTTAATGCAGAAATAAAATAATAATAAATATTGGGGGCTCCCCTTATCTATGGATAGGTCTTCAAAAATGATATCGAGGTTTCTAAAATACTTTTTTCTAAACCGAATAGTTTGCGTGACAGAAGCTGTACAAAGTACAAAAAAGTTGCCCCCCCCCCCCCCCTCTAACTTCTAAAATAAGAAAATGAAAAATCTTAAAAAAACATGATGTACATTACTATAAAAACTACCAACGAAAATTGTTTTGAACGAGATCTAGTAAGTACTTTTTTTTAATACCTCCTAAATCGTAAACCTCGTATTACCGTGTAATCTTTCTGAAGAGTACTTGGATAACAAAATGAAACCAGAAACAACTTGCATATAGGTCGTATATTGACAGACTGACGGAGCTACATCACCGCGCACCCACAGTGTTGCCAGTCGGATTAACCAGCAACTACCGAGCACAATGTTGCCAGTTTACTATTACAAAATACTTACAATTACAGACACCACACCTCCACCACTATACTAGACTTAGGGTCAACAGCTTAACTTTTAACTAAGTAACTTATAAGTAAGTACATCCAATGTTCACTACATCTAACAATTAAAAATTAACACAAGTTTAAATGTAATCCTAATTATATCTAAGCAAATAATTATACCTAAGCAAATCTGAAAAATTTTAGAAATGATAGTTGTATTGTTATGGGACAAATCTCTTCACTGGTTTCCGTGTCCGTCTGGGACGACTCACGGGTGACACAGATGGCGATAGCAATTTAGGCGAGGACTGTTCTGAAGGAACACTGCCTTCATCGCCCTGGTTAATATTTCCTGCCTCTTCATTAATGTCTGGCATCGTTACCTTCTCAACCCCCTTATTTAGCGGCTCGACAACATTCTCTTCACCCCGCTGACTATCATCAGCCTGCTGACTCTCATCATCTCCTTCCGGACAGGTAACATCAGAAAATCGAGACCTACGACGCATTTGATCTATGTGTCTTTTATAAGATTGACCGCTATCCGCCACTACTGAATACCTGCGCAAACTGTCCACACCTCGTACGGCGCCCTTCACCCACTTATCTCCAGAGCCATACTCTCGAGCCCAAACTGAATCCCCTTCTTTGAAATTCCGTGGAGTACCACCAGCGTATTCTATTTGACGTCTCTGGGCTTCGTGTACTCTGTCTTTGACAACACTATCAGCACGCAACAAATCTAGCCTTGAGCGTAATGTCCGCCTTTGCAAAAGCATGGCTGGAGTTTCACCGGTTGTACTATGCACCGTATTGCGGTATGCTAATAGGAAAGTTTGTAAAGCCGTATCAATATCTACCTGATCCCTATACGCTTTCTTGATAGCTCGTTTGCATAACTTTACTGCGTTCTCTGCTGCTCCGTTTGAGGACGGGTGGTAGACAGGTGAAAAATTTTGTTTGATACCGTTATTTCTTAGGAAATTTTTAAATTCTGTACTGGTAAATGGTGGGCCCTGATCGGAAACTAATTCTTCCGGTAAACCAAACCTCGCGAATGTAGATCTTAACACTTTTATAACATTATAAGCATTAGTACGTTTCATCTCAAATACTTCTATCCACTTGGAGGTAGAATCGATTATTACGAGAAATGTTAAACCCTTGTATGGGCCTAGGAAATCAATGTGAAGCCTGCTCCAGGGGCGCGTGTGATATGGCCAAGGTTGTATCGGAGCCCGCCGGAGGGCGTCCGCCTCCGCCGCGCAAGTCTCGCACTGCTTGCACATCGTTTCTACTGCCCCGTCTATGTTAGGCCACCACACGTAACTACGAGCTAGGCTCTTTGTCTTGACTATGCCCATGTGACTACTGTGGAGCTGTTTTAATACACTACTTTGTAGTGAAAAGGGTATGACCATACGGTAACCCCCACATTAAGCATCCACATTCCGTGTATAATTCATTGCGTCTTTTAAAATAGGGTTGAATTAATTCATCCGAACAAGTTATAGGCCACCCGGATTGAGTATACCCCAATATTCTACTAAGGACCTTATCGCGAGCTGTTGCTTCCTTAACATCTTTACTAGTAATTGGTAGAAATTTTTCTACAAAATTAACGTAAGTGTTTTCATTCCGCATTCCTACATTATTAACATCTGTACATGGCAACCGAGACAAAGCGTCCGCACAGTTCTTATTTGACGAAACATACTCAATATCATAGTTATAGCCCGCTAATAGGACCGCCCAACGTTGTAATCTGGACGCGGCCATTATCGGAATCCCTGCCTTATTTCCAAAAATGTAAGTCAAAGGTTTATGATCAGTTCTCAATATAAACTTGCGCCCATATAGATACTGGTGGAATTTCCGAATTCCGAAAACAATAGCGAGTGCCTCTCTGTCTATCTGTGAGTAGGCGCGCTCGGCCTGCGTCAGCGAGCGCGACGCGTACGCCACTGGCCGCTCGCCGCGCGATGACGTGTGCGATATCACTGCACCTATACCTACGCTACTCGCATCCGTCGTCAATATTATTGGTAATTCTGGTGTATAATGCATTAAAACTTCACTACTAGTTAATAGATATTTAACTTTACTGAATGCATCTTGACACTCCTTACTCCAATTGTACTGAACACCCGCTCTGAGTAGGTTATAAAGTGGTGCTAAAACTGTACTAACATTCTTAATGAACTTGCCATAGTACATGACCATACCGATGAAAGCTCTCAACTCGGAGATGTTCGTAGGCGCTGTTGTTTTAACTATAGCCTTAACCTTATCTGGACTCGTGTGAACGCCATCCTTACTAATTGTATGCCCTAAATAATCAACTGACTCAGCAAAGAATACACATTTTTCTTTCTTTACCCTCAGGCCATATTTCTTTAAACGATCAAACACCTTACATAAATTTTGTATGTGAGACTGTTTAGTAGATCCTGTGATAATAATATCATCCAAGAAAATACCTACTTGTGGTATATCCACAAACAATTGCTCTAAGCGTCTTTGAAAAATACCTGGACTTGACGAAAGCCCATAAACTAGCTGATTATACATAAATAAACCTTTGTGGGTATTAATCACTGTATATTTCCTAGTGTCATCTAGCTCAAACTGAGCGTACGCCTGGGATAAATCAATTTTACTAAAGTGTTCACCTCCCCTTAACCGAAGCAGCAGCTCTTCCACCCTAGGCAGCGGATAACGGTCAACTTCTATAACTTTATTCAGTGTCAATTTATAATCTGCACAAATTCTAATGTTACCGTCCTTCTTGACGACCGGTACGATTGGGGTCGCCCAGTCCGAACGCTCCACCGGTGAGAGAATGCCGTCGAGCTGCAGCTGGGCCAGCGCGCTCTCAACAGGCTCGCGCAATGCGTAGGCCAGCGGGCGCGCGCGCATGAACACCGGCCGCGCGCCCTCGCGCACATGCACGCTCACCCTGCCACCGGTGAATCGGCCCAGACCGTCCGCAAACACCTCAGAGTATTTGGAACTGAAAGCATGGAAATCGAATACGTCATTCTTAAGCATAGTCACATTGTTACATTCATAATTTACTATGGGTAATTGTATTTTTAATTCGGCCATCCATTGCCGTCCCAAAAGAATAGTCTTCCCATTTTCCACAACAAATAACTCTAATGTCTTGCACATATCTTTGTACTTAACAGTAGGTAATATTACTCCAAGGGGTTTAACTAGCTCCCCCGTATAATATCTAAGTGTTAACTGACTATTCTTTAGAGTTAAATTTTTAAATAATCTTAGGTAACATTCCCAACTTATGCATGAGATAGCACTACCTGTGTCACATTCCATTTTAATATTTTTACCATTAACATTTAATTCTAGATACACAGGTTTACATTCTATAGCGGATAACTTGCAAACATCGATAAAAATTACCTCGTCACTTTCCATACTTTCACTTGATTTTTCTTCCTTCAATTGATCAATGTCGACATTGAAGTGTCTCGCTAAATTCGGGCATACGCGTCGCAGATGTCCTACTCGGTTACATACTCGGCAAACGTAACATGCAAACCTACACGTGGCTGCGTCATGACCCGCGCCGCATACTTGACACTGCTGCTGCGCACGCTCACCCAGCCGAGCAGGCGCGGGCGCTGTCGATGCGCGCGGGCCTCGCCTCCCCGCGGCGTACGCGGTATCCTCCCGCGCCACTCCGCTAACGTCGCGCGCTCCACGTGTCGCCGCCGCCGTCGGTGCCCGGTGCCGCCACCGAGATGCCTTCGTAGCCGACATCGCCTGGCACGTCACCGCCGCTGCTGCCGCTGTTTCGCTCGCCGACCCTCCTTGTCTGACCACTTCTGCAGCGTCTTTTTCTGCCGCCTCCATACTAACTGCCAACTTATACGCCTTGCCGAAATCCAACTTACTTTCGGCGAATAATCTTTGTCTGATTGTTTCATTAGTTATGCCGCAAACTAACTGGTCTCTTAAACTTTCTTCTAACCAAGCTGCAAATTCACAGGTCTTGGACATTTTCTTCAAAACTGCGGTATACTCCGAAATAGTTTCACCCTCCTTTTGTTTCCGATGTCTAAATTTGTAACGTTCAGCCAACTCACTAGGTTTGGGTTGCAGATGTGTTTCCATAATATCTGTAATCTGCGTGAATGTTTTGTTTTTAGGTTTGTCAGGAGTACATAAATTGACCAAGAGTTCGTAAGATTCTGCTCCCATCACAGTGATCAATGTAGGTACTTGTAAATCCACCGGTATTTTGTTCACTAAGAAGTATTGTTCTAAGCGTTTTACATACAACTTCCAATCGTCATTATTCACTTTAAATTCTGTAATCTTCCCGATTGACATTTTGCAAGCAACACTACTTGTTTATTTTTATTTTTTTTAACGTGTGATTCGATACTGCTCGTCGCCACTGAAGAGTACTTGGATAACAAAATGAAACCAGAAACAACTTGCATATAGGTCGTATATTGACAGACTGACGGAGCTACATCACCGCGCACCCACAGTGTTGCCAGTCGGATTAACCAGCAACTACCGAGCACAATGTTGCCAGTTTACTATTACAAAATACTTACAATTACAGACACCACACTTTCATACAAATAACTTAAATCCTTTAATTTCATAAATCAATGGTACGGAACCCTTTGTGCGTGGGTCCGACACACACATGGCCGGGTTTTTTTAAAATCCGTTTGGATCCTAGCCCTATTTTTTTCATATGTATACGTTTACATGTACCTATACATAAGAAAAAATATGTCTACTTGCGTCGTTTTGATTTACGTAAGTACGAGGACCGCCTGTACTGCAATCCAAACTTATGTAATAAATGCGACAGTAAGTTTTTATTTGTTATACTTTCATACTAAAACGACTGAACGGATTCGGATTGAATTTGGTACGCAGAGAGACCTTGACTTAGGTAAGGTCATAGGCTACTTTTCATCCTGGCACGCAGACAAATTCACAGACAGCAACGCGGGCAACAGCTAGTGTAACGTCCTCCGTGCGCAGCGGTCACCACGCCTGCCTGCGACGTGGAGGCCCCGGGTTCGATCCTCGGCCAGGTCATGATGGAAAACGATCTTTTCCAGATTGGCCTGGGTCTTGGATGTTTATCTATATATGTATCTATTATAACTAAAGTATCGCTGAGTTAGTATCCCATAACACAAGTCTCGAACTTACTTTGGGGCTAGCTCAATCTGTGTGATTTATCCGCAGATAATATATTAAAAAAAAATTATTAAGTGTAATAATAATACCTTTATTTGTTTTGGAAACAGACTGTTGTCATGGGTGACAGATCCTGAGCGCTATGAAGAACAAAACCGTTGGTTGTCTGCCCCCGGGCGCTGTGACCGCTGCGGACACTTCGGACGGGCGCACGGGAAGAACGGGTGCCCCGTGTGCGTCACAAACCGCGGCTGCAATGATACTGGGCACAAGTAATGTTTATTATGTCTCTAATAGGTTGTATGTGGAAGAAAATAATTCACTACTAGCGGCCGCAATCGACTTCGTTCGTGTGGAGTTAGTTATTATGCTCGGCTCCTATTGATCGCAGCATGTTATATAGCCTAAAGCCTTCCTGGGTTAATGGGCTATCAAAGGCAAAAATATTTTTTCAAATCGGACCAGTGGTCCCTGAGATTAGCGCGTTCAAACAAACAAAATCTTCAGCTAACTAGCTAGCTTTTCTTTTTTCTTTAGAAAAAAGAGCATTGTTTCTATTTTTAGCAAGAGGCAACATATGACCCTACCAAGAATTTACCTACTGATGATCACTTAGACGTAATTTTAGTCCAAAACTAAACATGTGATTAAACTGCAAAACCATTCAAGTTTCCAAGATTTACGCAATTTACAAGCGTACTTCAATTTGCAGCGCCTGAAACGCTCTCTTGAAATGCATTATGAATTTTCACATTTTCTTTTCTTTGCAGAACAAAAGCAGCGGAAATCAAGCGTGAACTGTCGCTTCGTAATCGAGCCCTAACATGTGGCGCGCCATTCCCGGAGCCAAAAGTTATGAAGGAATTCATGAACAGCCCTCCAAATGACATTGATTTGAACAGCTTGAAGAACCCTACACCAAGTTTAATACAGTTCATGGTAATTATTTCCTATAACTATACAATGTGGAGACAACAAGTACGACAGTATGAATACACTACAATACTAAGGCTTTTTTTTTTTTTTTATATGGCATCTCGTAGGTGGCTACTAAGAGACCGTAACTACTTAATCGGATTTTCCTGTGGATGCTTTAATTAAAATTAAAGCCTCTAGCCAGGTGCAATACTAAGGCGTAAAAGTATTTCGAGATTATCAAATAAACTCAAGCTAGAATAGAATAGAATACTTTTTATTATGTACACCATATAGATTACAGAAACATAAATAAAAATATTTTACAAAGGGTGACACAATCGGCGGTCTTATCGCTAAGAGCGATCTTTTACAGACAACCTTTGGATGGAATTCTAAGGGGAAGGACAGAGTAGGTTCTTAATAAACTCGCGCGATTTACCATCAATGATTGCATCACTGCATACCACCAGGCTAGGTGGGATTGCGGTCAAGCACTAGTGAGATAGACATGTGACATCTTTTTATTAGGAACTAGTTTTCCGCCCGCGTGATATTCGGTGATACTGCGCTTTTTAGATTTTCCTCGGGAATATATATTTTTTTTTCAATAAGAGGTAGCCTATGTCCTTTCTCAGGGTCTAAAGATTGTCTGTGCCAAATTTCATCAAAATCGGTTGAGAGGTTTAAGCGGGAAAGCGTAACAGACAGACAGAGTTACTTTCGCATTTATAATATTAGTATGGATTATAAATTATTAGGGCCCCGCCTCGGCTTCGCACGGGTGCAATGCTGATACTACATAAATACACTACAGAGAAACTGTGAACGTTGTATAAAAAAACCGCCGCGAACGCCGCGCCGTGTACCGCCGCCAATGCAAGACACCCCGCAATTTTTAAATCTCTAATATCTTCGAAAATATTCATTTAAATCATATGCTGTAAAGGGCGATATAGATCTATATTAAATCAACAATATACATAAGGTATTAAATTGGATGAGGATTAATGCTGTATTGGTTAAAATCGCTTTGAAAATTAGCCGGTATTTGTCGTAAAAAGTAAATGACAAAAATATGTTATTGTGAGATATCAATAAGAGATAGATGCCATCGCGGACTTTTTTGTAGACCTTTACAATGTGTACAATATTTAGTACATTATTTTGATAAATATCGTAGGGTTCAGCCTGCGTTTCACTGCAAACGCGGAAAAAAAATAATTATTTACGACATCACATTAGAAACCTCAAAAATAATAGTATTGCTCTACAATTTAATGGATTTTATTATACATATAAACCTTCCTCTTTAATCACTATCTATTTAAAACCGCATCAGGATCCGTTGCCTGTCCGTTGCCGTTGTATGTTTTAAAGATTTAATCATACAAGGGGACACAGGGAAAGAGAAAATGACTTTGTTTTATAATATGTAGTGATTAAAAAATAAATATGTCACATATATAAAAATGTCACATTTCCTTAGATTTCTGGTTCTCGGACTATTAAATTAAATTACACAAGGTAATACGTCGGCCATAAGCCGGTCTACTGTATGTATTGATGTGTGTTAGTGATAAATGATATTATTCGCAGAAACTGATGACACAAAAATTGGACTGGTCTGAAAGATACTGTTTAGAGAAGTTCTTGCCGTTGTTAACTAAATGGCACTTACAGGACAATGTGCCTTGCAGAACATTAAAAGCTACACTTATTAAGAAGAAAAGGAATCCGAGAGGTAAGTTCCAGAACTATTAAAGCGACGCAACGTAGCCTTTTGTCTGATAGAAAATTTAGTAAATAAACACTTATTTTACAGGTGTCCCGAGCTTTGAGGTTGTATGGGCCGATACTGAGGGTCAATATGAAGGAATTATACCTGATGACCAGTTCGACGGTAAGACAATAGAGGAATATGAAAAACTATACTTTTACACTGTATACCATAGCAGCTTCAGAACCATTTTTATTTTTCCTTTCACAAGGTTAAAAATTGGAATCTAATGTTACTAAGAATCCACTGCCTGTCACCAGGCTGTATCTCATGAGTCGTGTTAGGTAAACAATTGAAATTTTTGTTGCTACTGTAACAAAAAATACTAAAAACAGAATAAAATATATATTTAATGGGGCTCCCATACAACAGGTATTTTTTAAAGTAAACTAGCGACTAGCCCCGACTTCCCACGGGTAATGCTTTATGCTGATACTAAATAAGTACACCACAGCAAAACTGTGAACATTATATATCACTAGTTATAAAACAAAGTCACTTTTACTTTCCCTATGTCGCTTTGGATAATTCAATCTTTAAAACTACGAAACGAATTTTTATAGGTTTTTTTTAATAGATACAGTGATTCAAGAGGAAGGTTTTTATGTAAAATAACATTCATTAAATAGTGGAGAAGTACTATTATTTTTGAGGTTTCTAACACATGTCGCAAAATAAACCTATTTTTTTGGGCTTACATTGCAAACGGTGGCTGTGAGATAGATCAAAATAATGTACTACAGTATTGTAGACCTTAAAAATGCCTACAAAAAAGTCTGCGGCACCATATGTCTACCTACTATAGTTTCTTCACTATAACTACCTTTTTCTGTTTGAAAAGTTAATTAAAATGCCAGTCGAAATCAGAGCCCACTATTTGTTCCTTATTATTAATCCTTATCCAAATAAATTATAACCCTAGTAATTTTCTAAATTTTCGATAGATGGTGTTGTGTTCCAGTATAATGCTTCCTATCTTATTCTATCCCATGTTAAATCTTATGAATTTGTGTCTGTCTCATTTTACTGTAGCTTTTCCGTGTCGTCGTCTTTCAAATCACAACGATGTTATAGTATAAGGTTTTCTTTTTCCTTTTTTTTATTTGGCAGGAGTGGGAAATCCTCATGGATGCCCAGGCTGCCTCACTAGTAAGCCAGTCTGGGCAGTGCCGGACTCTTACCGGCTAAAACCACACTCCTGCCCCAAGACACGATTTTCTCCGATGTATATACAACGTGTAACAAAAAGGGTATATACATACCAAGGGCATGGCATCTTTCATTTTTATCAAACGATATCGGAAGGGTTTCAACTCAAAATAAAATACTCAAAAAATTGGTACCAAATTTTCGGTTTCGTGTATTTCTTAAAATCAAATCATAAAAAACGTGGCAGCACACTACATACGTTAATAACTACTCGTTACCCGTCACGTTACTTGCCAAAATCCGACAAATGTCTTCAATATCTCTGTGCGACTAGTATGATAGTAGCCTATCACAGGCGGTGTTTTTCCTCATAACTTCCTAACATAAAGAGATAGGATTAAAAAACCCTTCCAATATCGTTTGATATCATGTCAAGATGCCATGCCTTTGTTATGTATATAGTATACCCTTTATGTTACACGTTGTATATAGTATAAGGTTTCGCTTCAATAAAATTATATAATGGCCTCGATTCTCTTGTTCTTGTTGTTTTCTTTCTATTTGATTAAGAAAACTAGTAGTACTTTAGTATGTAGTAGTAGTAGTTTAGTCCTGTCAAATTAAGATACTCCATAGACAGTTTAGACGATTAAAAATATGGCCAGTAAACTACGTCAATTTACATCTGGGGTTGTCTAATTTGATAAGACTAAACTGAACAGAAAAAAAAAAAAAACAATGAAATCGGGCCAATGACACAAAAATTTCTTACGTCGTGTTAATAAAACTGCCTAAACTACGTTATTTATTTACAGAAGATGAAGATCCTTTAACAGCATGGACTACAACAGAAAGGCAAGATTTGATGCGCAAGTACTACCCGGACGTAGTGGAGGCTTACGAAGAATCTATTAAGAAACCTCCAAAAGAGAAGAAAATTAGAACTCGCAAGAAGAAAGAAAATGATAACCCTAAAACTGATAAGCCCAAAAGAAAATATAATAGAAAACCTCAAACTATAGAACACACTGATAACCTAAACGCATCTATGAAATCTTTAGATTTAAAGGCAAAGGAAACAAATATTAGCGCATTAAACGTCAGTGTTAATGTCAACAGATTAAAAAGAAAAATTGCAAACAAAACAAAGAAGGGACAAAAAACTTTGAATAGCTTTATCGCAATTAAAAAGAAAAGGACTAGCATCAAACTAATGCAATCTTTGAGAAAAAGCTTAAAAAATATGTCCTTAACTTGTGATGATAGTAATAACATACCTTTTAATGACGACTGCAAATTCTCAGATGATTTATTTGACGATAATAAAGAAAATAAAGTAAACGCTCATTGTTTAAGTTTGCTACATAATACTGAAAATGATACGAGTGATAGTGATATATCAAACATTATAGACAATATTATTTCAAGACCTCCTGAGGTTAAAACTGCAAAAGTGGACAATAAATTAGTCAGGCTAGTCTTTGAAAAATATTCTACGCCTAAAAAAATGAATATGAGGAAATCTATACTGACCCAAATCCATAATAATTGTTCGACACCTCGAGATAGTCCCGTTAGAAAGAGTACTTTTAGGTTTAGTACTAATACTAATAATAATTCTATGATTAGTAAAGTTAATACAAGTTATTTCTTCGATAAGTTGACTGAAGATGGCGACGCGTTTGAAATGTCTCTAGAAAGTAAAGGTCCTATTGTTCACTTAGATTCTACTGTTGAATATAGTTTACCCGATGTTTGTTTGTAAGAATTATGTTTTTTTTAAATATACTTACCTATTATTTACATAGAATGCCTTTTTTATTTTTGCCCATTGTAATATATGGTCTATCACAATGCGGCGTTAGTGCTACGAGTCACGGAGGCAAGACTTGGGTGTTTTTATGACTCCCGATCTGTCATTTGGTGAGCATGTAACCAGTATCTGTAAGGCGTACAGAAACTTTGGATTTGTTCTGAGACACAAAACTGCTTAACCGTAAAAGGTAAGGGTAGGAACAGGACTCTGTAATGTCGGAGTGCGTTCGGAACAACTTCACACACCGTTTGTACAGGAAATTATGTTGGGTATATCCGTGTTAGCCATTGATGTATCCCACTCTGTCCTAGACATGGTTGCCTATAGTTAATTGCTCCTCCGACGGCAGCTTAAGCTGATCACTTACTTGGTGAAGGTGCTTCATACAGTGAATAGTAACCCGGCGAGACAACATATGGGCCATGATATTTATATCTTTTAACTAAATCTTTGATTTGACAGACATTATAAAGATAAGATTTGCCCTTTACGTGTCTCAATTGAGCCTACAGTTTCGGAGATAATAAAAAATTACTAAAACGTAATATGCCTCTAAAACATTTATTCATTTAATTTTTTTACCGTTCTCTCTCTGTCTACGACACATGCTTGGTCCAAATATTTTATCCATTTAACCATAAATGTATCGTAAGTATAGTCGATTATTTAACGTTGAATAGGTACGTATACCCCGCGTGATGTAGTATGTGTATGTCCGCATGATACTTAAGTCTTAAAGTAACTGTGATTATTGCGACATCTTCATGAAACTTTTAAGTTATACCTATAAGTAATAGACATTATAGCCTCCTATCTAGCCGTTACTTAACCTTTTGAACGCCAATCACTTCTATACAAGTACGAGATTTTCGTGCCCTCAGCGCCACTACTTGATTAGAAGTAATCACAGTTTAAAATAAATTTACGACTTTTACAAGACCTTTTATTTTGTTTTTATGGAAATTTGCCCTGTTATCAACCATATTTTTAACTTTTTCACGCATAATAAGTTCTTATTTGTTTAATTTTCAATAGAAACAAAAACGCCAGAAAATATTTTAATGCCCCCAGCGCCAATTACTTGATATCAAGTAAGCCAGTGATGGGA
Organism: Sesamia nonagrioides; assembly: GCA_017933935.1. NCBI lineage: Eukaryota > Metazoa > Arthropoda > Insecta > Lepidoptera > Noctuidae > Sesamia > Sesamia nonagrioides. The sequence goes on along the minus strand of JADWQK010001454.1, from coordinate 1,072,967 downwards.
CACGACGAAGACCTCGCTATATTTCATCTCGTCGAAATGATCATAAATACTATTATTGCAAGAAAAATGACGTAAATATATAATATTTTATAACTATTGTACACTTTAAACTAGGTTTTATTCACCTTAATCAAGAATTAATAGGTTTTCTAATCATTGTCGATAGTGAAACCCCGTTTGAAAAACCCATCCCTACAAAGTTAGTTATCGGCCCGTACGCGCCACCGACTTGTATAGAAGGAAATCTGTGACGTCATAAGCGGACGGGTTTCAAGGTCATAGTGACTTTGTGCATTTTAGTGTAGTGCAATGTTTACATCTTGAGTTGGCGCACGTGTCCTTATTAAAAAAATTGTGACTGTGAATATGACGAATTATTGCGAGTTGTTCAAGTCTGAATCAGAATTTTGAAATAGTTCGTCGTCTTAACATTCCGTTAAGTCGTCAACTTCCGTTTCAGGAATTTTCTTCAGTTTTCTATTAGTTTCTACAAACCAGAAAAATAATTGTGAGTATTTAGCGACACCATTAAAAAAAAGGTCTTGTGTAAAACAGACACTTACCCTCCATTTTATTTTATTTTTTAAAACGTAGAAAACCACGTATTTAGCTTCTATTAATTGTATTTGTTGTAAGTAAACGAAATAAATGATGCAGGAATCGGTTGAGTTTATGCACGTGTTAACTTGACCACAGTGAATATAAAATATATACCATAGAAATCAAGACATCCCTAGAACAGAAAGGATTTTGACGTGCCTCGAGCGCCAACTACTTGATATGAAGTAGAAGGATTACATTTGGAGACAAATAGGGATGTGCCTTGTAGAACACGTCTAATAAATTTAAAATTCTTTTCTTTATTATGGGGAATATATCCAGGTTTTCATATTGTTTTTTTTTATGAAATAAAATAAAATATGAAATTACGATTACAGTTTTTATTTAGCTTCGTAAATTGGTGAATAAACATTATTTTAAATGTATAATATTATTTGTCGATACGACACTAATCCCATCCCTACGTTTTACTATAGATACGTTATACATTTGTAGTGTGGCGCAGGAGGACACATCGCGTATTATATAGATGGGCGTTCAAAAGGTTAAGTAACTTTTAAGTAAATATGTTGCCTTAGGGATTTTTTCTGATTTCATGAAGAGTAGTAAAGACTTATCATTATTTAAATCAGAAACGACGTTGGAAGAATTTCAGGCCCATTTCTATCATACCAGGATTCAGCAAAATGGTTGGAATATTAATACATAAGCAGGTTAAAACAGAAACGACGTTGGAAGAATTTCAGGCCCATTTCTATCGTACCAGGATTCAGCAAAATGGTTGGAATATTAATACATAACCATAATTCCTCCAACCATAATTCCGAAAACCGCAATTACGAAAACCATAATTCCGAAAACCCATAATTCCTACAACCATAATTCCGAAAACCGTAATTCTGAAAACCGCGATTCCGAAAGCCATAATTCCGAAAGCTAATTCCGAAAACCGTAATTCAGAAAACCGCAATTCCGGAAACCATAATTCCGAAAACCGCAATTCCGAAAACCGCAAATACGAAAACCATAATTCCGAAAACCGTAATGCTGAAAACCATAATTCCGAAAACTAATTCCAAAAACCGTAATTCAGAAAACAGCAATTCCGAAAACCATAATTCCGAAAACCGCAAATACGAAAACCATTATTCCGAAAACCGTAATTCCGAAAACCGCAATTCCGATAACCATAATTCCGAAAGCCGCAATTCCGAAAACCATAATTCCGAAAACCATAAATCTGAAAACAGCAAATATAACTCGCGCAGATAAAGAAAAGATCTGTAAATGGCGTCCGTATTCAGGATTCGCTTTCCAAGCTACTTTGATGCACTCATTGCACTCCGAGTTATCGTTAATTTCGTTCCGTTAAAGTCTCTGTTATTTTGTTATTTTTGTTGATATTATTGTTTTTGTTGAGTTTGAACAAACAAACTCATGAAAAACAACAATAAAAAGAAACATAACAACAAACAAGTGAAATGTCAAATTTACTTTGTAAATATTGTTATTTACAACGTAAATTTGACATTTTACTATCTTAGCATTTGGTTTGTGATTAAACAATGGCATGTTTTGTCAACCGTACCATAAGTATCCGCCGCCATTTTCAGATCTTTTCTTTATCTGCGCGAGTTATACGAATACCTTGATTCCGAAAACCGCAAGTACGAAAACCTTAATTCCGAAAACCGCCAATACGAAAACCTTAATTCTGAAAACCGGAAATACGAAAACCATAATTCCGAAAACCGCTAATACGGTTTTCGGGATTGCGCTTATCCGGATTATGGTTTTCGTAATTGCGGTTTTCGCAATTATTGTTTCCGTATTTGCGGTTTTCGGAATTATGTATTTCGTAATTCCGGTATTCGGAATTGCGGTTTTTGGAATTATGGTTTTCGTATTTGCGGTTTTCGGAATTATGGTTTTCGTAATTTCGTCTAGCAATTATATGTATTTATAGTATTTTAAGTTATTATGTTAATATAGTATTTTATATGTTTATATGGGCCTTGATGCCTGGAATAAATGGATAAATAAATAAAAAATAAATGCTGGATGTAAAGACACAGACACATTGCTGTCGTGTGAGGTTGTTGTTTGTTTTATCAATTACTAGCTGTTGCCCGCGACTTCGTCCGCGTAGACTTCAGTTTACAGCGCGCGGTGGTTCCCGTTTCCGGGGGAATGCCAAGATAAATGCCTACATTACTGCAAGGTTTCAAACAGCCTCACACATTTTCGCGTTTATATTATTAGTAGGATTATAAAGATACAAAAGTTGTATAGCAACGCTAATTTTACCGGGTTTAAAGATTTAGCAAAGGAAAGAAACATCAAATAGCATACTTCTAATTATTTTGCGTTGGTTGGTGTTTTGGATGTGCTTAGGATATTATGAAATAAGGGTTAAAATTATCACGCTTGATAAAATATGAGCACATTTAAGTAAGTACGGTTTTATAAACAACTTTTTTTGTTTTGCTGTCTTTTGCCAAAACAAAGGTTTTCTGGATTTGATACACGTGAGCATGCCGCATAGAGTTGCCCATGAGAAAAACATGTTGTTTCTAAATGAACTCCAGCAACTTTAAGCGTCTGTCGGCTTTGTTATTGTTATAGCAAATGCTGCTTTCAGAAGGAACTGTACTCTTTTAAATTGAAATGGCAAATCAGTCGGGACGATGAGAATACGGGGAATCAAGACATTTTGTCCTTTTGCCATTCCAGCCATGACTGTAGCCTTTACAATGTTGTGACCCAAATGTGTTATTTATAACCGAGTACCATTACATAGCTTTGGAGCGTCAAGATTACTCATTAAGAGGACTGGAACACCAACTTTTAGTATCAACTTATGGGTGGCACTCCTGATAATTCTAAAGAGTTGAAAAATTCTATAGGGTATGATGTAACTTGTTCAGTGTCCGTAATATTGTCCACCGAGAGGTATTCGATAACATTTCCCTGAATGTTTTACATGATTTGTTAATTTATTTTACAATTTCATTAGTCGGCGCCAAAATTGCCCTTTCGCATAGCCATTCTCGGTTGGCCATATTTGTTTGAAGATCCGGATAGAATTATTTAATAGGTCATCTGAGCTATCCACAACTTGGCAGAACTCACGACTCACTCTAATCCTGCCGTTACTGTTAGTTGGCATGCGATCTACTCCGATTTTTAAAAGAGTAGGTGCATATTGCATATATCCGGCTTGAGAATCGTGATGAAGTTGCCCTCGCATATTCGTTGTGTCTGACAACGAATACTTTTTCACGCGAACCCATAATGCAGATGCTTTCAAAGGCATTTATTTCATCTGCCGGCGGCATACCCCCAGTAATCACCGGAAGGGTCTGCCTAAAGTCACCAGCTAAAAGTACCACCGTCCCTCCCATGATATATTGGTTACCTGCGATGTCCCCCATTGTGGGATCTAGCGCTTTATCATATATTCATTCATCCCAAACTAACAACTTACACTGCTGTAACATTCTTCCGCACTCACTGCTTTTACTAATATTGCATTTCCTCATGAGCTAAGTTTAATGGTAACTGAATGCGCTGTTCGTCCTGTTTCGAAAAAAATTAAAAAGAGCTGAGTTGATATAAAATAAGCACCTGTTAAAATAATGGAAGCAATATGTACGTCTGCGTTAGCTCCTGTTTCCGCAACAATTTTTGTTACCTCTCTGCTCCTATCGGTCATATCGGGATGTTATATACGGCCTTCCTGGATTAATAGGCTACCCAACGCGCATTAGCGCATTAGCGCGCACAAACAAACAAACAAACAAACTCTTCAGCAAGCAGCAAGCAGCTCTTCTATTAGTATATATATATATGTATTTTGTATTTTAGTTTATAAGTTTGTGTTATTATTTTATCTAGTACGCAATTCCGAAAACCATAAGTCCAAAAACCATAATTACGAAAACCGCAATCACGAAAACATAATTCCGAAAACCGCAATTCCGAAAGCCATAAATCCGAAAACCGCAAATACGAAAACCATTATTCCGAAAACCGTAATTCCGAATACCGCAATTCTGAAAACCATAATTCCGGAAACCGCAATTCCGAAAACCGCAATTTCGAAAACCATAATTCCGGAAACCGCAATTCCGAAAACCATAATTCCGAAAACCATAATTCCCACAACCATTATTCCGAAAACCATAATTCCGAAAACCGCAATTCCGAAACCCGTAAATCCGAAAACCGCAAATACGAAAACCATTATTCCGAAAACCATAATTCCAAAAACCAGAATTCCTAAAACCGTAATTCCGCAATTCCGAAAACCATAATTCCGGAAATCGCAAACACGAACACCATAATTCCGAAAACCATAATTCCTAAAACCGTAATTCCGAAAACCGCAATTCCGAAAACCATAATTCCGGAAACCGCAATTTCGAAAACCATTATTCCGACAACCATAATTCCCAAAAACCGCAATTATGAAAACCATAATTCCGAGAACCGTTATTCCGAAAACCGCAAATACGAAAACCTGATTCCGAAAACCATAATTCCTACAACCATAATTCCGAAAACCATAATTCCTACAACCATTATTCCGAAAACCATAATTCCGAAAACCGCAATTCCGAAACCCGTAAATCCAAAAACCGCAAATACGAAAACCATTATTCCGGAAACCGCAATTCCGAAAACCATAATTCCTACAACCATTATTCCGAAAACCATAATTCCTACAACCATTATTCCGAAAACCATAATTCCGAAAACCGCAATTCCGAAACCCGTAAATCCGAAAACCGCAAATACGAAAACCATTATTCCGGAAACCGCAATTCCGAAAACCATAATTCCTACAACCATTATTCCGAAAACCATAATTCCGAAAACCGCAATTTCGAAAACCATAATTTCGAAAACTATAATTCCGACAAACGAAATTCCGATAACCGCAATTACGACAACCGTAATTTCGATAACCGCAAATACGAAAACCATAAATCCGAAAACCGCAAATACGAAAACATAATTCCGAAAGCCATAATTCCGACAACCATAATTCCGAAAGCATAATTCCGAAAACCGTAATTCCGAAAACCGCAATTACGAAAACCATGATTTCGAAAACTGTAATTCCGACAAACCGCAATTACGAAAACTTAATTCCTAAAACCGTAATTACGAAAACCATGATTTCGAAAACTGTAATTCCGACAAACCGCAATTACGACAACTGTAATTTCGTTAACCGCAAATACGAAAACCATAAATCTGAAAACCGCAATTACGAGAACTTAATTCCGACAAATAAATTTCCGAAAACCGCAATTCCTAAAACCGTAATTCCGAAAACTTAATTCCGAAAACCACAATTCCGAAACCCGTAAATCCGAAAACCGCAAATACGAAAACCATTATTCCGAAAACCATAATTCCAATAACCATAATTCCTAAAACCGTAATTCCGCAATTCCGAAAACCATAATTCCGGAAATCGCAAACACGAAAACCATAATTCCGAAAACCATAATTCCTAAAACCGTAATTCCGAAAACCGCAATTCCGAAAACCATAATTCCGGAAACCGCAATTTCGAAAACCATAATTCCGACAACCATAATTCCCAAAAACCGCAATTATGAAAACCATAATTCTGAGAACCGTTATTCCGAAAACCGCAAATACGAAAACATGATTCCGAAAACCATAATTCCGAAAACTTAATTCTGAAAATCGCAATTCCGAAAACCATTATTCCGAGAATCGTTATTCCGAAAACCGCAAATACGAAAATATGATTCCGAAAACCATAATTCCTATTCCGGAATAATGGTTTTCGTATTTGCGGTTTTTGGATTTACGGGTTTCGGAATTGCGGTTTTCGGAATTACGGTTTTCGTATTTGAGGTTTTTACCATAATTCCTACAACCATAATTCCGAAAACCGTAATTCTGGAAACCGCAATTCCGAAAACCATAATTCCGAAAACCGCAAATACGAAAACCGCAATTACGAAAACCTGATTCCGAAAACCATAATTCCTACAACCATAATTCCGAAAACTGTTATTCCGAAAACCGTTATTCCGAAAACCGCAAATACGAAGACATGATTCCGAAAACCATAATTCCTACAACCATAATTCCGAAACCCGTAATTCCGGAAACCGTAATTCCGAAAACCGCAATTTCTAAAACCGCAATTCCGAAAACCATAATTCCGAAAACCATAAATCTGAAAACAGCAAATATAACTCGCGCAGATCTGTAGAAGCGTAGAAGAAAAGATCTGTAAATGGCGTCCGTATTCAGGATTCGCTTTCCAAGCTACTTTGATGCACTCATTGCACTCCGAGTTATCGTTAATTTCGTTCCGTTAAAGTCTCTGTTATTTTGTTGTTTTTGTTGATATTATTGTTTTTGTTGAGTTTGAACAAACAAACTCATGAAAAACAACAATAAAAAAAAAACATAACAACAAACAAGTGAAATGTCAAATTTACTTTGTAAATATTGTTATTTACAACGTAAATTTGACATTTTACTATCTTAGTATTTGGTTTGTGATTAAACAATGGCATGTTTTGTCAACCGTACCATAAGTATCCGCCGCCATTTTCAGATCTTTTCTTTATCTGCGCGAGTTATACGAATACCTTGATTCCGAAAACCGCAAGTACGAAAACCTTAATTCCGAAAACCGCTAATACGGTTTTCGGGATTGCGCTTATCCGGATTATGGTTTTCGTAATTGCGGTTTTCGCAATTATTGTTTCCGTATTTGCGGCTTTCGGAATTATGTATTTCGTAATTCCGGTATTCGGAATTGCGGTTTTTGGAATGATGGTTTTCGTATTTGCGGTTTTCGGAATAATGGTTTCCGTAATTGCGGTTTTCGGAATTATGGTTTTCGTAATTTCGTCTAGCAATTATATGTATTTATAGTATTTTAAGTTATTATGTTAATATAGTATTTTATATGTTTATATGGGCCTTGATGCCTGAAATAAATGGATAAATAAATAAAAAAATAAATGCTGGATGTAAAGACACAGACACATTGCTGTCGTGTGAGGTTGTTGTTTGTTTTATCAATTACTAGCTGTTGCCCGCGACTTCGTCCGCGTAGACTTCAGTTTACAGCGCGCGGTGGTTCCCGTTTCCGGGGGAATGCCAAGATAAATGCCTACATTACTGCAAGGTTTCAAACATCCTCACACATTTTCGCGTTTATATTATTAGTAGGATTATAAAGATACAAAAGTTGTATAGCAACGCTAATTTTACCGGGTTTAAAGATTTAGCAAAGGAAAGAAACATCAAATAGCATACTTCTAATTATTTTGCGTTGGTTGGTGTTTTGGCTGTGCTTAGGATATTATGAAATAAGGGTTAAAATTATCACGCTTGATAAAATATGAGCACATTTAAGTAAGTACGGTTTTATAAACAACTTTTTTTTGTTTTGCTGTCTTTTGCCAAAACAAAGGTTTTCTGGATTTGATACACTTGAGCATCCCGCATAGAGTTGCCCATGAGAAAAACATGTTGTTTCTAAATGAACTCCAGCAACTTTAAGCGTCTGTCGGCTTTGTTATTGTTATAGCAAATGCTGCTTTCAGAAGGAACTGTACTCTTTTAAATTGAAATGGCAAATCAGTCGGGACGATGAGAATACGGGGAATCAAGACATTTTGTCCTTTTGCCATTCCAGCCATGACTGTAGCCTTTACAATGTTGTGACCCAAATGTGTTATTTATAACCGAGTACCATTACATAGCTTTGGAGCGTCAAGATTACTCATTAAGAGGACTGGAACACCAACTTTTAGTATAAACTTATGGGGTGGCACTCCTGATAATTCTAAAGAGTTGAAAAATTCTATAGGGTATGATGTAACTTGTTCAGTGTCCGTAATATTGTCCACCGAGAGGTATTCGATAACATTTCCCTGAATGTTTTACATGATTTGTTAATTTATTTTACAATTTCATTAGTCGGCGCCAAAATTGCCCTTTCGCATAGCCATTCTCGGTTGGCCATATTTGTTTGAAGATCCGGATAGAATTATTTAATAGGTCATCTGAGCTATCCACAACTTGGCAGAACTCACGACTCACTCTAATCCTGCCGTTACTGTTAGTTGGCATGCGATCTACTCCGATTTTTAAAAGAGTAGGTGCATATTGCATATATCCGGCTTGAGAATCGTGATGAAGTTGCCCTCGCATATTCGTTGTGTCTGACAACGAATACTTTTTCACGCGAACCCATAATGCAGATGCTTTCAAAGGCATTTATTTCATCTGCCGGCGGCATACCCCCAGTAATCACCGGAAGGGTCTGCCTAAAGTCACCAGCTAAAAGTACCACCGTCCCTCCCATGATATATTGGTTACCTGCGATGTCCCCCATTGTGGGATCTAGCGCTTTATCATCACATTCATCCCAAACTAACAACTTACACTGCTGTAACATTCTTCCGCACTCACTGCTTTTACTAATATTGCATTTCCTCATGAGCTAAGTTTAATGGTAACTGAATGCGCTGTTCGTCCTGTTTCGAAAAAATTAAAAAGAGCTGAGTTGATATAAAATAAGCACCTGTTAAAATAATGGAAGCAATATGTACGTCTGCGTTAGCTCCTGTTTCCGCAACAATTTTTGTTACCTCTCTGCTCCTATCGGTCATATCGGGATGTTATATACGGCCTTCCTGGATTAATAGGCTACCCAACGCGCATTAGCGCATTAGCGCGCACAAACAAACAAACAAACAAACTCTTCAGCAAGCAGCAAGCAGCTCTTCTATTAGTATATATATATGTATTTTGTATTTTAGTTTATAAGTTTGTGTTATTATTTTATCTAGTACGCAATTCCGAAAACCATAAGTCCAAAAACCATAATTACGAAAACCGCAATCACGAAAACATAATTCCGAAAACCGCAATTCCGAAAGCCATAAATCCGAAAACCGCAAATACGAAAACCATTATTCCGAAAACCGTAATTCCGAATACCGCAATTCTGAAAACCATAATTCCGGAAACCGCAATTCCGAAAACCGCAATTCCGAAAACCATAATTCCGGAAACCGCAATTCCGAAAACCATAATTCCGAAAACCATAATTCCTACAACCATTATTCCGAAAACCATAATTCCGAAAACCGCAATTCCGAAACCCGTAAATCCGAAAACCGCAAATACGAAAACCATTATTCCGAAAACCATAATTCCAAAAACCATAATTCCTAAAACCGTAATTCCGCAATTCCGAAAACCATAATTCCGGAAATCGCAAACACGAAAACCAATATTCCTAAAACCGTAATTCCGAAAACCGCAATTCCGAAAACCATAATTCCAGAAACCGCAATTTCAAAAACCATAATTCCGACAACCATAATTCCCAAAAACCGCAATTATGAAAACCATAATTCCTAAAACCGTAATTCCGAAAACCGCAATTCCGAAAACCATAATTCCGGAAACCGCAATTTCAAAAGCCATAATTCCGACAACCATAATTCCCAAAAACCGCAATTATGAAAACCATAATTCCGAGAACCGTTATTCCGAAAACCGCAAATACGAAAACATGATTCCGAAAACCATAATTCCGAAAACTTAATTCTGAAAATCGCAATTCCGAAAACCATAATTCCGAAAACCATTATTCCGGGAATCGTTATTCCGAAAACCGCAAATACGAAAATATGATTATGAGTATTTGCGGTTTTTGGATTTACGGGTTTCGGAATTGCGGTTTTCGGAATTACGGTTTTCGTATTTGAGGTTTTTACCGTAATTCCTACAACCATAATTCCGAAAACCATAATTCCTACAACCATTATTCCGAAAACCATAATTCCGAAAACCGCAATTCCGAAACCCGTAAATCCAAAAACCGCAAATACGAAAACCATTATTCCGGAAACCGCAATTCCGAAAACCATAATTCCTACAACCATTATTCCGAAAACCATAATTCCTACAACCATTATTCCGAAAACCATAATTCCGAAAACCGCAATTCCGAAACCCGTAAATCCAAAAACCGCAAATACGAAAACCATTATTCCGGAAACCGCAATTCCGAAAACCATAATTCCTACAACCATTATTCCGAAAACCATAATTCCTACAACCATTATTCCGAAAACCATAATTCCGAAAACCGCAATTCCGAAACCCGTAAATCCGAAAACCGCAAATACGAAAACCATTATTCCGGAAACCGCAATTCCGAAAACCATAATTCCTACAACCATTATTCCGAAAACCATAATTCCTACAACCATTATTCCGAAAACCATAATTCCGAAAACCGCAATTCCGAAACCCGTAAATCCGAAAACCGCAAATACGAAAACCATTATTCCGGAAACCGCAATTCCGAAAACCAAAACCATAATTCCTACAACCATTATTCCGAAAACCATAATTCCTACAACCATTATTCCGAAAACCATAATTCCGAAAACCGCAATTCCGAAACCCGTAAATCCGAAAACCGCAAATACGAAAACCATTATTCCGGAAACCGCAATTCCGAAAACCATAATTCCTACAACCATTATTCCGAAAACCATAATTCCTACAACCATTATTCCGAAAACCATAATTCTGAAAACCGCAATTCCGAAACCCGTAAATCCGAAAACCGCAAATACGAAAACCATTATTCTGGAAACCGCAATTCCGAAAACCATAATTCCTACAACCGTTATTCCGAAAACCATAATTCCGAAAACCGCAAATACGAAAACCATAAATCCGAAAACCGCAAATACGAAAACATAATTCCGAAAGCCATAATTCCGACAACCATAATTCCGAAAGCATAATTCTGAAAACCGTTATTCCGACAAACCGCAATTACGAAAACCATAATTCCGACAACCATAATTCCGAAAGCATAATTCCGAAAACCGTAATTCCGAAAACCGCAATTACGAAAACCATGATTTCGAAAACTGTAATTCCGACAAACCGCAATTACGAGAACCGTAATTCCGATAACCGCAAATACGTAAACCATAAATCCGAAAACCGCAATTACGAAAACTAAATTCCTAAAACCGTAATTACGAAAACCATGATTTCGAAAACTGTAATTCCGACAAACCGCAATTACGACAACTGTAATTTCGTTAACCGCAAATACGAAAACCATAAATCTGAAAACCGCAATTACGAGAACTTAATTCCGACAAATAAATTTCCGAAAACCGCAATTCCTAAAACCGTAATTCCGAAAACTTAATTCCGAAAACCACAATTCCGAAACCCGTAAATCCGAAAACCGCAAATACGAAAACCATTATTCCGAAAACCATAATTCCAAAAACCATAATTCCTAAAACCGTAATTCCGCAATTCCGAAAACCATAATTCCGGAAATCGCAAACACGAAAACCATAATTCCGAAAACCATAATTCCTAAAACCGTAATTCCGAAAACCGCAATTCCGAAAACCATAATTCCGGAAACCGCAATTTCGAAAACCATAATTCCGACAACCATAATTCCCAAAAACCGCAATTATGAAAACCATAATTCCGAGAACCGTTATTCCGAAAACCGCAAATACGAAAACATGATTCCGAAAACCATAATTCCGAAAACTTAATTCTGAAAATCGCAATTCCGAAAACCATAATTCCGAAAACCATTATTCTGAGAATCGTTATTCCGAAAACCGCAAATACGAAAATATGATTCCGAAAACCATAATTCCTATTCCGGAATAATGGTTTTCGTATTTGCGGTTTTTGGATTTACGGGTTTCGGAATTGCGGTTTTCGGAATTACGGTTTTCGTATTTGAGGTTTTTACCATAATTCCTACAACCATAATTCCGAAAACCGTAATTCCGGAAACCGCAATTCCGAAAACCATAATTCCGAAAACCGCAAATACGAAAACCGCAATTACGAAAACCTGATTCCGAAAACCATAATTCCTACAACCATTATTCCGAAAACCATAATTCCTACAACCATTATTCCGAAAACCATAATTCCGAAAACCGCAATTCCGAAACCCGTAAATCCAAAAACCGCAAATACGAAAACCATTATTCCGGAAACCGCAATTCCGAAAACCATAATTCCTACAACACATTATTCCGAAAACCATAATTCCGAAAACCGCAATTTCGAAAACCATAATTTCGAAAACTATAATTCCGACAAACGAAATTCCGATAACCGCAATTACGAAAACCGTAATTTCGATAACCGCAAATACGAAAACCATAAATCCGAAAACCGCAAATACGAAAACATAATTCCGAAAGCCATAATTCCGACAACCATAATTCCGAAAGCATAATTCCGAAAACCGTTATTCCGAAAACCGCAATTACGAAAACCATAATTCCGGCAACCATAATTCCGAAAGCATAATTCCGAAAACCGTAATTCCGAAAACCGCAATTACGAGAACCGTAATTCCGATAACCGCAAATACGTAAACCATAAATCCGAAAACCGCAATTACGAAAACTTAATTCCTAAAACCGCAATTACGAAAACCATGATTTCGAAAACTGTAATTCCGACAAACCGCAATTACGACAACTGTAATTTCGTTAACCGCAAATACGAAAACCATAAATCTGAAAACCGCAATTACGAGAACTTAATTCCGACAAATAAATTTCCGAAAACCGCAATTCCTAAAACCGCAATTCCGAAAACTTAATTCCGAAAACCACAATTCCGAAACCCGTAAATCCGAAAACCGCAAATACGAAAACCATTATTCCGAAAACCATAATTCCAAAAACCATAATTCCTAAAACCGTAATTCCGCAATTCCGAAAACCATAATTCCGGAAATCGCAAACACGAAAACCATAATTCCGAAAACCATAATTCCTAAAACCGTAATTCCGAAAACCGCAATTCCGAAAACCATAATTCCGGAAACCGCAATTTCGAAAACCATAATTCCGAAAACCATTATTTCTAAAACCGTAATTCCGAAAACCGCAAATACGAAAACTATTATTCCGAAAACTGTAATTCCGACAACCATAATTTCCAAAAACCGCAATTATGAAAACCATAATTCCGAAAACCATAATTCCGAAAACCGCAATTACGAGAACCATGATTTCGAAAACTGTAATTCCGACAAACCGCAATTATGAGAACTGTAATTTCGTTAACCGTAAATACGAAAACCATTATTCCGGAAACCGCAATTCCGAAAACCATAATTCCGAAAACCGTAATTCCGGAAACCGTAATTCCGAAAACCAAAATTCCATAAAACCGCAAATACGAAAACCGCAATTCCGAAAACCATAATTCCGAAAACCGCAAATACGAAAACCGCAATTACGAAAACCTGATTCCGAAAACCATAATTCCTACAACCATAATTCCGAAAACCGTAATTCCGGAAACCGCAATTTCTAAAACCGTAATTCCGAAAACCGCAAATACGAAAACTATTATTCCGAAAACCATAATTCCTACAACCATAAACCCGTAAATCCGAAAACCGCAAATACGAAAACCATAATTCCGAAAACCTTAATTCCGAAAACTAATTCCGAAAACCTTAATTCCTACAACCATAATTCCGAAAACCGTAATTCCGGAAACCGCAATTCCGAAAACCATAATTCCGAAAACCATTATTCCGAAAATCATAATTCTGAAAACCGCAATTCCATAATTCCAAAAACCATAATTTCTAAAACCGTAATTCAGAAAACCGCAATTCCGGAAACCATTTTTTTGTAATTGCGGTTTTCGGAATTATGGTTTTCGTAATTTCGTCTAGCAATTATATGTATTTATAGTATTTTAAGTTATTATGTTAATATAGTATTTTATATGTTTATATTTGCCTTGATGCCTGAAATAAATGGATAAATAAATAAATAAATAAAAAAATAAATGCTGGATGTAAAGACACAGACACATTGCTGTCGTGTGAGGATGTTGTTTGTTTTATTACTAGCTGTTGCCCGCGACTTCGTCCGCGTAGACTTCAGTTTACAGCGCGCGGTGGTTCCCGTTTCCGGGGGAATGCCAAGATAAATGCCTACATTACTGCAAGGTTTCAAACATCCTCACACATTTTCGCGTTTATATTATTAGTAGGATTATAAAGATACAAAAGTTGTATAGCAACGCTAATTTTACCGGGTTTAAAGATTTAGCAAAGAAAAGAAACATCAAATAGCATACTTCTAATTATTTTGCGTTGGTTGGTGTTTTGGATGTGCTTAGGATATTATGAAATAAGGGTTAAAATTATCACGCTTGATAAAATATGAGCACATTTAAGTAAGTACGGTTTTATAAACAACTTTTTTTGTTTTGCTGTCTTTTGCCAAAACATAAAGGTTGTCTGGATTTGATACACGAGCATCCCGCATAGAGTTGCCCATGAGAAAAACATGTTGTTTGTAAATGAACTCCAGCAACTTTAAGCGTCTGTCGGCTTTGTTATTGTTATAGCAAATGCTGCTTTCAGAAGGAACTGTACTCTTTTAAATTGAAATGGCAAATCAGTCGGGACGATGAGAATACGGGGAATCAAGACATTTTGTCCTTTTGCCATTCCAGCCATTGCAAGTAAATGGACACAGTAGACTCTACCAAGATGCCTTCGTTGTAAATTGACAATAATGTCATACAATACTATTCTGAAGTATGCAATATTCATTATGTAGAGATAAATTTTCATGTTGGGAAAGGCGTAGTCAGACGTTGTCAAAGTGCTACGGTAGGTAGGTATATGTAACGTGTGACTACGCCTTTCCAAACATGAAAATTTATCTCTACATAGTGAATATGAATAGTATTGGACATTAATGTCAATTTACAACGAAGGCATCTTGGTAGAGTCTACTGTGTCCATTTACTTGCAACTACATTAGCAACTTTGTTCAGTTCAGTATTCTGAAAATCTTGTTTTAACCTTTTTCAGCGTTTTTTGTCGTAGTTGGGTTTTAGTTTTTTTACTTTTTATAAATATAGGTAATCAGTTTTTACATACATTTTTAATTTAAATGATGTTTTTTTGGCGTTGTTGATGTAATGGCTACTGGCTAGCTGACATCCATACCATTACTTACTAATATTATAAATGCGAAAGTAACTCTGTCTGTCTGTCTGTTACGCTTTCCCGCTTAAATCTCTCAACCGATTTGGATGTTTGGCACAGAGAATCTTTAGACCCTGAGAAAGAACAAAGACTACTTTTTATCCCGGAAAAATTTGATGTTCCCGAGGAAAATCTAAAAAGCACGATATAACCGAACTCCACTCGGGCGAAACCGCGGGCGGAAAGCCAGTTCATAATAAGGATATTCGTAACACTCGTTAAGGTTAATTTCTCTGCTCTTAAAATAGTTAGAAGGGGGTGGATTACCACTCTTTGTCAAGTTTGGTCTCCACATAATCTGAGGACGTTGAGGAGGCATAATCATATTTGGTCGTGAAGGCCCAGGCATGCTAGGATTAAACGGTTTATGCATAGACGTGAACACATTCATAGGCATAGACGACATGACAGGATTGAACGGCTTCATTGGTTGATAGGTAGCTGAGGTTGAATTTTCTTTGCTTGTGGTTCATTACGTTGCTGCATATACAGAGTGTTCATTTCCTCATGAACAAACTCAGAAGCCTTTTCGATCGTGTCTGGTCGCATACATCTGATGCGTGATCCTAGAGGGTCACGGAGGCCCCTTAGATAAGACTGAAGGGTTAATTTTTTATAGAGTGAGCGTTTCGATTCTATAGTGCTCTGAATAGTTTCATGCAAGCTAACATACGTCATAATGGTTGGAGTAAATAATTTAATTGTATGTTCTGTATTTTTTAATTTTAGTTACATTACATGCCTATGGTATACAGTCAGCTGTGTTCCTTGGGAATTTGTTCCGCCTCTTTTTCTTACCAGCGAAGGTACAGGAAGTGGCGAATGGCGGGCGTTTTGCGGAACTCTCTTTTATAATGTTGCCGCTCAAAAAGTATTGATTTTCAGTCTAATTTGAATAAATGATTTTGCACTAAAAATTTTTTGAACTCAGCCTATCCCAGGCTGCGCCAGAACAGCCTGGCCTATCGCATTCAGTCTGTCCCAGCTGCCATCTCAAGGTCGTCCGTCCATCGACATCTAATACGCGGTTTACATTTTAGGATTCGGCAGGAGGCTGGATATTAATCTCACGGTAATCAAGAAATCTTATAACGAAAAAAAGCGAATCAAACTAAAATGTAAAAAATCAGTTGGGTTTGATATTAGTTTAATCAAAAGTCAATTTGGCAGAGACTCTCAGAACATAATTATTATGAGTCAAAACAAACTGCACGTCGATTGAAAATCGCTAACCCGAATTAATAAAAACGTGAAAAGTTAAATTTTCCTTACGCTCACGTGGACGGTGGCGTTGCCACGAGTACGCGGAACAAGAAGAAAGGGCTTTGAAGAGCTTCTTCAAGACACTGATGATTCAAAGATGGAATTATTCCTTTCAACGTTATTTAGGCTGAATCGAAATCAAAACTCATTTATTAAAATTATGCTGAATATTAGCACTATTGGAACATCAATTTTACATAAGACCGTCCCCCAAAATGCCCGCCTTTTGCAGGCAGGCCTTCGCAAGTGCAGGGGCAGCTTTACCGTCCTTATTCCTAAGTGTTAACCCCGCATCCTAACCGAAAGTGACTATTGCGCAAGAAGTAAGCGTCATGATTATGAATATGACACACTTGCGCTATTTTGAGATTTGAGGCAAATAAAATTCATTAGTACAGAAAACATAAATTACAACCGGTTTTAATTTATTGTATAAACATCACTAAGTTACCTACTGGAAAGAGTTTTAAATCGATTCGTATTCAAAGCAAATAAGTACTTTGTTGTCCTCGTATTCGTTTACCTACTTGAACCAACGCACTCTATTCAAACAATACTACTTTTGTAAACCCATGACATGATTGAATTTTCGCATTTCGCATATCACCGTTCAATCACTGCCGGTTTGGTCCCGGCAGTGATTGAACGGTGATATTTCTAAGAGAACTTTGAATGCAAGAGTAAACACGGGAAGAGCGAGAATTTATTAGCACCTCGGATAGGTTAGGTTTCTTTTGTGTACTTATACAGCAAAAGGAGGTGTTACTTTGTCGAATTTTTTTCATAAAGAAAGTTTAAGTAGGTAGTAAGAGTGGCTAAAATGCGAACTCGACAAATGACAAACAAAATGATTAGATTATGTTTGTCATTTTCGAATAGAAATAGGAGTTACTTTGTTGACTCATGTATAAAAGCAAAAGAAATGAGGAAAACTATACTAATGTAGACGCGAGCGCAGCGGTCTTTTTTCCTCGCCTGGTAGGTAAACTATCTAATCGGGCTAGCTGGCTAGCTTGTGGCTTGTGGAAGTCAGCGGCAAAAATATCGGTACGAATAAAATGTCTAAAATGAACTTTATTTCATTTGGATTAAGTTCTTGTCAGAACGACAGTCATCATTTGAAACATTAATTGCATTCAATTTTCAAAAAAGTAAAAAAAGTAAAACCCAACTACGACAAAAAAGGACGCTGAAAAAGTATAAAACAAGATTTTCAGAATACTGAACTGAACAAAGTTGCTAATGTAGTTGCAAGTAAATGGACACAGTAGTAATGTCATACGATACTATTCTGAAGTATGCAATATTCACTATGTAGAGATAAATTTTCATGTTTGGAAATGCGTAGTCACACGTTACATATACCTACCTACCGTAGCACTTTGACAATGTGTGACTACGCCTTTCCAAACATGAAAAACTTTGTTCAGTTCAGTATTCTGAAAATCTTGTTTTATACTTTTTCAGCGTCCTTTTTGTCGTAGTTGGGTTTTAGTTTTTTTACTATTTATTATTTGTATCTACTATTTTGGTGTTAAAGTGTATTTGTGGCGCATAATATTAACAAAAGTTAAACTGATGAACTAAAAAGTAGGTACTTGACATATTCCATCTACACGCACATATAACAACATAAGCCCGAAGGCATATAGTGCAGAGGACATTTTTATGGGAGTTTTAGCCAGTTATCAAACTGTTTCCGCCTTCACCGCGTGGAGTTACTCCCAGCTTATGTCGTTTTCATTAGTGCATTACATATTCTATTAATGTTCACACTGCTCTACATTGCATAAAGCAATTCACAGTTCCCGTGATCCGCGCTTTACTCTTATCGCTCATATTTAACATTATTAAAGCATTCTTGTAATTATGTAGAAACATAAAGTACTCGTGAAGCTCTTTCACATGATACCAAACACGGTATATTTATTTTAATTTTATATTAACATAGAACTTTTTGTCCGGTAGAGGGCGCAATACTAAATTTGGTGACAAGCTTTATAGCTCATAACTAACAGAATATCAAGGCCCTTCTAATGGTACTACAGTGGTCTTATTCTGATAAATAGTAAAGAAGCTATGAACGAAAAGATGTGAATTATATGCAACCAGCCCATGAATACAGGTAAAATCACAAGCAAATGCTAGCAATATATATATATTCAAAATGTACAAGTAAAGCGCTTTCAAATGATACCAAACACGGCATATTTATCTTAACTTTATTTTTTTACTCTGTATGTTTTGTCCGCTAGAGGGCGCCACAGTAGATTTTGTGAAAGCCCATAATATATAGCCTATAACCAGCGGATAATTAAGACGCTTCTAATGATATGTCATTTGTCGAATTCTGATAAGTAGTTTAGAAGTTACGAGGGAACAGATGAACATACATACATACATACATAGCCTGTCAAAATCATAACCCTCCTTTTGCTTTGCCGTAGTCGGGTAAAAACTGATTTAAATAATAATGTGTTTTGAAAATTTTGATCAGTTTGTTCGTCCCGATATTATTGACGCTGACTGTGCGTCGATCGCGCCTTTGCGTGACATTCGCTTACGGTTAGCATGTAACCTTAGGCCATTGTATTTATTTTACATGCTTAAATAATCATAAAAGCGGATGAATGAAGTAAAATGTTCCAATACCAAATGTAAACATGAAGATTAAAAACTACGTTGAGTTTACGGATGAATGAACACATCGCAATTTCACTCCTTAGCCAAGTATACAACGTTAACTTTTGGATATGCGAAACCCGAAACACGTGGCACTGCAACAATTTCTAAATGTATTTGGGAAAAATTATAACATGGTGTAAAAATGATTGGAATCGATTCAGTTGGTTATTCTGAACAAACTATATTCAGGTTTCGTATAAATAAAACATAACTTTGTATAAGCTGTTCTCAAGCGTCTAGCGGGAGATTCGACGAGTTTCAGCCACCGGAACAGGCCAGGTTTCGAGTAGGATATGACACCATAGAACATATCCACACTGCGGTAGATTATACAAAAGTCCGACGAGTATCGGCCCATATGTCTTGCCTTTGTGGACTAGGAGAAAGCTTTTGACTCCATCGAGACCAGCCCTCTAATCGGCGAACACATTTTTGTTAAATGATTGCGACTAGTTGGGATCAGTTGGGATCGTTCGGACCGCCCATTGGTCCGTTCAGTTCAAATGATCCCAACTAGTCGCAATCATTGGAAAAAATGTGTTTGCCGATTAGGGGGCTGGTCAGTCTCTGCAGCGATGCCCAGTCGACTAGCGATGCATTCAAGTCATTTCAAGTGTTGAGATATCTTAATGAAAACGTGACAATAACCGTCCAAGTACCAGCAAACTGAGCATAATCCCTTGCGTCGAGGGCTGAGACAAGGGGACTTAATTTCCCCAAAATTTTCTCTAAGGCATTGGAGGATACGTTTAAGACGCTGGACTGGACAGGACGGAATGTAAACATTGATGGCGAACACATCTCACACTTAAGAGTTGCAATGACATTGTCATACTGGCTGAATCGGTACAGGACTTGCAGCAGATGCTGGACAGCCTGGTAGACGCGCGCATTGGTTTCCGGATGAATTTGTATAAAACTCAGGTTATGTTCAATGAACACGTTACTCCGGGACGGATCATTGTCAGTGGCGATACTCTCAAGGTTGTTCAAGAATATGTTTACCTCGGGCAAACTCTGCAGTTTGGTAAGAACAATTTTGAGTGGGGGCTAATAGAAGAATTCAGCTGGGCTGGGCAGCATTTGGGAAGCTTCGTCGAATCTTTTTGTCGCACATAGAATATTAGAATCTTATAAGACACACACATTTAGAATATTAGAATATTATAAGTTAGTTAAGTATTATTAGTTATAAGTTGTCTTGTTATTTAAATTTTGGTAAATTTAATTGCAACATACCTATTTCTACAATATTTGTACGCCATTAATGGCAAAACATAGAGATCACCTATACCTATGTATCACAATTTAAAAAAAAACTTTTCAGATTTCATAGAGCCTAAAGACTGAAGTTTTCTACCATTGCGTGTGAGTTTTCTGCCAGTTATGACCTACGAAGCAGAAACATGGACGCTCACAGTACGCCTGGTCCACAAATTTAAGGTCACTCAACGAGCTATGGAAAGGGGCTTGAAGTCTCTCTGAGGGATTGAATCCGCAACGAGGTGATCCGGCAAAGAACCAAAGTTGTCGAGATAGCTCACAGAGTAAGCAAACTGAAGTGGCAATGGGCCGGCCATATTAGCCGTAGAACCGAAAACCGTTGAAGTAGACGTGTTATTGTGTAGAGACCGCGAATTGGGTTGTATCATAAAAAATAATTTAATGTCCATCAGATAGATTTATAAAAAATATTGAACACGTATTTTTTATTTTTTCTTTCATTCCATACTTAGGAAGATATATTGATTTGAAATGTCGCATGAAGTCACGCCGTGATACAAAATATACCGCGGCGTGACGTATTTAGCCCCCACTCCGTAACTTTAATACGCTATATCTCAGTAGTTTTTTGTAATTTCGACAAAATAAGTAATACGGGGCTTAATTTTTTTATTATCTATAAGACGGACTAATTATTGTTTTGATTTTCATACCTTGGATTTCAAATGGATTTGAAATCCAAGCCCTATTGGCAAGCATCAGGTGGGACGCCCTCAGGCTAAGTGGAACGACAACCTTCGCATGACGACAGGTAGTAACTGGATGAGAGTTGCCGAAAATCGAGTAGAATGGCGTGAAGTAGGAGAGGCCTATGTCCAGTAGTGGACTGCTATAGGACGATGATCACGATGAATGCACCGATCCCAGGGTGATTTGACCAGTCTCAATTAATCGAGTGAACCCCAAGATGTTCACTAGATCTTGCAGCCTTGTCAATGTATTTATTGCAGCTACTATTGCATATCATGGAGTAGACCGGGTGGCGTGGTTTTTGTAGGAAAGACGTGACTTTAGGAGGGGAAGAAATTTAGAGCTATACCTACCTTGATTGTCGTTATCCGTGGCGCAGCGGTCAACACGCCTGCTTGCGACGTGTAGGCCCCGGGTTCAATCCCCGGCCAGGTCATGATAGAAAACGATCTTTTCCTGATTGACCTGGGTCTTGGATGTTTATCTATATATGAGACATTGTCACAAAATGTGTGGTGGTATATTTATATATAATCTTTATTACACAAAAATCTTTATTACACAAAAAATTGGTACAAATAAGTGTGAAGTCCCTGACTCCTGTGCTAGGTGATATACCTGTGTTACAGGAGCCAGTGCCCTCTACCAAAAGGAAATTTTACAGAATTCTATGCAAACAGATTAACAAAAGATGAATTTACGTAACAAGAGTAACCTAAACTAGACTAAAGAGGTTAAAAGAAGCCTGTATTGAGTATTTGGGGGTGCGTGTTTATGTGCGTGCGTATGTGTGTGTGTGTATGCGTGCGTGCGTGTGTGAGGGTGTGTCTGCAAGTGTGCACACGTGTGTATGTATGTATATGTGTGTGTAGCAGTTACTTACCAAAGACAGTACAGTAGTAGTTCAGTGACAGTAGCCATGATTTGAGAGTCTGTTTGACTTTATGTAAGGTAAGTTTATAAATTAAAAGCTTTTTATTTATTTTATTATACATTAGAGCGCTTTGGGCACAAATGTGTCGTCGCGTAAGTGCAGTACGGTATTGCACAGACTCACAGACAGGAAAGCCAATTCGTCGATTACTTAGCTTGCCATCTAGTGGAATCGTGGAATGTTGGCGCAAGACTGATCGGAGGATATATAATTTTCCCACTGTCAGATATATGCATCTATTATAAATATAGTATCGTTGAGTTAGTATCCCATAACACAAGTCTCGAACTTACTTTGGGGCTAGCTCAATCTGTGTGATTTGTCCGTATATATTAAAATGTATTAAATATTAAAATACCTGATATGCATCCTACTACTAGACCAATCCTAGGGTAAGCATTGGACTAGAGTAATTATTGTCTATAGATGGGGATCTTTTAATGACGTCGCAGTCAAGATGGTTCTAATCGAACATCGCTGGTAATATCGTTAGCATTTTACTGCTTTCCGAAACGACGACAACTTTACGCAAGGCATAATCTTATTCCATTATTTTATTAACAAATTAATATTAACAATAATATCACTCACCATGATTCGCGTTATTCTTAGAAACTGAATCGGTACTCGTTATAGCTTTTAGCTGCGGTTGTTTGCCATAAATCCATTTGAAATGCTGATTACTGAAAGCTTGAAACCACGGCGACGTGTTCGTTCCCGACACCAATATAATATTTCATCAATTGTTATCACTGTGATAACTGAATCATATAAAAGCATTAGTGTTTAAGTCGTGGTGGCCTAGTGGTTAAAACACCAGCCTCTCGAATATGAGTGCGCGGGTTCGATTCCAGGTCAGGCAAGTACCAATGTAACTTTTCTAAAGTTATTGTATGTACTTTCTAAGTATATCTTGGACACCACGATGACTGATTACAAGGTGAAGGAAAACATCTTGAGGAAACCTGGACTTTAAGTCTGAAATCGCCAACCCGAATTGAGCAAGCGTGGTGATTACGCTCAATCCTTCTCTGTATGAGAGAAGACCTGTGCCCAGCAGTGGGACGATAAAAAGGTTGATGATGATGAGTTAGTGTTTTGATAATAAAGCCGTTTGTAATGAGGATTCCAAGTTATATTTCAAGGAGCGTATGTATATCCTCAGGAGATTTTCTCAGCGGTAGGCCATAACATCGGATGCCGGCAGAAGTTATCACCCACCAGACAAAGTCTTGCCGCCAAGCGATTCGTCGTGTTCCGGCATGATGTCTGGTGATACCGTATGGAGGACGGATCTGAGCAGTTCTGTTTCGATGTGTGCCGGGTACGATGCGCCAAATGTTGTTGTGTCGGGAGTTTGGTCGTGGAGAGTCTACACATCAATCTCCCTCTGGCGCAGCATCGTTGGTCGTGTTGGTGTTGGGTTAAACATTGCATCACCTCGCTCAACTGCCGTCATCCTTCCTATTCCTGAGTTTTTTAAGTGAATAGGCTTAATAAACTAGTGCACTTTACCATCAACGATTGCATCACTGCTTAACATCATGCGGGATTACAATCAATCACTAGTTTATAATCATTAAAAAAAAGAGTGTGTCTGTCACGATATTAAGTGTCCCATATTTTTTTCTGATGAATCCGAGTGCTTATTAAGATGCTCTTGTCGCGGATAGTTGGTGAAGAGAACATTCTTTACGCAGTAATTAAATTTATTTTGATATCTGTCAAAGACTCGACTTTGCCATAAATCGATTCAAGTAATTAGTGATACTGATATACACTTGCTGTAGGTGTAGTACTTACTTTCAAAATAAGAACTTCTACTAATCCTTCACCTTAGTCACATGATAGCAAATATTTTGATACCATGTATAAATAGGTCGTGGTGGCCTAGTGGTTAAAACACCAGCCTCTCAAGTATAAGTGCGCGGGTTCGATTCCAGGTCAGGCAAGTAACAATGTAACTTTTATAAAGTTATATGAACTTTCTAAGTATATCTTGGACACCAATGACTGAAGGTGAAGGAAAACATCTTGAGGAAACCTGGACTTTAAGTCTGAAATCGCCAACCCGCATTGAGCAAGCGTGTTGATTACGCTCAATCCTTCGCTGTATGAGAGGAGACCTGTGCCCAGCAGTGGGACGGTAAAAAGAGGTTGATGATGATGATGTACAAATAGTAAATTACAATGTACAATAATGTACATGTGTTCGAAAATCGAATAAAGACTGCTCGCTGTTAACAATCATAATGACATCGAATAACTACGACTAATAAAGCCTATAAAGATATGAATTTGAATAGATGTAAACCTAGACCACTGTATCGTTCTGTATCTTTTGTACTATTTATTAACTTATATTAATATCTTCATTTGCATTGCTTAAAGTATAAATAAAGATCTTATAATGAGCCTTTAAGCCATAAAGATTATTCTATCTGTCTATCTTATTACGGACTCTGTGGGGCACAGGAAAAAGAATTTATTTTCTTTTTATAAAAATACAATTACGCAGTGCCTTTCTTACGAAGCTCAAGTAGCAATAACGTCTCATTATTATATAAAAGTTTAAACCTGTAAAACCTTTAAAAAGAGGAAGCCCCTGTCCCATTACTGGGAGCATTATTGCCTGATTATGCCTACTTGCTGCGCTTAACGAAATAAAAACGAAGATTTGAGGGTAACTACTTTAATTATTTAAATGTATTTTCAATTTGTTTATTTGTATGCTTAACAAAGAATATAACATTACCAGAAATATGCACACCTCGTTAAAATAATAGCGCAGTTGTTTTGTGAAAATATTTATTTATGTTTTGAATGCGATTATGCAAAAGCTTTCAAACAACAAAAGGAACGAAGTGCTACGTTAGTGTTTTGCCTGCTACGAGGCTAGGAATTCGTAGCTCGGTCTACGAACTATGCGTAGCTCTGTAGCTCTTCACCGTATTGTTTATAAAATTTGAAATGAATTTTACTTGGTGGTTGCTAAGTTTTAATTAGTTTTATAGATATATTTTGATGCTAGTTAAATTTATAACTGTATATTCTAAAGAACTAACCCAACCTTTAATATTTCTTTCTCTAAAACTGTTAATATTCTCGTCGAGCGAGGAACTTTATATTGATATTATATTAGCCCCTTTTAACGTTTTGTAATTAGGAATTAATTAACCTAATCCTCTTTACACCCTCCACGTTTTGGTTAATCAAAAAGGATCCCAGCACGTGTCAAATTATCAAAAAAGACTATTTTAACACGTTCAAACATTATAATCCACTAAGATTATAATGTTTTACATTTCGTGTTAGTAGTTTTTTAACGCATTTAGTCAACTTATCTAGAAACAAAATATTAATGGAAATCATTAATTAAGAATATGTATTTCACATAAACATTTGTATTATTTGAGTCAAATAACATCGGAAAAGCTTCACAACAGTCAGAAGCATTAGCCGGCAGCTCGTAGGGGGCCGACAGAGCCTCCGGCACAATGGATATGTTTTCCTGGAGTTACTGTCACCTGCCGCGTTCCCAGGGATATCAATTTGCGTTTTAATCGTTTTCGATCAGAACTCAGCTATTTTATTCGAAGAATTTAAATTGCTAAAATGTCAATTCAATGGAATGCCCTCTTTCATGTTATAGACTTATTAATACGTTAATGAATAGGTATTGATTGTAAGATTTGGTAACAAAGTCGTATTCAAGAGTATCGATGCACCGGATAAACTCTATGTTGCTTTTCGATCTTCTTTGTTTGATTTCTTATAACCATTCAAGCGGCAGCACGACGTTTGTAGTGCTTCTGAAGGTTGTTCGTCTCAAGATCGTAACGTGGTTCTTCAGCTTGTCACGCTGCGATTGGGTATCCGGGGTGGGATTAACATATGCGACCTTAATATCTATGATTTATTCCCAATTCAGATAACTTCACAACTGAGACGATGTCTAGATTTAAGAAGTGTACGTTGAGGACGATCGAACCGTAAAATGCTACGAGAAAGTCTAAATCCTTTTTAACCTCGTCACTGTGTTAGAAGGAGAAGCGTGGCGGGTTTGTTCACCCCTGCGTCGTCAGATCTCGGAGCCAATCGGAGAGATTCGGAGGCTGCGTCGCAGAGCGCGCGCGCGTACCCGGCCGCTTCGTCATTGCGACGGAGGCTGTCGTGTGTCGGCGCTGGCCCGTGCGAGCGCTCGTCCCGCACCGCACCGCACCGCGTTGCGTCCGTGCGTCACCTGAGCCGCTGCTGACGTCGAACACGCCCTCGAGCCCGGTCCGCCACGCCGCACGCTCACGCCGTCCGCACGCCGCGACCGGCCCGAGCCGGCTGTGCCGCGCAGTGTCTGTGCCCCTAGTCTAGCTCAGTGCCCACGTTCCCGGGGACCGGCGATTCTGGCGCGATGTAAAGAAGCCGCGTCCGTAAATTTATGTGTAAGTGGATGCGTTGTGTGTATGTCCGCATGGCGATTGTCGAAGCCGGTAACGATTTTCCGCAAGCTAACAGCTCTAGCGAGTGGCATTCGGAATAAAAATGAATGAATTACAAAGCAGCCCACCCCGGGACCAGCCGTTGTATTTTAACCTCTACCCGGAGGGGATAGAGTCGCGCACGTGCGCTGTTGTGCTTGATCAAAATGAATACTCTCCTTGACTTTATCATTGCAAACCTACTCTCAATATCAAAAGTCAACGGTTATACTGTCCGCCAACAGCAAATCGACGAATGTCAGCAGATAATATAACATTGCCAATGTAACAGGTGTCGCTTAATCTACAAGCTAGCTTGACATTGAATCTTACAGTTATTGCAAAAAATCGATATCAGCTATTTATCACAAACTGTCATTAATGCCACGTTGTTGTTTAAAAGTTTAACAGGTTTTGAATTTTAGTAGACCTTAAGGTTTTCTAATATTTACAGTGTTACACATAATTATATTGCTTTATTCTATAAAATTATCTAGTAGCACTTTAGTAATAATTCAGACATAGATATAAGAGGGATCGTATTTCTATTGAGCTAACCAGCTTATCATTGAAAACATTATTCACAAGTGACTTTAATTTAATACACAAAGAAATAATAGCTGAAACCACCGGCGTTCACAGTTTAAGTAGAGAACAGTATTCACTTCGGAAAAAGACAATTCAAAAGTAGTGGAACCGATAGGAAAAGAAAGCCCGCGCAGAAAATGTGAAAGGAGATGTGATATAAGACACAAAATCGAACGAATGTTTAAAAGGAATAAGAAAAAAAGAGCAACCATGTTGCGAAAGTGTTTCGGTCACAAACTGTCGAAAGAATCTTGTGTTTATATTGCTCACTCAGCGGTTTACGCGAGGTTAAAGGTGCTTATGAAAGGCATGGCTTAACGTAAAATCTTTGCTTTGAAAAGTAATTTGTTTATGATAATTTACTAGCTATTACAGTCTTCTTTATCTTAAAAGACAACAAAGACACATTTCTTCGTGAAATGTTTCCCCATTATGCAAAATTTCGCTGAACATTTCAACTTGGAACGTCTATTAAGTCGGGTTAATTACATTTTATTTTAAACCAAAATTGTTTTATTACTCTAAAAAAATATACAGCTTCATAAAAACGAACAGAGGTTTTCTAAAAATACAGAAACATTTTACTGGGAAGCAAAACAAACGATGTAGGCTTTAGAAGAAATAAATACATTACAGCGTTGTGGAATGGAATGTAGTATAGCGGTATCTACAACGCCAAATGTGAATAACGCTGGATGCTATACACGTTACGCACATCTTGCATCTCACAAGCAAGATTTACACCCGCCTGAGACGAGTATGAGTGTGAGCGAACTGTACTCCCAGTTCCTCATACTTCTATAATAATTTGGTAGATTGTAAGAAAGCTTTTAGGCGGACAGCATGGTTCACCGACACCACATAAAATGATTATATAAATGGAGTATCGATAGAATAGAGGATCGGCTATTACCGAGTCGCTAGCGGGCCACTTTGGCTCCCACAAGGCGACCATGTTGCATATAAGATTCGCGGGAGCATGTAACGACCATTATCTTTGTAAGTTATGACGCTGATAATGGTGGTAGGTTATAAAATATTAAGAGGAAAATCTAATTTTAATCCTAGCAAAAATATATATGTTGGCTGCACAAATGGAGTAGGGAGACATATATTTAGCTCTAATCTTATTAAAAGCGGCTCTCAGTGCAAATCGATAGACAGAGTCAAGACTTTGAAACGGCAATGTGAACAAGCAAAGCTATTTTCAAGATCGTTGTCGTATCTTAAGAGGAACGGCTACCACAAGCCTACCGGCACCGGAACGGCTACCTGGAATCAGTCAAAGGAAATGTCAGAATATGAGAATTCGCGCCGAATAACAGCCGAAAAGGTTTCTGGGACACGAACAGCCAGAAGCGTTTGAAAAACTACTGTGAGTCGTGGAGAACGGACTGCGGGAGCGGAATGTCACGTATATGAGCATGTCTTGTTGTACCGAAATCTCGAACAACGAAATCATTTGGAGAATGAGAGCGCGTCACAAGCAGGCCGCTACAAATAAATGGCGCATGTTTCGCACGTGACACTCGTTGAGCGCACACGACGGAAATTTCAACCGTTCAGTTTTAAATATTTTACTCGCAATGCTTTGTGCATCTATGCAAGCTGGTAGTTATGATATTTTCAAAAATAGTTGTATGTATACCGCACGTATAAATAAAACTATTTTTGTCGTTCATTTTCCGCTTTAAACGGCTGTTATTCCGAGCACAGAACTTTGTTGTAGGAATTTACCTACTCGTATCGCTATTTTTAAAGGTAGCGGGAGAGGTAAATTTGTCTTTCGGAAATGCCTAGTAATTTGCTCATAGTTTAGCCGAGAGACTCAATAGAATTTAACATCTGTTTACTTATCTAAAATTTTGCGTGCTTAAACAAATATCTAAAAGAAAAAAACTAAAAAAACATGCTTTTAAACAATATCAAACGGTGGGACATTTTACAATAATGAGCCGCTCACTCGTAGTCCAAAGAGTTAGAGACGGACAAACAAACAAACAAGCAAGCAAGCAAACATACAAGTGAAGCTAATAAAAAGCATGTAAAGAACGAATATACCTACTGTAAAGCTATGTATTTATATAGGTAAGACCTCTATATTGATTTTGTTTTGTATGTATCTATAGAAAGGAGTACTACAGATACATGACAAAGCTATTATTGAAGATACCGACAATAACGTTCAACATGAATTATTATTAATAAACGTCATTTTATTGAAGTTCTCTTGCTGGGGGCTGAAGGTGTGACATAAAAAATATCTCGTCCCGGTTATAAACGGCGAGGGGACATAAACAGTAAGCTCGGGGAAAACGTAATAAAAGTTAGCAGAAGTATTCGGGCGGCGCTACCTACGGAGTTGTTCTTGAAGCTGGTGATAGATTGTTTCTTTGTCTTCTTAAATATGAAGTAAATTCTAGGAAACTCCTCATTTTATAATCAAACTAGCTTTTCGCCCGCGGCTTCGCCCGCGTGGAGTTTGGTTATATTGCGCTTTTTAGATTTCCCTCGGGAATATCAAATTGTTCCGGAATAAAAGGTAGCCGATGTTCTTTCTCAGGGTCTAAAGATTGTCTGTGCCAAATTTCATCAGAATCGGTTGAGAGGTTTAGGCGGGAAAGCGTAACAGACAGACAGACAGACAGACAGATAGACAGACAGACAGACAGAGTTTATTTTTATGTTTTATGTTTATTAGTATGGATGTCCAAGGTACTCGACATAATATTCTTTACATGCAGTTACGCCATCTTCGCTGCATAGACACGAGACGAGTATCTTAACAACCACTTCACGTTTGTAAATTTATGGTTTCCTAGTTATTTTTACGTCGACTATCTAAGAAAGCTTTGTGGGTAAGCTCTTATCCATATTTTTACATTTTCCGAGAGTTCACGTCGTCATAGACTATATAAACAAAAGCGCGGAATGTGAATGAGTTATCTCCGTAAAGTTTCATGTCCCACATTTCGCTATCACCTTGTCAATGCGAACTTGGAATATTTCCTTCACTGGAATATCAGAGTCAAACTTCCTGAAATGTTTTAATTGAATCCAAGCACAATGAAGAGAACTAGCAGACATCGAGGGAAACTGTTCATTTTCGTTCACGTTTTAGATGAAGTTTTCAAAATGATTCGAAGTTTTCGCGAAAAGGTTCATATTCTCATTCAAAGCGTTCTGCTGATTCTGATTAAAGTGTTACTTTTTGGTCTGCGAGACTGTGTTATTTTGAAGTTTTTTAAGGGTTCGTAGCGAGCACGTTTGAGGTTAATTTGATCGGGCGTGGGATTGATTTCTCTGAATCGTTTGGGCATGTTTACTGTAGAGACGTAGATATCCTCCCAAGTATATGTACATATTTATAATAATAATGTAAATGACAATTTAATGTATATTATAATGTAAGTATCAGCTTCCCATTTCACGTACTAAGAGATACTAGTAGGTGATGTTTAGTTTTTGTCTGTCATCCAATTTTGGGCATATGTATACATATAGAGAAAACGTTTCATCCATACTAATATTATAAACGCGAAAGTAACTCTGTCTGTTACGCTTTCCCGCCTAAACCTCTCAACCGATTTTGATGAAATTTGGCACAGACAATCTTTAGACCCTGAGAAAGAACATAGGCTACCTTTTATCCCGGAAAAAATTGATATTCCCGAGGGAAAGCTAAAAAGCGCGATATAACCGAACTCCACGCGGGCGAAGCCGCGGGCGGAAAGCTAGTATTTAATAACGTAAGGAATTCGATAGTTTTCTATCAACCGAACGAGTTTACGGGCAAATATTCCGAAAGTAAACATGTTACTTATTTGATTGAACCCTGAAGCGTGTGTCGTGAAAGATGAGCCTTTTTGCAGTGGCTGACATCCATCGTAAATGATGATGAATATACACTTGAGTGGGAAATTTTATAAATGGCTGCATAAGTTTAGGAATTAGTTTTATTTTATCTGAAAGTAAACCTAGCTTATTATCAAAACTATTTACACTTATTTTGGTAATTGCCAGGTTACAATCAAGTTAGCTACTACAGTTATTTTAACCCTGACACAGCAGCAACCATATTGTATCCAGAAAAAAGACTGACGTAGAAAAAATGTCAAAAACACAAAAACAGATATGTCAACAGCAGTAATCCAATAGCAACCTTAGGGTACGTAGTATAAAGTTCACTGCAACGACTTTGACAGTGATGCAAAGTCAGAATAACGGTAAGTTACTATAAACGGACTGTATTAACCCATCAGAATAGCATAGACGTTAGTCCATGCGACAGATCAGATAAAAGAATAGATAGACACACAAAAGATATACACAGCACAGACACAGATAGACACATATAGACACAGAAGAGATAGAAGGACCATGGTACATGCCAATGGGGAAGAAAACGCAAAGCTATTTGCAGATGTCGCTGATGGCGTTTGACTCATAACAATTAGCTGTCAGTCGTATCACGTTTTATGTTGAGTTTATTTTTTGTGTTTGACCAGTTTTTTTAGGTAAAGGAGAGAAATGTATTGTATATGGACTGTTTCAAGTTAAAAAAGGAGTTAAAAGTCTAAAGCAGCTTCAGTAAAAGGATGAAAAGCTGATCTAATTACCAGGCAAATAACAATGCCCAGACTTTAAACTGAATGCAGACTTATTAGTGTATTAAGTTACATTAATTTTGTATTAGGTTTAATGTTTCTTTAGTTATATTTAAGTAAATATTAATGTACTTATTATGGCCACATTTTGAAAGTTTCAACCATATTAACCTAAAATTATTATCCAGACTTGAATCGTATGACTGAAATTTTTACTTCTTTACTTCCTCAAGAACAAGAAATTCAAGAGAAAAAATTGATTTACCGCCCCCAGATAGCTATAGAGACATCAACATAATCTTTACTGAAATCTATTTATATATTCTGTTCTAAATTGAAATGCATAGGTATCTTTAGGGAAAGAGTGATTTCCATTATAATTGCAACAAATTGCTACACAACGCGGCATATTTTTTATAAACAACGTGAACTCGAACAAATTACAATGGGTTTTGACAGTTTATTTGGGTCAAACGATAGCAGCGCCTCTAGTGGCGAGATTTGTCAGTTTTCTTCCCCATTATTTAGATACATCTGCGTATAGAAATAGCTTGTAACCTTACAGTTTTGAAACTTTTCCTCGACTGTCCGAACTTACAATTTCATATCAGATATTGTACCATCATAAATACCACGGTTGTATAATATTGTAGTTATTTTAATCCATGATTCAATACGTATACCACATACTTGTACCTGTATGCCATAAATCTATGAAATAAATTTAATTGGGAATCCTGTTTCCTCTTTTTAGAGGGGTTTGATGTTGCTTATAAAGGGGTGGCTTTTGTGGATCGGCAGTGATGGCATCATTTGCTCACCTTAAAGGGCCAAAGCATGAAAATGACAATCCTTTTATCTAATTTTACCCTGAAAAGCGCAGCTGAAAGAGAGAGTTATGATATTATACACTCTGTATGCTTGTGACGTTTGGTTTTTGCATACCATTTTTCTTTTTTTTTGAATGTAGGTTACCGAATATGATGAATGAGGCGTCTGGTGAGGCACGGCCCATATCTTTTTATGTATGTACCTTCCTCTTAGATTCGCTGAGAATGTTTGTTAAATGTACGTAGTATTTATACGTATTTGAATAAATGCAGGGAAGTGAATGTTTTTTTGTTTACAGATAAAATAGTAGGTAACGCTGCGATGTTCTTAAGAAATTACAAACTTACATTACTTACACACACCTTACTTACCTACTACCTACCTACCTTACTTACATTACTTAGTATTTATTTTTTATGTATTAAACCTTTATGCACAAAGAAAAACATTGCACAATGGCGGACTTAATGCTTATGCCTTAGACATTTTCTACCAGTCTACCTTAAGGTGATGCAGAGACAAAACATGGTAGGTGCAAAGATATAATACAGAAGTTAAAAGAGAAACACAAAAAAAAAAATGTTATAATAAATACATACTTACATACAAAATATAAACAGTAGAAAGAGATAAAAAAATATAGATAGAGAAAAAGAATAATTTATATGTTTGATGAATCTGCCAATTTCTTGCGTAAGTATTCCCAAACTTAAATTTTAAAAGTGTACCGACTGGTCAACGTCCTGATATTCTGAGGAAGATCATTCCAAAGGAAAACCGGCTGGACAAGAAATTAAGACTTAAGAAAACCAGAGCGGTGAGAAGGACATCGTAGAAGACAATTATTGGAAGAACGAAGATTCCTATTACGCGCAGAGCATAAATATTGAAAATGAGAAGTAAGATAAGAAGGAGAACAGGGTTTGCGTAGGAGTGAAAACAAGGTCGTCAAAGCTCTTAGAGCTCTGCATTGCCTGATGGGTACCCGGGGGGTACATGGGGACCGGTGAGAAGATACATGATCGTACTTACGAAGATTAAATACGAATCGAATGCAGTTATTTAGAAGTCGGTCAAGTTTATTGAGTAAATCTGCATTCAGGTCGTAATAACACACATCACCATAATCAATAATGGATAATAATAATGTAACTTAGTAACAAGCAACAATATATTTTGGACAAAGGGAAAGAAGTCATAAAGTTTTCAATATCTACTTACACTACGCTACAAATCTGTTTTGTTGTGTTATTTATCTTTACTATAAGCGACTTCAAAATATATTTTTAAGTCAATAAGACATATAAATAAGAAAAGTTATACCGTACGTATCTTTGCTTCCTTCTCGGTGATAGTAGGTACCTAAGAAAGTTTCCCGAGAGTCTCACAGTTGCAAGCGCAGTCGGGCGTACAGTAAGGTATCTTGAAAAATGAGACGCATAAGTAAAACACGAACGAGACTTGTGGAGAACTGAACTACTTGACTGGTATTGCGGTTAAAGTTCACATGCTCGATATTTATTTATACTTTCTGAAATATCATAGGTACTAGTAGTTCCTATTTATAGTGTTCTTTGCCAGTCAACTAAATACAAATGACACGGCTTGTCGTGTCACTATATCAAGTCAATCTCACTACTTTATGCAATTATTTATTGAATAACATTATTAAAATATGCCTACTTAATGGAAAAAAGAATGACTAAATTTGAAGTTATAAAACTTCAATTACAACAATAATAAATAATAATAAAAATATTTATTTACCAAAAAGTGATTAAGTATACAGATTAGACATAAGGTGGAGGTCGTACATACAAATTATTTAACTATATCTATATAACAAAAAATTAAACCCTGCCTTTTAAACTAGCGGACCTGTGTCTTAAGAGACAGTGTTTGGCCAAACAGTTCCATTTCATTGCTTTCAAGAGAAGGAACGCGTATTGATCTACCAAAAA
Source organism: Sesamia nonagrioides (assembly GCA_017933935.1). Classification (NCBI taxonomy): domain Eukaryota; kingdom Metazoa; phylum Arthropoda; class Insecta; order Lepidoptera; family Noctuidae; genus Sesamia; species Sesamia nonagrioides. The sequence goes on along the minus strand of JADWQK010001454.1, from coordinate 1,037,958 downwards.
AGTGTAATTTAACACGTCCATTATGTATTAATGAGAAGGAGAGATAGCATTTTAATGGGTTTTGACTGAGTAGTCTATCTACCATGAATAGGTATGTGTGTTGTGTATGTGTGTTATGTGTGTGTGGTAAAGCGTGTGTGATATATTGACCTATCTATAGTGAATGACATAGAGATGTTTTTCATTTACAATTACTGTTTAAAATCAGTATTTCTAATTTAAATGATAGGATTTAAATTGCATTGTCATTCAATTATAACTTTCAATGAATAAATAATACTAATATTTTAAATAAGTAATTGTCTATATTTTTTATTTAGATACATTTTAGCATGTGTGTCATTTTAATATGTGATTTGAGTTGTGATTCTAAAATCCTTTATTGGCTCCTTGCGTAAAAAAAATACCTGAAAAGGGTTTTCTTACACTTTCAATAGATAATTATGGAACAATCTATAAACATAGAGTAAATCAATAAAATTTATTTTTGTTTGGTTGAATATTTATTTTTGTCTAGAGAGATGCAGTCTGAAATCGCAAACCCGCATTGAGCAAGCGTGGTGATTACGCTCAATCCTTTTCTGTATGAGAGGAGGACTGTGTGCAGCAGTGGGACTATAAAAAAAAGGTTGATGATGATAGAGATGCAGAAGTATGAATTTAAAGTTTTGATGCAATCGTTGTTACGATTTTTAGGGTGGATTTTCGGGATAGAAAGACGGAATAACACATCTCCTCAGCAAAAGACTTGTAAGTTCAAACTCGACGAAGATTAATAACGGTGCACAACGACAGAGGCGAAGTGGTATCGGCCGCCACTTACAAGCTGTAGGTCGCAGGTTCGAACCCCGTAAGGTGAGGGCGCCGTGGTGCCTCTCTAACCTGGCCCGAGGCCTGTGTCCCTGGAGTGGGAACATTATAGGCGGATTATGTATGTAAGAACGGTTAACTCTGGTTTCGCACAAAAATCTTTGTTCGTGACAAGTATACCTAAACTTAAATGGTCTAAGAAAGTTCCAAACTAAGTAACAAGTTTATATAGACCAGACCTAGTTGGCCAGCGTTGGTTCTAATAAAGAAACCATATTGATCTGCCTCCCAGTCCGTCTTGTCCGCATTTAGATCGTGTGCAGTGTCCGTCTATTTGTGAAGAACTAGGGCCATCTATTATGCACGAAGTGTAGGCTCTGAATGCTACTGAAGGCTTTTGTATGAGTACCGTATACTTGCCAGTCATTCTAATGAAGTTGGTTACGGCTTAAGAAATTTTTTTCTTTATAAAGACGCGCGCGACTTTGTTCGCGTGTACTTAGTTATTATGCTTCGCTACTCTTGGTCGCAGCGTGATGTTATATAGCCTAAAGATTTCCTGGGTTAATAGGCTATCAAAAGCAAAAATTTTTTTTCAAATCGGACCAGTGGTTACTGAGATTAGCGCGTTCACACAAACAAACTCTTCAGCTTTATATGTTAAGTATAGATTAGTATAGATATAGACTAGCGGCCGCCAGCGACTTCGTTCGCGTGGTTTAGTTATGATCCGCTCCTATTGGTCGCAGCGTGATGTTAAATAGCCTAAAGCCTTCCCGGATTAATGCGCAAAGAATTCAATGCAAAAAGAATTTTTCAAATCGGACCAGTAGTTTCTGAGATTAGCGTGAACAAACAAACAAACTCTTCAGCGTTATATATTAGTATAGATTAACAATAATTAACTAACTGAGAAACTATGTATAGGTACGCTATAAACATGCAATGTTTACCAGCGTACAATAAATTCATTAAAAGTAAATTAACGATAAGGAATAGGATGGTAAGAAAACCGGCCAAGTGTGAGTCGGATTCGCGCACGTTTGTATGGAGGCCTTAAATGTTTATTTTAGTCTGTTTACAATAGAAATACTTGAACATTTCAACTGTCAAGCTATCATGGTTCGTGACAGTCTGTTGACAGACATATTATAGATAATAGAGTTTTAGTAAAAGGGACCCTTTTACTAAAACCTTTGTATATTGTTAACCTAAAAACAACGTGTAAGTATATGAAATAGTCATCAACCGAGTAAACACGGATCTGAAATAAAATTAAATGTTACTAGCTGTTGCCCGCGACTCCGCCCGACTACAGTTTGCAGCGCGCGGTGGTTCCCGTTTCCGTGGGAATGTTCATTCCGAAAAAAAGCTTAGTTGATATAAAATAAGCGCCTGTTAAAAAAATGGGAGCAATATGTACGTCCGCGTTTCGAAAACTGTTTTAATTAAAACAAAATATTATTTAAAAGAAACCAAAAGTCTTTATCTTATGATATTACTAACCAATTATTTAATATTATTAAGCCATATTTAAAATGATTAAATAATTAACAGTTTTACTAACATGAACATAATCAAGACAAAAGTGTGTAGGTGTAACTGAAGAAGATTAAAAAGTATTTACGTCCTCCGTGGCGCAGCGGTCAACACGCCTGCCTGCGACGTGGAGGCCCCGGGTTCGATCCCCGGCCAAGTCATGATGGAAAACGATCTTTTCCTGATTGGCCTGGGTCTTGGATGTTTATCTATATATGTATATATTATAAAAATATAGTATCGTTGAGTTAGTATCCCATAACACAAGTCTCGAACTTACTTTGGGGCTAGCCCAATCTGTGTGATGTGTCCGTATATATTTATTTATTTATTTACTGGTGATTTTTAAAGTAACTTCTTAAAAACAAAGTAGATCAAAAGTGCTATCTGCTAACCAGCATCTAATGTCCGTCCCAATGCACGTAACTGCTGAAAAGCCCTCACGGACTCAACACCGGTTGGTAACAGCGTGACTAAGCAATTATGTGCAAAATCTAGCCCTTGTTCCTCCTCACTAAAAAAACCATTGCTTTTGTTATCCCGAGCCCTGAGCGACGTGTCGATCTCCCGATCTGATATACATATGTAGTATCGCTGACCATTGCCGCTCAATCCTGTCAATCTCGAACGGGATCTCGTCATATTACGCTTCGGAACGATCACGAAATATTATACGGGTCTCACGAGTTCGGGATCCCGCGAGATCGGGATTGCATTCCCTGGTCTAAGCTCACTTCAGCCAACTTTTCACGGTGATATTTTTCGAATATCGATTGGCAGTTTGCAATGCAATGCAAAGCATTGTACTTAACTGTTTTCTTTCTTTTTTATATTTGACTAGCGGCCACCAGCGACTTCGTGCGCGTGGAGTTAGTTATGCTCCGCTTCTATTGGGCCCAGCGTGATATTATATAGCCTAAAGCCTTCCTGAATTAGTGGGCTATCCAACGCAAAAACAATTTTTCAAATCGGACCAGTAGTTCCCGAGATTATTGCGGTCAAACAAACAAACATACAAACAAACTCTTCAGCTTTATTTAATAGTATAGATTGAGATGGAAAAATTGTATTTGGCTTTTTTTAAATAAAGATTATGATAGTTTTTGTTTTCTTTTGTTTGTATTTGTTTGCATGAATCCTAGCTAAAGCTAGTAGTGATATATTTTATTTACTGGCACATTATATACGATTTATAAAGTTAGTACATATACATCTGTCAATGAATAAATTATAAAATATGTCGTATAGAGAATAATTATAAACATACATATACACGCGCGCACACACATAACACTCACGCACATATTCTCCCACGTTTGAACGAAATAATATCGTACTCGTCCAGTGCTTCCATATAAGGCCATTATTCCTCTCCGATGCGGTCCTCAAGAGACTGTTACCGCTGCCACGCTCACGCCACATGAGGGATGATATAAGTCGATAATTAAAATAAGACACGCTATTCGATAACAAATAAACAAACGAATACAGACCACAGCAGGTCAAGCTCCCCGGAACTGTAAAATTTCCCGATCAACCTTAAACCTTAATGCTTTAGCGATAAAATTGGAAATCTATTGAGGAAAGACAGATTGTAGTAGCGTGATGCTATGTTTGAACGGTTAAATTAAATACTTCGTTTCTCGTAATTAACGGTTTTGGGAAGACGTACATATTACTAATTAATTGGAGTTTCGTTGTTTAATGTTTTGTAGTTGATGTTTTTTTTGTAAAAGTATAGCAAATAGGTATAGCTGTTTAGTTGTTAGTTGTAGGGCTAACTTATCATAAACATCATTCCTTTATTTCTGAAAGGGTTAGTCAGTAATACGTTATACATCGTATGACGTCGTTTTATGCCATTTATTTGTTCGTCTTTCTGTGAATTCGTCAATTCTGTACTCATATAAGTAGATAAAGAAATATAAAATATCTTTCCAATCGATTTTGATGACGATGGTCAATTTAATAATAATTTATTAAATGTGTTATTCAATTTCAACGGAGATTAATCTCAATAATGTGGCACTGGTTGAAGACGCATCGAGCTTCATCCAGTTACATGGACTGAGTAGTTTAAGATTAATTTAACATCTGTTGTTTTAAATTTAAATTTTTACATTAATTCTAATTTTTAATTAAATTGAATTTAATTGTTTTTGTTAAACTAATTTCTTCTACAATTTTAATTTTGTTTTTGATCTTAATTTTAATTTTAGATGTCTGATTCTGTTTAAACATATAATGTTTTTACTAATCCTATCTCTTTGGACCCTAGTCTTATCTTTTTTTTATTACTAATCAAGTATACAAGGTTGTGCCCAGGTGAAATTCATGTTACTTTACTCTCATAGTCCGATGGATCGGCTATTCGACGTGACCTGTGAGATCAAGCGCAGGTTTTATCTATGTACTTACTTTACGAGGCATGGAGGTACCATAGTAGTATCCTTAAGAAATCAAGGCTGAAACTGAGTAATTCTTACTGAAAGAACCCAATAACATTTGGCTAACTAGGAAATCGGATCAAGATTCCAAAATTTCAAAGAAATCGCAATCGCAATTAACAGTCGTTAAGCGAGGAATCTTAGCATGACTGTGCTCTCGACCATGAGACTAACTGGGGGGTTAGTATGACATGTTATAACTTATAACCCATCATGGTTACTGTGTCAGACAAAGATGGAGCTATAGAGTATGAATAACACTATATCTCTTTTACAACTATATGGGTAGGGCCCCTGATCTATTGAGGTGTATGTGGGATTACAGTAATCCTTACTACTATTATAAATGGGAAAGTGAGCTTGTTTATTTGTTCCGCTTTCACGCCGTAACTACTGAACCGATTGCTTTGAAATTTTGCAGACGTAAACTTAGAAGTCCGGGTTAAATAATAGGGTACTCTTTATGCCGAAAAAAAAATGACATTCCCGAGGGAAATCTGAAAAGCGCGGTATAACCTAGCTTTTAAAGCAAAACTAAGCTAGCTAAGCTAAGCAAAGCTTGGAAAGCTAGTTCTTAAATAAAACAAAAATAAACGTTATTTTATATAGCTATGTTATGTCCAATTTGAAATCACTTCAGTAAGAGAAGAACTCTTAATAAAAGCCGTGTTACATTTACCTATCGTCATTAACAATATATACCTAAATAAAAAAAAAAAAATAAGAAGAAGCGTAATGACCTGTTAACACAAATAAATGCTTCTTAAAACGATGTAATTCAATTTAAATCTCAAGTGGCACAATCTGTGACAGCCATTATTCCTGGATAATTGAATTGAAAATGTCTATATCCCAAAAGCTGTGTACACACAACATCTAATAATAATGTCAAAGGTTAGCTGCGTTATTGAGAAAATGAGGGATTAGTGAATATTATGAAAGCAGTTTGTTACTGTAATGTTTAAAATAGCATTTATTTTTTTCAAATTTGGGAAAATTTGTAAAAAATAAATGCTATTTAGCTATTTTTTAATGTTTTTTAGGGATATAGTAATGAAAACTACGCAAATTGTAGTCATACTTCAGCTATACAGTCACATTAAAACCATTTTTTAAAATATTATTAACTAGGGCTTCTCCGCAATCCCGCATGATGGATTTTTGGTACGGTGAAGCAGTAATTAAACGATATTGTATGAGTAAATTGAATGGATATAAGCGTACTTGAAACCTGTATTTACAAGGTACGACGTGCAAGGTTTATCAAGTACTCTAACCTTGTGCGTGCGTAGATTTGTAATGAAACCGCAACTTCCTTCCACAATCAGTATAATTTATTTAATAAATAAACATGTGTTTATTAGGATCATAACATAATTTTCTAATTGGGATATTTGGTGGTGTGCGTTAATTCCTGGACATGTATACAACATGTCCTGAAACGCTCACCATAGATACTAGCAAATATATAGGTGGTTATAGAATGTAGCCCGAGGCTGCATTTTCAGTTGCTAGGTTCGAAAGCCCCGCGCAGGAGATTATATTAAACGGAGACCTAAACTCCTTAGTGACGTGACTGTTCTGTGAAGCAGTAATTAAACGATGTTATATGGGTTATTGCAATGAATATAAGCGTACTTGAAATCTGTATTCCTAAGGTACCACGTGCAAGGTTTAACAAGCATTAAGTTTTGCGTATCATCAAAATTATCAGTTTTAAATTTCAGATGTTTTTAGCTTTACTTTAGCTTTGACTGAAGTATTAGCATAACGCTTACGTTACGCATGAGTGTTATCAGCCTTATAATGTTCTCACTCTTAGTTTCCTTATGCTATGATATGGTTGTTTAATGTTTCCTTTCGGTGTGGTAATAATATGTAGATACGACTTCAGTGCGGGTTGATAGAGTTCACATGGGACTCATGTTTGATTCCAAGTTCTGTATTCTGAGTTTGGACAAACTAAAACTGCAAAGGGAAAAGATTCGATTTTAGTAAGTTACGCTATTACGCTTTGACGCCAAAACGGCTAAATGGATTTGAATGAAATTTGACATGTAGGTACACCATTAATTGGATGCGAATATGGGATAGGACTTTTTGTGATATCCCCACAGGATTGATATTTATGCGGGTTAAACCCCAGGACGCAGTAAGTTAGTAATAAAATGGAAACTACCAAACAGTTGGAGTAGTTTGGTACTTGGAGGGTATCTGTATGCTAAGAGGCTTACTTAACTAGTAGAAAATAACTGTTAGAGCAGATTAGGAACACTATGTTAAATTACTCTGCACTCGTCTGTTCATAACATACATTATAGTAATTACAGTAAGGGTCAAAAGTGAAAACCACTTTTGGCCCTTATTGTTAGTGCAATAAAGTTCAAAAGTGGTAATGCACTTTTGACCCTTGATTGTACATGGCGTGTAGTAAGTAAGGGCATCACGCATCTAAAAATTGCGTCACATGATTTTCATGATTTTTGCAGCTCCACCCTATACAATATGTAAAGAAAACCCTGTCCGATCCGTTAAGGTATTGTTAGGTATCGATAACTGATTCTACTAATGCCTAAAAAAATAAATATTATTTCGCAAAAAGAGGTAACTTAATACATGTGCGTTATGCAACCCCTTCCGCGGGCGCAGGGCGGGGGGCGGGGGGCAGGGCACGCGGCACCTGTGACGTGGTCGCGTCGCTATTCGCTTATAATAATACCGGTGTTGTCACTGTTTTAAAAATTACCAAATTTCAGGGAAATTGGAATTAATTCCCGGGAAAAAAGGATTATTTCAAAATTCATTAGTATTGTTACTATGATGATTATGTAAAATTTTATATTATATTTGATCAAGTGTTTACCTAACCTTTATTATCCTTATGGGTCGGACAGGGTTTTCTTTACATATTGTATATTACAGGTGGTAGAGTATAGACTATACTTGCGTTTTCTGGGATGACGTCACATATTATGCAGTTTTTACATGCTTTTTATTAGCTTCACTTGTATGTTTGCTTGTTTGTTTGTCCGTCTCTAACTCTTGTGAGCGGCTCATTACTGTAAAATGTCCCACCGTTTTCAATACGTTCGTTGGCCGAGCGGTATTAATTTGTGCAGGCAAAGTATTTAGTTTAGATTTAGATTTAGTTACTTGGGTAACGCATAATTACGAATTTTAGCACTTGCTATTCTGTCTGTTGGAGATCAAGAAAAGTTTGGTAAAAACAAATGAGCACCACTTAAGCGTTAAACCATTAAAATGTTGATAAAGTTGGTAAAGTTTTGATATTTTAGATTTGAAGTTGAAGGGTTAAATAGTTTAGACATACATATACATACATGACGTCACGAAGATGTGACTCATAGTCTCCCTTGCACCACGATGTCATATATTGTTGTACATTAAAGTGTGACGTGATTTATTGATGGAAGTAAAGTAAAGTGATGGTTGTGTGCGCAGGCGGCGGTCGGTGAGGAGCGAGCGAGGGACACATGGCCGCGCCGTCCAGCTGATAGCATGCCGGCGGCGGCGTGCAGCACCGCCCCGACCTAGACGATCACACAACGAGCGCCACATTCACGGGTACATATCATAGCATCATAAACGTGGTTCACTACTGGCCACGCGCGTGCTTTTCTTGCATTCTTTTTCTGTAAAAACCAATAAGGCTTTGCTATAGTCAAAAATAATTAAATTACAACAAAAAAAGAATACATGGTTGTACAAAACAATCAATACGAATCAATAAATCCGTTCACAATGTTTTAGAAAAATGAATTAACAATATAATATGATAGTTAAAGGAATACGACAAATCAATTAATAAACTAAAGAAGTTAGAGCGATTTTTCGATGAGTTTTCAACGATTGGCGATAGCAGGTACTTGAGTTTCAATTAAAAAAATTACAGCTATGTATGTTTAGTGATAACAATTCAGAGATACACACACACAGACACACACACAGCACACACACACACACACATACACAGAGCGCTTTAAAATATGTTTATAGTTTTTCACTGCCTATTTTAGATATCTTTTTTTCAAAATTATATAGTACTTATATGAAGTAGTTCCAATTATGAAATTAAAAAGCACGTTTTTCTTTTAATGTGGTGTTCTTATCCGAGAAATTAACTAGAAGCAATATAAACACAAGAAAACAGTTTAGTTGATTTTCTGCTCGGGCGCAAAAGTTGATCCTACATTGTGTAGAGAAATATAGAGGTGTGTAGTGTTTTGAAGGCATACGACAGGAATGGTTAGTCGTTCCTCGATTAAGTTTATGAGTTTATTATTTTGTATAATAACATAATAAATTTAGAGTCCTTGTGAAGCGGAAATGAAAGGTTAAATAATAATTTATGTTCGATTTCAGTATCTTCAGGCTGATCCCGTCAAAAGTCGGAAACAATAACGCTAGGCCATAAAGTTGTGAAATAAATTTAGTAATCTACTGCGTTTGTAGACTAATCGGTCTTAGTAAATATACCATTTAATAAAATAGCGTTGAAGGTCTTAAGTCTGTTTAAATTACATAGCGTTTATAATATTAACTTGGTTGTATATTAATGGCCATGCAGCATGCCGTTGGTGTTCTTGACGTACGACAGATTGCTCTAATTCACAAACTTGGTTACGAGGGTCGCTGATATCGAATTATGTCCACAAAACTTAGGGCCACCCCTTTAGGTAGCTAGATATACTAGGAGGCTTCAGTACCCTTTGTTCTACACAGACAAACGCAACCCGGTACGATTCGATATTGTCAAACTTACCATTCAGTGAAATCAACTCTGCTACGACACGCGCTACGAGTACGTAGCACTGTAAGCTCGTAGCGCTACGAGGTACTACGTAGTCGTACTTTGTGTTTGTGTCACTTGAATTTTGATTGTGACTTGACATCGTTGTTTCATGTCTCTATATCTTTCCATGTTGCGTTCACTGATCACCTGGATCCATAGATTTAGTATTTATATGTAATAACTTTATACCTAGGATGATTATTCAGGAACAGAGTGTTTAAATAATATGATAAATAGCTCTAGCCTTTCATTCAATTTAAAATATGAGAGCAGCAAGAACGTAATTAAAAACATTGGCTAATAAGTACTTCATTTTCTTATATATTTAAGTAGCATATTGTTAAACTAATTATAATTTTGAAAAATAATAGATGTACAGATAAGCTTTCGCCGTTTTTTAAACATGCGGACAAGCATTATCATGTAAGAGAATAATTTTGTCATATCTGGAGTAGTAATGGGCGTGTTTTTCCTCTTCCTGCATTAATGCTTCCTATTCCGTTCGTGGACTTCGTTCGTGGACTTCTCTGCGACCCCGAGTTGGGGGCGCGCGGAGACGGTTAGGGGGCTCCTTTATGGCCCCATGACCGTGGAGTTGGTCTCTCGGACCCGTCTTTGGGTTGCACCTCAGGGGGTACCGTCTTCGCACACCTAAGTCGTATCTTCGTACGATTTCAATCTTCCGCTCCGTTCTTTGTCTTCACACTTTCTAAATTTTTGAAACCACTCACGACAACTTTTCTCTCTTAAAACAGCTTCACCATAAGCTTCTACAAGCAATCGATGGGCCTCAGCTGCAGATTTCTTCAAATTAAAGAAGCATCAAAAGTTCCCACAAATGAAGTATTCGGCAAAAAACTGGACCTTTTTGTACAAAAATAAATATGTGATACTAATTCTATGCTATTACCAGATGTCCAAACTTACGATATCACATTGTATATCTGCCAATTTCGAGTGAGGACACCTTCTGTTAAACGGCGGAAACTTATTCTACACCTAATAATAGTAAAAATGATCACAGATGCAAATGTTAATCAAAAGTTAGAAATGTTAAGTAAAAGTAAAATAAACAAGAAACAAATCAAAAGTGTCCCAGTTCTCGTATTGAACATTCTCTGTCTGACCTGCCTCAATATATCAAAAATTCCACTAATTTCCCTACATTTTCCACAAGTTTTTGACATGGTTGTGGCTGAGATGCGTTGGCGACTAAATTTAAAATTCGTTTTTGATATTAGGAATTAATTTTAGCCTTCTGATCTTGTGGCCCAACCGTGAATTTCTGTTCCATATACGCACTCACAGAACGATCCAATATCAAAAAAATCCAATATCAAAAATTGGTCTCATATTATTATTTTTTGAGGACACACCGTATGTGCGCATGACTGATAATAACACATAAGGCTTATAATGAGTATTTCGTATAAAAATAAACGGCTGCAGCCTATTTGCGGAAAGTTCTCTCGCGTCGAACACCGACGCTCGTGGGAAATTTTTGTCATTGAACAGAACTTCTTCTCATTGGGGAGTCGCTGTTTAACAATTTATGTGTGTATAGGTAGACTGTTAACACGTTACCTTCTCGGTTCCACTCCGGTAAATATAAAACATTGGAGAGGCAGTCTCACCGGGGCTCGGGGGAAATTTTGTCGATCATTTGTGTCAGCAAGGTATGTACTTTATCGATATACGCGTTTGTCGGCTCATACCGTTTATCGTTATTTTGTGTAGAGTGATCCCGTTTGGATGATGGCTGGCTGTATGTGAATACTCCTTGCGCAACTACAGTTCTGTCCAAACCTTAATCTTTCGATTTGTTGCTGATAATCAACTAATATACCAATATCGGAACGGCATAGTCACTAGTCTAATTATAGCAAATCAAATCAAAAGTCTTTCATATTAGGCTGAAAATCAGCACTTGTTGGACCTTAAAAATTTTACATAATACAGTCCCCCAAAACGCCCACCCATCGACACTTCCTAGTGCATTCGCTGGGAAGAAGAAGTGGCGGAATAAACTCCCCAGCAGCACAGCTATCTGTTCATTTAAAAAAACACATGACTTTATACTATGTATAGTGATGAACACAAGAAAATACAACAACAATGAAATTATTTACCATATGCCTGCCAGCTACCACGCCAAAATACCAGTACAGCAAAAACTGCAGTCCACTGCACTGGTATCTCAGTGGAAGGCTGTGCTGTCATGGTATCGGTATCACTTGATGATGGCGCCCGCTAGGTAGGTAGCTATCTTTATTTCGCTTCTTTCTATACCAGTCGGGGGTGAGGCGAATTTACAGGTATCCCCCGAGCCCCCAGCTCATGGTACCGAAAGGAATAGTGGGGGTTTTAGTCGGTAGGAGTCAGAAATAACCCTCCGTTAAACCCAGACGGAGAGTATCTATTACGGTTTCCCCACGGTAAAAAAAGGTATTGGTCTCTCTATTTGCACCTCATTTTGCATGAGCCTTAGCTTCTCTCGTCTAGCTTCTTACAGCGCTTTAGGAGCGTTTCTTCTACTTAATAAAATTCATAAATTTATTCATTCACTGACACAGAAAGCCAGAGTCTAAGTCGTTGTGCATGAAATTTTGCACAAAAGTTCCTTATGTAACGAAAGTAAGCACTAAGGGAGGATTTTTATGCCGATTTATAATCACTATGTAAAATTAAATTATCATTAAAATCATGGTCCTCATTAGATAAGTCGACATTAATACTAACATAATTAGGGAAAGTTATCAGCCTAGGATTATTTAGGAACAGACACATGTAGTAAACTTGAAGAGTGTGTAAACTTGATATATTCGTAATTATTAACAGTAGTTCAGTATTAGAATTCATAGCATAAATTATTTTTGATTTGAGTTCAAGTCAGAGATAACCAACCATAATATAATCAGTACTTATATTAAAATCTCAAAGATCATTCACTGCCAGTAGTATTTTGCTAATTAATGTAGTACATAGATTTACCTACTTAGCAATTGAGTTCCAGGACTGTATTTACCAAGATGTAACGTAGATCCATATAAGTGTTCGTAGTACTGACTGTTGTGTATATTTATCTTGTATCTCTGCAGATACACATATGTAGATATGTACGTAGGTACCTGTCTATGACGTCAAGATTACAATTCAAATGCAGGCTGACATGTTAGTTTGGCTGTTGATTCGGCTCTAAGGAAGCCTGGCTGTGTATTGGCTGCAGTTTCCTGTTTGATTAGTAACAGTAAGTTCTATGCCGAAAGCTAGTCAAATTTGACGGAATCTATCCCGAAAATTGTACCTGTTCGAGTAGATAACACAAAATCAAAAATAGTAACACAATTACAATTGGTGTCCAAATCGATTTTCTTCAAATTGGCAAATTGTAATTCTTACTAAAATTATAAAGTGAGTTTGTTTGTTTGTACCGCTTTCACGCCGGAACTACTGAAATTGCTATGAAATTTTGCAGACGTAAAGTTAGAAATCCGGATTAAATAATAGGGTACTTATTATCATTATCGCGGAAAATTTTTGTTTCCGAGGGAAATTTAAAAAGCGCGATACAGTTGATGGATATGATACAGGAGATGGAGTCTGGGGTCCGCTTTACCAGTACAACTGCTGATATGGCTAAACTTCGACATTTTCCGTGAAGCGACTGCCGTCTGATCTCCACAACCCGAAGGCGACATCGAAGCATTGCAGTTAGACCAATTGTTGGATTTTTGAAGGCTCCAACAACCCGTAACGACTGCCATTAGATGTTCGTATGGCAACCGGGACCAACGGCTTAACGTGCTTTCCGAGGCACGACCAGACCAGTGCAAATATTCATATTCATGCATACAAATACTTGCACTGTGCGGGGATCGAACCCGCGCCACCTTGCGCAGCGGCCGCGTCCGCTACCGCTACGCCACGGAGGCTGTCATTATTCAGCTTAATGTTTCTGTAAATAAGAAAGTTTTTATACTAGCATTCGATTTCAATTTAAATCGACATTTTGGAATAAAACCAACTTAGTTTTATTGTGGCTGTGCAAACATGAACATCTTTTTACAAATCTTTTTGTTCCTTGCTCTAAAATAAAACAGTTAATTCAATAACAGCAAAGATTTCGTGAAAACAAATCACAATCATCGGCATTTTATTGGAAGCAAGCCTACCTGAATCCCAGCACACGTTGGTCAACAACATAAGCCTTTCTTAAGCCGAGCAAACATTATAAGCTGTTGTGTTTATCAGAGCGGTGCACCGCAGGGTTCTTTGTTGGGATCACCCAAATCCCACCAAATTGATAGTTTAGGGGCCCCGATATTCCCCCTCATACCCATAATCATATATGGAGGATCCCGACGGATCAGTTCGTGCGTGAAAATGGTACCCGAAACCCGATATCAGAAATGATAGTTATGTTGCTCATTGGCCTTGTTCTTGTTTAGAACAATAACGATAATTTTCGTCAGCTATAACCTTTGTTGTTAAATCAGACACTATAAGTTAACGGGGTGGGCTGTTAACATTTTATAATTAATATAATTGTTTGGGCTGCTAACATTTTGTAATTGTTAAATTAATATGGTAATGTCTGAATTAATTTATTAATTATGATAATACAGCGTTAATATTTTTTTTTAATCTTCTAACTTGGTATGTAAAGAGTCATCTATAGACCCACTGCTTATACGTGAAAACACCTTAAGAGGTCGATTGCGGCTGACATCGTGCATCTTCAACAATCAACAGCCGTTACAGGTGGTCATTAGCCCAAAAGTGTGACAACTTTTTTAACATGGGGTATCGTATTACCCCATAATTTTGCTGTGAATGTCAGATGACTGTCGTCGTCGTTGTTTTAGCCGAAAGACGTCTACTGCTGGACATAGGCCTCCCCCAAGGTTCTCACACGACTACCGGTTCTACGCTTCCCGCATCCAGCGGGCGCCTTCACCGTCGTCGGTCTGACTTGTCGGGGGCCTACCCACGCGGCGTCTACCGGTGCGTGGTCGCCACTTTAGAACCCGTCGGCCCCATCGGGCAGCGGTCTTACGGGCAGTGTGCCCGGCCCACTGCCACTTGCAATTCTTCGGTTATGGCTCCATGTAAAATACTAGTATTCAGCTACATCTAGATGCAGAATATGGTTAGATTGAAACCGATCCCAACATAACTGGTAAAAGGCTAGGCAGATGATAACAATTTAGATTTAAACTTTTCAATTATATAATTGTATGAGTTAATGGCCCCGATTCCCTTGTTTACAAACTAAACTAAATTTGAATTAAGTTAATTTTTTTTCTTTCTATTTTATTAAGCAAAAGACAGAACATAATGTGTCAGTTTAGACCTCTCAAATTAGTCCGCGCCTGACGTAAATTGATGTATTTTTAGTCGCCATGTTTATAATCGCGTCTAAATAGGCTATTTGACAGTATTCAATTATTTGTGATTTTTTGCTTTAATTGCATAAAATGAGGGTTCTTTATATCATTTACAAGAGTTTTAATAAAAAATAATAACAATTATTATATCCAAAACACAAAAATATGTTTGGCTTTTTGTTTCTCGCGCCACACATTGTGAAACGATCCGGATTGGCTAATGTCGCGATGACGTCATACGCGCATCATCGCTTGTTTTCGGCAAACTTATAAACTGTTTTTCGGGGGTTTTTATCGATTTATTTGTACAACCCAGTACAGCACACCACTTGTAAACCATTTTATTAGATAACAACAGCAAATAATAATTAAAAACAAACACCACTGAGAACCGAAAACCGCTTGTGACGTCACTTACCAGGCGCAACGCCATATTGCTGATTATATCGTTTTCGCGGCTTATTTGAATTTTGAATTTTTATTTGCATATTTCTTACGAAATACGTATTTAAAATTAAAAAAAAATACTTTGGGTGAACTTCCTAACCGCAACCAAGTAATTCAAGATAAAAATTATAAATCTGTCAAATAGCCTATTGTCTATGGAAAATCTTAATTTGACAAGATTAAACATAAATGTTGTCTGCTAGCCTTTTCTTAATGAAATAGAAAGAATAGATAGATGAATGATGAATAGATAGTTTGTGAACAAGTAATTACAAATTGTAATGTAACAGTGTACTCCTCGTTGAAAAGCTCAATAATAAAAAAATAGTTATATTGATATAAGATTATATGTACTTTCTAAGTATATCTTGAACACCAATGACTGAATAAATAGTGAAGGAAAACATCTTGAGGAAACCTGGACTTTAAGTCTGAAATCGCCAACCCGCATTGAGCAAGTGTGGTGATTACGTTCAATCCTTCCCTGTATTAGACAAGGCCTGTGCCCAGTAGTGGGATCATTAAAAAAGGTTGATGATGATGAAGATTTAAATTTCATTGCTTTGACATATCTCTCGGGACCCTAGGATCCCAGATCTTTGGAAGGCATACTAGGGTCCGAATGTTACTCCCAGAGACCCGTTAGACGTTATCAATGAAGTGAGGCACCATTATCCCTGTTCACACCTGTGCACAAAGGACAACCCCGGTTGGTGTAGGACTATTGCAAGATATGAAAACAAAAGTTATGCTATGAACGGGCTGGCTAGGACTATGTTAAAACTATAGCCACTGCGTTATTAATGTGACGAGCACATCAATAATGGAGTCTTGATAACAGCCGCTAGCAGATAGTGTCATAGCGACAAAGAAGCAACATCCTTTATTGAAATATACAAACTTCTTTAGCGACGCCGACGTTGAGAACTTTTGCTGGATAAGGAAAAAGCACTGAATTCGCGTAAGCGTGACCGACTTGACACCGTAATAGTTTTTTGCTTATTATTTTTTGTATATTCTGTGTTTTTATTGATTTCAGTTTTCACTTTTGTAGGTCGGTCCCACGACAGATTTTTTTTTATTACTACAGTAATAAAGCAATTAAATCATAAAACTACACCCAATTTGTTAGAAACGCCGAAATATGAGTACAGAGTACTCCTTACACTACGTAAGGAGCAGATGTAGAGGCGGCGCTGTTCCACGAGCGGTCATTAGTTACGTGTCTCATTTGTCACGTAGTTTGTACAAGAGTTTTTCTTTCTTATTCTGTTCGCGGCCTCTCATTAATGCCCATCGTTGCTGGGTCGGACGAAGTTAATTCATTTTTCTAATAGAGCGGCCCCTGGCCTAATAAGGCCTGGGCTTTGGCGGCTTAGACTTTCGAATAGACTACTGGACTCGGCCAGCCTATCAAACTGCCTTCCTACTAAAGTTTGTAGCGGTCCCCCGACGCGCAGCTGTGTAAAACACAACTTTAAACGCAGACGTGTAATACAAAAAGTTTGTCACTACCCCGAGGGAGCCTGAAAAATAGACACTCTATTTAGTTTTCAGAATATTATTTTGCTTTATTACCTTCGTGGGAATACATGTTGTTATATGTAAAGCCTACATGAGACTGTATTCGCAGTACACTGGGTGAAATTTTCTAGGGGGCGTGCGTGGTCTAAGTCCGAAACTAAGCGAAAAATATTCAAAAGAGTCTACGGCTCGATTTAGATGTAAACTAAAAGTGCATCATTGGATTTTTGAAAACCAATATTTCTCATCATCATCTCAGCGTTAATCCCAGTCGCATCCGCAGCTTTTTCAGCTTTGGAGTCTGGTGTCTGCTTTACCAGTCTAACTGCTGATTTTGGCTAAACTTCGATATTTTCCGAGAAGCGACTACCGTCTGACCTCCACAAACCGAAGGCCATATCTAAGCTTACAGTTAGACCAATTGTTAGACTTTTGAGGGCTCCAACAACCCGTAACGACTGCCACTAGATGTTTGTATGGCAACCGGGACCAACGGCTTAACGTGCTTTCCTAGGTACGATCAGACCAGTGCAAATATTCATATTCATGCATAGAAATATTTGCACTGCGCGGGTATCGAACCCGCGCCACCTTGCGCAGTGGTCGCGTTCGCTACCGCTACGCCACGGAGGCTGTCCGTGTAAAACCAATATTGCTATTCGGGGCAAAGGATTTTGAGTATTATTTCTTCGTAGTTCGAGCATATTCAATAGTAAATGTGCCGGTAGCCAAGGGTATTCATTCCTTATATTCAAACCTGAAACGTTGGATAACATTGGAAGTATTGAAAGTTAACATAATAGATTTTACATAAAGTACCTATTTGAACGTTCAATACGTTATACGTCTATTTTATGTATGTATCTTGACTATAAAAAGAAATGTAAAAGTCCATTCACAGTGATTTTACCTCTGACAGTGACAACCTTATAATAACGTCAATAAATATCAAAATTATTGACAAACCTGTCAGTGGCAGCAATCCAACAGCAACCTTATTAAAATTGCTATAAGGATCACTCTGGCGTTAACAGTGAAGCAACATCAGAGGTAAAATAACAGTGAAAGGACTGTAGGTATATCGGTTATTAAAGAAAAAATATTTTCGGGTCCTGGAAAGTGGAACTACGAAGAATAGAATAAAACAGATATTCAGTGAATTTCAGTTATCAAAATATTCAAGTGTGTAAGATAAGATATACACACGCCGAAAAAGAGAAACAAAATATTCAACATGAATTTCTATTCACATAACAAGAAAGTGGTATAACTTTTTGGTTGAGGGCTCTTCGTATGCATGAGTGAAATTCGTTCTAGAAACCCGCAACCGGCAAGTTTTCTTGAGGACATGCATGAATAAGTAAAGGCATTTGTCGAAGAAAATGAGAGAGTTTAGTTAAAAGCGGTAGGTATACAAGCCGACGGCAGTTTGTGTGTTTGCACAGGACGGCGTGTGACCTGCCGCTTTAAGCTTGGTTCCACGACAGCACATTGTTACTATTATTTGCCCGACCCCTTTCTCGAATTAGTGTTATAAAAATACAAAATTTGGCGCACACTACAGGCTCAGTCATAGGACATGTTTCTAGTTAAAATTTAATTTCCCTGTAAAACAGGCAGATGTCATTAAAGCGTACTCTACCCTTGTTTGTAGAGGACTTGAGATGATAGTGTAAAAGTAAATATTTTAACCCTTCTACCCTTTACGTATTTCGAGCTAAATACCTGATGTCTATTTTTATTTATTTATTTAGATTTACCAACGTTTGATTAATTCTTACAATGATAAACATGATGTTTTAAAAATAGTTATATATAACAAACACTTACAGGTAAATTCGACATCTTACTAGACAATTAAATTTTGTTTATTAAGTATTTTTTATAGTAGGTATCTAATTAAAGGTGAAACAAAGAAGTTTACATTTGTATTTAACTGTTAGCCATAACTTTTCGGATACCACTAAGCGAGTCAAAATTGAAGTCAACCATGTCACTGTATTTGTTTACAAGCCTGTAGAGTCGAGGATTCGGAGAATTCGATCCGAAAACTGTTCTTCGGAATGTTGCGGAGAAGGGAGTTATTTTGTGTCTGATATCTGCTAGGTACGCGTAAGTTTAACATAGCTAATAATGGGGGGCTATCTATGCAATGATTTAATAACTGATTTTTTGATTCGTTTTTATACACAAGTAAGGAGGTTTCTCCGCTTGATGTCCGTTTTTGTTGTTCACTGTTGTACAGGAAATCAGCACAACATTACTAACGACTTACCTCGCATTAGTTTTGCTCAGGAAAAGGTTTTTTTCTTCATCTATCTAATTCTAATAAATCTAATCTATCTAATCTATATCTAGAGAAAAAAAAACTCGGTTGTATTCTACTGGAACAGGAATAATAATAACGAAAAACAGACATTTAATTTACTGGCGTATTACGTGAAATATTATTGCTGGGGATAAAATAAAGTTGTTTTAATTGATAGATAGACACGAAAGTGCTATTATTGTTTTAAGCTTCCAGAACTTAATGGACATTTCAAATTCAATTTCGAACTGAGAGCGATTTTTGTTTGTGTTATTCATAAAGATTCAGCTGTTGGGTTTACGCCTTTACATAAACAAATAGGGATTCAGAAATACACACTTAGAGAAAAATCTGGCGTTTCCAATTTGAGGGGTAGGTGTACCCCACGATACCCTTGCGAAGGGTAGCGTTTGAAGATGGCTATTTGATTTTTGTTACGGCAGCGTTTCTATGTCTTTAATTCAATGGTTCTTTGAGGGTTGATAACGAAATATGCTCGCAATTTCAGAGTTATCACGTACTTACATTACCTTTCTGCTTTCAAAAGATTCGTGTAAAAGGTTGTAATTACTAACCTTTCACCAAAATCCTTCTCACAGCTTATAAAAATGTTATTTCGATCTGGGGTTATACTCGGGTGCATCGTTAAATAAATAAACGGAGTTCCAATACTGCGACCGCGGAAATGGAAAAATACTTGTTACCCGCCATATATGGCACTTTATTATTTCATACTTGGAATGCAAGCGGAATATAAGATTTGTTTTCATGTGCAAACAGTAGCAGTACCAAATGCATACAAGTTAGATTGATAATAGCCTACAATAATAACTAGATACAAAGTTATTTCGCATTAGTTTTGCTGTCGTGGTGGCCTAATGGTTAAAACACCAGCCTTGAAGTATGAGTGTGCGGGTTTGATTCCAGGTCAGGCAAGTACCAATGTAACTTTTCTAAGTTATCTATACTTTCTAAGTAAATCTTGGACACGAATGACTGATTAAAAGGCGAAGGAAAACATCTTGAGGAAACCTGGACTTTAAGTCTGAAATCGCCAACCCGCATTAAACAAGCGTGGTGATTACGCTCAATCCTTCTCTGTGTATAGGAGACCTGTGCCCAGCAGTGTGACGTTAAAAAGGTTGATGATGATGAAGTTATCTAGGTCTCTTATTCTTAAAATGATTGATATCTCGAATGTTAAACTCACAACTGAGCAACAACAATATCTGTAGAGAAATTCGACCTAAAAATATTGCAACAGTGGCTTACGAAAACCGTAAATCTTTCCCGACAGAGAAATTGTCGACATGGAGAGGTTGACTATGAGCGATCTCGTTTGCCCCTTCATACAAATGTGTTAAGTTACTTCGGTAACTTTTGTGAGGTCCTCTAAAGAGGACATTATTGCAAAGGAGGAAATGGGCGTCGGAAGATGCCGGGGATATGTACTGGGTCGTCTATATAGAGCATTCCTCATAAAGTACATATGTTTACGAGCAATACCGCTGTACAGTACATGTCCCTCGTAAAATGGAAATACACCGGCTTCATTATGCGTGCTACTTTCGTCCAAAAGGATTTTTCACAATCGAAGTGAATTTAATTGCAAAAACGAAGTGGTTTTTTGCTGATGCTTGGTGCTTTTAAGGATTTTATTTAATCCTTAATAATATTATAAATGGGAAAGTGGGTTTGTTTGTTTGTTTGTTCCGCTTTCACGCCGTAACTACTGAACCGATTGCTTTGAAATTTTGCAGACGTAAAATTAGAAGTCCAGATTAAATAACAGGGTACTTTTTATACCGGAAAAATTAGATATTCCCGAAGGAAATATAAAACCCGCGATATAGCCGAATTCCATGCGGGCGCAGCCACGGGCGGAAATCTAGTAAATTATAAACTAGCGCTTGACTGCAATACCGCCTGATGGTAAGCAGTGACGCAATCGTTGATGGTAAAGCGCACTAGTTTATTAAGACCCTATTCACTCTAGACTTGAAGACACTCAAATTGTAGTCCGAAGTCAACTAGGAATTCTTATAGTTCCGCCAAGCCTGTCTGTCTGTCAGTCAGTCCGTGGATAATCTCAGTGACCGCTAAGAATAGAGACCGGAAATTTGGTACCACTAAGTATATTAATCACACTGAGAAAGTGCTAAAATAAAAAGGTGGAAAAGACACACACACGTAAAAAGGAGAGCGAATTTTTTAGCTTGTGATATTTTGTTGGAAAAAGGGGTTTATTAAAAATATTTTTTTATAATGTTAATATTTTTGGAAATAGTCACTCCGAATGTAAAAATAAAAGCATCCCACCCCCTATAACTTTTGAACCATAGTTTAGAAAAATCTAAAAAAAATCTCAATACATTTGAGATTTTAAGATCTTTAAAAATATTTTTATTAAAGTTATTTTGAACTAATTTTTTTAAAATAAGTTTGTAAATTAACTGCATATGCAAGCATTTATTATATTAATTTGCATATTTTATTATCCTGAACGTATATTCTTTATAATTCCAGAACGGGTCTGAGCAGTTGTGTTGCGATGTGTGCCGGGTACGATGTGCCTAATGTTGTTGTGTCGGGAGTTTGGTCGTGAAGGCTCTCCAGATCATCCTCTGGCGCAGCATCGTTGGTCGTGTTGTTGGGTTAAACATTGCATCGCCTCGCTCAACTGCCGTCTTCCTTCCTATTCACTCAGTTTTTTTGAGTGAATAGGCTTAATAAGCTAGTGTGCTTTACCATCAACGATTGCATCACTGCTTACCATCAGGCGGGATTGCAGTCAAGCACTAGTTTATAACTATTAAAAAAAAAAAAAAAAAAAATTAAAGTCGGTTCACAGAATTCAAAATTACCACCGAAAATCCGACATACATAATCCGTCTAATTTGTATAAATTAGTAACCCAATTTCACGAGCGATGGCGCTGTACACCGCGGTGTTAAATTTTTTTCTGAGTTTATGTAGTCAGGATGGGTATGAGCTATAGAATAGTTGTTGGAAGTAACAATAAGTCTTTCTTTAGTAATCACCGTTCTTTGTAGGCCCGTTTTTATAGTAATATTATATATAGTAGCTCGTTTTATTTGTCAAGTTAATGTAACAAACAGCCTATTTTTTAACTCTTATTTAACTCTTAAGTGAGGTCGTTTATTGTAACGTACGGGAAACTACGGAACTCTACACCGAACGTGGGCCGATATTTTTTTTAGTTAGTTAGGTAGTTGTTATATAAAGAACACATGATTTATTATGCTCCAAACAAATTATATCGGCGCTATCTTTCAATTCTCTTAGCGGAAAGCATTTGTAGGTGCAACCCTGAAAATGCCTCCGTGAAGAAATTCAATCAGAAAATGTAAAGAGTAAGCAAAACACAGTTCAGAATGATAACCGAGGGGCAATCTGGATTAATCCAGGGCTAAACCAATTGCCGTAGTTTTAATTTTCCCTTAAAGGTAAGAATAAAAATTACTTTTAATTTTCTGCCATAGTATTACAATTAAAGCGAGTAACATGACAAACAAATAACTTTGCGCGAAACCTGACTAACTAGGCGACAAAGTGATGTAAAATTTCTCGTCTGACGCAATGAAACAGACCCCCGAGGCGTAAAGAATGCTAACGGGAGGCAGAAGGACGAGGAAACACTAACTTGGAGTAGTTTAGTGTTGACATGGGCGAGGGACATGGGGAAGTCCCCGCCCCTTATTTGATGGACCCCGAAGCGGTGCACGGGGTAGTTTAATACCCCACTACCCCGTGCAGGAGACGAGGTCCGGATAGACCGGGCCAGCACGAGGGTGTGGAGCCGTGGAAGAATTTAGACTTTCGCGGCCCTACGCGCGTTCGTGATAGAAGAGACACCGGGGTGGTTTTAGTCAGTAAAAGTCTGACAGACCCCGCCGCCCACCCCAGGGTGGTGGACATCCTATGAGGATTTCTAACCAGAAAAAAAATAGTTTAGTGTTGACATGAAGCACATTAACGCGCATACTATCACGAGATACGAGCAGTACGAACTCGTTCCGATTTGTTATCTACGTCATAGCTGCTCGTGTCTGCGTCACGTCGACGTCACCGCTTACGTCATGCCTTTTATGGAGATGCAACCAAGTCCTCGCCCGGTCCATGACCGCCAGAACGAGACGTCTATATGTAGCTACTTGAATTTTGATGCTCATATTAAAACATTGTTGTTCTTAAACTAGTTTGCGAATTTCTCGATCCACTCGGAGTACCTTGAACCCTTAGAACTCGTATAAAAGAAAAATAGGATAAACTAGGAGTAAACAAAAGTTTTCACGTTCATGGGAACAGTCAGTTTATCTGTTTCGTTTATGTATGTTACCTGCGGGTGAAGAGCCGGACTCCAGTCCATAAAACAAAAATAGATTTATTTATTCGACGTTTGTGTGGGCGTGATAGTGAATTATTTGATAGTTTATGGTTGTACGGCGCGGCGGATTTGTTCGTAAACATTAAGTAGTGGTTGTATGAGGGTCGAATGTTGTCATATTGTATTGTGTTTTTTTTCATTCAGGTTATGACTTCTGTACTTCTGTACGAGAACCTCAAACACAAAAAAAGAGACTCTTTATTTCCAGTTGTACAATTTTAGCATTACCACTTGGAACAACAAGATAAATTTGTGATATAAATTGTAGGTTCATACGGAGTTGGAAACCTTTGACACACAAGCTACCATTAAACTTTATTATGGGTGTCAGGACTCCCAAGTTAACACCAGTTAGATAAATAAAATTTGCGCAAATATTTGTATGCATGGATATGAATATTTGCGCGGGTCTGGTTGTGCCTCGGAAAGCACGCTAAGCCGTTGGTCCCGGTTGCCATACGAATATCTAATGGCAGTCGTTACGTGTTGTTGGAGCTCTCAAAAGTCCAACAATTGGTCTAGCTGCAATGCTTCGTATCACTTTCGGTGGAGAGCAGACGGTAGTCGCTTCATGAAAAATATCGAAAGTTTAGCTAAAATAAGCAGTAGCAGACTGTTAAAGCGGACCCCAGACTCCAAAGCTGAAAAAGCTTCGGATGCGACTGGGATTAACGCTGAGATGATGATGAAATAATTTGATGACCGCCGCTCTTTAAACGGTGAAGGTTAAATAGTGAGGAAACAGTATGTGCTAGAATCGAAATTTTAAAGTAAAAAATTGGGATATCTACCGACCTACATTGAGCCCGCGTGTTAGATAACAGTCCAGTCCTTCTCAAAGAACCTGTGAATTTTATAGGCTGATAATAGTGTTTTTGTAGTCATCATCATCATCTCAGCGTTAATCCCAGTCGCATCCGTAGCTTTTCAGCTTTGGAAGAGTCTGTGGGACCACAGACTCTTTTTTACTTCTTCTTTACCAGTCTAACTGCTGCTTTTGGCTTAACTTCGATATTTTCCGTGAAGCGACTGCCGTCTGACCTCCACAACCCGAAGGCGATATTTAAGCATTGCAGTTAAACCAATTGTTAGACATTTGAGGGCTCCAACAACCCGTAACGGCTGCCACTAGATGTTCGTATGGCAACCGGGACCAATGGCTTAACGTGCTTTCCGAGGCACGACCAGACCAGTGCAAATATTCATATTCATGCATACAAATATTTGCACTGTGCGGGGATCGAAACCGCGCCTCTGCGCAACGGCCGCGTTCGGTACCGCTACGCCGCGGAGGCTGTCAAGTAGTAGTTGTAGTGATAATTATAGCAGTAAATAATCTATTTCCATTTCCAATGATCGAATAATTCTACATATGTATAGTACACACGTGTGTAGCAGATCAAGGTGTTAATATAGGCGCTCGTGCGTTTAAGTCGGCAGTCGTGATCTATTCGGAAACTCATATCCGCTTAATTTAATGCTAGCGCAGTAATCTGATTAGAGAGGTCAGTGAAATCAACTTGTACTTACCAACCCAGCTAAATGTATTTCATACTCGACTGCCTATCATTTAATTTGGATGCTTTGGTGACAGTTTTACGAGTGTTAAGCGATGGATGGAATGTGTGAAGGATGATATGGCTAAGAAGGGGGTGAATGCCGAGATGGCTTCTGATAGGGATGTATGGAAGAAAAAGACATGTTGCGCCGACCCTAAATAGATTGGGATAAGGACAGGAGAATGATGATGGTGACAGTTTTAGAGAGGGGCATTCTCCCAACCGTTTTTATTGAGTAAAAAGCTATCTATAATTTTTGTATAATGATAAGGAGTTTGTTTGTTTAAATTTGCTAATCTCTGGAACTGGCAGTTGTATTTGAAAAAAATATTTTTGCACTATGTAATATGTAAAGAAAACCCTGTCCGATCCGTGAAGGTATTGTGAGGTATCGATAACTGATTCTACTAATGGATACAAAGCCGGGCTAAACTTAAAAAAAAACCCCTAAAAAATAAAAATTATTTGGCAAAAAGAGGTAAGTTAATACATGTGCGGCAGGCAACCCTTCCACGGGCGCACGGGGGACAGGGCACGCGGCACGTGGTCGCATCGCTTATAATAATACCGCCAAAATGGTGTTGTCACTTTTTTTAAAATTACCTAATTCCGGGGAAGCTGGAATTAATTCGCGGGAAAAAAAATATTTCAAAATTCATTAGTATTGTTACTATGATGATTATGTAAAATTTCATATTTTATTTATCATGTAAAGGAAGTGCACAAACAGGCTAGATTAGACTATCAATGGTATTTGTGTGCAGGGAAACCTGAAAGTGGACCTATATTTGAGCAAATGTGTATGAGTCGCAGAATTTTTAAATCGCGACTCAGATATTGTCAAAATAATCAGGAGCAAATAAGAATGGATATCCTTGCCACACAGCACTCTGATAAAAGTTTTCAGAAGTTTTGGAAGGGTACCAAACAACTAAATGGTAATGTGAAGCTACCTGTCAGCATTGAGGGTAGTGATGACCCCAAGGAAATTGCTAACTCATTTAAGCAGCATTTTCAGGTGAGTTCCTTATTGCCGTGGGTGCTGGAATCTGAACCCCAGGCGATCACTCACCCCATAGGTTTTTCAAGTAAAGAGGTTTCCAGTGTTATAGAAAGTATGAAACGAGGGAACTCGCCTGGGCATGATGGACTCAGTTTTCAGCACCTACGGCATGCGGGCGTTCATTTATGCAGAGTACTGGCTATGTTTTTTACGCTCTGTATCCGGCACTCCTACCTACCGCCTGACCTGATGAGAACTATTGTGGTCCCTATAGTTAAAAATAAAACAGCCGACACCTCAAGTAGAAATAACTATAGACCAATATCTTTGGCAACCATAATAGCAAAGGTACTTGATGGATTGTTGGATAAACAACTTGCTAAATATACTTCGCTAGGGGACACGCAGTTTGGTTTTAGGGAAGGATTATCTACAGAGGGTGCAATACTATGTCTAAAGGAAACAGTTAACTATTATGTAAAGCGCAAGACACCTGTGTATGCCTGTTTCTTGGATTTGTCCAGGGCTTTTGATCGTATGTCTTATAATAAGCTTTGGGCAAAGCTAAGAAACTTAGGTGTGCCGGGTGATCTAATTGATATGTTGAGTTTCTGGTACAACAGCCAACGAAATGCTGTAAAGTGGGGTAATGTATATTCTGATGAATACTCTTTAGAGTGCGGTGTTAGGCAGGGGGGTCTGACTTCTCCTCGATTGTTTAATATATATATATAAACCAGTTAGTTGAGGAGCTTAGCAGTACACATGTCGGCTGCCACATTGATAATATTTGTGTGAATAATCTTAGTTATGCAGACGATATGGTGCTGCTGAGCCCCTCAATTGGTGGTCTTAGAAAGCTGTTAAGATTATGTGAAACCTATGCACTTGAGCACGGCCTGGAGTATAATGTGAGTAAGAGTGAGTACATGCTATTTAAATGCAAAAGTAATTCCTTTAACGTCGAACCATCCTCTTTCACACCACTTTTGCTCAATGGAATGCCTCTAGGTCGAGTTACAAGATTTAAATATTTAGGACACGTGATGACAGAAAATGTTCGTGACGAGGAGGATATTGAGAGGGAGCGCAGGGCGCTGTCGGTTCGTGGTAATATGCTGGCACATAGGTTCGCTAGGTGTACGGCGCCTGTCAAAATTACGCTGTTCAAAGCGTATTGTCAGGCGTTTTACACCTGTGGCTTGTGGGCCAGCTTTACACAGAGGACCTATAGCGCCTTGCGTGTCCTTTATAACAACATTTTCAGGTCACTGTTCCGCCTCCCTCGATATTGTAGTGCATCTGGCATGTTTGCCGACGCGAGCGTTGACGGCTTTCACGCGTTGATGAGGAAGAAAGTGGCGTCGGTTGTAAGGCGGGTTCGGGGGAGTCGAAACGGTGCCCTTAAATGGATAGGAGAGACAACTGACACTGTTCTTCTGAAGAGGTTCACTGAACTTCATATTCGGGGGTTTGATAAGCCCTTTTTGTAATGTCTAGTGATGTGCACATTTTATTAATTATTATTTTTTATTATTTAGTATTTTTATTATGGACTTTTGTTTTGTCTGAAAATAAACGATTATTATATTATTATTATTTGGTCATGTGTTTACCTAACATTTATTATTCTTTTGGCTCGGACGAGGTTTTCTTTACATATTGTATACCTAGTCCAATTCTCGGGGAAAGTTTTTAACACTATGCTAGAACTCTTAAGAGCCGAGATTAAAGAAATAAAGTAAGAACCAATGACCTCTATTACCTTGGTCACAAACTAAACTATATTTCAGTTTTGGGGTTGACGTATCCGTGTGGATAAAAAACCCTTATCCATACTAATATTATAAATGCGAAAGTAACTCTGTTTGTCTGTCTGTTACGCTTTCCCGCTTAAACCTCTCAACCGATTTCGATGAAATTTGCCACAGACTTTATCCCGGAAAATTTGATATTCCCGAGGGAAATTTAAAAAGCGCGATATAACCGAACTCCACGCGGGCGAAGCCGCGGGCGGAAAGCTAGTCCATACTAATATTATAAATGCGAAAGTAACTCTGTCTGTCTGTCTGTCTGTCTGTTACGCTTTCCCGCCTAAAGCTCTCAATGGATTTTGATGAAATTTGGTACAGACAATCTTTGGACCCTGAGAAAAAACATAGGCTACCTTTTATCCCGGAAAAAATTGATATTCCCGAGGGAAATCTAAAAAGCGCGGTATAACCGAACACCACGCAGGCGAAGACGTGGGCGGAAAGCACACAATCTTAAGACCCTGAGAAAGGACCTAGGCTACCTTTTATCCCGGAAAAATTTGATGTTCCCGAGGGAAATCTAAAAAGCGCGAGATAACCGAAATTTACGCGGGCGAAGCCGCGGGCGGAAAGCTAGTATTATTATAAATGGGAAAGTGAGTTTGTTTGTTCTGCTTTCACACTGTAACTACTGAACCGATTGCTTTGAAATTTTGTAGACGTAAAGTTAGAAATCCGGATTAGGATATGATAGGGTACTTCTTACCCCGGAAAAATTTGGTGTTGCCGAAGGAAATCTGAAAAGCACGATAAAATCGAACTCCACGCGGGCGAAGCCGCGGGCGGAAAGCTAGTAATAAATAAGGGAGAATAAAAAAAAATCAGTTTAGTGCATTTTTTCTTTCTAATTCATTATGAAAAGAAAAGAAGATAAAGTAGGTAGTTTAGTTCTGTCAAATTAATATACCTACTTCATAGACAGTTTACATGTGATTAAAAACATGGCTACTAAAAAGGGACCTACGTCAGGCGCTGACTAATTTGACAGGACTAAACAAATATTTAAATTCTCTCCTTTTCTTAATGAAATAGAAGGAAAAGGATGTAATGTAATAGGAAATCGGTTGTCATGGTACGGGCATGTGTTACGGAGAACTGAGGAGAATGTCGTGAGGAGAGTCTTAATTATGAATGTTGATGGCTATAAGAGTAGGGGAAGACCAAAGGAACGATGGATGGAATGTGTGAAGGATGATATGGCTAAGAAGGGGGTGACTGCCGAGATGGCTTCTGATAGGGATGCATGGAAGAAAAAGACATGTTGCGCCGACCCCCAATAAATTGGGATAAGGGCAGGAGAATGATGATGATGATGAGAAAGAAAAGAATGCAATGAACTTATTTTTTTTTATCCATACTAATATTATAAATGCAAAAGTAACTCTGTCTGTCTGTCTGTCTGTCTGTCTGTCTGTCTGTTACGCTTTCCCGCCTAAACCTCTCAACCGATTTTGATGAAATTTGGCACAGACAATCTTTAGACCCTGAGAAAGAACATAGGCTACCTTTTATCCCGGAAAAATTTGATATTCCCGAGGGAAATCTAAAATGCGCGATATAACCGAACTCCACGCGGGCGAAGCCGCGGCCGGAAAGCTAGTTATGAATGTTGATGGCTATAAGAGTAGGGGAAGACCAAAGAAACGATGGATGGAATGTGTGAAGGATGATATGGCTAAGAAGGGGGTGACTGCCGAGATGGCTTCTGATAGGGATGTATGGAAGAAAAAGACATGTTGCGCCGACCCCAAATAAATTGGGATAAGGGCAGGAGAATGATGATGATGATGAGAAAGAAAAGAATGCAATGAACTTAATTTTTTTTTTATCCATACTAATATTATAAATGCAAAAGTAACTCTGTCTGTCTGTCTGTCTGTTACGCTTTCCCGTTTAAACCTCTCAACCGATTTTGATGAAATTTGGCACAGACAATCTTTAGACCCTGAGAAAGAACATAGGCTACCTTTTATCCGGGAAAAAAATTGATGTTCCCGATGGAAATCTAAAAAGCGCGATATAACCCAACTCCATGCGGGCGAAGCCGCGGGCGGAAAGCTACTTATTTATAAACCAGCGCTTGACCGCAATCCCGCCTGATGGTAAGCAGCGATGCGATCGTTGATGGTAAAGCGTGCTAGTTTATTAAGAGCCTATTCACTCTAGCCTTGAAGACACTCAAATTATAATATTCTAATTTAGTTTATGAAGAAGGGAATCGGAGCGGATGCTAAGCGAAAAGGAAGTAGGTAATAGCGCGGGCAGGCGATACGATGATGGGACGGTTGGTTGGGTTAACAAGAAAATTCACGCCTACGAAGTGTTGGGCAGACGCTAGTTAATTATAAAAGAACTAGCTGTTGCCCGCCACTCCGTCCGCGTGAACTTCAGTTCATAAGCGCCTGTTAAAATAATGGGAGCAATATGTACGTCCGCTCCCATTTTCGCAAAATTTTTTGTTACTTCTCTGCTCCTATTAATCATAGCGGGATGTTATAATTATAGCCTATGTCCTTTGTTAGGCTCTAGACTATCTGTGTACCAAATTTCATTCCAATCGGTTCAGTAGTTTTGGCGTGAAAGCCGCACAGACAGACAGAGATACTTTCTCATTTATAATATTACTAGCTGTTTCCCGCGACTCCGTTCGCGTGGACTTCAGTTCACAGCGCGTGATGCTTGCATTAAATTAAAAAAAAACTCAGTTGATAAAAAAAAAATGCCTGTTAAAATAATGGGAGCAATATATACGTCCGCGCTAGCTCCCGTTTTCGCATTACAATCGGTTGAGTAGTTTTGGCGTGAAAGCCGGACAGACAGACAGAAATACTTTCGCATTTATAATATTAGTATGGATAGTATGGATTTCATTGCAATCGGTAAGAATTCTTCTAAGGCATACTTGGATATAACCTTTAGTAAAACCACCTGTCAGTTATCCTTTAAAATATTTGATCGAATTTCATAGTTACCGGTACCCAGAATAGCCGGAATAGTTACGTCAGCCCTTAGTCTGCATTACTGAGGGAAATTAAATTTTCACGCAAACCGTGATTTCGATTTTGTGTCTAATCAAAACTGATACCTTTGACCCTTTGTATATTTGATGTTGAAATTTGGATTGATGATAAGCCATTGAAACTTTTATGCGTATAGGTAGGTATTTCAGAAATACAAAATACTGTTGGAAATACACAGGATTTTAGGATTACTTTATTTATAGCTGTTGTACGAATATTTAAAGTATTCCGTGGAATTTGAGATAAGGTTTCAACAACCCGCTTAATTTGTCATTAGCCGAATAAAGAAATTCAAATTGAAATAAAGGGAAATCAGGATAATCAGATGGAATATAAATCAGCATTTGTGGGTTCAAATTAAGCGCTCAGAGCGATCCGCTCGGAGGCTTATGCTCAATCTCTACTAATAGCATGCAATTCAGCAGGAATGGAAGAATTGTATGTTGCTTTAAATGTATATATATACAGGGTGGCAGGGTCATCGACGCGCTAACATCTATATGAGGTTTGATGCTGCCTCCTCCCCCCCCTTTTGGGTGGGAAATTATCAAATAATTTTTACTGACAACAAACCACCCGTGTCCATTAATTTGCCTGTGCTAGAGCCAAGGTATCTTTTTAGAACAACCGACGGCCCTGGTATGCTGGCCCCCTGAATGGATCCCAGCGTATCATCATCATCGTCATCAACCTATTTATTGTCTTACTGCTGGGCAAAGGTCTCTTCTCATACAGAGACGGATTGAGCGTAATCACCACGCTTGCTCAATGTGGATTCCAAGTCCAGGTTTCCTCAAGATGTTTTCCTTCACCTTATAATCAGTCAGTGGTGTCCAAGATATAATTAGACAGTACATATAACTTAGAAAAGCGTATATGTTTTCCAAGCCAAGTACATGACTGCAGAATTCCTGGTTTCAGTTTGCGCGTCGACATTGATTTAAGGTACTTTATAAGCTTAGCTTTTAGGATTGAATGGACTATCAAAAGGACTCATCGAATTCGGCGTCAAGCTTGTGGTCACATTATAAGGGTCATGGCATGACGTTAAAGCCTTACAGCTTTCTTAAGATTCGAACTATCAAATGCAAAAATATTAATTCCGATTGGTATTATTAGAATTCCGATTGGTTTAATTATTATTCCGATTGGAAGTGATGTCTACGCGTCCAAACAAAAGAAAACAGTTTCTTAAGCTTTATCACCCAGTGGCAATAACGTATACAAAAAGCGTATTTTGCTACACTTCGCAAATTGAAATGTAATAACGTATACAAAAAGCGTATTTTGCTACACTTCGCAAATTTAAATGTATTTTGTTATACTTAGCAAAAATAATGAATGTTGCTTTACTTAGTAAAACATATTTTTTATACGTGATAAACTACATAGCACTTGACTTACTACTCCTACCCGATGGTAAGCAGTGATGCAATGATTGATGGTAAGGAGCACTGGTTTATTAAAAAAAAAGTCGTGTACGAGACCAAAAAGCTCCTATCACAGCATGATGCAGTGACATTTCAATACAAGAGTCGCAGCGATTTATTTTGTAATGAAAATTATGATGTGTTCTGTACGGTTAACATACGAATATATTATGCAAGTTGGCGATACCATTCGTAATTTATACTTTAATCAACGGCCGCTCAGCCCCGGATATGACTGACATCCGCTTTGAATCCACTGTGTAGCTCTATGATTTACCTGCTCGCTTATATTATTCATTTTAGTTCTCTGTATTAGTTTTAGTCCCTTTTAAAATACTTACTGATTTAATCAGTTTGTATTTGTTTTGTTTTCATGTTCTGATTTCATTCAAAAATACCACTTCAAGTTCCTTACATTGTTGACAAGTATTTAACGTTGTTTATGATTGTTGCTGAGACGAAATTGCGACTAGATTTGAAAGTTTTAAATACGGGAATAGACCTACAGATAACTTGGACTAAATTGCGATTTGTATTACAAAGAAAGATTTTGGCACTACCTGTTGCATTTCATCATTTATAATGCGGCCGCCGGGAGAATGCGGTCTTGACACTTGTCAGTTTCGTACAAGGGAACACGAGTTTTTACAGAACACGCGAATTTGGTCTTTATTAGCTACTAGAATTGTTGCCCTGACAGCTGTCGAAGAACGCATTCTTGTGTCGGCTGGACTGTAGGTTCAATGAGCTTCGCTTGACTACTGGGACTCTTAATTAACACTGGCATTTATCTATTTATAATATACATGTATGGATAATCTGTACTTCTATATCTATACTCTATACTAATATATAAAGCTGAAGAGTTTGTTTGTTTGTTTATTTGTTTGAACGCGTTAATCTTACAAACTGCTGGTCTGATTTAAAAAAATCTTTTTGCGTTGGATAGTCTAATAATCCAGGAAGCTTTTAGGCTATATAACATTACGATACGACCAATAGGAGCGGAGCATAACTAACTCCACGCAAACGAAGTCGCTGGCGGCCGCTAGTGAATTATAAAAAATAATATTTATTTCGCAAAGTAATAATACATACGCACAGGTTAAGCAGCAGTCATATACTAACATGATAGAGAGTTGGTTCTACAAAAGTCTATAGACATAAATATAAAAAGCAGCCTGTAATTTAAGGGACTGTGTTCGGACAGATGGTTGCCTTAGTTTTTTTATACCCCTTCTAACCACATATTTATTATTCAGTGTCTCTACTACTTATTTGTCAGCTTTTGACATTCTCCTAGTACCTTAGTATTCATCTGTGTCGGCTAGGAAGTAAGTAGCACGCAGTGGAAGGTAGCAGTGCAAGTGCTTACTGCCTACTGCCTCGAACAACTTATAAATAAGTATTTATGAGTTGTTCAAGGCAGTAGGCAGTAGACCTCATGAAACACGGTACATTACTGGTATTATGAATTGGTTGTCTGGTGAACATATGCGATGCCTTGCTAGGAGAAACTCTCCTAGCAAAGCCTCACGTTTGTTCAGTAGTCGGCCAGTTCACTCAATGAAATTAATAGATAAATGTAGGCCATAACATCGGCTGCCGGCAGAAGTTACCACCCACCAGACAAGGTCTTGCCGCCAAGCGATTCGTCGTGTTCCGGCATGATGTCTGGTGAAGCCGTACGGGTCTGAGCTGTTGTGTTGCGATGTGTGCCGGGTACGATGCGCCAAATGTTGTTGTGTCGGGAGTTTGGTCGCGGGGAGTCTCCAGATCAATCTCCCTCTGGCGCAGCATCGTTC
Source organism: Sesamia nonagrioides (assembly GCA_017933935.1). NCBI lineage: Eukaryota > Metazoa > Arthropoda > Insecta > Lepidoptera > Noctuidae > Sesamia > Sesamia nonagrioides. Next base: position 1,003,644 of record JADWQK010001454.1, on the reverse strand, counting down.
CTCGTGTTGGTTTTGGGTTTAACATTGCATCACCTCGCTCAACTGCCGTCATCCTTCCTATTCCTAAGTTTTTTTAGTTAATAGGCTTAATAAACTAGTGCGCTTTACCATCAACGATTGCATCACTGCTTATCATGCGGGATTGCAGTCAAGCACTAGTTTATAATTAATTTTAAAAAAATGTGTGTAGAAATTCGTATCAGTCTAAGTCCACACGTAATTCCAGTAACATGGTCCTAATTATAAGAACCGATTAGTCTTTGTCATAGTTACAAATTTGAATTCTTGTGGTTACTGAGTAATGGAATGCTGGTGCAGAGGGCGAGGATTTGTTATAATATTGCTGGCAACATCGGCATTAGACAGAATAAAGGAGGATTGATATTTATGGTCTTGATGTGACAGCTTACCAAAAATTCTTTGCAGCTTACATAGAAACAGCTTTTTTGTAAAATAAAGCGGCTTTTTGAATTGGGAATAGTATTCCTTTTTTTCGCAATAACTAATAGGTAGGGTTAGGGTAGGGAAAAAAATAATATTGACGAAAAATACAGATTCTGCAAAGAAAAGATTTGTGGCACAATGGAGCAAGAAAAGCAGTATATGATAATGAAGCAACTGATGACACCAATTCATTGTAACCTCTATCCTCGACTTTTTGCAGTTTACATGTTCATCTATATACATACGAGTACAATACAATTATAACAGAAAATGTTTGTATGATTGTTGTATGTTCCAGATTGGCGTAAAAACAGTTAGACTTATTTGGTTGAAATTTATACGACTGTGGTCACGGTGGTCCTGTAGAATATTTAACATCATTAACATGGATGAAACCGCGGGAAAAGCTAGCTCTTACACACTCGTATGTCATTAATTCCTTTTAACAGAACTGGCGTAGTTCCAACTTTGAGTTCAGGGTAACTTTGTAGTCGCCAATCAGTGACTTCCTACTTATTTTTATACCCATAGTAAGCTTTCTTGTTCGGGATATGAGTGCTAATGGCTCGAGTGGACCTCATATATCATACTTTTTATAAGTATTAGAAAATGTTATATTTGGTGTCACACTTGTATTATGTAGAGTAGACAGAAATGTAGGTTAGTAGCTGTACATATAATGGAGGACAGCATACTTATCTCGATAAAAGACAACAAGCCTCAATAGAGTAGTTTAATTCCATTTACTGTGATGCCACTGACAATTTTTGGATATGCGCTGGTCAGTGGTATATAGGTAAAAGTGTGTTGCAAATATAGTTAGTTAGATAGTTTCATTTCTGTTAAGTACTTTATTCATTTTTTAGTTGTTAATGATTTTATGATCTCTATATTTGTATGCCTTCACGGCAAAACATAGCGCTCATTTATCTAATTGTAAGACCTTCATGTATGCACCTATGTTTTACAAATAAAATTCTGATTCTGATTCTGAAATATGATAGCTACAAATTTTGTAAATCGAAATCACAAATCTACTTCAAGTGTCTTGCCCACGATGTGCTCTGCATATTTATTTCCTTTGCACGGGCGATATAATATGTCAAAATATCTAAATTTCTATGCTATATCTGACTTAAATATTAATAAAAATATAAACATAAACCAACAATTGAATAAATTTTTTATATATAATAAATAGTGACTTAGAATAACTCAGTGGTCATGTAGACATACACGAATAGTGACTTTGTTTTATACTAATTACTTATTTCCGTATACCTGGATGAGAAACTCCACATGCTTGGACGACCGATTTCTATTACAAAGCTAGCTTAAAGAAAGAATTTCAATAATTTGATTGAAAGAAAAAAAAATGTTGCTTTTATTTTTTGTCCAATTTCCCAAATCTTTAACCGGCTTCCAAATTAATTAATTTAACTAAATGTGTCTATGCTACATAAAACGGAATGAAAGATACTTAATAATTAAACTGAAATACTAAGAAAGTTCAATAGAAGAGAAACGTGGCGGAAAACTGAGCAATAAATAAGAGGTTTACCGGTAAGTAATTTACGTGCGCAAAGGCCCGTTCACATTGAGCTGCTGTGCGACTTCACACGATACCTACTTGCGACTTTGTGTGTAGTTTATACACCAAACATACGAGGAAAGATTACAGCAGTGTGATTCTGTAACCATTATCATCATCATCTCAGCGTTAAGGTCAACTGCCGTCTGACCTCCACAATCCGAAGGCGACATCGAAGCATTGCAGTTAGACCAATTGTTGGACTTTTGAGGGCTCCAACAACCTGTAATGACTGCCATTAGATGTTCGTATGGCAACCGGGACCAACGGCTTAACGTGCTTTCCGAGGCACGACCAGACCAGTGTAAATATTCATATTCATGCATACAAAAATTTGCACTGCACGGGGTTCGAACCCGCGCCTTCTTGCACAGCGGCCGCGTTTGCTACCGCTACGCCACCGAGGCTGTCATTCTATAACCATATCACCGTGAAAACGTGGATGAAGTGAGATGTCTTTTCAACTAATGATCGGGATAGACACTAGAGATAACTGGCCCTAAGCTTATTTAATCTGTTTTTACACGGTGTGATTTTTGCAGAATCGACCGGCTATAGCGGCCTGGTGTTGTCGACCCCATGAGTTGTGAATCGTGAGTTCGAATACAAAAAGGTGCAGGAAAACATCATGAGTAAACGGGCATTATATCCTATAAAACCAAAAATTTTGTCTGCCGCTAGCACTGAACCCGAGTGGTGGATTATGGCTCACTCCTTCTCACAGAGACGATGTTTGTGTTGCAGTATTTGAGACACTATAGGCTGATTATGTCTCGCAGTGACCGGCGAGGCGTTCTGCAGCACTATGCAGCTTACTTTGACACATCTGTAGTTCGGTTTTGTACACACAGGTATGCATATTAAGTACATACTCAATTCAGGTATCTTTTTGTACGAATAAAAGTTTGGGGCTCACTGGCCACTAATGTATTGAAACTTAGTTGTAGGTACTTATGCCGTGTTTACTAGCTATTAACCTGCTGTTTATATTACTTGGATAATAAAATATTTAGTTATATAGCTACTACAGACAAAGAAAAAGGATAAACAGGGTATGAAGTACAAAGGTATTTCTCCAGTATCTACCAGTCTTCTTCATTTATGTCAGCTTCTAACGCTATGTTCTTATGTTTCTCGGTGGTAGGCCATAATATCGGCTACAGGCAGAAGTTACCGACAACCAGACAAAGTCGTGCCGCCAAATGATTCGTCGTGTTCCGGCATGAAGTCTGGTGAAGCCGTACTTAGGACGGGTCTGAGTATTGGGACAAAACCCGCCACACTGTTCCCAACCCACTGCAACTCCTGAAAGCCAGAATCAACAGTGGAGACCGCCAGAAAAACGCCGAGCAATGAAGCTCGACGAGTCCCGGATAAACGATTCAACTGTCTTGGGTCCCGCAACGAAATTAATCAGAAAAGAATAGCGGAGGAGTAAGAAAAAAGATATTTTTTCCACTTCCCTCCATAATAAGCAGGAGACAGAACAGAACTAGGCCAATCGGCACAAAGGGACATTATTGCAACTGGGAGAAGCCCAGATTGCCAAGCACCACGGAATAACATTTGATTAAGTTAATGGGTCCTAAGTAGGTATTTGCTGTTACAATTGATTCCAATAATAGGTATGGTAAAAGCGCCTGAACGCACGGAAATTAGTTCTAGTTTCTACAAGGTCCGTATAATAAACAACTCCGGATGTAACTTGTACACTATCCAACATAATATTGCGCTCATTCTGCCAAAGAATACACTCCCACAAGATGTGATGTGCGGACTGTTCAAATTCACAATTCGATGTAGAACACTGACACAAAGGCGGAGGAACAAGTTTAAAAGAATACAGTTTACTTTTAAAGTTGCCATGACCTGTAAAAAATTGGGCAACGCAGTGGTCAATCTCCAGCCATGTCTTAGCCAGCCGATCGCCAACAGATGGAAAGAACAGATGGAGGTGCCCTTGATGGAATTATCCCACCTACTTTGCCATTCGGATAAGAGGTCCTCCCAGACGTCAGTCTGAGGTTTAAGTAATCTAGAAATTCTATTGAGGTCGCGTTGTGTAACAAAGTTAGTGTCCATGGCCTCCCCCCTCGCGGAGTAGTACATTGAAGCACGTCGCTGTACTTCAAGATCGACTGGAAGTACACCTGCCAGAACTGGTAAGGCTTCAGTACTGACTGTTCTATACGCCTTGCATAAAAATATCAATGCCAAACGTTGGCTTTGAAGCAGTTTACGTCGCGCCGCCCCTATGCTGGCCCTATCGGCCCAAACAGGTGCACCGTAGCACATACATCCTAAGTAGGTAGTTCCATATATAGTTTTTAAAGATAGGAATGATAGACCCCAAGTTGCTTTGGATATTCTAGTTAGGGCATAAAAGTTCCTTTTAGCTTTTTCGCCAACTATTTTTATATGTTCGATAAATGAAAAATTCCTTTCTAAGACCATACCAAGGTAGCATACGGATTGCTGTTTTTTAACGGGAACGTTATTAAATTTAATAGTAGGCAATGATTTAAGATTACCTTTTAGTAGAAGTTGATAGGTTTTATGCGGCGCAAACGCTAGGCGGTTACGATCACCCCACTGAGATATTAGATTTAGGCAAGTATGGGCCAAGTTCTCAAGTCCAGCTCGGGTACTTGACTGAATGAGCAGTAGGCCATCGTCCGCGTAACCAGTAAGTGAACAGCCGCAAGGAAGCGGGATCGCGAGGAAATCATCAAAACCCAAATTCCATAAATAAGGACCGACAACTGAACCCTGAGGACGGTCTGAGTAGTTGAGTTGCGATGTGTGCCGGGTACGATGCCTCAAATGCTGTTCTGTCGGGAGTATTGTCGTGGAGGGTCTCCAGGTCAATCTCCCGCTGGCGCAGCATCGTTAGTCGTATTGTTGGGTTTAACATTGCATCACTTCGCTCAACGGCAGTTGAAAAAAAACTGAATGAACAGGATGGAAGACGGCAGTCTTCCTTCCTATTCACTCAATTTTTTTTTTGAGTGAATTGGCTCTTTTTAAGCTAGCGCGCTTTACCATCAACGACTGCATCACTGCTTACCATCAGGCGGGATACTGTCATGCACTAGTTTTGTTGTTGCGAAGAACATCAACCTGTCGAGTACGCCGACATACCACGAGCAGAGTGGACTGCTTGTGTGAGAATAGCTACAAGCATTCCACATTGGATTTGAGCTTTTAGCTGGACACACGTCAGCTCAGTTCACAATGAAACGTGAGAATTACCAGCAGAATAATAATTGTGTAACACTGTTACTATTAATTTGCATTATTTTGAAGCATATCAAATTGCTAATCCATTGCTCAATATGTTCCAAAAATGTGTCTGCTCAACAACATAAGAATGCAATGAATGTTGTTGAATTGTCAAAATTAAACACCACCTACCAGTGTGTTCCGCAATTGTTCTACTGGTTCGTTTCGCGTTTCATTGTGAACTCACCCTAACACTATCGTCAGTATACATGATAGTACGAACAATTTAATATCTGCAGTCCAAGTAATTGAGTAGTTTATTTGTTTGCAGGCGTACTGAAGCTCGGTTCTAGAATATTTGATGTAGTTTAAAGTGCTTCTAAATGTTCCCAAAGATTGTGGTCTGAGACTGTGTGAATTTATTATGAAATGGTTCCTATCCGCGTCTGCTGATCCCTTTTACTGCTGTATCCTCTTTGAGATGTGATATAAACAGTACATATTTAGAATTCATATATTAGAGATATTATTTATTTAACTAAGCTATTTAGGTACACAAAGAGACTGGATGAAAGAAACAGGGATATATGTACAAAGGCTGCCTTGATTTCGAAAGAAATCTCTCATCTTTTTCTTATCTTGGTACACCAAATAAATAGAGAATAGCAGTACCTACCTTATAAAAAAATGGCAGGCATCGACGTGCATCCTGTCATCATAGATTCAGTACACGATTTTTAACTCCTTGGTTACGTAATAATTTCGCACGAATTGCTTTATTTATCAGTATAAAAGTACTATCAAAGAATAAAAGTACTATCATTTATGTGTTTAAATACAATATTCATTTATTGCGCTATCGTGCACGAAAATGACAATTATATTACACTAGCGGCCGGCAGCGACTTCGTTCGCGTGGAGTTAGTTATGCTCCGCTCCTAGTGGTCGCAGCGTAATATTATATAGCCTAAAGCCTTCCTGAATTAATGGGCTATCCAACGCAAAAAGATTTTTCAAATCGGACCAGTAGTTCCCGAGATTAGCGCGAACAAACAAACATACAAACAAACTCTTCAGCTTTATTCAGTATGTTAACTAACAGAGGGCGTTCCCGTTAACCCGAAATAGTATAGCATACATACATGCTAAAAAAAATATTTCCATTCGAAATCAAAATGTTTTAAAATTTTTTCCAATAAGAAAAAATTCAATAAAAATTTTAAATTGACATGTAAAAGAAACACACTGTACACGCGAACATGAAAGACGGCAACGTCGCAATTTATTTATACATGACGACTACTATTTTGATTTAAAACAGGTTTCGAATTTATTTCCAATTAGATTTTTTTTTTATTCGGATTTGTTTATGCTTATTTTTCTATGCTGATATTTTTATTTTAATCTTATAATGATATATATTAACGAGTTTAAGGGAACGCCCTCTGTTATTTAACATACTGTATATTAGTATAGATGAAAACACAACGCAGGCTCGCGCAAGCACCCTTAAAACAGCAGGAACAGGTATGCATTTTCTCCGCGCGATAGAAAAAAGAGGGATATTACTTCCTCTCCTAAGTCTACTCTCGCTCCGTCTTACGAATTTTCGATCAGGTCACGTGTCTTGACGCAAATTTAACATTCATTACCCATCCCTAAAAACGCAGCTAAAAAAGATTCACTTCAAAAAAATGTTTTATACGTATTGACCGTGTTTCTATGGAACAATCAATACAGGTTATCTAGGGAATCTATCTAGGGGGTCCACCATCATGTGCTTTTTGGTGTGGCAAGAACATGCGCATCGATGTGTCTGCCACTTTGAATATATTTTAGGATAAACTTAAACATTTAGGTAAAGAATGATACAAATCATCAAACTCGTAATCGCCGATGTGTTTGGAAGAGACGCCAACAACACCCCCAATTCGTCAGATATGACTGCCTCGTTAGTCTGGTGATCGCTAGAGCTGCCGCACTTGAAGTTCTGGGTTCAACTCCCGGATCTGGCAAAGTATTATTTGGTTTATCATCCCGGAATGTCTTACTTACAGTCTGTAAGTCTGGATTATGCCCCGTTGATGTTAATGAACTCGTATCCTAGTACATGGGACTTAAACGAATACGTAAAGACATATATTTATATGATTTGAGTACAAAGGTAAAACTGCTTATATCTTAAGAAAAGACATCTGCGAAAGGACATGTAGACAATTTAATGTTGAGAACAAAATGTGAAATATAATGTGTAAAGACTTAATTGAGGACTAAAACTAAAAATATGTTAGAAATATAATGCAAAACAAATTAGATAAGTTTAATTAAATAAATACATTACTAATAATGAAATCAGCTTCCAAGATTTCCCAAAAGAGTGTAAAGATGCATAAAACAGTAGCGATTAATCTGGCTGTAGCAGGGGAAAGAGATTAACTGTTAATTAGTGAACCTTCGAAGATAAATAGGTAGTAAATAGTCCGTTCCATAAGCTTCTGACAAGAATGTAAACAAATAGATCAGAAAACGTACTCGTTTATTAAAATTCAAGCACCTGTACATTCGTATGGTGTTGTATGCAAATATTTGAAGTTAGTAGAAAAGAAATACAATTATTTAATAAATATTTTTATTGGCAACATGAACATGATGCATGCAAATGTCTCAGCCCAGACCCTAATAAAAGGTCCGTTGACTTTGTTCGCCAGTTTAGCTAAAATGTCAATGCTTTTATGCCAATTTGTAGTGTTGCTTATAAATTGGTTGTTTTGATTTATTATTTGAATCAGAATTCAGCGTGTACAGATAGATATACATATAAAATTTTAGGGCTAATTTTTGGAAAGTCAGATAAATAAAAAAACATTTTATTTTACTTCTAAAATTATCCGTACATTGAAAAATTTGCACTTAAAATTTATATAACCTCAATTTTTCAAGCTGATATTTAAATTATAATTAAACTAGCTTTCCGCCCGCGGCTTCGCCCGCGTGGAGTTCGGTTATATCGCGCTTTTTAGATTTCTCTCGGGAATATCAAATTTTTCCGGGATAAAAGGTAGCCTATGTCCTTTCTCAGGGTCTAAAGATTGTCTGTGCCAAATTTCATCAAAATCGGTTGAGAGGTTTAAGCGGGAAAGCGTAACAGACAGACAGACACACAGACAGACAGACAGACAGACAGACAGACAGACAGACCGACCGACAGACAGACAGAGTTACTTTCGCATTTATAATATTAGTATGGATAATTGAATATGCTGTAGGTGTAATACATGCGCAAAATATTTTTTTAAATGAAGTATTTTGGAATTTTGTTAAAGTACAGATTGGCAATGTTCTTAGTAATACGTCATAATTTATACGTAATTATGACGTAAAATATTTAGTAAAAACTCCAAGTTAAATTGTTTATTAGTCTATTACGCTAGATCGTAAAACTACTATTAATAAGGTGAAACAGTAATAATTTGAATGCAGCAGTGGTCTAATCATCATCATCATCATCATCTCAGCGTTAATCCCAGTCGAATCCGTAGCTTTTCAGCTTTGGAGTCTGGAGTCCGCTTTACCAGTCTAACTGCTGCAGCAGTGATCTAATCGTTGATGGTAATCAAAGATTGCATCACTGCTTACCATTAGGCGGGATTGCAGTCAAGCTTGACTTATTTGACTTAAGTTCCTGTGTCCCCTAGATGGGACAGAGGGCGTCCACAGTACACCGCCATCCCGTTCGGTCGTCACAGACCATGCTGGTTTATAGGAATAATCCTGAACCACAGAAAAAAACCTAGCCTCAAAAATAAAAATAATGAAAATTTCAAACAAACTAAATAGCATAAAATTGCAAATGGAATAGAACATCCTTTAAAATACTGGTTCAATGACCTCCGATCAGCGGGTGACAGCGCGTTCCTGTATCGACTTGCTTTTTAGCGCCATTATTATTAAAGTTTAGTACCGCTGGATGCGGCGGTCATCAACCCCTAAGCGCTTCCTTATCAACATGTACATCATGTAGAAAATGTGAAAAATTAAAAATAATTTCCTGTGACTAAACTAATGGATATATTTATATATTTTTTTTATGGGTACACTGAGAATGTGTTGAGATACACGATGTTTAATTTATTGTCGTATTGTCAGCACCACTCTGTATAACACCCCGCTATGACCAATAGGAGCAGAGCAATAACAAAAAATATTGCGAAAACGGGGGCAAACGCGGACGTACATATTGCTCCCATTATTTTAACAGGCGCTTATTTTATATCAATAAGCGGACGGAGTCGCGGGCAACAGAAGTCTAGACTATCGTTGCAACTACCCTCATATATCTTACGAGACCTCGTTAAAACGTTATAGATTATCTTTGCTCTCCGACCGAAGAAAATTTTTTGATCAAACGTTTCTTTTCAAAATCATCAATAGTTACATTGATTCACCCTCGCTATTAGAAAAAATATGTCTAAGAGTACCCCGATGTAATTCTCGCTTACGAACATTGTTTTCCGTGCCCTCTTATAGAACCATATACACTAGTAACAATTTTTTTAAGCGCAGTGTTAGCACTTATAATGAGGAATTTAATGAGTTGGACATTTTTAACACTAGTTTATGTCTCTATAAATCTAAAATTAAGAACAAATATCAAATATTGTAAACTTTAGCAGTAAAATACCCATATCGGATACATTTTGAACCCTCATTTGTGCATTACCATGTTGTTGTAAAGGTCTTCTGTTGTTTCTTTTTCTTTTATTACTAATAATATTTTTAACTTTACTTGCAATTACAGAATAGGCTACTTAAAATTGGTGCCTGCATCCTGTTATAATATTAATGTTATGGAACTCTAAGTCCATATGTATCTAATTGAATTGTAATCATTGATTTGTAAGAGACTGTTTGTTTCCTAAATAAAAATAATTAAATAAAATAAATTATTTAAAAAAAAAAGACTAGCTATGCTTCAAAATTATTCCAACTGATAGTAATAGTGTGTTACGCAATTCACAATTCAAATCGCGGACAGCCTCCGTTGCGTAGCGGTAGCGAACGCGGCCGCTACGCAAGGAGGCGCGGTTTCGATCCCCGCGCAGTGCAAATATTTGTATGCATGAATATGAATGTTTGCACTGGTCTGGTCGTGCCTTGGAAAGCACGTTAAGCCGTTGGTCCCGGTTGCCATACGATCATCTAATGGCAGTCGTTACGGGTTGTTGGAGCCCTCAAAAGTACAACCATTGGTCTAACTGCAATGCTTCGATATCGCCTTCGGGTTATGGAGGTCGGACGGCATTCGCTTCACGGAAAATATCGAAGTTTAGCCAAAAATCAGCAGTTAGACTGAAAAAGCGGACCCCAGACTCCTAAAGCTGAAAAAGCTTCGGATGCGACTGGGATAAACGCTGAGATGATGATGAAGAGTGTGTTACGCAATTAGGATGCAGAACATTGTTTGTTTACACTTTCATCAGCTACTTTACGAAAATACCTTACGGTTTATTGTTTAATTGATAAGCAATAATGTTAACAACGTCTTGAACACGATGTTATTAGATTTATACGTTTAACGAAATGATTAATAAATTATTCAGAGCGGAGTGAATCTAGAAATATGTAAATATGTATGAGTAAATGTTTCAACTATATTCACTTTACATTTTCATAGAGCTCTTTCTAGAAGTCGCCGCGTTAATTGTCACTGAGTGAAAGTGTACATATATATACAAACACACACACCCGCGCTCGTCCACACACACACACAACCCCTCTGGATGTCAGATTATAAACTTCCTTTTGCATGCGAGTGTAAATTAATTCTTTATGGTTCCGTTCTCGGTGGTAGGCCATAACATCAGCTGCTGGCAGAAGTTACCACCCACCAGACAAGGTCTTGCCGCCAAGCGTCTGGGGATTCGTACGGAGGACGGATCTGAGCAGTTGTATTGCGATGTGTGCCGGGTACGATGTGTCAAATGTTGTTGTGTCGGGAGTTTGGTCGTGGAGAGTCTCCAGATCAATCTCCCCCTGGCGCAGCATCTATGGTCGTGTTGGTCTTGGGTTTAACATTGCATCACTTCGCTCTACTGCCGTCATCCTTCCTATTCCTAAGTTTTTTAAGTGAATAGGCTTAATAAACTAGTGCGCTTTACTATCAACGATTGCATCACTGCTTACCATCAGGCGGGATTGCAGTCAAGTACTAGTTTATAATTATTAAAATAAAAGGGTAACAATGAAACCCTAATACCTATGCAGTCTGACAGACAGCGGGGTACCTCATGAACCGTAATTGGTAGATAGTTGAAATTATCACAGTGGATATTCCTATTGCCATTGGAACAATAAATAAAATAAAATATTAAACATATCCATATCCATAAAATAATAGTGCCATTTCGTCGTTTTCACTTTGGGTAACCCTTCATATGCGAGTTTGGTTTGCACTAGGCCGGTTTGATCTTGTTTGCATACATGCGAAATCAGTGGCGTATCTTTATACAAACAATTATAGCTTCCCACAAAGCTTACGGAAAATGGACGTTTTCGCTCTGAGATTTTATTTAATGATGTCCAAATTGAGGCGATTTTCGATTTCAAAAGGCTATTAGGTCCTTTAGTTTGATATTTACAACGAGGTGTGCTGAAATGACTAACTACATTTTTATATACTTTTTAACTTTATTGATTTTGTAACCATAGATTGAATTAAATATCATATTGATGTTTTTGAAACGGTTATTTAAAAAAAAATAACAAGTAGCTGTTTAATTTATTTTCATCACGTAGATTTCCAATTTTCTATGAAACAACTTCTTTCAAGCCGCAAAAATATAAATTATTATTAGAAAATCAATTATTCGAAGCAGATACCGTAGCTCCTGGAACAAGCATCTGAAGGAACATGGGTTATAGTTATTGAATCTAACACGCCGTTTCCATCCGCAGGGTAATTGCGTTACACACTATCAGTAGCAATGGGTTTAATTTTGACAATTCCACAACATTCATTGCGTTATTTACGCTGTTATCAGACACATGAAGCATTGCATTACGTAAATAGGGTGTTGCTCAGAGTTCAGAAGTCAATTGTTGAAGACTCACCCAAAAAAAAAAAAAAGAAATCTAGAGTTATTACTATCCACTTAAATAAACAATTATTTATTTATTTATGGTTAATTTAAGCGGTAGAATACCAATTACAATAATTAACCTAAGTAGAGACAAACAATTAAATTAATTAACTTAAAACTACTACTAAAACTAACATGGCACGGTGGACTCTCTCGCATACTTCCTTTCATCGAAAACCAAACATACACGCATAAGCTTATTCCATTCATCCGCAAACACGTCACATTCAGGGTTGGCCATCAGAAGGGTATTCAGCACCTTTAGACTACGACAGACTGAGGCTCTGGCTACCATTTTACTTATTTTTTATTTAATGTTCAAAAATGCATGTTGAGTCATAAACTAAACCGAAAGCCTATATAGGTCGGCTCATTGATCATCGCGGTCAATACGTGAGGACGGTTCAATAGACAATAAATAATGTGAGAGTAAAAAGGCTATAAACATTGCCCTAAGCACGGGATAAGTATTGTTCTGATGGAAAAACGTTTTATTGTAAACTGGTGTATTGATAAGACAGTATAACAATGGCGGGCGAAGCATGTAGAAGTGGAATAAGTCAGATTGCTGTCACAAAATAATTGCCTTCGCGCGAAGCCGTTCAAGCCGATATTGAACACAAAGTATGCCAACTACGGGGTTATTTCTCAGGGCAAGCTTTTATGCCTTTCTTTTTTCTCCCGCTCTGGGCGGAGCGGAAGGGTGTGTCAGACTTTTACTGACTAAAACCCACTCGTGTTTCTTCACTTGCCTGTGCACCAGGGCCACGGTTTTTTTTTGAAGCAACAATTTGGAACAATTTGCCAGCGGCGATGTTTCCGTCACATTACAATTTGCGTGTCTTCAAGAGTGAATAGGCTCTTAATGACTACGATCGCATCACTGCTTATCATCAGGCAGGATTGCGGTCAAGCGCTAGTTTATAATTTACAAAAAAAACCCCGCAACCCTGACCCAGGTGGCATAGGTCTTCGTGGACCCCGTCAAGATGTGCTGACATCTCTTTGATGCGTGCATGAAACACAACGCGCCACGCCGTCGACTCGGGAAGCTCTTATGCTTCATATAGAATCCTATCGATTTCGTATTTAAATTGTTTATATCCCTTTGGCTTATTATCACACAAAGCCTCTCGTGCATGGTCACTTGAATTTCAGCTTTTTCCCGCCTTTCAAGATGACTGACAGATGACATTAGTGACAGAAGCTAAAGTCCTTCTATAGTTATTTTACCTCTGACAGCTCTAACCGACTAACCCCTAACACGACCCACTAAAGCCACCAATTTCCTTAGAAAAAAAAAAACGTTTAAAATCTCTCCAATGACTAAAATCTGTCAAAATTTAGATAAATTAAAGGTTTTTGACAGACTAATAATACTGAGATCAAAAGAGAATTGTAGGGGTAAAATAACTGAATGGACTATACCTCACTACTACTTCTGTTAGTCAAGCAGTGTTTACATATAAAGAAAGAAGGAAAAGTCATTTATTTAGCACAGACTAAGAGACAAAAAATACACCAGACACGTAGATGCGATAAATAAAAATAAATAAATACAAAAGTAAAGATCTATACACTTTACCTCAAACATAAGAAAGGTGTTACTTGTGATCTTTAATTAAAGTAGGTTCCTATATAGGTATCTCTATGTTAGATTTACAAACAAAGCAATAATCACGGGAATTAATAAAAACAAAATTATTTCTAGCATGTGTTACCACGGTGTCGTAACAACGCTCATAAAAATGGAACACATGTATAGGAATGTGGAAAAATTACGACGATAAATTCACTAAACATGTTACATAAACATTTGGGACTGGACTTTGGGATACTGCTTGCTAATATTGCCATTTTCACCACAATTACAAAAAGGCAATTACAATATGACTTACAAGACGCACACAAATGTAATTGTGTGTAAATAATAAGATCATCATAATATTGAACATTAAATTTTACTACCTATCTGTTTTGGAGTAAATAAAGATAACATAAAAGACATCGGCTGAAACCGCATTATTGCCCATTTTGCTATACGTATTACAGCCATATTTTCTTGTTTTATCTACAATACATAAAACGTGGTTCTGAGGCCGTGTATTTAGTTTAAGAGAAGTAATTTCACGTAGGAATATATGAAGTAGGTACACGTTGGTCCCGGCGGCGGCGCGGAGGGCGTTACTAAATCTGTCGCCAAGTTTTGAGCTTGTTAATTTAATATTATGTGTAGGAGCTACTAAGAGAAGTGTTGGTAGTAAAACAATGCAGTTTATTGAACTGATATAAGTTTTAGTTCAAAAAGAATAGCTAAATCTGCTGGAAAGCCAATAATAGTCGTTTAGATTTATAGGAAAATATTGAATGCAGACTTTGAGACATTATTATTACCTAAATTAAGAAATTAATCAATGAGATGTATTTTTCCTTTATACAAAAAGTTTCTTTATCTACTCAGTTTCTTTTATCTAAAATGGCAAAAAAAGCTGTGTTCAAATTAGACCCAGCCGGCATGATGTCCGCAAAGACGATGGAGCAAGGAATCGCCCATATTAGAACACATAAAGCAAAATGTCCGCGGCGACGAGTCCCCAGAGAGTCGTCACGACGATCTAGCGCCATCCTATCCTGAGCCTTATCATCTCGTTATTGGAAACCGAACAGACCTATCCATATCAAGGCTATTTTTATACATGGTTTCACACAAGGCTTAGGCTTAATGGATAAATCGTGTTAAATAAGTTTCAAGAACACCACAAACACACTTATACAATTAATCGAATGTTATTATGTTTTCTCTCATTTCTCTATAACGTAAACGAAGAGCGGAGCCTTCAACTGCAGGAATTTCTATGCCGAAACAGAGAGTCCTTGATATGCAATGTAAGCTAAAATGATATATTTACTTCTTTTAAAGAACTAATTTATACGTGGTAAAAGTTTAAAGAAAAGAAAAAAATTACAATATAGGACACGTTATAAGCTTAGCTGGATTCTTAGTTCCGGATTATTTTCTGTTTGATCGGAGAAGACAGGCAAAAATTGTCCGCTTACGCCTGAGGTAGTACATCGCTGTTGAGGTAATAAACCGCGGCAAAGGTGGTATGAGGATCTGATAATGTTTGCAGAGCCAACATGGCTAGAAATCGTTCAAGGTTTGGAAATAATAAAAAAGGACGCAATATAACTATCAAAGAACTTGATATAACTATTAAACAAGTCTGAGATTACTTAGATTTTATTGTATTGTAAAGATTTTTTCTGAAGTAATCAAGAGTTTCTTTCTTTCTTTTTTGGCTTCGCACGATTTGTGCATTTAGCCAATGTCACGTAATGAATTATTCATGTCAAAAAAGACGGCTACATGAACCGTCTACTAGGGAGGTTTGAGGCAAAGTCATGATAAGGTCACTATGCTTCGATATCTCAATGCTCTTTATGAATTATTTACTGAATGCACTTTTTACTATATACATTACGCACTTTTATTTAGTAAACAACACTATAAATAATTTAAAAAGTCCAATGAAAAATGAGCGTGACACTCAGCTTGACTTTCCCGTCAAAACTCCTACTTAAATTTTAACATTTTTTTACGGCACTATGTAAAAAGTACAAAAAGTACGACCATTAGCGAGAATTCTAAAAATAGTTGGCAACACTTCTAATGAAAATATCGTTTTTATAACGTCATATTAATTTTTATGGCTCCCTTCGGAGCAGCCGTCTGCGCCAAACGACTGAATACATTGTTTGTTCTTTCGAGTTTCAAACTGAAAAAATTAACTAGGCTAATAGAACAACTTTTGAACTCTGATAGCGCCTATAAGCTTCCACGTTAAGTGTCACAACTTCAAAATGTTCTTTTTTTAAAGTTCAGCTACTCGTGAAAATTATTGTTTATGGATGGTATAATCAGCCTATAACCTCCTCCCTGTGAGAGGGAGTGGGACCGTAATCTACCACGCGGGCCCAGGGTTGATAGATGTCATAAAACTTCAAAGTATTGATTCTATGATATATCAGTATCTTTACGATGTTTTCCTTGACTATTTTGAGAGCAGTGGTGATGAAATAACTTACACAAAGTAAAGCGTTTACGACTTGTAAGTCGCGGCCCTTGCTACTGGTGCAACACTGCTTTCATTTTCGTAAATATTCGATTTAAAACAGATTGAAAATATTATTGATCAATCAACCTTCTGCAGTATCGGGGGTGTATATGAGTCGTCTCGAATCATTTATTAATAGGTAAGATACTTAGATATAGTAGGAAAACTGTATACTTAGGAAAAGTACCAATTCATTTTTAAAAATAAAAATGCACTGATGATACATACCTATTATGAATTTTATTACGGAGCATCATCATGGAGTTTTGGGGTCCGCTTTACCAGTCTAACTGCTGATTTTGGCTAAACTTCGATATTTTCCGTGAAGCGACTGCCGTCTGACCTCAACAACCCGATGGCAATATCTAAGCATTGCAGTTAGACCAATTCTTAGACTTTTGAGGGCTCCAACAACCCGTAACGACTGCCACTAGATGTTCATATGGCAACCGGGACCAACGACTTAACGTGCTTTCCTAGGCACGACCAGACCAGTGCAAATACTCATATTCATGCATACAAATATTTGCACTGTGCGAGGATCGAACCCGCGCCTCCTTGCGCAACGGTCGCGTTCGCTACCGCTACGCCACGGAGGCACACACGCTACGCACGGAGAATTTCATTACGGAGCATAAGGCTCTAAAAAACTGATAATGAAGTAAATGCAAACAAGTGGCTGAAAACGCGCTCGAAGGAAAGTTTGTTCCAATGCTGTTTCTAAGCTAACAATTCGTAGTTGATGATGCCACCTATGCATAGTTATGCAGTCCTGGTACAGATGACAGCACATCAAGCTACTATAAACTATCAAATTTCTTTATTAGATTTCAACCTTATTGCTAGCCTATTATTTGACAGTTTCGAGTGGCTTGACCTGCTGACTTCCGAATATTGTTGCTGGTATCATTATTTGTATGGAGGTTAACTGAGAAATTATTTTGATTTTTGTTTTACTAGTCGTTACAACGGCTTGTAAACGATTAAGATAGAATTACAATATTTTTTATAAATGCGAATAACTTCCTTTACATTCCGGCCGATGAGATAATGCGAGAAAATCCATACTAATTGAATACCTATTCTATTTATAATTGCGTAAGTAACCTTGTTGGTTTGTTACCTTTTTACGCCTTAATAACTGACCTGCTTTGGCATACACGTAGAACATAACCTAAATTAGAACATAAAAGATCTACTCTTTATCTCCCAAATTAAACGAAGATTGTGATGATATTGGAGGATTTATTTTATCAAGTTAGTGCTCGTTTCCACAGTCAAATGGCCAATGCCGCCATTTTACCTCGATTTGAATACATCGAATAATGTCATATAGTGTTGTCATCCTAAACCTTGATTCGATACAATTAAATAATCGACTATAATTTTAATAATAATTACTATTTCAATTTGCTTCTTAAATAAATACAATTGCATTGTGTTCATGGTTACATACTAGATAGGATATTATCAAAAATACCCACATCCTAGCTAATTAAGCTTACAGCTCGGCCATCCTGTGCAAGTGAGTCCTCTCACTTGTTTGGTGTAAAATATTTAATATAATAATAAATATAAACAAAAAAAATTAAGAATAAATAAAGACTATCATCAGACATATTTCTATAGCTAATTTGATTCTCAAATAATAATTCTTATGACAAGGTAATTTGACTACAATTCACTACTTACTATATATATTCTTTTCACAAACTCTGTCTGTCATAAATTCTCAACACAATCAAAATTTCAAAGTCTAAGTATATTATTATGTTACATCTGAGTTTATCTTACCTACTTCAACTTATCGTTTTTAACAATCTCATAAATCTTCATCAAATCTGAATTGTCGGTTTTGCACAGTCTGTCACGATCTTTGGTCAACTGTGCGGCACCGTTATCTTGGTACCATTCATAATCTGCACTGACCTCTGCGACAAATGTGCTCACATTGTATAATCTTACTCACTATCTTGCACAATCTGTCACGATCTTTGGTCAACTGTGCGGCACCGTTATCTTGGTACCATTCATAATCTGCACTGACCTCTGCGACAAATGTGCTCACATTGTATAATCTTACTCACTATCTTGCACAATCTGTCACGATCTTTGGTCAACTGTGCGGCACCGTTATCTTGGTACCATTCATAATCTGCACTGACCTCTGTGACAAATGTGCTCACATTGTATAATCTTACTCACTATCTTGCACAATCTGTCACGATCTTTGGTCAACTGTGCGGCACCGTTATCTTGGTACCATTCATAATCTGCACTGACCTCTGCGACAAATGTGCTCACATTGTATAATCTTACTCACTATCTTGCAATCATACGTGCGACATCAATTTCTTAATGCCATTCATTATCTGCACTGATTGCTCATATATAGACCTTAATAATGACACGCAATCCCTATTCATTTCCATCAGACAACTTGATTAATTCTTGTAATTTAGTATATCATTATTGCGCCCAAAATCTAATAATTATATCGTTCCTACCTAATAAGAACCTACCTAATAGATCACTCTGTCTCTACCTCTATTTCTGTTGCCCCACTATGATCACTATCAGAGCTCTCACTGGCGTAACCCTTAAAATTCATCCAGGGATGAATTTTATCAAGCGCGACAACATTCTCATACCTCTTGTTACCCTTTCTTGTTAGAGGGGTATCTTCGATAAGAAATCTATCATTAGGTAATACTTTGAAGATTCGATAGGGACCTTGAAATTTGGGGATCAGTTTGTGCGATTTTCCTATATTATCTTTGCCTATAACTGTCCTCTCTACCCTGACTAAATCACCTACATTATATATAGTACGACTCTTTCTACGCTTATCGAATTGCTTTTTAGCATAATGCTGTTGTTTTCTCTATCCTTTTCCTCTATCTTTTTGTCTATCCTTTTCCTAGCATTCGACGCATCAGTATGAATTTCGGTTTCTAAATTAGGATTGTATAAAGCTAATATAGGACGTTATCTTGCCTTCAAAACTCTAAACGACTCCGCCTCCTCCGCCGTCCATTTCCATTCGAATTTAGATTTTAACAGGTCTGTTAGTGGACGGGCAATAAAAGCGAAGTCTTTTACAAACCTCCGCAAAAAGCTAGTTAGGCCGATAAATCGCCTGATACGTTCCGGGGTATTGGGAAGTTTTCAATAGATAATGTTTTGCCTTTCCCTGGACGTATCCCCTCACCACTAACATGGAATCCTAGGAACTCTACAACTCTACAACTCTAAAGGTAATGGATAATGTTCCTTTTTTGTTTTATTATTTAATGCACGATAATCAACACATATTCTACTTTCGCCAGTCTTTTTTTTACTAATAAAACTGGGCTAGCGTAAGGCGAGTTTGACTCGCATACTATGCCTGCATCGATCATGTCCTTTACCATAGTCTGAACCTGTTTACGCTCCGGAAAGGAGAGCCTATATGGACGATAAACTACTGGCTGCGAATCACTCAATTCAATTTCCATCTGAACTACATCAGTTAATCCCAGGTCTTTTAAGTTGTCCGAAAAACATGTTTCATACCTTTTGAGCAATGTTTTCAATCGATTAATCTCACTTTCACTAAGCTGTTTGCCATAATTGAAAGCAGACTTAGTCTCAGCATTTTCAAAATCTAATAAATTGATGTCCAAAATATTACTGGTACAGATGACTCGTGTGTAACGAGCGTATCCTTACTTAAATAAACTGCACTGTCACTAAAGTTCTGCACAAGTATCCTAACCTCTCCGTCTTTTATTTCGTATTCACCAGGCATCAGGTAATATTTGTTCTGCGACATGCCGCGCAAGGAGCCTCTAACGTGGACTGCACCCGAATATTTATTTTTAGACATACACGGTACTGGGTACATTTCCTTAGGGGGTATCACAATATCGGTTTTTAAACTCAATGGTACTTTAACTGGTTGTTCACGACTAAATATTAACGAGTGGATAGTTTTCGTTATAGCTATACCTGGTTTTTCTGTGAAGCTATGTCCAATTCAAACTGAATATTTAATAACGCTATCATCAACGATGTATGCGTTGACTTTCTCTACAATACCTTGAATTTCAATAATAACGCTTGAAACACCCACCTGTATTACTATACTCTCTCCTATACCTTTCATAGTCGGTAAGTTGTTATCAGTCCACGTGATTCCCCTCCTAACAGCCTCACTATGACGAATTAGCGTGCATTGGCTACCCAAATCCACGTAGCCTTGAATTACTTCACCGTTGAGTTTCAGATTAATCTGATATTTAGAATCATTAGTATTATTGCTTTCAATGCGCATCACGTCTTTTCCTTTCGGTCTATCTATTAGCAGAGTCAGAGGGTAATCTGGGACATTTAATTGACAAATGACCTAATTTAGAACAAACGTTACACTTCAATATCTTTTTTGTGCATTTAGAACTGGAATGCCCATGTTCATTACAGTTAAAGCATACAATTGACGCATTATTGTATGGCTTCGAAGTTTTAGCTTCGCTGCTATTGCCAATCTGCTTAGAGCTATTACTAGATTCTAAGGAAGTTGTGTTGTTACGTCTATCGTAATTTACCCTAGACCTATCTGGATCACGAACATGTTGCTTGATAGATTGAAAATATGCCAGAACTTGCTCCGGCTCCTGACATTTTGCTGCTTTCGCGCCTAATCTTAATGACCGATCCTCAATCCCATATAGTAAGCAATCTACCGCACGTTTACCTTGTATTTCACATCTATTTAGCAGGTTTATTTTTTCATAATAATAATGTTCCAGAGAATCATTAAACTTCACACGTTTTGACAACATTTCGGTTAATAATTCAGCATAGTCTTCACTACTCGGGAAGGACTGCTTCAGTTTGTCCTTCCACTCTGACCATAAATACGACATTGATGGCAGAGCCTCGTACCACGTTTTGGCAATCCCTGACAGTTTAGGCAGAGCATAATGTACTATTTGATCGTCGCCCCAACCATAGAGCCTAGCACATTCTTCAACTTTATTGATCCACATTACAATAGTCTGACTCTTTACCATAGGGTCAAAATCTGGAATCACATTGCCTAGCATAGGGAATTTGTTGCCCTGAGGTCGACTTTTGGTTAAAGCTTCCACTAAAGTAGCCAAAAACGCTTGCGTGTCATTGTTAAGGACATTTGTGTTACTCACGTGACCGGAAGGTGGGGGTGTGCGTTGCTCGATGCTGGATTCTAAGCGCCCGCTGCGGCTTCGCCTACTGCGGCCTCGCCTACTGCGGCTCCCGTCCAAGTCCCAACGCTGCTCGTAGCTGCTGCTCCGACTGCGATATCCATCACGACTGCGGCTCCGGTTCCGTTGGTGACGGCGCCTCATACTCTGCTCACGGGAACTGCGATCTTCACTACGGAGAGATTCCAACGTAGAATCACGATTGCTCGAATGCTGACTTCGTTGCTTCCGTTTATGCGTAGTGCTTGTTCGTTTTTCTCTGCTTCGGTCACGGCGGCGTTTACGCATATTGCTCTTGCGATTAGATCTAGTTTTATCCCTTGTTACCAGGTAAAAGGTGAAAACGCGTGGCAACACGTGGACACGTTGTTTGAGAATATTACTTCAATATTGTAGGCGTAACTGAATAATGCCACTTCTGAGATAAAAGATCTACTCTTTATCTCCCAAATTAAACGAAGATTGTGATGATATTGGAGGATTTATTTTATCAAGTTAGTGCTCGTTTCCACAGTCAAATGGCCAATGCCGCCATTTTACCTCGATTTGAATACATCGAATAATGTCATATAGTGTTGTCATCCTAAACCTTGATTCGATACAATTAAATAATCGACTATAATTTTAATAATAATTACTATTTCAATTTGCTTCTTAAATAAATACAATTGCATTGTGTTCATGGTTACATACTAGATAGGATATTATCAAAAATACCCACATCCTAGCTAATTAAGCTTACAAACACATGATGCTTTTTACCCCGGTGGCACGTTCGCGTGGGATAATATAATATCCGACCTTCACGCTGGGGAAATCGTGGGATAAACGTCGTTTATGAATGAGGAAGGAGCCACTTATAAGAAGTTTAAATGTGAATGAAGGCATAATAAATGAGAAAGAAGGCAAATAAGAAAAGAAAGAATGGGGAGTGGGGAAAAGGGGGAATGGCTAACTTACAAAGTATTTTTTTCTACCATGTTAGTATCCCCTGTTTGGCTGAATCATATTCACATTGTTCGTCTTTAATGTCGTAAATTGCCGGTCCATTAGCTGACTTAATTCGCTCCTAATTCTTAATCAAGCAGCTTGATTTAGTTGTGTAACTGTTAAAGTTTGTATGTTTTGTCAACCTTGATTTGTGTTAGTCTAATCAATTTGATTCGTCACCGTATTTTGGAGTTTTGTTTTGTCAAAAGTAAAGTTTGGTCAAAGGTTAGGCTAAAGTAAGGCCTAAATGGAAATTCTTCTTCTTATTCTTCAGCCTATAGAGGTCTATTGCTGGACAAAGGCCTCACTCAAGGCTTTCCACGATGACCGGTCTTGTGCTGCCCGCATCCATCGGCTTCCCGCGACCTTCACCAGGTCATCAGTCCACCTTGTTGGGGGCCTCCCTACTCTGCGTCTTAGAGTACGTGGCCGCCACTCCAAAACCTTACTGCCCCTTCGGCCATCGATTCTACGAGCAATGTGCCCCGCCCACTGCCACTTAACTTTAGCGACTGAAAGACCTATGTCGGCGACTTTGGTTCCATTTTTATGGCCCTTTTTGTGAGTTTGAACCTTCGTATGAAAATGGAAATTATTTTTAATATACCGATCGTAAGTATTCATCATCACCATCTTCTTACCCTTTTCTCAACTATTTTGGGGTTGATTTTCAGTCTATGAGGATTCTGCTGAATACCAGTATTTTTCATGAAGCGTGTACCTAGTGCCTGGTTACTGGGTAATACGATACTCCTTGGTAAGACTGCTGCTAGTGGGACTTTCGAGCTTCTGACGTCCCGTAGAGACTGTTGAAGATCTAAGGGGATTACCACACCAAGCGATCGATAGTCGCTCGGTAGTAGCTTTAATTGATCGACGGATACCGGTCGATTAACCAATCGATCGATTGCCGGTCGATGCCATCAGTCGACGGATACCGGTCGACTAACCAATCAATCGATTGCCGGTTAATGACATCGGTCGACGTAGATCGATTGATCCCGGCTATATTCCATCAGTTTCTTTCAAAATGTATTCACAAAAGGACGCGTTGTTGTTGGCCAGTACGATATTGCTCGTACTATTATTACGGAGACGCAAACGTCGACATATCCATTTACTATCGATCGATCGTCGATTGATATCGATCAATTGGTCTAGTGGAAACTACCGATCGATGTCGACCAATCCATTCTACCATCGATCGATGGCATCTGTCGGCTCTCGATGGATTGGTGTGGTAGAAACTATCGATCGACGTCGACTAATCCATTCTACCATCGATCAATAGCATCGATCGACGATCGCTCGATTGGTGTGGTAACATCCTAAGAATGACCGTCGAAACCAACGGCTCAACGTGCTTTCCGAGGCACGGAGAGGTCTCGGTATGCAGATATGGTGACCCATCCATAGATCAACAGCGGCAAGCGTAGCTTAACCTGATCATTCGACTTGCGGGGCTGTTATTATTTAACTACAAGCCCCCTAAGCACGAATGAAGTCAATAAAATAGACAACCGGTAAATAAAATTAATAGGTATCGTCTAAAATTCGCAAATGAACAGTGAAAGTAGTTGTGGAGGCTTGAGGAACAAGGAGTTAAGTCACTCATCCTCCATAGAAAACGGAGGATCCTCCGACCAGACGGGTGTTATGTCTGGCGGGCACTTGCCCGATGGTTGAAATTGGCAAGTTGTATGTATGCTAATTGCACGGTAAACTCTGATTGCGAGATGTAGAATTTGTGTGAGGTCAGTTTGACGCGTTGTTCATTTGTGGCGTTTGTAGGTACTGGCTACTGCTTCATATTCATTGTTATGTTTACATAACAATAATTACTTCAGTCAGTTATAACTGACTGTCACATTTAATCATCTAAAGTTGAGTTGTTGTTCCGAAAGTATCATAAGAAAATGTTATGTAAATGTACCTATGGATGTTCATTTGTAGGGCCACCAATAAACTGAAAGTTT
The DNA here is from genome assembly GCA_017933935.1 of Sesamia nonagrioides. NCBI lineage: Eukaryota > Metazoa > Arthropoda > Insecta > Lepidoptera > Noctuidae > Sesamia > Sesamia nonagrioides. Next base: position 978,942 of record JADWQK010001454.1, on the reverse strand, counting down.
TGATTTGAGAATACATATTCAAAGTATGTGGTATAGATAATTAAACGGAATTTTCTCCACAGGACCAATATCGTAATCACGAAAGCATTATCAACTGTCTCATAGAAATGGTATGACACAACCTATATACTTAGTACTAGCTACGCTGCGCGGTTTCACCCGCGTAGGTTTTGATATGTTTTTTATATGCTCGCTCCTTTTGGTCGCAGCGTGATGTTATATAGCCTAAAGCGTTCCTGGATTAATTGGCTATCTAACGCAAAAAGATTTTTCAAATCGGACCAGTAGTTCCTGAGATTAGCGCGTTCAAATAAACTCTTCAGCTTTATATATTTACTTAGTATAAGACTCAAGGATAGGGAAAATTAGAAAGCCATGTTAACGGTAAGTAATGTTGCAGGCGCGCTGGAGGGCGGCGCCCTGGGCGGCGGCGGCGGCGGCGGCGCGCTGGGCGCGCTGCGTTCCGCCGGCTCGCCGCCCGCGCCCAGCCTCGGCGCCAGCCGACACAGCCTCATTGGTCAGTACTACAGCCCTTCATGTTTGATTCAACTTCCAACTCTTCTTAATAAACCAACCTCATTTGTCAGTACCTACCTACCCACAGCCTTCAATGTTTTAATCACCCGGTATCTCCTATATTAACTCCAATTGTAGTCTAGCATCTCCAAGTTATAAATATTATTAGTTTTTATTTATTCAAATAACATTGACCAGTTTTGTCAATAACAGATAGTGTTTAAACCTTTTTTAGTTCATACATAAACGCATACAATGTTTGATGAACGGAGAGTCATACCTGTCCGTTCTGACAGTTAAGATGCTGTTGCTACACAATTTTGTTTCCTTTAAGAGCCTTCAATTAAATAGCGCTAGGTAACTATACAAAACATTGTTTGTTTATTACCTACTTTTATATGATGTTTTTCGGTCATTGTTTTTCCGGCCGAGATAAAGGTATTGTGTTGCGAATACCATAAAAAATTAAAATTAAAAAATCATCTGATACTTCCAGACGAAATAAATGAATATCATACAAATTGTTTAGTACAACATTAATGTCACTTGCCGCAGACAAAATGTTTAATATAATAACACAATTAATACAAACACAACATTCGTTATGAGAGATCGTTTTAGTCAATCATGTTCAGATTATCCACTAATTTAATCCGTCTAACTTTAATACGTTGTTTAGACAATTTTAGATAATTTCGAATGCCAAGTTAGGAGTTTTCAATGACATTCTAGCTTTCAAATTAAGCTAGAATGTAATTGAAAACTATTTAACCCACATTTAACACTGTTGTTTCATTTCCGTCATTGCAACCTAATAAATTTTTAAAAGTTCTACGGCAGGATCTTATTGAAACGAAAACTGCATACATCTGAGATTGAAAATGCTCTAGATAAGCAAAGATAAGCCCACCCCTTGCAAAGCGAAGCTTTAACTTGCCAAGAGGGAAATTTGGGTCCACGAACACCACGACTACTAACGAAAACAAACACATGCAATCAGATAATGTCTAGCCAGCCAGTACAAATTAGATTAGAAGTTTCTGAAAAATCTTACTGTAACCCAATTATACAGGGTGTAACGGAAAGGGTATATACATACGAAGGGCCAGCTTCCTTGGATGATATCAAAAGATATTGGAAAGCTATCAACCTAAAAAAAATACTCTTAACATTGATAACAAATTTTTGGTTTCATATGTTTTTTAAATATAAATACAAACGTGTAACAGCACTCTATAGGTCAATAACTATAATGTTACAGGGCATGTTACTTGTCAAAATCACGATAATTTAAAAAAAAAAATTAAAGTAAGTTGCCCCAAACTTGGAATTTCTCCTGTATCGTGGGTGCGTTTACATACATATTAAGTCACATACGTAAACAGCTAGACCTAGAAAAAGTAATAATAATTGTAGGCCATACAAATATTTATTTCGTGCGGGAATCGAAACCGCGACACGCAGCGCAGCAGTCGATCGCTCAGCCACTGCGTCAATCGTACGTTTGAAGTACTATTTTATAGTAAAAACATGTATCTTTAGGTTAAGGTATTTATGTAACGGCCTGCGTCGCCTGCAATAAATAAATAAATTGTAAATTATATTGTTTAAAACCCTTTGCCAACCTGTATTAGGTTGCAAGCCTTTAAATACAAAATTTAAAGTGTATAGACGACAGCACATCAAGCTACTACAATCTAGCAGATTCCCATATTAGATTTTTAACTTTATCTCTAAAGCATTAAGGTTCAAGGTTGATTGGGAAAATCTGACAGTTTAGGTTAGCTTGACCTGCTGTCGTCCGTACATATACATACTATGTACTCTTTCCATTACAACCTGTACTTCATTAAGTATTTTATTATATAGTATCTTATTAACAGATTAAAGAATATTTCACGAGAAAAGCTTTTATACGAGTGTGTAACTTTCTAATTTTCCATGAACTTTGCAGTTCACGATTTTTTTTTTTTAATATATTATAAACTAGCGCTTGACCGCAATCCTGCCTGATGGTAAGCAGTGACGCAATCGTTGATGGTAAAGCGCACTAGTTTATTAAGAGCCTATTCACTCTAGCCTTGAAGACACTCAAATTGTAGTCCAACGGAAACACCGCCGTTGGCAAATTCATTCATTCATTCATTTGTCGATTCATTAAGGTCAATGATTCGTACATCGCTTCTTTTCAATTAACTTTATTTTAACTTCACTACGATGAGGATCTTTTTTATACAGAGTAAGTTATTTCTTAGTTACTTCTGCTATGGGTATATAATATGCCAACTATTTTATTTATTTTGTATAAATAAATAAATAAAATAAGTAGTTGGATTTTAATTATACAAAGTTATTTTTTGTTTATGAGAAAACCCGAAACACGTGTCCAGTATTTTTAAGTAAAGAATCTGTGTCCAAAAAGATATCATGAAAAATCACAAAGTTATGAGCTTGTTATCGTACTTGGTTGTCCCAACAAAAATAATACTAATGGTCTACGCTCCGCTCAGGCGGATGAGTGGGGCGTTGATCTCTGGCGTCAGCTGTTGCGCTGGTGTGCGCAATACTATGATCTACCGTGCGAGCTCGTTAACCACACTGCAACAATTTCTAAATGTATTTGGGAAAAAATCTAACATAGTGTAAAAAGTATTTGAATCGATTTAGTTGCTTGTTCTAAACAAACTATATAATTTAGGTTTCGCATAAACAAAAAATAACGTTGTACATATTTACTTTATTGTATATCAAAAACATATATCGCTCAAAATACGTCCAGTACAACAAAACAAACAATATAATAATAATATCGCCTTATCACTAATGCAATCTCTTCCAGGCATTTGGTAATTAAAAATGCCTGGAGTTTTTAACGAGGAATATTTTGGATTTAGCTACACGTAATGTGCATACTTTCGTCGGTGGTAAGCCACGATGAGCGATGTATGGCCGCTTTAATTTGGCGGCATAGTTTAATTAACAGGATTCCAAGGCATATTATGTCGTGAGGGAATTGATGAGTGGTGTTGTGCGAGACGCCACTCGGCGTGGATAAGGCGCGAGCGCGGGTAAAGTCGGGCGCGGTTGAAGTCGGGCGCCGTTGTAGTCGGGCGCGGTTGAAGCCGGGCGCGGGTATGGTGCGGGGGGGGGGGGGGATTAGACCCGTAAATTGTACCCACGTAGTGTAGGCTGCCCATCGCTTGATTAATTTACTTTCAGTCAAACCGTGTTACTCATTTCAAAAGCGTTATTCTGGCAGGATCCCACAACCCCTCCCCACCCGTATCACACTAATTTCTTCTGTCAGCCTTTGAATATTTATTCGTTGCTCAACTTACCCTGGTTATGTGGTCGGGAGTCACATGCTGTAATCTATGTAATAGCTTGTAACAAATTTGTAAGCCGCAGAACCGGGCGGGATCATCCGTTACGCGGTTTCCGGCTTTAGAAGTTACTCTCTTCGGCTACTGATTTGACTTACAAATGAGTTGTGATATCTGATATTAATTTTACCGTTTTTCTCCTGCTTATAGATATTCTGAGTTTTTTTTCTAAAGTGTTTAAATAATATTTGAAATAATTGTAACGTAGTGATGACTAATAATATTCTTAATCCATACTAATATTATAAATGCGAAAGTAACTCTGTCTGTCTGTCTGTCTGTTACGCTTTCTCGCTTAAAACTCTCAACCGATTTTGATGAAATTTGGCACAGACAATCTTTAGAACCTGAGAAAGGACATAGGCTAACTTTTATTGAAAAAAAAAAAAATGATATTCCCGAGGGAAATCTAAAAAGCGCGATATAATCGAATTCCACGCGGGCGAAACCGTGGGCGAAGCCGCGGGCGGAAAGCTAGTGGTTTATAATTACTTTACTACCTGTACCTATGGTAGAAAAAGATATGTTGCGGCGATCTCAAATAAGGTTAAATCTCAAGGATGCGGCCAGAAAGAAATGATGAAATGATGATTCGAAAGAATTGCAGAAGCGTCGTTATATTTTTATAACGTGTACATGTTTTAATTTAACTTCCTTTCAAAAAATAGCTTTAAAAGGAGAAATTTCCTCAATTTCTGCGACAAACACTTTGACTCGCTTTGTGATTTTTCCCCGCTGATTCAATTTGCCCACAGAGTGGATAATCTCCACCTTAAAAAGAATACAGTGAATTCTATCAGCGCTGTAAATTATTCTAAATACTTTATCGGCTACAGCGTGCTTGTCTTAAGCCGTATTAGTTATAATAGATGACTGGGAATTATTCATGTGGTACATTACATAGTATGAGAACTCAGAAACTGTTCGCTTACATCGCGCAAAAGATTAAGTCATTAAGCTAAAATATATTCATTCTAAGCCGTGATGATTAACAGTTCTTACGCACATTAATTTACGTTCATTTCTAATGAATTAATCATTATTTGGAAATAAAGGCTGATTTTTCAACAGTCACATAACTTTTATAGTGTTTGACAGTCGACACATTGTCCATACAAGAGCTGTCAAAGCTCAATGTTTGTTCTCTAGGTAAAATTAATACTCAATACTTTTATTGCTTTCCATATGTATTCTTAGACGGTAATACTCATTCATATAATATTAAACTAAGGAAGATAAGTCACTAGCGCACTGAAAATGAAGCGTACAAAACATTATAATTCTAATGTCTTGCCTTAGTCACTCTCGATACACTCGTAAAAACAAACGACAAACACTAACAGCGCAAACGACAAACACTAGCCATCTTTTTCTTCTCTATGCTTTAGATTGCGCCCTATCTCAGTCACACTGTACCAACGTGTGAAATGTACGCAGAATAAAAAAATTGCATGTGTGTGCTGCTGCTCCGATCGGCACATTTATTTTGCTTAATTTGTTAGAGCATATCATATCTGTTTAATATTATATCAATGGTAATACTTAAAATTAGTCCATGTGGACCCTGTCGGGCACAACAAAATAAGTGAAGTTAGGAGAGAGGAAGCCCTTTTTTTGGACTGTACTACGTTGCTTACTAACACTATGTTACATTTATTTTTAAGGGAGTTCTTAGGTGTATAAGTTACAGTTTTAGTACAATAATTAAAGATACTTGATAAATAGTATAAAGTTTTCATCTATGTGTGTGCTCGCGCGTGCGTGTGCGAGTGTGTGAGTGTGTGTGCGCGTGCGAGTGTGTTTATGTCTATTTAAGTTTATATCTTTATACTTCTATCATTGAGGTATTCCTTAACAGAGTAGTAGCATTTATTTATAGGAAAATGTCTAAGTTAAATTAATCTGACTTTTGAAAAATCAGCCCTAATGGATTATTGAGTTTTCAATTACAGGCAGTTCTATGCCTAAATAGAGACTCCTTGACATGCAATGTAAGTAAAATCATAAGAAATAAACTTATTTTTATTTATTTTATTGTTGCTGTCATAGATTGATATCTATAACAGCTGATATTTCTCTGCTCCAACGAATAATTTAGTTCTGTGCCGTTCCCCAACTCTGATGCTGGTCAAACGCTTAAGTTACTTTTATCTAGTCAGGGAAACAAATTAAAAATGAAAAAGAACCTTCTTCAATTTGCCGTATTAAAACAGTTTTAAACAAATCTCAAAGAATGAAGTTAATATACGGACAATTTATTTAACCCACTCTGACTTTACTTTTCATAGGTTTCCTGCTTAAAAATGATTAATTATAACCAATGGCGGCGACTTGGGTATAAATCAATTGGCTAAAAGGCTATCAATAGGTTCATTAATTCGATATTTAGGGACAAGGGCCAATTTGAATTATGTTTCTTAAATCCCTGAGTATTCTATTGTATGAATTTTGTACCATTGATTGTCATTTATCAAGGTTCTATAGTTCCGATATACCGTTCATTATATTATATTAAATTTTATGGGTACCTTGATTTTATTTTATTTATTGGTTTATCTACAATTGTTACACAATAAAAACAATACAATACAATCAACATACAATTATAGTGCACAATATAATGCGATAGACACAGCATGCTAATACAAAAATAATTATACAATTAAAAGTTACAAAAAGTGCAGAAATAACTTTACAGCAACCAATGTGAATTTAGCAGAAAGAGAAAGTAAAAAAATTAAAAGACAATAATCAATAATTATAAATAAAAAAAAAGTCAGCAATATTCTTATTTCTTTTTAAGGATTTGGCGCTTGAATTCAGTTCAAGTCATTTGAATTATCAAAACACCTGCAAATTCTAGGGATGGGCGAATTGGATCCTGAAACAGTTTTGCGGAGGGGGGGCTTTGTGTACTCTCAACTGAAAGCAAACGCTAAACAATGAAGGGTTAAGTTCAAGTTACCTTGAAAATATATCCACGTACTATACATATGCATACAAGCGATACGAACGGGTAAAGAGAGCAGCAGTGGTGACAAAATAGTAAAAGCCGAGACTTTTTTTATTCTACATTTTATTAAGGGGCTTTTGTCTCAATTTGGATATGTCAGCCTTATTATAGAAATTATTTGACAAATTTAAACTTATAATCTAAGAAAAAAGTAAACAAACAATAGATTCACTATGACGAATCATTGCTGAGATTTATTGATTGCATACTTGATGACCGACATAAATTTCTAAGGGCTAATTTTATTTTTAATTTCTTTCTTTTGATTTCTAAAAAAAAATCTGTTAGAGTTTAAATCATCAAACCAGGGTAAACGAGGAAGCTTACCATCATCATCATCATCATCATCATCTCAGCGTTTATCCCAGTCGCATCCGAAGCTTTTTCAGCTTTGGAGTCTGAGGTCCGCTTTTACCAGTCTATCTGCTGATATGGCTAAACTTCGACATTTTCCGTGAAGCGACTGCCGTCTGACCTCTACAACCCGAAGACGACATCGAAGCATTGCAGCTGACCAATTGTTGGACTTTTTGAGGGCTCCAACAACCGCTTGCCACTAGATATTCGTATGGCAACCGGGACCAACGGCTTAACGTGCTTTCCGAGGCACGACCAGACCAGTGCAAATATTCATATTCATGCATACAAACATTTGCACTGTGCGGGGATTGAACCCGCGCCACCTTGCGCAGCGGCCGCGTCCGCTAACGCTACACCACGGAGGCTGTCCAACGAGGTTGCTTACCTTGTATGGTTTATACTAAATACCTTTTTCTACCGATTTACTATTGAAATGTGTTTTCCAATCACTAAAGCATATTATTGTTTTAAATTTTGGAATAGATTCCCACTGATCCGGTATATAATTAATTAACCCGCCATCTACTGCTGCTAACTTTGCTATAAGGTCAGCTTCCTTATTCCCTTTAAGGTCTATATGTCTGGAACCCATTGCAATTTTAAGTCTTTGCCACTTTTGTTACAAATAAGCCGAGACTTATAAGCTGTAAGGCGTAGGTTCCAGCCAGAGATATAGGTTTCTAACATTATATAAATCATTTCAAAATGGCGAAGAAAAATATTGTGAGGAAACCGGCATGTCCTACAACCAATAAATAGAAGATAAATTGTACTAACCAGCATAGAGCCCGTGTGGTCGATAACAACCTGGACGGGCTCATAGAGAGGAGAGGCTTCTGTCCCAACAGAGCTGATTATTACGTAAAAAAAGAACTTTATTTCGGATAAGGAACAAGCAAGATACGATAATATGATGCTGAATAACAATCATCCACAATGAAAGGCATGTTGACAGCCTCCGTGGCGTAGCGGTAGCGAACGCGGCCGTTGCGCTCTTGCGATCGAACCCGCGCCTTCTTAGGCGCGGGTTCGACCCTCGCACAGTACAAATATTTGTATGCATGAATATGAATATTTGCACTGGTTTGGTCGTGCCTCGGAAAGCACATTAAGCCATTGGTCCCTGTTGCCATACGAACATCTAGTGGTAGTCGTTATGGGTTGGTTGGAGCCCTCAAAAGTCTAACAATTGGTCTAACTACAATGCTGAGATATCGATTTCGGGTTGTGGAGGTCAAACGGCAGTCACTTCACGGAAAATATCGAAGTTTAGCCAAAATCAGCAGTTAGACTGGTAAAGCGGACTCCAGACTATAAAGCTGAAATGCTACGGATGCGACTGGAATTAACGCTGAGATGATTATGATGACAATGATAGGCATGTCTTTTCAGCCACAGTTACGCCTCAAAAATTCCTCGCCATCTTGACGACTCAATTTTATGGAAAAAGAGCTAGCCATTCTAAACTGAAAGGAACCCTCGTTGTAAAATGAATTACCTAATTACTCCCATTGTTTTCAGTTTCATTCCCGCACTCTAAATTACTTTGTGGGCTCAAAGTGTCTGTTGAACACGATGTTTATGATAGAATTTGTGGCCCGTTCAGGTGTTCTCGTTTATATCCTGGCGGCAAACAAATCAATGGTAGGTGTGTACCACCGAACGCAAACATTCTACGTTCGTGCGAAAACGGAAAACTGAAGCTGAGTAAATACAAACGTAACTTAGATACGTTTTTTGTCAGATCTTGTGGATCTAACACGAAATGAAAATCGTATCATAAGGAACGAAATAGAGCTGCGATTTCTGACACGCCACAATTTAATGCAATTTTAAAATAACAGGATCTTGTTAATATACAAATTGGATAGTGTATGCAATTGCAGTTTCGATATTGGAAGAAAAGAAATGTAAGCATTTATGAAAGAACTAGCTTTCTGCCCGCGGCTTCGCCCGCGTGGAGTTCGGTTATATCGCGCTTTTTAGATTTCCCTCGGGAACATCAAATTTTTCCGGGATAAAAGGTAGCCTATGTTCTTTCTCAGGGTCTAAAGATTGTCTGTACCAACTTTCATCAAAATCGGTTGAGAGATTTAAGGACGTACCCTCACCAAATGACCTCGAGCATTTGCTCCCTCTTCACCGCGCCCCACCTCTACAATACTTCGCAAAATATTACTAGCGCCGTCTGGCGGACGAAGTACTTACAAATACAAGTTAAATTCATAGACCACAGAAGTAACAGACATGGCACTTTTATTTTTGTTTATTGGTGCGCCCAAATACTTTTGGTTATTATAGACTGAAACAAATGATGACGATACTTCATAATAAAAATTTTGCGTATTTTAGTTTTTAACCGACTTCCCAAAAGTGTGGTTCTCAATTCGATTTATGTGTGCTCGCTGATAACTTTATCGTTAATGAACCGATTTTGACCATTCTTTTTTTATATGAAAGAGTATGCTGCCTATGTAATCTCATTGTTACCACGTCAGTGTCGATAATGGAAATTCTAAGAAATTTAGGCCAATTATCTAAAATTGTAGGCACGCTTCGGGTGAAAACTTGATACTCGTATTTATATCGGATGATACTATAAAACCGTGAAGATTTGGGCCTGACCTGATGATGGAGACGACAGAGAATCAGGGGAATCCACATCGGACGCAACTGTCATGTGTTTGGGCTTACTTAATTTTTATTGATTAGACCTTTACAAATAAATATGTTATGACTGTAACTTCAGGGTTGGAAGTTAGTTTTGTAGATTGAAAGTCAGATGGTCAGTGGGATAGAAAAATAATATAATAAAGGTTAATTTATCATTATTTATTATTTTAAGGGAAAACGTACACACGGCATTTCTCACCTGGGTTGACGCTCGTGACCGCGGAGCTCCGGATCTATGCTCAAAGAAGAGAGCCTTTAACCGTGCTGCCAAGTCCTACATGAAGGCGCTCAAGAAGGCTCGCTTCAACCGCATTACTCACATTGGCAACAAGTTATCTGCGCAGCCATCCGGTAGCAGATCTTTTTGGTCCCTTGCCAAATCGGTTGAGGCGAACTTCTGTCGGCCCTCACTGCCTTCGCTGGTTAGGCCTGATGGAACACTGGCTCATACGGCGAGAGAGAAAGCAGGTGTCTTTGCTTCTCTCTTTGCCCATAATTCGCGTCTTGATACTGGCAGTGCTACTCCACCTAATTTACCTCACTGCGGAGCTTCAATGCCTGAGGTTCGCATTAGAAACAAGGAGGTTCTCAGAGTACTGTGTCGTCTGGACGTGAATAAGGCTAGTGGTCCGGATGGTATACCAGCGATTGTTCTTAAAGCATGTGCGCCCGAGTTGTCTCCTGTATTGACGCGCTTGTATCGCCTCTCATTTAGGACTGGTATAGTGCCCAAGTCCTGGAAGCTTGATAACGTGCAGCCCGTGCCCAAGAAGGGTAGTCGTGCCGATCCTGCCAACTATCGGCCGATTTCGATCACCTCCATACTTTGCAAAATTGATATCAAATTGATGCAAATGATTCAATAATGGAGCGTGTATTGAACTCGCGCCTCTTGGCATACCTGGAAGGTAATGATCTCCTCAGTGACCGACAGTACGGGTTTCGCCGCAATCGGTCAACTGGGGACCTACTAGTGTATGCCACTCACTTGTGGGGCGAGGCCCTCGAGAAGAATGGGGAAGCGATTGCTGTCTCCCTTGATGTCTCGAAGGCCTTCGACCGGGTATAGCACGCTGGCCTTTTGAGTAAGCTTCCAGCGTACGGCATTTCCCCTAGCCTGACTGGCTGGGTAAAAGACTTCCTGACTGAACGGTCCCTCCGAGTTGTTGTCGACGGATGCTCTTCTGAGCCCATGTCAACTAATGCCGGTGTTCATCAGGGGTCTGTTCTCTCTGCAACTCTGTTTCTGCTGCATATTAACGATCTGCTGATGCCCGGTATCTATGGGTATGCAGATGACAGCACAGTTGTAGAGAGATACCTGCCGGATGCTCGGGCTAGTAAGGAATCAATCCGGTCCGAAAGAGAGGCCATGGTTGAGCGAACGAGTGTTGCACTGCAGGCAGTCTCCGAATCGGGCAATGCCAATCTTGTAGCATTCAATGCCGCCAAAACACAGGCGTGTCTTTTCACCGTCAAAAGGAGCCCGTTCACCTTGGCCCCTACTTTTCGGAATATGTCCTTGGAGTGTTCCGACCGCCTTCAGCTTTTAGGAGTTGAGATTTCCTCGAACCTTAACTTTGGGCGGATCATTGAGTCCAAGGCCAAGGTGGCTGCCAGGAAACTTGGCGTTATCGCAAAGGTCAGGCAGTACTTCACACCTGGGCAGCTTCTAATGTTATACAAAGCACAGGTCCGTTCGTGTGTGGAGTACTGCAGCCACATTTGGGCTGGTGCTGCCAAGTGTCACCTGGCCACTTTGGATTCAGTGGGGAGACGTGCAAAGAGGCTGATTGGTGACCCTGATCTAACTCGAGTTGGTATCCAAAGCCTAGAGCACAGGCGTAGAGTAGCCAGCCTTTCGGTGTTCTATAGGATGCATTTCGGGGAGTGTGCAAGGGAATTGCATGATTTAATTCCCCCATCTCCGTTCCACCAGCGGACGACCAGTCGTACGGCTGGTTTCCACCCTTACGTTGTTAACACCACTACGATCCGGACGAAGCGTTTCGCCTCCTCCTTTATACCGCGTACATCGAGGGACTGGAACAATTTGCCAGCGGCGGTGTTTCCGTCGGACTACAATTTGAGTGTCTTCAAGGCTAGATTGAATAGGCTCTTAATAAACTAGTGCGCTTTACCATCAACGATTGCGTCACTGCTTACCATCAGGCAGGATTGCGGTCAAGCGCTGGTTTATAGTGTGTAAAAAAAAAAAAACGTAGTCAGGGTCAAATAAATTTCTGCTGACAGGAAACCTACATAAAAAAAGATTTGATGTTTTTTTTGGGCTCAGGCAAGACTGAAATTATATTATTATTCTCGTTTAATAAAACAAATACGTAAATTGCAAAAAATAAAACTATCGTATAAAAAAAAAATACATATACTATAATATTATTTACACAAAGCTTTGTGTTTGTGTAAAGAAAGCTTCCTTTTGCAGAAAAATAATAAACATCTGACTAATACAACATCCGGTCAGACTGGACGCTGACGGCAGCATATTTGGAAAAGGCCTGCAAGCAAACGACGTATTTCGTTTGCTTTAATTCCTATAAGACCACAATGAAAGTAAGAGCATTTCTAGAAATAACGCAATGAAATAACACAACTTAAATTCAGTCTCTTGATTTTAATTGATTTTTGCATAAGCATGACGAGTAGGTAGTGTTTGTACTATGTAAAAGTACAGTGTTGTGAATTGTTGAGGAATTCCCTCGACTGTCTATGGTCTTCATCATCAGATCTATTGCAGACTTTCATTTAAACCTATATGGGTGTAAAGTTTTCATCAATATAAATGAATTAAGTCCAAACACACGGTAACTATTGTAAACCTTTGAGGAGTTCCCTTAACTGGCCTTTGTCTTCATCATCAGAGCTTTAATGACAATCACAACTCATTTAGGTGTAAAGTTCTTATCAATATAAATTTATTAAGCACAAACACGAGGCAGCTGATGTGACTCGTTAAGGAGATCCCTCGGCTGTCTCCCGGCTCCATCATCAACTCCGAACTTTACTAAATTGTAGTGCGTTAAAACAATGAAAAAAACATAGAAATGCCCTAGGCGCCCCTATGATTTTTTAAATTTCTCTTAGGTTTCCTTAGTCTTCCATCAGCAGACCCTAATTTCCTTAACATGAGACTACCTTGAAGATATAATCTTTCTAATAAAAAAAAAACATCATGTGGCACTCGGGAACTGCCGCGGTAAAGCTATTGCATAGCATTTTTTATCAACTTATGCAATAGGATATTTGACTAAAAAAACCTAATTAGTCCGTCAGTCAGACTTCCAAAAAATACTCATCATCATCATCATCATTTCAGCCGAAAGACGTCCACTGCTGGATATAGGCCTCCTCCAAGGTTCTCCACGACGACCGGTCCTGCGCCTCCCGCATCCAGCGGTTTCCCGCGACCTTCACCAGGTCGTCGGTCCACCTTGTCGGGGGGCCTACCCAAAAAATAGTAGACACATATTTTTTTCTTTTTTCATATAAACAAAAAATGAAGACGACACAGTGCTTTGAAAACTCGTGTGACGTCATTGCACGCTACAGTTTTTAGCGGCCAGTGACGTCACCAGCCATCACTCCTGATCTTTGATCCCTATTATATTTGTCTTTTTTTATTGATTTGATAAAACAAAATATACGAAATGTTAAACGTATAGAATAAACCTATCCAATATTTTTCTATAATCTGAATGACGGACTAATTAGTTTTTTTAGTCAAATACCTTATTATTTATATTATAGTAAAGTTATCCGCAAACAAACATAAAAAACGTATAACCTCCTCCCTTTTGCAATCGGTTAAAAAAACGAACACCAAAATGAACATCAATAACAAAGACACCTTATGATAGTATTATACTCTATGCGACATGCGGTGCGTGAGCGAGCAAGCAGATGCTTTCTCGCTCACGCGCCGACCGCTATGCTAGCGGACCGCGCGATGACGAACGACACGGGTTCCCCCTTCGAGAGCTTGTGGCATACTGAATCTCAATAGCTCGGGCAAGAGAAATACGCGGGAATACGCTTAGATTGTTGAATAAAATTTTTGTTTTGGTCGTTTTAAAAAAATATTTCTACAATAATGTTCGTCATGAAATTGCCTATCCATTAGTGTAAGAACGCAATCTAAATAATGCTTACTTTTCGAGGAGATGCGCTTTTTTGATAATTATTTCTCTTGTCAGAGGTTTCGTTGTGAAGGAATTATTTAAACATTATGCTTAGTAAAAAAAAAAAAAAATCTACAATTTTGGAGCCAAGATTATGGAGAAAATTTATGTATTTTTAATAAGCTGATATTTCTTTTGGATAAAGAGTAGATAGCTCCGAAAAACTACATAAAAACGGCCTGCGGTGTGTTTTTCCTCTGGAGCCGCCTTAAGCGAGAAAGCGTAACAGACAGATAGACAGACAGGCAGACAGATAGACAGACAGAGTTACTTTCGCATTTATAATATTAGTATGGATGTAAAAATAACTTTAATTTCTACAGAATAAAATTAAGTTTAAGCTACACTACTATTAGTAGTCCCAGTAGTCACCCTGAAATGAGCTTAAATATCAATATAGTTGATATTTGTGTAACTTTAAATAGGCAATTTTAAATGCAGCACCTGTAAGGTATGGTATCCTTCACGCGGCCATACCTTATAAAAGTTATGATGAGGCCAGTGGTTTAGTGATACCATACCCGAAAGTTAAGCTACTCATGATACTGGCAATCCATTAGGTACTTGTTGAGACTCATCCGTGCTTTTAAAACAATTTAGTCGGGTGGTCCGGACAATGATTCGTAGATCTTTGACACTCGTTATGGGTAATCAGAAACCAAAGAGTCTGATAACCAGTCTTACCAAGAGATTTTGGACAATCGAAACTTACCCATTAAACAATTTAAAAGCTATATAAAGACCAAACTTTGCAGAAAGGGGTATTATAAAATCACTGATTATTTAGAAGACAATAAAGCTTGGGACTGAGCTGCTCGCTCTGCTAAGCATTGTTATTAAGCAATATGCGTAATTATGACATTTTAAACACTGTTTATTTTTAAGTCACGTAAATGATTGTAAATGTTTTCATTTTTAATATCTGGACTTGAAAAAAGACGATGATTCCTGAGTTTGTTTCGGCTAATTCTTCTCAGAGGTAGTCAGTTAGTAAATGCCGGCTCCATCTAGTCTAAAAAATATAACTAAAAAAAAATATGATGTGTAAAAGTGATCAGTGATCTTACTTGCATAATAAACGATTTCATTTTATTTAATTTCATTTCTGATATTTTGTAACCTAGTTGTGAAGGACAGATAGGTAGTCATAACCATTGGGAGTCCCAGGAGTTAGTCCTGGGACACAGGCCTCCTTTGGGTGAGCGGCGGTGGTCCGTAATCTACTCCGAGGCCCTAGTGCGGGTTGGTAGATATCACATGTCTTCGAAGTTCCTTCACTGTATTGAGAGCAGTGGTGATGAAATAATTTACACAAAGTTAAGCGCCTGTTGGGGTTCAAACCTACGACCTATAACATGTCATGGCCGATACCACTAGGCCACCGCTACTCAGACGAGCCACTACAAGTAAAATACTGCCCCCTAATCGGCGAACACATTTTTGTCAAATGATTGCGACTAGTTGGCATCAGTTGGGATCGTTTAGACCGCCCATTGGTCCGTTAGGTCCAAACGATCCCAACTAGTTGCAATAATTTGACAAAAATGTGTTCGCCGCTTAGGGGGCTGGTTTTGCAAGCTATATCAGGGTAGACTGGAAACTCTTGATCCCAATATATTATTAATAATAGACATAATAAAAAATAAAAGAAAAAAGGATTGGACAGATGGATTGTTCCTACATAAGTCACTTATAACAGGTAATTGCTGAAGACGCAACGATAGATTGCCGACGAAAATTTTCATATATTTTTTCAAGGTTCTGGCGTCGAGTTGTACTCTCGTGACTTTTCGCAGCGAGAAGACGTACAGTTTGCGCAATAATAACTATTTTTTATAAGGGCGATGCGCGTAGATAGCCGGTTGCATTTTCTGCGCTATTTAAAATATTGTTTGCGAGCGTGGGTAACAAACATGGCTTTACAAAATTATAATTATTAAAATCAGCAATACAAAATCAAAGTCAGAATTGACCGCAAGTGAAATGAAATAGTCATTTAATAGGGTAATATAAATTTAGATTTACTGATGATTTTTATGATTATAATAATAGAATTATAATCATAAAAATCTCACTCCCACCATACCTAACCAAATGCGGTTACAAATATTTATTTAAATACATATTTAAATCAACATTCATATGACCTGCTAATTGCAAGAAATGTAGGCAAATTTGAATTTCACAGACTACCATGCCATGCCATGCCATGTTACGCTTTCGCCTTAAGATAATTAATAAGCTGTCGTAGTAACGCCTCCAGCAACATACTCTTCGTTCTAACATCCTATTAACAAGCATTTAATAGATTATGTCATTATTTCCTGTTGCTTTGATGTCGCTAACAGCCCAGCCTTTTTGTTACAGTTGTGCGCTCGTGTAAATTCCAGCGTTTCTTTATTAAAATGTTATCTTGTTATTATCATTTTCGGTTCGATCAACATTGAACCAAGTTATCTGTTATCAAGTTTTCCTACGGAAAGTTTTGTAACGAAATATTTATCATGGCGGCGTAAAAAATACCTCAAAAATTAGATTTTTTCGCTGTAGACATTTTTTTTAACATTGTACATATTTGCCCCAAGGCAATTGTAGGTTCACGAAATGCGATTAAAGCAGTAATTTTCCGACGCCAGTGGGAATGACAAGGTACCGTAAATGCGGTTACGGCAGATATTATAATGTTATTTCACGAGCGCGAGCCGGTCCCCCGATAATGACATGTTAAACTTATCATGGCCGCTGATAGTTTTCGAAATCACTGATAATTATAGCCTGCACACGTGTGTAACTTCATTCGAATAACAACGGTGTGAATTTATGGGTCCCGCGTGGCAACTTTATGAAATTAATGCCGTGCAGTGACGAGACCGCCATTTTTTGTTTATTTTATTCACTACTTTTGTCTCCAGAGGCGTTACCGGCGAAAAAACTATCTATTTTTGCATCCCATGGTATGCGAAGTTCGGAACACGGTAAACTTTTATTTTGTATTTGTTGGTTATTTGTAGACTGAAGCTTTTGTTCATTGAAGTGAGGCTAAAACTCATTTAAGTTCTATCTAACTGATGCAGATGTTGAAACAAAATAAAACATAACAAACCATAGTTTCAGTCTACTTTCAATATTAGATTTTTCAGTAGGTACACGCTTTAGTGTGACGTTAAATGTTTCATAAAAATTTTGGTTGTTGTTTATTGTCCTTCTCTGGTCAAAGAAACCGTGAAAAATAAACCATTTTAATTTGAAGATACTTAATTAAATTACCCTTTCATACGAATAGTCTTATCACCTTTTATTATATCGAGACCAGTTGGGTGGCTCGCAGGGCAGTCGGTCATAAATTCAGTTTCTGAATTTAATATCTGCGGGTTACTACTAGCTTGTTGGGTTCACCGGGAAATACTCCAGACTGTACTTACCTTCGTATGTCTATATACGAGAAAGTATAAACACAATTTGTAACATTTTTTGTACTAGGGTTTCATTAAATATAGGTGGTACAGATAAGTATGAAGTAACCTTACCTAAAGTAAACGAGGAAAGTTTGAATTACGAATTTTAAAGTATGAAAATGGAGCACCATAGATAAAAATATGCTTGATAGTACCAGACAGCACATCCAGCTTATACAATCTGTCAGGTTTCTTTATTAGATTTTTAACTTTATATCTAAAGCATTAAAGCTCAAAGTTGATTGGGATTATTTGATAGTTTCGGGTAGCTTGACCAACAGTCGTCCTTACATCAATATAACAACATACAACATACGTGTGTGGTAAAATTTTATTGTAAATACTCGTTTTCGTAATAGTACCTAATGTTAAATCAGCAAATATAAGTAAACTACATCACTATATTTTTATGCTTGAGTGTGTGGGTGGGGATTGCGCGTATCCTTTTAAAGGAAATTTCTCACTGACTGATCGACACTTTACGTAACCAGAGAGAGGGGAAAGAATTAGCATTGCCGTTCAACGTGGCAAAGCTGCCACTCTTCTGGGCACGTTTCCCTGATGACAGCGATGCGGACAAGTACTTCGACGCCTAATGTATTTGTTTTTGTATTTATTTACTACATATGTTCCTGAATTAAAGCAACCACCAAACGAGTAAACTAGACCGTTATTTGAGTGCGACTGTTTGCGTGTGTAGATTTGTGAAATAACAATAAAATGTTCTCCCGCTATCGGCATAACTAATTTATTAAAAATAAAATATGATTATTACATAAAAATAAAGAATCAGTTTATGTATCATGATTATAATATCATACTAATATTATAAATGGGAATGTGAGTTTGTTTGTTCCGCTTTTACGCCGTAACTACTAAACCGATTGCTTTGAAATTTTGTAGACGTAAAGTTAGTAGTCCGGATTAAATAATAGAGTACTTTTTATCCCGGAAAAAATTGATGTTCCCGAAGGAAATCTAAAAAGCGCGATATAACCGAATCATACTACTTAATATTATAAATGGGAAAGTGTCACACTAATATTATAAATGTGAAAGTGAGTTTGTTCCGCTTTCACGCTGTAACTACTGAACCGATTACTTTGAAATTTTGCAGATGTAAAGTTAGTAGTCCGGATTAAATAATTGGGTTTTTATCCCGGAAAAAATTGATATACCCGAAGGAAATCTAAAAAGCGCGATATAACCGAATCATACTACTTAATATTATAAATGGGAAAGTGTCACACTAATATTACAAAATGTGAAAGTGAGTTTGTTTGTTCCGCTTTCACGCCGTAACTACTAAACCGATTGCTTTGAAATTTTGTAGACGTAAAGTTAGAAGTCCGAATTAAATAATAGGGTTTTTATCCCGGAAAAAACTAATATTCCCGAAGGAAATCTAAAAAGCGCGATATAACCGAATCATACTATTTAATATTATAAATGGGAAAGTGTCACACTAATATTATAAATGTGATAGTGAGTTTGTTTGTTCCGCTTTTACGCCGTAACTACTGAACCGATTGCTTTGAAATTTTGTAGACATAAAGTTAGAAGTCCGGATTAAATAATAGGGTCTTTATCCCGGAAGAAATTGATATTCCCGAAGGAAATCTAAAAAGAGCCATATAACCGAATCATACTAATATTATAAATGTGAGTTTATTTGTTCCGCTTTCACGCCGTAAATACTGAACCAATTGCTTTTAAATTTTGTAGGCATAAAGTTAGAAGTCCGGATTAAATAATAGAGTTTTTATCCCGGAAAAAATTGAAATTCCCGAAGGAAATCTAAAAAACGCGATATAACCGAATTCCACGAGGGCGAAGCCACGGCCGGAAAGCTAGTAGTAATATTATAATTGATGTGTGTGGAGGTGTGCGATATTTCCGAGACACGTTGTTTCTGATGACATCACAGATCTTTAGGACATGTACACTAAAACACCTATATTATTCCTACGATCTAAATCTCCTCCGCCGTGTTTGCGAGTCGGCACGTTAGCGCCACGAGCTCCTTATTGCGCCACAATCAGCATAATGCCACGGATAGCCGACGAGGGGCTACGTGACAAAACGCTCAACGTCTCAATATGAACTCGTTATCTGTAGTCTGAACAAACCACGTGAGCCGTATCTTGAGTGGCAACGTCTTTAAGGCTCTTTGCATGAAGAGGTAAATCTGAACACAAGAATCCGAATCTGAAATTCTATACTAATATACACTATGTAACAAAAACCCTGTTGTTCCTTTCAGGGACATATATATTTACTTACAAGCACATCATTAATGAAATTATAATTTAAAAAAGTAATTATTGTCTAGTCGAAACAACAAAAGGAACAACAGGGTTTTTGTTACATATTGTATAAAGCTGAAGAGTTTGTTTGTTGAACGCGCTAATATCAGGAAATCCTGGTCTCATTTGATTTTTATTTTGCGATGGACAGCCCATTAATACAGGAAGGCTTTAGTCATCACGCTTTATAACATCACGGTGCGACCAATAAGAGCAGAGCATAGAAAAAAAAAAAAACTTATCGAAACCTACGCGGGTGACACCGCGCAGCGCAACTAGTAAAATACATATTTTTTATTCGCTGCTCAAGTCAAGCAAAGTTAATGTTACTCAATCAATACAATTTAAAATATTTTAAATCACTTAAACCTACATGAGCGATTTCAAGGCAAGACTCAAACATGACAGAGGCTTTCCTTTGTGTAAATTATTTCATCATCACTGCGCTCAAAATGGCGAAGGAAAATATTCTGAGGAAACCTCGAGAAAATTCGAAGCCATCCGACGTATGTATATTACTAACTCACCCCACATGGTAGATTACAGATCACTTCCTCCCGAAGTGAAAATACCTAAAGGCTGATTATGTGTGATGTGTATCTGGAAATTTTTGATTTATATGTACACGGATAGTCAATTGTCAATTCCTAGACAATAGCTATTCTGACTGGTCATCTCTTATGGAGAGAGAGAAAGTACCACCACGCTGACTCTTTTAAAAATAATTTGAGCCGGTGCTGCTAAGTGTCACCTGGCCACTTTGGATTCAGTGGAGAGGCGTGCGAAGAGGCTGACTGGTGACCCTGATTTAACTCGAAACGTTCTCCAAAGCCTAGACCACAGGCGTAGAGCCAGTCTTTCGGTGTATTCCCCCATCTCCGTTCCTCTATCGGTCGACCCGTCGTACAGCGAGTTTCCACCCTTACGTTGTTAACACCACTACGATCCGGACGAAGCCTTTCGCCTCCTCCTTTATACTGCGTATATCGAAGGACTGGAACAATTTGCCAGCGGCGGTGTTTCCGTCGGATTACAATTTGAGTGTCTTCAAGGCTAGAGTGAATAGGCTCTTAATAAACTAGTGCGCTTTACCATTAACGATTGCGTCACTGCTTACCATCAAGCGGGTTTTTTTTATCATTATAAACTAGTGCTTGACTGCAATCCCGCCTGATGGTAAGCAGTAATGAAATCATTGATGGTAAAGCGAGCTAGTTTATTAAGCCTATTCACTTAAAAAAAACTTATTGAATAGGAAGGAAGATGGCAGTTGAGCGAGGTGATGCAATGTTAAACCCAACAGCACGACCAACGATGCTGCGCTAGAGGGAGACTGATCTGGAGACCCTCCATGACCAAACTCCCGACACAATAACATTTGGTGCATCGTACCCGGCACACATCGCAACACAATTGCTCAGACCCGTCCTCCGTACATCAGACATCATGCAGGAACACGACGAATCGCTTGGCGGCAAAACTTTGTCTGATGGGTGGTAAGTTCTGCCGGCGGCCGATACTATGGCCTACCACCGGGATTTCGGTCAAGCGCTAGTTTATAATTTTGAAAAAAAAAAATGCTTTTACAATATTTTCAAATCACAGTGTGAAGAGGACTGTGTAGGGCTCATGGTAGGGCTTTAAAAATCCAGGTATAAAAAAATGGAATTAATGGTCTACAAATCAAATGCCTATATTTACATGTAACTTTCTCATATACATACACAAAATAGAAAATAATCTTTGTAGTTTATTTTCTATTTTGTGTATATGATTTTGGTTAATAAAATCGTAATAATAAAATGTATTATTTAAACCAAATATACGATAAACATAAAAAAGTTCTATCTTCTAAAAATAAAAAAAATAATACTCATGTAGACAAACAGCCAGGAACAACTACTGGTAGGCGGTAGGTACAAATATTTCTTCCATGAGCGAATCGAATTGTCCTGGTGAAACTCGAGTTGAATGCCATAGGACAGTCGTATGGCAACAGTGGACTAATATAGTATGATGATGAAGCGTAAGTCGTAACAGTCTATTCTCTAAGTCTACTAACGATATGGTGTACCTACCGTTACCTATACTATATTCTATTTTAAACGATTAAATTGAATTGAATGCAGACAACCTGCCAAAACAAACACCAAATTCAATTTTTCTTACGGGCAAATACTTCGTTAGTAGAAACCATTGTTAAATCATATTGTCATTTATTATTAGTTTAGGCCTCGACTTAATAGTTGCTGACAGCCTCCGTGGCGTAGCGGTAGCGGACGCGGCCGCTGCGCAAGGTGGCGCGGTTTCGATCCCCGCACAGTGCAAGTATTTGTATGCATGAATATGAATATTTGCACTGGTCTGGTCGTGCCTCGGAAAGCACGTTAAGCCGTTGGTCCCGGTTGCCATACGACATCTAAATTGAATTGAATGCAGACAACCTGCCAAAACAAACACCAAATTCAATTTTTCTTACGGGCAAATACTTCGTTAGTGGAAACCATTGTTAAATCATGTTGTCATTTATTATTAGTTTAGGCCTCGACTTAATCTTATGTCCTTATCAGGATAAGTACATAGTAGGAAAAATAACTTTGGCCAAAACTACAGATTTAGTGGGTACGGAGTCAATTAATAAATTAAGGTGTCGCTGTGACGGATTTTGTACAGATCTGGGAACAGAACTGATTACTTTAATACCTTTTTTACATATTATAAACTAGTGTTTGACCGCATCCCGCCTAATGGTAAGCAGTGATGTAATCGTTGATGGTAAAGCGCGCTAGTTTATTAAGAGCCTATTCACTCTGGCATTGAAGACACTATTGTAGTCAGACGGGAATACCGCCGCTGGCAAATTGTTCCAGTCCCTCAATGTACGCGGTGTAAAAGATGAGGCGAAACGCTTCGTCCGGATCGTAGTGGTCAGCAACTTAAGGGTAGGACAGCACGACGGGTCGTCTGATGACGGAACGAAGATGGGGGAATTAAGTCATGTAATTCCCGCGCACACTCTCCAAAATGCATCCTATAGAACACCGACAGGCTGGCTACTCTTAGCCTGTGCACCTGGCTTTGTAGACCGTTTTAAACCAAATCTGGGTCGCCAATTAGCCTCTTCCCATGCCTATCCACCTAATCCAAGGTTGCCAGACACCATTTTGCAGCACCAGCCCAAATGTGGCTGCAGTACTCTACACACCACTGCACCTGAGATTTGTATATCATTAAATGCTGTCCTAGTGTTAAGTACCGCCAGGCCTTTGACACGGTTGTGTTTTGGGAGCGTTGAATGCCACAAGATTAGCTTCACCCTATTCGCAGACTGCCTGTAGTGCAAAAATTGTACGTTTTACCATAGCCTCTCTTTCGGGCCGGATTGCTTCTTTACTAGCCCGAGCACTCGGCAGGTATCTCTCCAGAACTATGCTGTCATACCCATAGATACCGGGCATCAGCAAAACGTTAATATGCAGCAGGAATAGAGTTGCAGAGAGAACAGATCCCTGAGGACACCGGCAGTAGTTGACATAGGCTCCGACGAGCATCTGTCGACAGCAACTCGGTGGTAGTGTTCAGTAGGAAGTCTTATCCCAGCCAGTCAGACCAGGGGAAATATCGTACGCTGGAAGCTTAATCAAAAGGGCCAGCGTGCTATATCTGATCGAAGGCCTTCGCGACATCTAGGGAGACGGCAATCGCTTTCCCATTTTTCTCGAGGGCCTCGCCCCACAAGTGAGTGGCATACACTAGTAGGCTCCCAGTTGAGCGATTGCGGCGATACCCGTACTGAGGTCACTGAGGAAGTACCTTTCAGGTACGACGAGTGGCACGAGTTCTATACACGGAATATAATTATAATTAA
This sequence comes from Sesamia nonagrioides, assembly GCA_017933935.1. Taxonomy (NCBI): domain Eukaryota; kingdom Metazoa; phylum Arthropoda; class Insecta; order Lepidoptera; family Noctuidae; genus Sesamia; species Sesamia nonagrioides. Next base: position 955,169 of record JADWQK010001454.1, on the reverse strand, counting down.
ATAATATTCAAATCGGCCGATAGTTGGTAGGAATGACACGACTACCCTTTTTGGATACGAGCTGCCATTGGCAAGCTTCCAGGAAGTGGGCACTATACCAATCCTAAATGAGAGACGATACAGGCGTGTCAATACAGGAGACAACTCCGGCGCATAAGCCTTGAGAACAATCGCTGGTATACCATCTGGTCCACTAGTCTTATTCACGTCCAGACGACACAGTACTCTCAGAATCTCCTTGTTCCTAATGCGAACTTCGGGCATAGTAGTGTCACAGTGAGGCAAATTGGGTGGAGTAGCACTGATAGTAGCCAGACGTGACTTCACCAATCAGTGATCTGAAGTTCCTAACGTTAAGGAAACTGTTATAACTCATCCGAATCAATGGTCAGTAGAAGGTGCAGACAATTGGCGGTATGACCAACTACATCAGGCACCCTAGTTTTGAGACAATTTGATTGTCCACACCAGTATCAATCAAAAACCATAGACACCAGAAGTTAGGGTCTTCAAGATGACGGAGATGCAGCAGATATCATTGCGGACATACACACAGACCCCAGCACGTTGCAGGAAATGGTGCTCCTATGAGTATCCCGGGTAGTTGAGGTATGCCGCATCTGACGGACATCTAATCTGGGTCTCCGTCAAGAAAAACAGGTGAGGCTTATCAGACTTTAGGTGGTGGTGGGCTGCATGGAGATTTGAGTGCAGACCTCGAATATTACAGAGGTGCACTCGGAACGAGAGGACGTGTTGACGTTTTCATCCTCCTCGGACGCAAATTTTCAAAACGAATAAAAATAATGGTAACTGTTGTAATCCGATCAATATAAATAAAAGCACCGACCACCTAGGTTATTAAAAGCAGTCATCGATTTGCAAAGAAAATGAAAGAGTAAGGAATCATTCCGCCCTTCTAAATTTAAAACGGTAGGGCGAACGAGGGTAGCCCGTTGTATGTATTATGTAAATGATAATCTTAAGACATTCCAATGATAACTAAAGTATATAAAAGACAATGGAACGATAAATATGCATACAATTTCACTACATACATACTTTTAAACCACGTTGCGCTGAGTCAAGAAGTCTTTATTGTCTGAGTATGTCTTTTATTCAAAAAGTGAAACCCCTATTTGTAGAACAAAGAATCAGCATTGTTAAGCAACGCGTTAAAATGCTTCCAGTATTATGGGCCCGAAATCTCATTATATCGCCGATATATCCCATTGGCAGTGGTGCAGATGAATTTTTTGATACTCAATGGATTCCTCCATTTTTATTTACTCATATACACTTATATCTACATACCTAATATATTTATTTTAGTCATCACCATCATCCCAGTGTTAATCCCAGTCGCATCCGAAGCCTTTTTCAGCTTTGGAGTCTGGGTTTCGCTTTACCAGTCCAACTGCTGATATGTCTAAACTTCGACATTTTCCATGAAGCGACTGCCGTCTGACCTTCACAACTCGAAGCATTACAGTTAGACCAATTGTAGGAATTTTGAGGGCTCCAACAACCCGTAACGACTGCGACTAGATGTTCGTAGGGCAACCGCGACCAATGGCTTAACGTGCTTTCCGAGGCACGACCAGACCAGTACAAATATTCATATTCATGCATACAAATACTTGCATTGTGCCGGGATCGAACTCCAGCCACCTTGCGCAGCGGCCGCGTCCGCTACCGCTACGCCACGGAGGCTGTCAATATATTTATTTTAGTGTTAGCTAGTATATTGTAATTATAATTAAATTAATTTATTTTACCATTTACTGACTAAAATGCACACAAAAAAAAAATATTGGAAGCATAGTGGAAAAATAGGTATTTATTTCTTGCTTGTATTTTTCTGGCTCTTCGCTAAACACGTATCGCCACTTAAGCCCAGTTTGCCAATATCTTTAATTACACACTTAGACGGTTTTAGATAAGATCATAGCACACGGATCAACAGCCAATATCTTTTTTAAATGTTTTCCCATAATCCAAATAGGGACAAATGTTCCTCTAACATGTTCTCGATCATCAGTGATTGATCGCGTTAGGACTGGGAAACTGCGCTGTCATGTGATGTCAGAGCTGTCAAGCGCTGTCAGCCAGCAGCGTTTCGTTCAGTTATCCGGCTCAGCGGCTACAATATTGTTACTACTTACTAAGTATTATAATATATTATAACGGGAATCTATTTTGTAACGTTTCCCCTATAATTCACGTGCATACCGCCTCTTGTTCCCGGTCAATGAGGGTGAGTCGAAGCTTTTGAAATATTCTAGAAGCTCACTTTGAAAACATGGACGCGCGCCCATTTTTGACAAGAATCGTTTGACGTCGGTCAACGAGGACTGAACCGAAAGTGTATTTTAGTTCAGTAACTTTCGCCCTATATTCTATTGTTGTAACATGATTCATTCCCCCTTATTCATAAACACTGCTTAAAGTTAACTACTGATTAGCGATTGTTTAAACATACATTTTAGACGTTTGCACGTCACTTAACTTTAATCATCGTTTATGAATAAACCCCTTAAACTCTTTAGTGTTTATTCATACAGGATGATTAAAGTTAAGTTACGTTAAAATATCAAAAATCTATGGGTAAAGAAATGCTAATCACTAGTTTACTTTAATCAGCCTTTATGAATAAGGGGGATTGTGTGTAAGTATGTTAAAATATCAATTTAGGTACCGTAGTTCGATTTACTGATTTGGGTCCCAATACCAGATTTATTAAATCGCTATGTGTGCGTATTTGAAACTTAAAAATTGAGAAGAATATTGCAATAAAACTGCTACCTTCTACTATAGGTTTTTTATTATTCGAGTACAACAAATTATAACAACTCTGATAAATTATTTATTTATATTGATGGAGATAAACTAATTAATAGTAAAAAATAAATAATAATAATTAAATAATAATAAACATATATTATTAACATAATTATATTGTTATAAATAATAATAATAAAAAAAAAAAGAGTTATAGCTCTCTTTTAACAAAAATTGTATAAGACTTCTACGAGCGCCAATCGAATAAGAATCGCTCTAAAAGTCGTTGCGGCCATTACATTGATTTTTTTTATCCCTATCAAAAAGAATCACTGAAATTGATTTTTTTTAATTAATTTATTTCATGACCATGGATACAAGTCCTTCAGTCGAAATCTTAAAGTATTTTTAAAACATATCCTAACTAATCTAACTCTTATCCTAACTTATCCTAAACTTATCCTAACTAATCTAACTCCTTTCGTTTCCCGCGTGTGGCACATTAGGAGTGGTTTAGCGTAAAGCCATGATGTGGCCACTATGCTACAATATTTCACTGTTCTTTATGAATTATTCACTGAATGCACTTTTACTACATAAATCACGCGTTTTTATTTAGTAAACGACACTATAAATAATTTAAAAGTCCAATGGAAAATGAGTGTGGCACTCATCATCGCTTTCCCGCCTAAACCGAATCACTGAAATTGAATAGCACCAGTGTTGCCAGCACAATTAGTCGATTAAAAATAGACCTAATCAAAAATAAATTCTAGATTGCAATAAATTGCGTCAAACAGTTCAAATAACATAACATAATTTAAAGCACGAACGAATATAAACATGGTGAACACAAATACCTATCGATAACTTTGTTCACACGTGCGTACCTTAAACGAACAGCAAACACTGTGTTTCAGATTTCTTCGCGATATTTTGTGCACATGAATTGAGAAGTCACAGCTTAATACAATGCATCGTGTACTCTTTTGTTGTTGCGCTTATTTGATTTTAACTTTTTTTTTAAATCTTTATTTTAAGGGACTTTTGAACAATTTTAACGTTTGCGTAGATAAACACTTTAATTAAACGTTACTTACAGACATTTAATAGTTGGTAAGTTGCGGTAAATCTTTTTCAGTGGATGTCCGCCGCCCTGGGGTGGGCGACGGGGTCTGTCAGACTCTTACTGACTAAAAGCACCCCGGTGTCTCTTTTATCAAAAGCGCGCGTGGGGTCGCGGGAGTCTAAACTCTTCCACGGCCCCACACCCTCGTGCTGGCCCGGTCTGTCCGGGCCTCGTCTCCTACACGAGGTAGTGGGGTGTCAAACTACCCCGTGCATCGCCTCAGAAGCGTGCGCGAGTGTAGTTGCGGTAAATCCTAGGCCAATGTCTTGTCTCTTTCTAGCGTTAATCTATAATACAAAGTTTAGTTATCTCAGCCTACCACTCCAGAGCTTTTAGGTAAATTGACTTACAGGTAAGTACCTCTTATCTTATAACATAATTTGGTATTCCGTTCTTCCTACGTTTACCATAAAAGGTACAGATTTATAACCGTCACGCTTTAAATCCCAAAAGGAGTAGGCAGTGGTTTACAGTCTTACAGTTACAGTTTTCCGACTACGGTAGGTATTACGTCCCAAGGGGTGGGAAATTTCGGGTACAATTCTAAAGTTAGGGCTGGTATTTTCTTAAGCTTCGTCAGTGGTGGAGAACAGGTTGCGTGACTTATACGGGGGCCATGTTTATAGAGAATTGCCAGATGATAAAAATTGTATATGTCTTTTAAGTTTTTGCAACCATGAGAGCCTTGACTGTAACAATTTGCCAGCGGCGGTGTTTTCGTCGGACTACAATTTGGGTGTCTTCAAGGCTAGAGTGAATAGGCTCTTAATAAACTAGTGCGTTTCACCATCAACGATTGCGTCACTGCTTATCATCAGGCGGGATTGCGGCCAAGCTCTAGTTTATAATTTATTTCAGACTAGCTTTCCGCCCGCGGCTTCGCTCACGTGGAGATCGGTTATATCGCGCTTTTTTCCCTCGGGAATATCATTTTTTTCCGGAACAAAAAGTATCAAATTATTTAATCCGGACTTTTAACTTTACGCGTGAAAAATTTCAAAGCAATCGGTTCAGTAGTTACGGCGTGAAAGCAGAACAAACAAACAAGCAAAGTCACTCTCCGATTTATAATATAAGTAAGGATTTCTTTAGATTGTTTCAGAAATTTCGAATAAAAGTTCCTGTAGTGGTCCCATAGTAACAGGTTACTCGTCGATCCCTAACCACCCTTTATTAATGTAGGCTACATGTGTAATTTTGGATTCCACGTGTAACCCCACGTTCCATTTATTATTAGATTTCGGATAAAAGTTAAGTGAAACTCTTTGATATACATAAGCTTGCGAAAGTATCTCTCGGAGGCACAAATATATAGCGAAATATAATGAGTACTTTCATTAAGGTTTAAAAAGGTAAAAACAATGCTCTATTATCGGCAAATAATAAAAGGAACGGCTCTCTGTCTGTTCGTAATAAAATTAAAAACTGCATTTACGAGCTTACTACGCTATTAACTTCAATAAAAGTTCCGTGGTAGGAGGTTTTTATTAAAAAAAATGATTTACTTAGATTACATTTCCCTTTCTCTAACATCAACTACCAGTTCTATAGGCCCACTTCTCGGTGGTAGGCTACAACATCTGCCGCCAAGCGATTCGTCGTGTTCTGGCATGATGGCTGGTGAAGCCGTACGGAGGACGGGTCTGAGCAGTTGTGTTGCGATGTACGTGCCGGGTACGATGCGCGAAATGTTATTGTGTCGGGAGTTTGGTTGTGGAGGGCTTTCAGATCAATCTCCCTCTGGCGCAGCATCGTTGGTAGTGTTCTTGGGTTTAACATTGCATCACCGCGCTCAACTGCCGTCTTCCTTCCTATTTACTCAGTTCTTTTGAGTGAGCTTAATAAACTAGCGCGCCTTACCATCAACGATTGCATCACTGCTTGCCATCAGGCGGGATTGCAGTCAAGCGCTAGTTTGTAATTTATAAAAAAAAAACATGTACACAGAAAGCAACATCCTAATATCTAGTATCTTATTCAGTGTATCGAGACTCATCCACGTGTGGTTTACGAGGTGACAGAAACGTTCGCAGTGGTTAATAAAAACCGCTTTCGCACTGGCTGGCCGGCAAGCGACGCTTCGATGAAATATGACGCCAGTATAATAGGTGTGCGGATAAGAGACGTAAAAATTTCATGACGGCCACGCTCCCTCAATATCCGGCTGGAATACACGGGATATTCGGGCTTCGCAGCAACATTCACCCGGACTCGCACACGATTAACTGAATTTTATGTTACACTAGCGGCCCCAGTATCGCACATCCCTTTAGGAATACCTTTTTGTATAAAAAAAAACGGTTTCCTTAACTTCGTTTATTTCATGGTTTTAACTTTCAAACGAAAAGTTTGAATCGCATCGCCACGTCGCGCATAAAATTCTACTGAAGTATTACTTTATAAAGTTATTTTATGAAGTCTCAGTGTGCATCATTTAAAAGATGATCTAATCCGCTATTTATCTTCTACTAGTTGCCGCCAGCGACTTCGTTCGCGTGGAATTAGTTATGCTCAGCTCCTATTCCAAAATAATAATAAATAAATAAATAACACTAATAATTCCTATTAATTTTTCCTGAGATTAGCGCGTTCAAACAAACAAACAAACTCTTCAGCTTTATAATATACTAGCGGACGCCAGCGACTTCGTTCGCGTGGAATTAGTTATGCTCAGCTCCTATTGGTCGCAGTGTGATGTTATGTAGCCTAAAGCCTTCCCGGATTAATGCGCTATCCAATCCAAAAAGAATTTTTCAAATCGGACCAGTAGTTTCTGAGAATAGCGCACACAAATAAACAAACATACAAACAAACAAACTCTTCAGCTTTATGTATTAGTATAGATTATATAAAATTCTCCTGTCACAGTTTTTGTCCTCGAACTCCTCCAAAACGGCTGAGCCTATTTAAACAAAATTTCGTATATAAAAAATAGATAAAAACCTATTCTCAGACCTAACGAATGTATATATACATTCGTTAGGTCTGAGAATAGGTTTTTATCTATTTTTTATATTACTACTACTGACGCAGGTGAAACCGCGGGGCGAAGCTAGTATTTTATAAGGTCGATGCTTTTTGGGTATAAATTCGGCGATTCTAGTGTGATTGTACCTAAACTATCATAGGCTGATAAAATTTTCGTTTTTCCTAATTGTGATAATATTACAGTTAAATGCGGCTCTCCCTGCGGGAGAGGAAACACGCCCCAACCCCGCGTGTAACTGTAGGAATTCGTCACCAGACTTGGTTATCCTCCCACCGATATAAGAAATGAATTCCCATGAATTAATCCCCCGGTTCCCGCTTATAAAGTTCAAGGACCGGAGGGGGTCAGAGGAAGTTAGTATGGGAATTCAAAGTTAGGACACACAAGTATACAATTTATAATAATAGATATGATATGACGCTAAGAAGACGAGAGGAAAAGCAAAATTATATAATGTAATATATTAAGAACTATTATATAAATGCTGCACGCGGGCTGTCTCCGTCATCTGTAATAAACCTTATTATGTGGCGTGGTGGGGGATCGTTACGCTTGCACTTTATAAGTAATTCTAGATCACGTTACTTTATCTACTACGAATTATACCCACTTTAGTGAAGCCGGGAACCGTTATATTAACGTATGCTTCGTTGCACGTGTTCTGTTAGACCTAACGCATAGAACCTCTGAGGATACTATTACGATTCTAACAGAACACGCTCCCTATACACTAAATAAGTGTCTTTCTCCACCCTAGAACAATTAACTGCTAAGTTTATTGTTGTCGAGGAAGACAAGTTCTGAGTTTATGACTCGTAAATATATTATGTGATTGACACCCTTGACAAACCGTCCCAATTCTAAGGTATTACACAAGTTAGTACAAGCGTACCGTAGACTCAGTCTCTAGCAGAACTCATTGCGATTATTCCTGCTGCACACCGAGGTGGAATCTCGTCATCCTCACATCCCCTTAATCTGCCCCATTTGAAAGACGCATTGCATCTTGTAGTACTCGTGTTTCGATAAACAGTGACGATTCATAAATAGTCCTACAGAACGGACGGGTTGGATTTTATCGAAATACGTTCCCTAGTGTCTTTTTAACACCTACTGATTCAGTTAGTGGTACTTAGTAAAGCCTACCCCACTCCCTGGGGATGTGTGCGCATCAAATCTTCACGCAAGTGCTCTGTGACAAGACCTTTTTGGAAGCGGACATTATCAATAACGTTTGGCTGGTAATCTGATTCTAGATAGGCGGTTTGCCTAGTTAGGTTTAAATGAGCTGCGTGTATTACGGTTCTGCCCTCCTGTTATAGTCAGTAGTCGTCAGGAGTCTAGAGTCCAGAGCATCAGAGCTCATGGTCAAGTTAGGCGGAGGGCTGTCTCCATACATACGATCTTTCCCTATAGCCAACCGAAGCTGATAAATATCCGCTAAGGTAAGGACCAGGATATGGGCACATAAAACAAGACAGAACGGCTCCAATGATTGAATACAATCACATAAATGGTTTATCTGGAGTCAGTCTGGAATAGATTATCATTAGTAGCTTCTCTGCTGCATCACCCGTACTGAGTCCATACTATAAATGCATTTATAATAATAAATAGGGACACGTATCTGTCTGCTTAATTACAGGAACTATAGTAACTTTATCAGCCTGGGATAATTATTATAATAAATGACTCACCCAATCACGCCAACACTTACACGCACTTAATATTCTGTATTATATTATACTATACTAATCTAGTCTAGGCTTTAACCCGACTATGTCTGACGTAATTATTTTACTCACTACTTCGCGATATACTAGGACATAGGCTACTTCCCAAATCTCCTAAATTAACTAGCCTGGACACTAGCCCTCGCCCTATCGCAGTTCAAGATCGACCCTCAACCGTCGCTTGTCGCGGCCAGAAACCAACTGCCCTTTCACCGTCTCTCCGTTTAAAATTCATAAAATCCCACACTACCAAAAGGTCCATGCTGGAGTCATTCTACCATTTTTTTCTGTAGCCGTCCGTCAATTGTCCCCAATGCACATGTTCGGGAGGCCGATTCTTTTAGGAATTTGCACAGAATCCGTCGGCTTGAATTGCTCTAAGTTATTGCTAACATGTGCGGACCGACGCCGGCCGCTGTACTTCGACCTTCTAAGAATTTCGTCCAAAATCTTAAAATGCTTTATTTTAAGGGTTTCTTTGAGTTCGGGATGCCCATAAAATATCAACGAATAGCTTTCTAAGACGCTTTTGTGTTGTTTTTACTAACTTAAAATAATAGGATATTTTGCTCTTAATTACGGTCGGCTGACAGGCCATAAGATTAGAAATTAATGGATTGGTAAGAGTTTGACATCGTGTAACTTGTCATTTTTAAACTATTGATATAACGCATGTGGCCAACAGTCACATTCCCCCCTCTGAAAATCAGACGCGTGACGCAGTACAGCGTATGAGCTTTCACAATAGGATGACCTATGCCTATGTAGACCTACCCTTATCTGATGCATTCATCTAATCAAATACCAACTAGAATATTGTAATTTTGTATGGATTATTAGCATTATTGTATTCAATCCTACAAGATTCCAACTGGATGCAAGGTCTGCTCTTACTATGTCGCAGAAGAATCTTCACCTAATACACGTATCAATCGTTTTATAACATTCGAAATAATACTGTTCTGCAAATACTCTTTGTATATTAATTCAACTAACATTACCGCGCCTCATCTAAGTCCAGAATCCTGTGCATGCTTATAATATTGTTTTACATACCAGGATCTCTTCAAGAGTATTTGTGTTATTGAGCCACGCTACCTACGGTGCTCGCTCGTTCTAAACTCGGCATGTTGTAGCCACCGCTGGCAGAGGCCTCTCCTTATGCTCCTCATGTTGAGTCAGCTTACTTCAGCTGCCGGCAGATATATCCAGGAAGCACTGAAATAGTTCGCACATGAACATATTAGACTCGATTCCAACTAGATGCCCCCCTCTGATTGTAAGAGGCGAGAACAGTTTTGAATTCCTATAAGAGTTGGCAAGTTATAGTAATTCGAAAAGACATCCTATACTGTGTAATCAGTTATCGTCTTACTAGAACACTAATCTGCTAGCTGCTATATGATCATAACATTCTTTCGCGGTAACCAATCGTTGATACTGAGTGACGCTTATGACATAAGAGGAAATGTCCTTGAGCTCTTAAAATTTTATTTAAATAACAGAAAACAAGCAGCAGAAATAAGCAGAATAAGTTAATGTATATACCAAAAGAGAAGAAAGTTTTAGTAGTATAGTTGTAAACCCTATTTTTATTCGATATCACATTCTGACATTGACATTTTTGCGAACGGCAGATAAGTTCACAAGAAACAGACGTTCTCAAGTGGGGCAGAACAGAACTTATGCGCCAGAGTATTTTTTTTTTTTTTCGATAGTACCGATTATTTATAACATGTTGCCTAACAATTGTAAGGAGCTGATTAGTGTACGCTCGATACCTCAACTAAAGTCATATTTATTTGACAATAAGCTTCCAAAAATAGTAATGAATTTCTGACAGAAGCATTTATATTGACAGACTTTGATGCATTGTTGTGTCTCAGTTTTATTTTTGATGCTTGTCTAGTCATTATTTTTATTTTATTTGCTTTTGTATGATTTTCATTAATTAGATGTATATATTTATTAGACTAGCATGATACACTCAACGTGCATATTAATTATATAAACTATGTGAAGTTGTAAATAGTACACTGTAGACCATCTACATTATCTCTCTCTCCTTCCCCTTACTCTTCCATCCAAAGGTTGTCTGCAAAAGATCGCTCTTAGCGACAAGACCGCCCATTGTGTCACCGTTTGTAAAATCTTCACATTTACGTTTTTGTAATCCATATGGTGCGCATAACAAAGAGTCTATTCTATTGTTTCTCGTGCGGACATTATTATTTTTTTTTGTTTCCTAAATCCTTTATATATATACTAGCTTTCCGCCCGCGGCCTCGCCCGCGCGGAGCTCGGCCATATCGCGCCCCTTAGATTTCCCTCGGGAACACCAAATTTTTCCGGGATAAAAGGCAGCCTATGTTCTCTCTCAGGGTCCAAAGATTGTCCATGCCAAACTTCATCAAAATCGGTTGAGAGGTCCAAGCGGGAAAGCGTAACAGACAGACAGACAGACAGACAGACAGACCGACAGACAGACAGACAGAGTCACTCTCGCATTTATAATATTAGTATGGATAATTTACCTATATGTTTATGACTATAGACCATTGTTTTAAAACATGATCTTACAATATTTTATGAGTTAACAAAATATTTCACGTAGCTGCAGTTAATCAAGTGTGCGTAATAAAAGTGAAACTTAGCTTCGTAACAGGAAACACGCCACAGCTACTGCCGTCGAAGTCACCTTATCTTAGCTGGTTTCGAAGGAACCTTAAACCAACCGCAACTCACAGATCATGGGCCCAGAGGTCCAGGCACATCTAGCGTAGTGGCAGCAGAGTGTAGACTTAACATCCTGGAATTTAAAATAAGGCCAAACGAGTATCCGTTCGGTTATACATGCATCGCCTCCTAACGAGCTGGAGAGTTTTTTTTTTTTTTTTTCTAATGATGATAGCTGATATACCTCCCTAGTAAATACATTTTAATTATAAATAAGATTCACGTTCCATCGGTATCATTCGCTTATTATATTAGAACTACTCGTAATGAGGCGTACCTTACTCCTGAACGCATTCTCATTACACGCATAAAATCTCAAATGCACAAACACCTTCTTATATCCAAATACTATATTTGCATCGTCAGAGATTCGAAACTTTAATTACTGGAATCCACATATTGTCAGTCACAACACTCACATTTGCAGGGAGTCGAACCCATTATAACTGATATAACCTCTCAGACACTGATTTCACCTTTACTGGTTTGAGTAAAACGTATTATATTACTAGGTACTTACTGAAAGGTATTAAATTCACAATTTTAGGGGATCGAACCCTTTGTTCTAGATATAGGTACCTACGGCCAGATACAAAATTCTGCAGATATTTGAACTTAATATTAAGTAACTCAGCCACCCAATCAACATTCTTACCACTAAATATATTAACGTCGTAATCGAAATCCTACAATTGATGCGGGAATCGAACCCACAAGCCGTGACACAGAAATTCCAAATAATTACAGACATAATAACTCCACTGGTGACCAAACACGATATGAATGGTAATGCAATCTAAGCATCTTAGCAAATAATCATGCGGGAATCGAACCCGCTCGTCAACAGCTGGCTGTTTCAACCATCGTTACCAAACGATAACATAATGGGTGATTGTAAACGTCGTAATATTTTTTTTCCTTTTTTTTTTTTTTGTTACCGACGTTTTTGTAGAGAAGCATAAAATTATGTTGGGTAATAAACCCATCGTTCCTGACAAAACAATAGTTTTGGCTCTTTTGTGTATGTTGTGTCTTTATTTCGTAGTAACCCTTACATTGTTCTTTCTCGTTGCACTGAATTGAATCAGTACATTTAATGACGAGAATCCTGGTCACGGCACCACATGTGATTGTACCTAAACTATCCTAGGCTGATAAAATTTTCGTTTTTCCTAATTGTGATAATATTACAGTTAAATGCGGCTCTCCCTGCGGGAGAGGAAACACGCCCCAACCCCGCGTGTACCTGTAGGAATTCGTCACCAGACTTGGTTATCCTCCCACCGATATAAGAAATGAATTCCCATGAATTAATCCCCCGGTTCCCGCTTATAAAGTTCAAGGACCGGAGGGGGTCAGAGGAAGTTAGTATGGGAATTCACAGTTAGGACACACAAGTATACAATTTATAATAATAGATATGATATGACGCTAAGAAGACGAGAGGAAAAGCAAAATTATATAATGTAATATATTAAGAACTATTATATAAATGCTGCACGCGGGCTGTCTCCGTCATCTGTAATAAACCTTATTATGTGGCGTGGTGGGGGATCGTTACGCTTGCACTTTATAAGTAATTTTAGATCACGTTACTTTATCTACTACGAATTATACCCACTTTAGTGAAGCCGGGAACCGTTATATTAACGTATGCTTCGTTGCACGTGTTCTGTTAGACCTAACGCATAGAACCTCTGAGGATACTATTACGATTCTAACAGAACACGCTCCCTAGACACTAAATAAGTGTCTTTCTCCACCCTAGAACAATTAACTGCTAAGTTCATTGTTGTCGAGGAAGACAAGTTCTGAGTTTATGACTCGTAAATATATTATGTGATTGACACCCTTGACAAACCGTCCCAATTCTAAGGTATTACACAAGTTAGTACAAGCGTACCGTAGACTCAGTCTCTAGCAGAACTCATTGCGATTATTCCTGCTGCACACCGAGGTGGAATCTCGTCATCCTCACATCCCCTTAATCTGCCCCATTCGAAAGACGCATTGCATCTTGTAGTACTCGTGTTTCGATAAACAGTGACGATTCATAAATAGTCCTACAGAACGGACGGGTTGGATTTTATCGAAATACGTTCCCTAGTGTCTTTTTAACACCTACTGATTCAGTTAGTGGTACTTAGTAAAGCCTACCCCACTCCCTGGGAATGTGTGCGCATCAAATCTTCACGCAAGTGCTCTGTGACAAGACCTTTTTGGAAGCGGACATTATCAATAACGTTTGGCTGGTAATCTGATTCTAGATAGGCGGTTTGCCTAGTTAGGTTTAAATGAGCTGCGTGTATTACGGTTCTGCCCTCCTGTTATAGTCAGTAGTCGTCAGGAGTCTAGAGTCCAGAGCATCAGGGCTCATGGTCAAGTTAGGCGGAGGGCGGTCTCCATACATACGATCTTCCCCTATAGCCAACCGAAGCTGATAAATACCCGCTAAGGTAAGGACCAGGATATGGGCACATAAAACAAGACAAATCGGCTCCAATGATTGAATACAATCACATAAATGGTTTATCTGGAGTCAGTCTGGAATAAATTATCATTAGTAGCTTCTCTGCTGCATCACCCGTACTGAGTCCATACTATAAATGCATTTATAATAATAAATAGGGACACGTATCTGTCTGCTTAATTACAGGAACTATAGTAACTTTATCAGCCTGGGATAATTATTATAATACATTTATTATAATAATTATCGACTCACCCAATCACGCCAACACTTACACGCACTTAATATTCTATATTATATTATACTATACTAATCTAGTCTGGGCTTTAACCCGACTATGTCTGACGTAATTATTTCACTCACTACTTCGCGATATACTAGGACATAGGCTACTTCCCAAATCTCCTAAATTAACTAGCCTGGACACTAGCCCTCGCCCTATCGCAGTTCAAGATCGACCCTCAACCGTCGCTTGTCGCGGCCAGAAACCAACTGCCCTTTCACCGTCTCTCCGTTTAAAATTCATAAAATCCCACACTACCAAAAGGTTCATGCTGGAGTCATTCTACCATTTTTTTCTGTAGCCGTCCGTCAATTGTCCCCAATGCACATGTTCGGGAGGCCGATTCTTTTAGGAATTTGCACAGAATCCGTCGGCTTGAATTGCTCTAAGTTATTGCTAACATGTGCGGACTGACGCCGGCCGCTGTACTTCGACCTTCTAAGAATTTCGTCCAAAATCTTAAAATGCTTTATTTTAAGGGTTTCTTTGAGTTCGGGATGCCCATAAAATATCAACGAATAGCTTTCTAAGACGCTTTTGTGTTGTTTTTACTAACTTAAAATAATAGGATATTTTGCTCTTAATTACGGTCGGCTGACAGGCCATAAGATTAGAAATTAATGGATTGGTAAGAGTTTGACATCGTGTAACTTGTCATTTTTAAACTATTGATATAACGCATGTGGCCAACAGTCACACTAGTATGGAAAAACATTCAAAAATACAAAAAAAAAAAATCTTGGGATTTTGTTTATTCTAGAAATAACTCTTAATGAAATTCACCCGATGCCAAAATTAAAAATAAGTTTTACAATAAATACTGCTCAAAAAAATAGAGGAACACTAATAGATATGTAAGTACCTAAAACTTCCCTTCTACTTATCAACTGCTTGTATTGTAAAATACCCCCGCGTGTATAATAAAACCCTAACGTGTGTAATGCTCTGTAAATGCCGATAGGTGTCATGTCTTGTGAGAATATCCGTCCAATGTTAAGCGGCTGGCGCACGGTTGACATTCGATTAAGGAAGGACTGTTCGTAAGGAAGGGATATCGCTGAAATATATGGTGCGGTATGTGAAACAGCTATTTATACGTATCATATCATATTATTTACATAATTTCTTAACATGTGATCGGTACAAAGTTTTATATGAGGTGATTATGACTCCTTCATTAACAACCTTTTTATCGTCCCAATACTGGGCACAGGTCTCCTCTCATACAGAGAAGGATTGAGCGTAATCACCACGCTTGCTCAATGCGGGTTGGCGATTTCAGACTTAAAGTCCAGGTTTCCTCAAGATGTTTTCCTTCACCTTCAGTCATTGGTGTCCAAGATATGCTTAGAAAGTACATGTAACTTTAGAAAAGTTATATTGGTACTTGCCTGACTTGGAATCGAACCCGCGCACTCATACTTGAGAGGCTGGTGTTTTAACCACTAGGCCACCACGACTGACTCCTTATCTCCTTGTAAATAATCCATACTAATATTATAAATGCGAAAGTAACTCTGTCTGTCTGTTACGTTTTCCCGCTTAAACCTCTCAACCGATTTTGATGAAATTTGTCACATACAATGTTTAGACACTGAGAAAGGACATAGGCTACCTTTTATTGAAAAAAAAAAATGTTGCCGAGGGAAATCTAACAAGCGCAATATAACCGAATTCCACGCGGGCGAAGCCGCTGGCGGAAAGCTTGTAATATAATAATAATTGATTATTATTTCAACAATAAGTTTCGACCCGGTATGGCACGCTGCCCTTTTGAGTAAGCTTCCAGCGTACGGCATTTCCCCTAGCCTGACTGGCTGGGTAAAAGACTTCCTGACTGAACGTTCCCTCCGAGTTGTTGTCGACGGTTGCTCTTCTGAGCCCATGTCAACTAATGCCGGTGTTTCTCAGGGGTCTGTTCTATCTGCAACTCTGTTCCTGCTGCATATTAACGATCTGCCGATGTCCGGTATCTATGGGTATGCAGATGACAGCACAGTTGTAGAGAGATACCTGCCGGATGCTCGGGTTACGGGCACGGGTGGGGTCCGAAAGAGAGGCCATGGATGAGCGAACGAGTGTTGCACTGCAGGCAGTCTCCGAATGGGGCAATGCCAATCTTGTAGCATTAAATGCCGCCAAAACACAGGCGTGTCTTTTCACCGCCAAAAGGAGTCCGTTCACATTGGCTCCTACTTTTCGAATTGTGTCCTTGGAGTGTTCCGACCGCCTTCAGCTTTTGGGAGTTGAGATTTCCTCGAACCTTAACTTTGGGCGGTTCGTTGAGTCCAAGTCCAAGGTGGCTGCCAGGAAACTTGGCGTTATCGCAAAGGTCCGGCAGTACTTCACATATGGGCAGCTTCTAATGTTATACAAAGCACAGGTCCGTTCGTGTGTGGAGTACTGCAGCCACATTTGGGCTGGTGCTGCTAAGTGTCACCTGGCCACTTTGGATTCAATGGAGAGGCGTGCGAACAGGCTGATTGGTGACCCTGATCTAACTCGAGATGGTCTCCAAAGCCTAGAGCACAGGCGTAGAGTAGCCAGCCTTTCGGTGTTCTATAGGATGCATTTTGGGGAGTGTGCAAGGGTATTGCATGAATTAATTCCCCCATCTCCGTTCCACCATCGGACGACCCGTCGTACGGCTGGTTTCCACCCTTACATTGTTAACACCACTACGATCCGGACGAAGCGTGTCGCCTCCTCCTTTATACCGCGTACATCGAGGGACTGGAACAATTTGCCAGCGGCGGTGTTTCCGTCGGACTACAATTTGAGTGTCTTCAAGGCTAGAGTGAATAGGCTCTTAATAAACTAGTGCGCTTTACCATCAACAATTGCGTCACTGCTTACCATCAGGCAGGATTGCGGTCAAGCGCTAGTTTTAATATAAAAAAAAAAACAAGTACCATTACAGTCTTGTGATTGGAGCCTCCTTTTAAGCAGAAAAGGCTGTGTTAGGAGACTCCGCTCTTCCATAACTTAATAAGTTTCATTATGGTCTTGTTTTATACTAAATTAAATAATAATAAAAAAAAAGGATTAAGGCTGAACATACGCACACAGGCATGCGGGTGAGTGGGTGAGAGTGCGTGTGAGAGTGATTGGGAGTGTAAATTTGTGCGTGTGTGTGTGAATGTGAACACGAATAAATTAGAATGTGTGCACGATGGTGCCGAGATTTGGCAGATGTAGGGTTATGTTAATCTTATAAACCATTTCCGTTTTCTCGATAATCACAACGCTTTGTAAAACAACCCACAAACCCCTCATGGATCCACATCTCTATGTACAAAAAGATAATGAAATTTTTCTAAGTCCTACATCACTGTCACCTGAAGTTACCTCGCTACATATTCTGGTGATATTTCAAAAGATAGTGGAAAATAATGACATAATATCCCGATAAAAATTGAACGGGAAGTGAGAACTTTTTATGGGATATTCGCATGGCACATTTGCGACGAGCGCTCTCTTGAAATATGACGGGAGTAACAGGTGTAAGTGCCGTGGACCGGGCGCCGCTACCTACCTGCTTTTTGTTCGTCTACCTTTGTCAGAGCGCGGCTGATTAAAGATGTCACATGTGACATTTTGTCCCTGTTTCATAGCGGGCCAGTGACTGGCCGGGATGCCGGCCATTTTGTAGGATATTTGCTATTTTGCAACTCAAATTGTGAGCGAATGATTAAAGATGCTCCTTTTATTTACTTTTCATAACAAAATATGACCTCTCTACTAATTACTTCTACGTGTATCTATGAGTTAACTTGCAAATAGGTGGATATGTGTGCACTAAACATAACCATTCATCTCGCATGTGTCTAGCAAGCAAATTGGCAGGGAACAATCTGCGCTTTGCCGTTAGGCAACTATTATTTAGGGCTAAGCCAATTGGTACTAAACCGTCAGTCAGTCGCGCCGCCCCAACGGCTACCAGTTTGTCTGCGGGGACCAATGGTAGACGACACATGTTCTACACTATAACGTATATTCGATGGCATAGTTTCGACTAATCAAGTTTATTGGCAATTCGTAAATGTATCGAAAATCATCTACCTTAATTACACACTAATCGATCGCTGCTAATATACTTGGTGCAAAATTTAGCATTTCAAATACGTAGATCAATATTTTCAACCCAGCTAGAGGGTACAATATAAATACGAAGGTAAATGGTGCAAGTTCTTCGTTATATAAGCTTCATTTAGCACGACACGGGTGGCTGAGGGGCTGTAGTGAAGCAGAAAAAAGGTGATTATATATTGCTCAGGTCACATTAGCTAGCCGTGAGGTCCTTTTTTTTAATAAAATTGTACTTTATATTTTTTAGTGAACATTTATTTAGTCAAGTAAGAATTATACGAGCAGACAGTATAAACTTTATAAATTGAGTTACTGGTAAATTGCGGTCTGTAAGTTTTGTGCCGCGTAGCAAGTTGCTACGCCGTAGCCAGTGTACGCTCGTTTTCAGGTAAAAAAATTAAAGCTGATTTTGTTGTTTTGAATTAGTTAGTTTTTGATTCATTTTTATTACCTTTGAAGCATATACCACTTGAATAATGTCAGGTATATACTGTCAGGTACTTCTGCTGGTGTATGTAGCTCCGTGGTTACACGCCAGCGAGACGACGCTTCATCAATCTCAATATAGAGCGATGAGCTAATGTTTGTTGAGGGCTCTCTATACCTTAATCCGTCAATACTGATACCTACATCTAGTTTTGGCATCAGTTATTGTTCACCCCATGCATTATGATAAATGACAAAATATATGAAGTTACCTTATAAAAATCTAGCGAAAGCATTCCTTACGATAACTAAAAATGAACAAAAGGAACTTGAAATAAATACAGTGTAAAAAATGTATAATAGTTCTTTATGAAATGTGTACCTGAAGAAGGAAGGAAAAAGAAAACCAGAGACCACGTCTACGGAGCGTCCAGGAAATTTAAGTTATTATGAAACAAAGCCTCATTGTAACGAGACAAGTATCGCAGGAAATATTGGAAAAAGCGAATAGAGCGATGATGCCGCGGGCAAATGCCAGTTTATTACAACACAATTAATTGGTTCGTTGTTGCACAGCCTTTGATGGCTCCTGCGGTCTGGCACCAATTTTGGTTCTTTATTCTTTTTTTAAATTCTTTTTAAACAAGAAATGTATTGTGCCAGGAACGAACATTATTTTCAGGAACATGTAGTACATACATGAACATGTAATACATTTGTCAACAGTAATGTAGGTACTGGCGGAGTGTTCTATTTAATTTATTATGCAGGAAGAAGGATCACTTCTGGCACGAGGACAAGAATTTGACCTATCACCAACCCAGTTGGGTAATGTCGTGAATTTCGACGTCGTGTCCGTTATGAGAGATGCCTAATTTTAGATGGGCACAGGGATCACTTTTTGGTAGAGTAGATTTTATCAAGGCCTGTTCAAGCCGAGTATATTTAACTAGCTTTCCGCCCGCGGCTTCGCCCGTGTGGAGTTCGGTTATATCGCCCTTTTTAGATTTCCCTCAGGAGCATCAATTTTTCCGGGATAAAAGGTAGCTTTTGTCCTTTCTCAGGGTCTAAAGATTGTCTTTGTCAACACAATCGGTTGAGAGGTATAAGCGGGAAAGCGTAACAGACAGACTGACAGAGTTACTTTCGCATTTATAATATTAGTATGGATTACTTGGGTGTTTCTACCTCTCAACATGTTTGTACTGAGTATTTTTTTAAACTGTTTTGAAATACTGAAGCTTTATACGATAGAAGACTAAGTTCATCTATCGTCATTTGTCACATATATAGACAGCATCACTTATTGTTTTGAATTTTATTTATGCCAGCGACTTCGTTCGCGTGGAATTATGCTCAGCTCCTATTGGTCGCAGCATGATGTTATGTAGCCTAACCTACCATGAGGTGTTTTCTATACTTATTTTAATTAGTATATCACACTACCGGCAGTGTAGGTCTATTGTAAGGAATCATTTGTCTTTTTGTATATGATTGTCTGATGCCAAAATATAAAACCAGCCAAGTGCGTGTCGGACTCACGCATAAAGGGTTCCATACCATTGATTTATGAAATTAAAGGATTTCTGTTATTTGTATGAAAGACCAGCGAATTCGTTCGCGTGGAATTTTCATGCTCAGCTCCTATTGGTCGCAGCGTGATGTTATGTAGCCTAAAGCCTTCCTGGATTAATGGGCTATACAAGGCAAAAAGAATTTTTCAAATCGGACCAGTAGTTCCCGAGATTAGCGCGAACAAACAAACAAACATACAAACAAACTCTTCAGCTTTATATTATATTAGTATAAATTTTGTTCAAAACCACAAATAAAATTAAATTTTATTTATGGTTTTTGTTTAGTATGAAATATGTCAGAATCATAGGTAATACTTAATCTGACATATGTACTTAGAAAACAACGAATTAACTTAGTGTTGATATTACTCATAATATTTGTCGCTATATGTTTGCAAACGAATCCTTCTCAACTTTTATTCAAATAACTTGTATACAAACACCAAAGACATTCCACCAACTAGATTCGCAATACCCTTTGACGGTACAGACCTCTTATGCTATACTTTTCATAAGTGTAGGTTGTAGTGTTTGTTTCAATTAAAATATTATGAATATTATTTTGAGTAGATATATCCACCGTGCAATTTTCATCAGTCCAAAGACTGCTGAATATACGTAAATAAAAATAAAAAACAAAACAGTACTGGAATTATTTAAAAATTACAGTATCTTTCATTATTATGTCGCATGACTTAGTTGGATATACTATTGCGAGCACAGTCTGGGTCTATGACACCTAGGTGAGACGTATTCATTGTGCTCTAGTAGCGATCGCTAAGCATTGTAAACATAATCCCCCTTATTCATAAATGCTGCTAAAGTTAACTAGTGATTAGCGATTCTTTAACCATACATGTTTTACCTTTTAACGTCACTTAACTTAAATCATCCTTTAAGAATAAACACCACAGTGTTTAAGAGCTTTATTCATAAAGGATGATTAAAGTTAAGTGAAGATAAAAGCTCAGAAATGTATGGTTAAAGAATCGTTAATCACTAGTTAATTTTAAGTTGCGTTTATGAATAAGGGGGAATGTGTCATAATTCTTTGCATTATATATTTTTCTTTGTACTTTGATATCCTGATTAATTAATTCCTCTAAGCACTAAAAATTAACGTACCTCTAAGCAAGATTTTGATAACTAAAAAAAAGAAAAACTTAAGAGAACCTCCTTTGTAAAACGACTATAATTGCACAGGATGTAGTGCTCAGGTAAAGCTAGCTATTTAATAACACAGAATATAATTAGTATCTGAAATCAAAGCCATATCGAACATAATATTAATAGTTAATACCAACTGCGCACAGTACGTGCACTTGGCACAATTCTCGGTATTGGACAGTGTTCGGGGGATAATTACACTAGGTCACCGATCACAGAGAGATTGGGCAATGTGCGTCGGCCATAACAAAGTGCCTGCTACCAGGTCTCACGTAATATGATTAACGCTTTATGAAACAGGTTTTAGTACTAGGTACCTACATATATTATGTTTAGGTATGTATTTTTTTTAAATTTATTTTCACATTTTAAGGAATCCAACAGCTAGTCCGTCGGCCCCATCGGGCATCGGTCCTACGGGCAGAGGGCCGACGGGTTCTCGAGTGGCGACCACACACCGGAAGACGTAGCGTGGGTAGGCCTCGACAAGGAGGACCGACAAGCTGGTGAAGGTCGCGGGAAGCCGCTGGATGCGGAAGGCGTAGGACCGGTCGTTGTGGAGAACCTTAGGGGAGGCCTATGTCCAGCAGTGGACGTCTTTCGGCTGAAATGATGATGATGATGATGTAACAGCTAGCATAAGTATAGGTGGAAGATAGTTAGTGAAATAAGGCCAATTAAAAGTTTCCACAGACAATATTAGGTTAGCACAAGAGACAGGAGCAGGTACAGCACAGGACACGAAAGTGAAATGAAGAACAAGTAAGCACTCAGAGAGCTTTTAGTAAAGACTGAAAATGTTTTAGTGATAAACAAAGAAGTTATCACAAAGATTTTTTTTTTAGTTTAGGAACACTGGTGGAGAATAGATCGAGATAAGATACAGCGAGAGCACAGAGGGGACATACAGAGGCTGATGATTCATCAAAGTGAAGGATGGAACACGCAGTCCAATTTTACTCCACAATTCAAAACAGTCAATTGAATGTATTGAGTAGGCAGATACATATGCCAATATAATCGCGACTTATTTGCTAAAAATTTAAGCACATATTACGTTATGGAAATATATCTTTAACTCCTACACAATATAGTTCAGTTTACGCTAAAACTTTAAAATTTTTTGTAACTGTTCCAGGAGTACTAGTCATTCTAAGATCAACTTACAGACTATTGAAATTAAGTTGATTTTTTTAACTTGAAGTAACATCAATTTGAGACATATGGAATTTGTTGTTCCCGAAGGGAGTAGTGTACAGTCAAGACCAAAAGTCGAGTTGCAATCTCACAAAACTATGGCCAAGCAATACTAGTTGTAGTTACGACCTTCTTCTATAATAAAGTTTGAAACACACTCATAGACTTTGACAACTTGCTGCCCGCTTATGATTGTTAGGTACTACTTACTAATTTCAACGTCCACAGTGTTTTAATGGCCTAGCGGTTTCCGCCTTGATAGGCGTTCAAGGTGGTTCGAGTTCAAATCTAATAACTTACAAAATATTTTTTAAATGTTTATTGGTGAGTTTTGAATGCTGTCAACAAAAATATCTAGAAATACCGATCCGCAACTTAAAGATAATACTCTCTTTTAAGATTTTTTCTATATTAGAGAGATTATTAGGTAAGAAGATGACGGTAGATTTGAAAAAATTTGAATCACTACTTCACAAAAAATATTCCGCTACCTACAATAACTATTATTAGCTACAATAACACAAATAATATTACTTAGCTATTGTTGGTTGGTGAACATATACAGGGGTCGGCATTTGAAGTGTTACCAATTCAAAATGCTGTAATTCTGTTAAACATGAGCATATTTATTTAAAAACTTCAGTATCGAAAAAAGACATATACAATAAATAATAAAAGAAGCTATTGTTCGATATGGCCACCTTTAGCGCGGATAACAGCACCGAGTCTGACCGAGAAGGCTTCACACGCTGCACAAATGTGGTCTGCTGGTATTTTGTTCCATTCTCGGCGAAGCGCAATCTTTAAGGCCTCGACCGTCTCATATTTTTTTGTTGACACTTTGGCTTCTAGAATTGACCATATGGAAAAATCCATTGGGTTTAAGTCCGGGGAATATGGTGGCCATTGTTGCGAAGAAATAAAATTAGGAACATTTTCTTGTAAAAAAATGGTGCCGAGTCTTGTTGAAAGGTCCAATGATTTCTACCAAATTGCTAACGTGCCCAAGGTAACAAAGCATCGTTTAAAATCTTTTTACGGTAGATCTGCTGGTTTATCTTTAAACCCTGGTCAATGAAAACGAGAGGTGAGCGTCCCATGGCAGTTACCGCCGCCCAAACCATCACAGATGCTGGTGCTTGCTTTCGCAAGGCAATTTGTTGGTCTAAATTGTCATTTGATTTACACTTTAACCATACGCGATCATTTTGCTTGTTCACATATTGCTGAACGGTAAAAATTTTTTCATCGGAAAATACCAAATTTTCAAACAAGCTATCAACGTGCAAGTGCTTTAAGTTCTTAGCTCTTTCTAAACGAACTGTCTTTTGTGCAAGTGTCAGATCTTGCACTTTTTGTAATTTGTAGGGCTTCAGTTGAAGTTTATTTTTTAATATGCGCCCTATGCTCCGGGCAGATACATTAAGACGTTTCGCCAATTTAACTGCGCTTTGTCGTGGATTTCGTTCAATTCTAGCCTTTACCTTTTGAACCATTGCTGATGATGTTGCTGTTGTTGGATGTCCACCTCTATGGCGTTTTTTGATGCTACCCGTATCATTGTAACGCGTGCTGGTCCGATACACAAACATTTTGTTCAAATGTAAATGTCCTAGCTCATTAACGATGGCTGCCTGCGATTTTCCAGCCAAATACAAAGCAATGAGACTGTTTCGTTTGACTTCCATCTGCAAAACGTTTTTTAACAACGACGAAAAATAGTAGGCTTTTGTTAGTTTATTAAAAATACCATACACTAAGGAATGTGAAAAAATGGGCGCCATATTGTAAACAGTTTAGTTGCTATAGCAACGTAAAATTAGTAACACTTCGAGTGCCGAATCCTGTAGTTACCAGTTTGTGATATTAGTTTTACTTTTTTAATCAATATGCAGACATATGCAGCAATATATCTCAAATATCATATGAAACCGGCTTTTGTGTAAGTTGTTTTTATTATTATTTGTGTAAGGTGGAAACCAATCGCTTGTTGCATGTGTATAATAAAATTGTTATTGTTTTAGAGAAATACTGTAAGCCGTTGGAGGTCAAGGTCAAGAGGTTGGAGGACGAAGGTAGCTGTCGAGACAAGTGAAACGAAACGACAATATTAACCGATGAATAAACCTTTAAATCCTGCGAAGAAGGGAAGTTGCATTTGTGGTTTAAAAATAAACAGGCGAGACTGGTGGAGTCTTATCGAGCTAAACAAAAAAAAAAGACTATTTATAACAATCACAGTGCAGAAGTGTCCTACAGAGTGTTTTAAATATATACCATTATATATCTTAATAACGGACTCTAAACCATCTCTAAAGTAATTTAGCTAAGTGACAGTAATATGTTCGGTTGACTTAATGGCTAACAGCTGATGTCGCCTTTTGCACTTTCAATACAAATTACTTTTGGTAAATTATAAAAACAATAATTTTGGAATTCGATAAGAAATAAGTTCGTTAACTTTTGATCTAAGAAAGCGCTTGAATATTATAATCTCATGCCATCAAACTCCGCAAAAAGTCACTGCAGGATGGAAGCACTAGTACCATGCTATACACGCAAAAAAATTGTAAATGTAATAAGCACTGTTTTGTGTTCTAAGTATAGATTATTTTATGATTGTAATAATATTCAGGTTAAGCTTCAATCCTCTTTTCTTTAAGAAAATGAATAATTAAGCTATAACCTCTTTAATCATAATATATGTATAATATTATAATTTTCATATCTAACAACCAAAAATGTTTTTTGTATTTTTTACCATAACAATATCATAAGTTTGTCAAGGATTACTTTTAAATAAAATATTACAATGCTGCCGTTTCAACGTTTGTTTCATTTGTTAGTATAAATATATCTATACCGAATAATATATAACTTTATAATATATTGCATTATAATATGCTTATTGTTTTATTTTTATATATTTTTTATTATATTACCTCTATAGTAAACTAAAACATATAATAAAAACCTTTTTTTTATATAAATATTCAATAAATTTTCCTATTCGTTTAAATATTATTTGCAAACATTTTTACTTTAAAATACAAATCAATTATCATAATTTTAAACTATATGAAACAACAAAAAGATTTGCCTTTATTAAGGATCGAACCCACAATCGCTCGCTTATGATAGCACCATTGTTAAGTGCGGCCGCTAACTTAACTTCAAATGAAGTAACGAAATTTTGCATTACTTTAAAGAAAGACGAAGACTGCGATAAAAAAAAATAATGCGGTAGTGTGCGTGGCCGGTTTAGCGCAGGCGACAGTAGTCTTTAAGGTGGGAATGGACTTCTACAGCTGATAGTACCTGTAGAATATTCTGTGGTAACTTTGATGTAATTAATTGAAAGTCAAACGTGTTTTTTGTGGTTTTAAATGTTAATAGAAACCGCAAAAATACATACGAACTGCTTTCACTAATAATCTTAGTCTTTACCCTATAACTACTATATTCTAATCTTAAAGCTTGATTTAAAGCAATCAAGGTTTGAACAGTATACAATTGTGAAAAAGATTACCAGTAAGAAAAATTACATCTGGACGTTACATAGGTAACATAAGTGTTTTTTAAATACATACAGGCTTCTTATGCTAATAATCTTATGCTAAAAGTGACGTGAAAGGCCCTGATTCAACTTTGGCCCTTTTTAAAACTCCGTTGATCGGTTTAAAGAAGTTGTACGAAAAAGGTGTGACAAGGTTTCAGGTAGCTGTTGTAGTACGTTAGGTTGGCATCAGTCAAGTCTTAAAATAGCGATGAATATCGATGCAGGTGTGACCCCGGGCTAACAATAGCTTAACCCACTTCTGCTTGCGGGTGTTTTCAAAGGACTTTGCAGTTTCATATATTATCGTTGGTTGTTGATATAAAATAACACTTTTGTGTTAAATACGATATAGCTTTAAAATGGTTAGAGAAAATTAAAACCTTTAATAACCTACTAGCGGCCGCCAGCGACTTCGTTCGCGTGGAGTTAGTTATGCTTCTATTGGTCGCAGCATGATGTTATATAGCCTTCCTGGATTAATGGGCTATCCAACGCAAACAGAATTTTTCAAATCGGAGTAGTAGTTCCTGAGATTAGCGCCTTCAAACAAACAAACTCTTCAGCTTTATATATTACTAGCTGCCGCCAGCGACTTCATTCGCGTAAAGTTAGTTATGCACTGCTCCTATTGGTCGCAGCGTGATGTTATATAGCCTAAAGCCTTCCCGGATTAATAGGCTATCCAACGCAAAAATAATTTTTCAAATCGGACCAGTAGTTCCCGAAATTAGCGCGAACAAACAAACAAACAAATATACAAATAAACTCTTCAGCTTTATATATTAGTATAGATATAAAGCTATACTACTTTGTATATTATAGATTAAATTTATTTTTACCGTTTAAATTTTAAGGTTATTTTAGTAACTTACTAGCTTTTGTCCGCGGCTTTGCTCACGTGGATGGTGGAATGTATCCCACGAGAACGTACTATGTGTTTATCCAGATTATACACTATCTAGGTTTATGCCAAATTTGATTCAAATGTGTTCAAACAAAGAGATAAAAGGAACCACCAGGATAAAAAGTACACGCCTTACCTACGTCAAGATCTATCATCATCTCAGCGTTAATCCCAGTCGCGTCTTCAGCTTTGGAGCCTAGGGTCCACTTTACCAGTTTAACTGCTGATTTTGGCTAAACTTCGATATTTATACGATAGCCGTCTGACTCCACAACCCAAAACCGATATCGAAGTATTGCAGTTA
Organism: Sesamia nonagrioides; assembly: GCA_017933935.1. NCBI lineage: Eukaryota > Metazoa > Arthropoda > Insecta > Lepidoptera > Noctuidae > Sesamia > Sesamia nonagrioides. The sequence continues at coordinate 927,825 of JADWQK010001454.1, read as the reverse complement.
GACTAACTGTTGGACTTCTGAGGGCTCCAACAACCCGTAACGACTGCCAGTAGATGTTTGTATGGCAACCGGGACCAACGGCTTAACGTGCTTTCCGAGGCACGACCAGACCAGTGCAAATATTCATATTCATGTATACAAATCTTTTCAATGCGCGGGGATCAGATCCGCGCTTCCTTGCGCAGCGGCCGCGTTTGCTACCGCTACTCCACGGAGGTTGGCCGCCGTGTCAAGGTCTATCTGTGCCAAATTTCATCCAATTCTGTTAAACCATTTTAGCGAGAAAGTGACAAATAAATAAATAATAAAACAAAATGCCTTTTATTTCTTGCCTACCATAGTACAATAAATATCTATAACAGTGTGCATGTAAAAATTAAAAGAAATTAAAATTCATGTGATTGTGATAAAAAAAAAAATAAGAAATTAATTATTGCTGTATTTGACGGAGTATTTTAATTGACTTAACTATAATATTTAATAATTTAGCAAGAACCCTCTCCATGAAAGGTAAATGCCTCCTTCAGAGAAGACCAGTACTCTCTGTTCTCTGCCGCTCGAGACCAATGAGTACCTACTACTTTTATGATATCGTCTACCCAGCGTGCATTCGGGCTTCCTCTCCTTCTCTGTCCTAGGGCCTGTCCATTGTGTTGTCTCTCCATCTCCATCGATTATCGATGATGACGAAAGTGACATAATCCTAGTAATATTATAACCTAAAAAAATATATGGAGGGATGGACGATGATCAACAGATAGGATACTTTTTATTCCGATATTCCACGGGATGGACACTCATGCGGGTGAAATCATGGAGCGCAGCTAGTTAACTATATTTTCGGCATTTGAAAGAAAGAAAGAAAATACATTTATTTAGCACAAACTATAAGACACACAATACGTTTGACTCGTTGCCACACCTCATAGCAACTAATAAATAATAAATATAATAATAATTAATAATTAAAAACAATAATAAATAATAATTAGTAATTTTATCAACATGTTTATATTTTTTATTTAATTAGTAATTATATTATATTAATCTCAAAAGTAACTTAACTTTTCTAAGTTATATGTACTTTCTAAGTATATCTTGGACACCAATGACTGATTAGAAGGTGAAGAAAAACATCTTGAGGAAACCTGGACTTGAAGTCTGAAATCGCCAACCCGCATTGAGCAAGCGTGGTGATTACGCTCAATCCTTCTCTGTATGAGAGGAGACTTATGCCCAGCAGTGGGAAAATAAAAAGGTTGATGATGATGAATTTCAACTTTTTGAATGGAATGGGAATTGAATAAAAGTTTGTTTTGATAACAGAGTTTAAAAAGAAGATCTGAGCTGTGTAACTAAGATAATCTTTTCTTATTCAAATAAGTTGTTTTTCTTTAACTAGCTTTAGCGAGCGGTTGAAATATTTTTTATAATTATTTATCTTTGATCTTAGAAACCATGACTATCTATTAATTTTATTTTTATTTTATTTATTATGGGACAATATACAGCTACAATATAAAACATTTACAAACAGTAATATAACATTATTATAACAGTATCGGAATACATTAAAAAGAGTGCCACTAGATGACCTACTTAACTAATTAAGAACATTTAAACACAATAAAAACAATATTAATTTTAAATAATAATTGAATAAGTAACTGGGGTATATTCCTTATTATCACAAACAAGAAACGTACCTACCAAAATAATGAATTAATAATAATGAAAGAAATTAAATAATTGATTTATTATAATTCTTAATATATAGAAATTAATTAAAAAGGTTGAAATTAATTAAACTTTGAATGAAAACACACACTATATCTCACCATCATTAGACAAAATTTTCAAAACATTAGATTTAAATTTAGATTTGGAACATACAAAAATATCAATGTCAATGAAGTTGCGATTATAGGAATCTACCATACGTCGAATAGGACATCGCAATCCTGAATTAGTCCGACAGGTATTTACTGCAAACAATGCACCTGCACGGACACTACGCTTATTTACAGTGCGAGGGACCACATAACACAACTTATTTGTGAGAGTCTGAAGAATCGAAGTGATTATGAATGATACCATGCAGCGTGCTGGCTTCTAGAAACTTACGCCTAGACTGTAATGGCAAAATATTATATTTGCTTAGTAATTGTGAGTACGACAAACACCTTTTATAGCACAGTGCATGGCGCGAAGAAATTTACGCTGGACCTTCTCAATCATATCCACATAGTTTTTATAAAATGGGTTCCAGATTGGAGCCGCGTGTTCAAGCTGCGAGCGTACAAGCGTATTGTATAAGTAGAGATAAGTGGTGCTTTAGTTTTAATAAAAACCTGATAAAATAGTTACTTAAAAAAAAGGACAGAGCGCAAAAACATTTAAGTAGCAATGGCTTTAATTTTGAAAATTCAACAACATTCATTGCGGTTTTTATGTTGTGGAGCAGATTAATTAATCAATCAGTTGGAAGCGTGGATTGGGAATAATATCCTTTATTCAGATTAAAATACGCTATTTATATAGTGGTCAGGTTCGCTTGTTTTGAAACTAAGCGCTATCAGTTTATTTTATTATTGGATAGCTCTTAACACTATACTTTCATTTGTATTATTAAGTATCTATACTTATATATAAAGCTGAAGAGTTTGTTTGTTTGTTTGTTTGTGCGCGCTAATCTCAGGAACTACTGGTCTGATTTGAAAAATTCTTTTTGCGTTGGATAGCCTATTAAACCAGGAAGGCTTTAGGCTATATAACATCCCGCTATGACCAATAGGAGCAGAGCAGTAACAAAAAATGTTGCGAAAACGGGAGCTAACGCAGTCGTACATATTGCCAATAGGAGCTGAGCATGACTAATTCCACGCGAACGAAGTCGCTGGCGGCCGCTAGTGTTTGATATAATGAAAAGGGATTTGTTATGTAATCAAACTTCAGTAGTAAAAAAATACTATTCTATATTTTATTTACTGACTAGCGGCCGCCAGCGACTTCGTTCGCGTGGAGTTAGTTATGCTCCGCTCCTATTGGTCGCAGCGTGATGCGTGTTTTTGTCATGTGTATATATGACAAAGAAGAAGAATGCGAAAAGGAAGACATTGGGAAAAATATGCGTCACATCCAGGCAAATCTGCCTTAATTACATGTATAAACATTTTATTATCTACGTAAACATATGTTAGTTCAAATATATAAGTACTTAATTTCGATCCAGCCAGTCCCTAGATGCCCTCTCCCAGCGACACAGCCACGCCCTTAGCCTCCCAAAGGGTGCGCTAAGTGTATAGTCGCTTCGTTTTTAAGATTTTAAAGCCCTGGATGAAGGACTAAATTTATTGAGGCATTCAAAGCCTAGCCCGGTTAAGTAGGCGATAACCAAAATCGTCACAACTTTAGATCGTTTAAAAATAAGTTTTTAGATTAAATTAAATTAGTAGAAGCATTAGGTACATATTTAACGAGAGTATGTACATATACAATATGTAAAGAAAACCCTGTTCGTGCCATAAGGATAGTAGAGGTTAGGTATACAAATGACCAAATATAATATGAAATTTTACGTAATCATCATAGTAAAAATACTAATGTATTTTTTGTCTTCTATAAATTATAAACCAGCGCTTGACCGCAGTCCCGCCTGATGGTAAGCAGCGATGCGATCGTTGATGGTAAAGCGCGCTAGTTTATTAAGAGCCTATTCACTCTAGCCTTGAAGACACTCAAATTGTAGTCCGACGGAAATACCGCCGCCGGCAAGTTGTTCCAGTCCCTTGATGTACGCGGTATAAAGGAGGAGGCGAAACGCTTCGTCCGGATCGTAGTAGTGTTAACAACGTAAGGACGGAAACTCGTCGTACGACGGGTCGTCCGATGGTGGAACCGAGATGGGGGAATTAAATCATGCAATTTCCTCGCACACTCCCCAAAATGCATCCTATAGAACACCGAAAGGCTGGCTACTCTACGCCTGTGCTCTAGGCTTTGGAGACCGTCTCGAGTTAAATCAGGGTCACCAATTAGCCTCTTCGCACGCTTCTCCACTGAATCTAAAGTAGCCAGGTGACATTTCGCAGCACCAGCCCAAATGTGGCTGCAGTACTCCACACACGAACGGACCTGTGCTTTGTACAACATTAGAAGCTGCTCCGGTGTGAAGTACCGCCGGACCTTCACGATGACGCCAAGTTTTCTAGCAGCCACATTGGCCTTGGACTCAATGAACCGCCCAAAGTTTAGGTTCGAGGAAATCTCAACTCCCAAAAGCTGAAGGCGGTCGGTGCACTCCAAGGATAGATTCTGAAAAGTAGGAGCCAAGGTGAACGGGCTCCTTTTGGCGGTGAAAAGAAACGCCTGTGTTTTGGCGGCATTGAATGCTACAAGATTGGCTTTGCCCTATTCGGAGACTGCCTGTAGTGCAGCACTCGTATGCTCTACCATAGCCTCTCTTTCGGACCGGATTGATTCCTTACTAGCGCGAGTGTAACTGTCTGTCATCTGCATACCCATAGATGCCGGGCATCAGCAGATCGTTAATATGCAGCAGGAACAGAGTTGCAGAGAGAACAGACCCCTGAGGAACACCGGCATTGGTCGACATGGGCTCCGATGAGCATCCGTCGACAACAACTCGGAAGAACCGTTCAGTCAGGAAGTCTTTTACCCAGCCAGTCAGGCCAGCGGAAATGCCGTACGCTGGAAGCTTACTCAAAAGGCCAGCGTGCCATACCCGGTCGAAGGCCTTCGAGACATCAAGGGAGACGGCAATCGCTTCCCCATTTTTCTCGAGGGCCTCGCCCCATAGGTGAGTGGCATACACTTTGCATTTTGAAATGATCTTTTTTTCCCGCGAATTAATCCCAACTTCCCAGAAACGCGAAAATTATAATAATCCCTGCGACCACGTGCCACGTGCACTGCCCCCGTCCACCCGCGCATGGATTGCCTACCGCACATGTATTAAGTTACCTCTTTTTGCGAAATAATATTTATTTTTTTAGGTGGATTTTTTTAAGTTTAGCCGGCTTTGTGAGCATTAGTAGAATCAGTTATCGATACCTAACAATACCTTCACAGATCGGACAGGGTTTTCTTTACATATTGTATATGAAGCAATATATTAACGTTGCTTCATATATTTCTAAAATTCGTCTGCTAAACGGCGTAAATAATGCAATGAATGTTGTTGAACTGTCAAAAGCTGTCTGTTGCTACGCTAGTGTGTTTCGCAATATCTGTCTAACAAAAAGCGGTGGAAGTATGATTTAGATTGGCACTGACAGATTCTTCGTAGAAGTCTATGTTTGTATTAATCGTTAAATATTCTATATTTTTGTTTACTCTCTATATTGTTGTTTTTAGGGTTTCGTACTTAAAGGGCAAAAAGGAATTCTATTCATGAGACTACGCTATCCATCTGTCCGTCCGTCCGTCACCAGGCTCTATCTCTTGAACGGTATTACCTAGGCAGTTGTAATTTTCAGAGATTATGTATTTCTGTTGTCGCTATAACAAAAATTACAAAAAAAAAAAAAAAAATTAAGCGGGGCTCCCATACAGCATACGTGATTTATTTGCCGTTTGTAAAGATAATGGTATGGAACCCTTCGTGCGCGAGCCCGACTCGCACTTGGCCGGTTTTTAAAATATCTAACTATATGCATTCAATTAAACATTTATTTTCATTCACATATACAACGTGTAACATAAAGGGTATATACATAACAAAGGCATGGCAGCTTTACATGATATCAAACGATATTGGAAGGGTTTTTTAATCCTATCTCTTTATGTTAGTAAGTTATGAGGAAAAACACCGCCTGTGATAGGCTACTATCATACTAGTCGCACAGAGATATTGAAGACATTTATCGGATTTTGACAAGTAACGTGACGGGTAACGAGTAGTTATTAACGTATGTAGTGTGCTGCCACGTTTGTTATGATTTGATTTTAAGAAACACACGAAACCGAAAATTTGGTACCAATTTTTTGAGTATTTTATTTTGAGTTGAAACCCTTCCAATATCGTTTGATATCATCTAAAGATGCCTTGCCCTTGGTATGTATATACCCTTTTTGATACACGTTGTATATTCTTATTTTAGAAGAAAAGGACATGTTGCACCGACCTCAAATGACTTGGCATAATGACAGGAGAAGATTGTTAATATATTCATACTTTTGGTAAAAAAACAAATATAATCTTTATCCCGCGGCGGACGTGGGAAAATTAACATTTGCAATCTGAAGCAATAGTGTAAGCACTGTTAAGAAAATTGGGTACCTTTCGGGTATTTGGTTATTTAGTTAGTTAGAAACTCAACTACGCAGTCAGAGCTAGTCGTGGTCTAGGCAAAACGGTCGTGACTTACAACTTCTAGGCCGTAGGTTCCAACCCACCCAGGCATTTTACTTCGTGTAAATTATTTCATCCCAAAATGTTCGTCCAATCATTTTCTACAACTTTAGAAATGACCTTTCTTTTTGGTGTGGATGGGAAATCATCGTATGACCTCTCCAGCTCTGGAACTTTTACTGATTAAAGCCCACCCGTGATTCTTCACTTGCCAGTGCGTCAGGGCCATGGTTTCCTCAACCCGCATCCCTCCTGAACCAGGCATTAGTCTTCGCGGACCCCGTTACGACGTGCTGACGTCTCTTTGAGGCGCGTGTGAAACACAATGCGCCGTCGACCCGGGCCTGCTCGCCGCCCGCAAGCCCGCGCCTACGATGGCCAGGAGTTCGATGTTGTCTCCCAATCAGGGCGTCTCCTGCGGCGGCTAGAGGCATGACGGCGCTGTGATTCCTCAAAAAAAGAGTCTATTAACTATCTGTGTCAAGACGAGCCAAAGCCGACTAAAGTTGTTCGTTCTCGAAGCATTTCAAGGAAGATGATGGCCACGTTCGTTTGAAAAACCGGCCATGTTGTGATTATTTGTACATGAAGAACGCAGAACGGTTAACGCAGAGTGGTATACCATAGTTTTTTTTTTACCGTAAGTCATCGCCGAAATTCGAAAATCTTACTCAAAGCAACGTATCATACTGCACCACGACAACGTAAGCTCACAATGCTCGTCAAACGATTGAGTGTTTGAAGCAGGAAAAAGTAGAAATTCTTGACCATCCTCCATGTGGTCCTGACTTAAGCCCTAACAATTTCTTTACATTTCCTAAAATTAAGAAAAGTCTTCGTAGTCAAAGGTTCCATTCCGGTGAAGAAGCAGACGACTCTTTTAAGCCAGCCATTTTGAAGACCCCTACTTTAGAGTGGAATAAATGTTATAATATCTGGTTTGAGTGACAACGTCCGTGCTACATTCCTGGTTGTAAACTCTGTGTGTATCAAATTTCATGCAAATTCGTTCAGTAGTTTTTGCGTGAAAGTTTAACAAACATTCATCCATCCAGACATTCATACATACACAGAATAGTTAAACATCAGCCTCGCAAACTTTCGCATTTATAATATTAAATAATAGAAAGTAGGAGTATTAATTAAGATCAGATACGATTTCTTAACAAAACGTCCAGGAATTCTTTTCCCGTCTGAAATCTATTCCCGTAATCATGCTAGAGAGAGAGGATTATCTCACTTAGGTAAGTGAGAAGTAAAACTCAAGACATTGAATGTTTTTATAGTGAAGCAATCTTCCACCGGCCATCTAGTCTATAAAATTTCATTCAGCCAACGAAGCCGTCCATTTTATATCTCAATGTTCAGTCGTTAATATTTATTTGAAGCCGTCATCGTGAAATGAGACAATCATTTATTATAAAGAGTTTTCCTAAATGCTTCAGAGAATATTTTGATGGGAAAACTCCCATAAAGTTTTATTTAGGCAAGAATATGCTTTGGACTAGGCGGGAGTTTCTACAAAGGACTTAATGCTTCAAGGTTGGCACCATTGTTAGAACATTTCGAGCTAAGACAGTGAAGCCATCATTAAAGAGTTTCATAATAACAGTGAGCCCAGGCTCGCGTGGTTGGTTATTTCATGCGTGCCTACTAGATTTTGAACTAGGTAGTTTAAAATCTAGTAGGCCACCATGTTCGGCTTAACACATACATTTATATATAGGTATATATAAATGTATGTGTTAAGCCGAACATGGTGAATTGAGAAAAAGTGCATCAGGAAAGAATCTCTGTTAGATTTCTTGTTTTTAAGCAGTGCCATGAAAATACAGGGTACCTACGATAAAAATAACCGCGATAAAAAAACGCTTGGGGGCTTGTGGGCTAAAATATGCTTAGATATTTTCTAGATAGATGGTGGTCCTCAGATTAATGGAAACTGGGACAGGGTTCCACGGCAGTAAAATTATTAATTGTACCAGGAGAGCATAGGTAGTTAAGTGATGTGATACGCGCCGGGCAAAGCACTCGAATATGGAAGATAATCCACGCCCGAGCTCCGGTAAAACGTTTTAGTGCTCCATAAAATGTTAGGTCTAGTAGACGAATAAAGGATAGTGTTACAGAATATATCAGTTTGTTAAAGAGTATAAGAGGTAAATTAAACATTAATTGAAAAACGTATTTAATAAAATCCGTTTCTTAATTAAAAGAAAATTTTAAAATTATCCCATTTTGCAGGAAGGTAAAATTTTATTTTCAAGAAGTATCCTATGTCATTAGTGTAATACAATAGCAGTCTACTAAAAACCTCGAAAATTCAAGTTAAACCTACATGAACATGTAATATGTGGTTCTGTTATTGTGCATACCTCAAACGATATAGTCGTGAGAAGATCGACACAGGCGTAGAACAACTTCCTCAGGTGACACTTGTCTGTAGAACGACTCCACTCGACGTTATACTTTCTAAACTGCCTTGAATATTAATAATAATAATAATTTATTAACTTAAAACAAGGGATTGTAGGACACGTTAAAATTACAATCATACAAAATAAGCACAATATTAGGCAAATGGTGGCAAAATTAAGTACAACTAAAGTCAAATTCTTGTTTTCGATTAATGTAAATTTCCACTAAAGGCCGATCTTTTAATCATTACATTAATTATGCCTGTAGAATATTGTGAGGTTGTAACATATTATTGCCCATACAAAACTGTCAAAATAACAAACTTATGTGTCGGTTAAAAGTTAACTAATTATCTTAAAATCGACTCTAAAGCGAATATATAACCTACTAAATATAAATCTTAATTTCATACATTCACAGACAACCCATAGTCATATTGGTTGGGGGTCTATATTTTTGAATGTTAATTCAAAAGGTATTTAAAGTGAGCTGTGAGTATTTTTGAAACTTCATCCTGTCAGGTTTCTTTGTCAATTTAGTAAAAAAGATTATTTTGGAAGTATCAGTACTATTTAAAGTCGTAAAGTGTTTCAAAAACGTATTTGCTTACATGTCTGGTAATTTATTTGCAAAAGCAGTATCATCATCATCAACCTTTTTATCATCCCACTGCTGGGCACAGGTCTCCTCTCATACATCTCTTGGCGACTTCAGACTTAAAGTCCAGGTTTCCTCAAGATGTTTTCCTTCACTTTCAGTTATTGGTGTCCAAGATATACTTAGAAAGTACATATAACTTTAGAAAAGTTGCATTGATACTTGCCTGACCTGGAATCGAACCCGTGCACTCATACTTGACAGGCTGGTGTTTTAACCACTAGGCCACCAGCAAAGCCGTATAGTTACCAAAATATACATAGCCTAACCTCCACCATAAACTTTAGCAAATACCCAAATTATATTGGCTCACTAAAACGCAGTCACGAGGGGACAATAATGGGAACAAAATAACAACTGAATTGTGACACTTTATTACTTATGCGGTTAACTTATGTGTCGCACGACGCACATAAACGTCGTGACTAAATCAGGTGAACTGGCCCACAGAGGAATTAACACTTTTTATATTAAACTGATGAACTTGTTAATCACAAAACAATTCACCAACTCATCATCCTTATGCACAGCCCGACTTCACCCACTGCTCCTTCCTCCATGTCGGAACCAGTGCGGTACTGCGCTGGCAGGACCTAACATGCTGCTGCGTCCAGCAGTACCGGCGACGACAGTGTCCAGACTGCATCACTCCATGAAGGCTGAGGAGATAGTGGAGTATCTGTGCGTCAAGTCTAAATGGACTGTGAGGGTCGAGGTGTTGGTGCCGCGCCACAGCACGTACTTCAAGTCGTTCGTGGTACGTGTTCCGACGCATGAAGAGCTATGGCCGAAGGGTGTTGTGTACCGCCGGTTTCGTGGCCGGCTGCGTGACACCAGTCAGCGAAACACGACGCCGATGATCCGTGTACAAAACCTAGTTTTAGTTGTTATGTTATATATATTTATAGTATTTTTAAGTTTTAATAGTATAGTATTGTATTTGTTGTGATATTTTTTATATATCTATACTAATATATAAAGCTGAAGAGTTTGTTTGTTTGTTCGCGCTAATCTCGGAAACTACTGGTCCGATTTGAAAAATTCTTTTTGCGTTGGATAGCCCACCAATCCAGGAGGCTTTAGGCTATATAACATCACGCTGCGACCAATAGGAGCGGAGCATAATTAATTCCACGCGAACGAAGTCGCTGGCGGCTGCTAGTTAGTTTATAAGTATTTTTATGTTAGAGTTTGTATTGTATTTACTATGGGCCCTAGTGGCTTGAATTAAATGAATAAATAAGCCTCTCTTTTCTCCAGCCTCTGCAGACCAGCGGGTCTGGACCTGGATAAGGACACATCATTTTCCAGCCCTTGGATGCTACCAGCCTTACTCCATCTGCCATTGCTGCACCTTGTCAGATGGTCTGCCCAACTTCGTTTGAGTTCAATACCTCATTTTCCGATCTTGAATACTTTCGTACGCGTCACTTTTGGAACCCGATCTTTCAACAAATCAACCTATCGCAAACTACTACTAAATACGTTTTTTTATAACATCTGATTTTTGTTTTCTCTTCTGCGTAATTTCAGTTCGAGCGTCGTTGTCTCACCCACCTTTATACTTAGTTGGGTTTGCACCGTGTGCTTATAACTTTTGCGGCGTATTTTAATTGCATTATACGCGTGTTTTCGGTCCTTATATATCCAAAAAAAAAAAAGAAAGTACAATTAAATAAAATGAAACAATATTTCACAGTGATCCTCTCGCCAAAACTCTATTACGAAGAAATAATAAAGGAGTGTCAATTCAACAGAGTTATTACGTGTGTGTGTGTGGGGGTGTGTTCGTGTGTGTATGTGTGTAATGTATCGTTCAACTCATATGAACGGCATCCCCACAGGTGACTTGTCTTGACCTCACTCGTTAAGGATGATTGCTGTCATTTGTTGGATGACAAGACGATATTTTCTGCGGTAAAGTGTAGCCTTAAATATTAAACGAAAAGTGTGTCTTGTTCGACGTGAGCCCGAAATGTTTTTCGTTTGAAGTGGTAATGGTTTTCAACGTAGGTAGGTATGTACTCGTACATATGACAGAAGCCACATACTTCATGTATACGTTGTTTGTTAAATATTTATTACATTGTTTAAGCTCGTACGGCATACCGTATGAGCTTAAACATAATTATAAAATATATGAAAGCTTTTGAATAAAGTAATTATCAATTTGTAAATCTATCACTCTCTATGTAATAAATTTAATACATGGTACTTTTTGAATTAGATTGATTAGACTATATTAGATTAGATTACTCACTTTTAAATAGTATGATTATTATAACAATACATAATTAATAATATTTTTATATGGTTATCCTTTTGCTTGTCAGTCAAATCTGACCTTTTCTCTTCTAAACTTATAAGTTAATGTTTGTCTCGTAGGTTTTGCTCATAAATTTTATTGAACTCTCGGAGGTTATGCGTAAGTACCAAATCCATACTAATATTATAAATGCGAAAGTAACTCTGTCTGTCTGTCTGTTACGCCTTCCCGCTTAAACCTCTCAACCGATTTTGATGAAATTTGGCACAGACAATCTTTAGAGTTTAGACCCTGAGAAAGGACATAGCCTACCTTTTATTGATATTCCCAAGGGAAATCTAAAAAACGCGATATAACCGAATTCTACGCGGGCGATGCCGCAGGCGGAAAGCTAGTATGCTATAATCTTTAAATTACCTATATTTTATTTACTATGAAACACATTAGTCGACCGTGTGTTGTGGTGCTAAAGGTTCTCAAACGGGGCGTATAATTTGGCAACATTTAACACTGCCAAAGGTAAAACTTTCCGAACTCCAGCCTCGCTCACCTCGCACCATCACCGTACATTAGTAAGTTTCGTTGAGCCAATCTATCAGCCGGCTTTGTACTTGACGGTTCGTTCAACATTTTGTTAAAAAAATGCCTTTTAGAATGGCTGCGATGGCAATCTGCTCCGCAGCTTTATACGTTTAATAGCAGTTCCTTTTGTGTTCTTAGTGCACAATCTTAATGATTTGTATCAACAATGTCGCCGTTTTTTATTTATGGTTATATTCTTTCTCTTTTTCGCATTTTTTTATAAGTTTACCAGCTAGCTTTAGATTTTTTGGCGGGAAAGTTAAGCTGAGTGTCACGCTCACTTTTCATTGGTTTTTTAAATTATTTATAGTGTTTTTTACTAAATAAAGTGCGTGATTTATGTAGTAAAAAGTGCATTCAGTAAATAATTCATAAAGAACATTGAAATATCGCAGCATAGTGGCATCATCATGACTTTGCCTCAAACCTCCCTCGTAGACGGTTCACGTGGCCGTCTTTTTCGACATGTATAATTCATTACGTGACATTGGCTAAATGCACAACCGTGCGAAACCAAAAAAGAAAGAAAGATACCTTTATTTCCAATAGCGTTTTTAGATTCAATTAAAACACAGTAAAGTCGGCAGTTTTGTTCGCTGGGAGCTCCTGGTATTCCTGGATTAAGTTAAAATGCAAAGGGCATTATGAAAGTATGAGTAAATGGTTATTATAGGCATGATAATGAATATCACCGTGCAAGTGTGCTGCGAGGCGGCGGCCGGGCGGCCGGGCGGCGACAACAGCTCGTCGCGTATCTACTAATTGAATCAGGGAACTTGCCGAGAACTTGCCGAGACTTTCCGAACTTGCGCGAAATTTGATTAGCTCGTCATCTTTCTTTGAGCGTCGAATTTAATTTTTTTTTTACTTGGCATTACCTACCTATCGTGAAATGAATCATGACATCAGCTGAATCCCGTATAATGATACATGTTTGAGTGCTGTCGGTAAACAAATTTTATGAGTCACCGCTGTTTTTGCTGATCGGATTAACAAATTGTGATTTATTACAGTTTCGTGTGTAGCGGGGAATTTGTCATGGTGGGATCTTTTTGCCGTGATGTGCTGTAATTGCATGGGATCTATTTGGCGGATGAAAATACACTGATGTCTCCTATTTTGTGAATTGAGGTTTTTTTGGAGACCCTGAGGTCACTTAGCCACTTTAAATAAATATGCGAACAAATGGATCCTTGAGTTGTATCTTTTTGACTGCTGAGTACATTATATTCATCATCATCATCATCATCTCAGCGTTAATCCCAGTCGCATCCGTAGCTTTTCAGCTTTGGAGTCTGGGGTCCGCTTTACCAGTCTAACTGCTGATTTTGGCTAAACTTCGATATTTTCCGTGAAGCGACTGCCGTCTGACCTCCACAACTCGCTGGCGATGTCTAAGCATTGCAGTTAGACCAATTGTTAGACTTTAAAGGGCTTCAACAACCCGTAATGACTGCCACTAGATGTTCGTAGGGTAACCGGGACCAACGGTTTCACATGCTTTCCTAGGCACGACCAGACCACTGCAAATATTCATATTCATGCATACAAATATTTGCACTGTGCGGGGATCGAACCCGCGCCTCCTTGCGCAACGGCTGCGTTCGCTACCGCTACGCCACGGAGGCTGAGTACATTACATTACAATAGCGTAAAAAGAAGAGTAAAGAGCTCCATGCTCGTTACGTAGTGATCAATCACAAAATATTTCTACCATCGCCGCTGAGCCCATTTGTTACAACTTGTTTGGTACATTATCTAATTACTTACTTGTAGCTGGTAACACTCCAGTTGCGCCTAAAATTGTTATTTATAGGCGTTGTTCGGTTGGTGCGCGTCGTGAATGCCGGGACCTATTCATTTTGACGACACGATTGGTGCAGTGGCTGAGCGATCGACTGCTGCGCCGCTTGTCGCGAGTTCGCTTCCCGCACGGATCAAATATTTGTATGGCCTACAATTAGTTGTTCCGGGTCTGGCTGTTTGTGTATTTGAGTTTTATATTTTGGAAACGCACCTTACGATACAGGAGAAATTCCTAGTGTGGGGCAAAGTTAAAAAAAAAAGACAATTTCGTTGTCCTAGCGCAAGCGTCAACAAGTCTGCTTTAGTGCCTAACGCGTTACTCCGGAGAATGGTCTGTTTTTATTTTATTTATAGTTTCACGCGAAAGCGCATTGAAATACAAACTCTAGAGGAAATAAGTTGATGCTCAGCGGCATGAACACATACTTGTTTTACACTTTTATAACCATTGGGAAAGCCGCCAAGTCGCCGGTCGTAGCTTGAGCGCCTTAAATACCCTTTGAAATTAAAAGAGGTTATCAAATAGATCTTATATAAAATATTATTATAGACTATATCTCAAATTAAATCCATTAATTTATCAGGCGTTCAAATTGCTAAGGACATTTAGATGATCCAGGCTAATTAATTGCTACGGGTTTTGCTCGTCGTGTACTCCGTCGTTATCACCCTCCAGAAAGTATTAATACTTAAGGGTAATCAACTGGAATTAACACAGAATTATCGCTTTATAAGAATGTTTTTTAACTGCTGAGAGCTTTGATTATTAAACAGATAGACAAAATTATGATGAAGCACTGGGAAAGGATTATTGGATATTTATGAAGATTTTTCTCGGTGGTAGGCAACAACATCAGCCGCCGGCATAAGTTACCACCCACCAGACAAAGTCTTGCCGCCAAGCGATTCGTCGTGTTCCGGCATGATGTCTGGTGAAGCCGTACGGAGGACGGGTCTGAGCAGTTGTGTTGCGATGTGTGCCGGGTACGATGTGCCTAATGTTGTTGTGTCGGGAGTTTGGTCGTGGAGGGTCTCCAGATCATCCTCTGGCGCAGCATCGTTGGTCGTGTTGTTGGGTTAAACATTGCATCACCTCGCTCAACTGCCGTCTTCCTTCCTATTCACTCAGTTTTTTTGAGTGAATAGGCTTAATAAGCTAGTGCGCTTTACCATCAACGATTGCATCACTGCTTACCATTAGGCGGGATTGCAGTCAAGCACTAGTTTATAACTATTAAAAAAAAAAAATATATATATATTTTGTAAGTGCCGTCAATGAGGGAAATGTCTTTATTTTATCTTCCGTGGCGTAGCGGTAGCGGATGCGGCCGCTGCGCAAGGTGGCGCAGGTTCGATCCCCGCACAGTGCAAGTATTTGTATGCATGAATATGAATATTTGCACTGGTCTGTTCGTGCCTCGGAAAGCACATTAAGCCGTTGGTGTCGGTTGCCATACGAACTTCTAGTGGCAGTCGTTACGGGTTGTTGGAGCCCTCAAAAATCCAACAATTGGTCTAATTGCAATGCTTCGATGTCGCCTTCGGGTTGTGGAGGTCAGACGGCAGTCGCTTCACGGAAAATGTCGAAGTTTAGCCATATCAGCAGTTGGACTGGTAAAGCGGACCCCAGACTCCAAAGCTGAAAAGGCTTCGGATGCGACTGGGATTAACGCTGGGATGATGATGAGTTAGGTGCACCGATATAACTCTTCGAGTCGCTAAACTTAAGTGGCAGTGGGCAGGGCACATTGCTCGTAAAACTGATGACCTATGGGGCAGTAAGATTCTGGAATGGCGGCCACGTACTGGAAGACGCAGCCTAGGGAGGCCCCTAACAAGGTGGATCGATGACCTGGTGAAGGTCGCGGGAAGCTGATGGATGCAGGCAGCACAAGACAAGTCATCGTGGAAAGCCTTGGGGGAGGCCTTTGTCCAGCAGTGGTCATCTATAGGCTGAAGAAAAAGGTGTACTTATTGCACCTGTTAGATTAATTAAGAGGTACCTATACATTTTTTTACTACAGGTGAAAAAGGTGTACTTATTGCACCTGTTAGATTAATTAAGAGGTACCTATACATTTTATTTTTGAATACAGTCAGGTGTTTCCTAACTGAATAGGTGGCTGTGCTGCTAGGGAGTTTGTTGAGATACTTCTTCTTCCAGCGAAATCATTTTCTCCTGTATAGTGGGTGTGTTTACAAATATATAAACTCACATACACAAATATCCAGACCCGGAACAGGTACTTGTAGGTCATACAAATATTTATTCCGTGCGGGAATCGAACCCCCGATACGCAGCGCAGTTAATCGTGGAGGGCGGGCGTTTTGGGGGACTGCCTTTTATAATTTTGATGTTCGAAAAGTCCTGATTCTCAGTTTAATTTGAATAACTGACTTTTTAAATGCAATTAAATACTCTGTGGCTCTACTGCTTTTTATCTTGCTAATTGTGTACTTTTTACTTTTCTTTGTACTTTTGCTTGTTAGCAATCAATCTCAATCTCTTCTAAATTTAAATCATTCATGTTTGTCTCATCTTTTATAGCAATCGATACTTAATATCTCACGGATACTGGATGTTTAGCACCACGAAATAGAAATACCACGCAACTTATTTCCATTACTAGCTTTCCGCCCGCGGCTTCGCCCGCGTGGAATTCGCTTACAATGCGCGTTTTAGATTTCTCATTTTCGGGGATTAATTTAAGTATCATTTAGCTTCTATGTTTACATGTGCATATTCGTTTACAATATATTTGCCTTGTTTTAAACGACACACAGCGCCATCTATCACCGAATTGGTATGAAGCTAACAATATTTTTGTTTTCCCTCGGGAATATCAAATTTTTTCGGGATAAAAAGTACCCTATTATTTAATCCGGACTTCTAACTTTACGTCTGCAAAATTTCAAAGCAATCGGCGCAGTAGTTACGGCGTGAAAGCGGAACAATGAAACAAACTCACTTTCCCATTTAGATTATCAGTAAGGATTAGCTGATCTCGCATTGTCTAAGTTTTTTTTTATGAAAATGTCACGCGTACTAATAACTCCATCCACCAGCATTGAGCATATAAGTACGGTAGGTACTTATGTTCTCAATGCTAGTGGGTGGAGTTGCTGGTGACTCAAAATGCTATAAAGCCTCTTAAGAACATAATATTAATATTATCTGTATATTTAATCGCCAATTGAAGGCTTCTTTCAACGGCCTTACCTAGTATTAATAAGAAAAGAATTTGTACTCGCTTTAGAAACATGAAAAGGCTTCGATGGCGAAAGCTTATCCTTCTATTGATAAAACTCTCCATACAGAAATGTTCGATAAATCTAACCTGTCATTTTTTATTAATAAACGGTACGGTAATACAGTTATGAAACGATTACTAAAAAAATAATCAGAGTTTTTGCAAAAATTGTAATGGAATTTTTAATCTTTAAAAATGCCCAATATTAAAAGAGAACAAAATTTAGCCTTTTACTCATATTCTATTGATAAAGTAGAAGCTGCTAAAGTTAATACCTACACAAGAATAGGCTATTTGACAGATTTATAATTTTTATCTTGAATTACTTGGTTGCGGTTAAGAAGTTCACCCAAAGTATTTTTTTTAATTTTAAATACGTATTTCGTAAGAAATATGCAAATAAAAATTCAAAATTCAAATAAGCCGCGAAAACGATATAATCAGCAATATGGCGTTGCGCCTGGTAAGTGACGTCACAAGCGGTTTTCGGTTCTCAGTGGTGTTTGTTTTTAATTATTATTTGCTGTTAAATATATAATAAAATGGTTTACAAGTGGTGTACTGTACTGGGTTGTACAAATAAATCGATAAAAACCCCCCGAAAAACAGTTTATAAGTTTGCCGAAAACAAGCGTATGACGTCATCGCGACATTAGCCAATCCGGATCGTTTCACAATGTGTGGCGCGAGAAACAAAAAGCCAAACATATTTTTGTGTTTTGGATATAATAATTGTTATTATTTTTTATTAAAACTCTTGTAAATGATATAAAGAACCCTCATTTTATGCAATTAAAGCAAAAAATCACAAATAATTGAATACTGTCAAATAGCCTATTTTCATTATTATTGTTTCAAGAGGGGACTCTCTTCTTCATACAAACGTATCCCGCTGTTTTCTTCGTGTATAACGTTTTTAGAGCAATTACTTTTTTTTACCCTTGCTTATACGCGCCCCTATTATTTGATTTTTTCGAAAACTTAATTAATAAAAGTAATATGTTGTTTTAGGATGTGCAACATTTGTTGATGGAGTGTACAAGGAATAAAGATGAACGGGAGCTATACATAAGGGAATTTAAGTTAAAGAAATTAGATATAGGTTTAATACAATCCATTTTTTCAGTACCATTATCGGAGATGACGAAAAAATTGTGTTGCTTAATTAAGGTTCTATATGAATAGCTCTAGTTTCTTTTTGTTTTTTAATTTAATTTGTTTATATATATATATATATATATATATATATATATATATATATATATATATATATATATATATATATTATAGGATTTTATACTGTAATTAGTAAGTAAGATCAGTGTAAAGGGAACGATGGGGCTGACATATCCCCATAAAAGCCCCAAAATAGAATCAGATTTAAAAAAAAAAAAATATGTTGTTTCAAAATCCCGAAAAATAACCCATTTTTAACGCAATGTTCAGACGACTATTACACAAACGTGACAAGTTTTTGACAAAAAAGAAAATAATGGAGGTATAGGTACTCATCCTCTAAATTCTGATATACATAAAAATAATTGAGATCTGCCGTGTTTTGAAAAAGAAAACAGCGGAATACGAAACATCTTTTAGTCAACGTTTTTGTAGGTAAAATCAGCCTGAGTTGCAACTGTCCCTTTGCTTTTTACGGAGAAAGGTTAAAAGCGGCGCGACGACTATTTCTCAAATTCCTCGGCACTAGAGTCCACTCTTAATACTTCCGAGATTCATGACGTGGAGAGCAGTGCTGGTCCAGTGTCAACAACTCTGACTTACGAGTTGAAAATCGTGATTTCGAATCCAGACGGGCGCTTCACTTTGTTTACATATCACCACAAGAAATCATCGTAAGGAAACTAGCATGTCCAATAAATAGAAAATCGAAGACGTGTGGCATACAACAAGCCCGTACGAGGCCTACGTCACGTGTTGAATATAGCCAACTCGCTCTTGAATAGAGGAGGCCTATGTCCTAGCAGAAGGAACGGGCTGATTATGTATACCACCTAGGTAGTGTTAGTGCTTTACGAGCTCCCAGGACTAGAACCGCAAGGAAATCTATAAATACTAGCTGCGCCACGCGGTTTAATCCCCGTTTTATATCCCCGCTCCTATTGGTCGCAGCGTGATGTTATTGCAGCCTAAAGCCTTCCTGGGCTATCCAACGAAAAAATATTTTTTTAAAAGCGGACTAGTAGTTCCTGAGATTAGCGCGTTCAAACAAACAAACTCTTCAGCTTTATATATTACTAGCGGCCGCCAGCGACTTCGTTCGCGTGGTTTAGTTATGCTCCGCTCCTATTGATCGCAGCGGGATGTTATATAGCCTAAAGCCTTCCTGGATTGAGCTATCCACCGCAAAAAGAATTTTTCAAATCGGTCCAATAGTTTCTGAGATTAGTACGTTCAAACAAACAAACAAACAAACTCTTCAGCTTTATATATTAGTATAGATATCTATAAACTAGTGGCTGCCAGCGACTTCGTTCGCGTGGAGTTACTTATGCTCCGCTTCTATTTATCGCAGACAACAAACAAACTCTTCAGTTTTATATATAAGTATAGATATATGATCGGTTTGTCGGGTTTGGAGGAATAACTACAAACTATTTATGTACTAATGATTGGTGGAAGACTTTGTTATGTGACACGTAGTGTTTCGCAGAGGTTTGGGCAGAAGTTTACCACATTTTGTCATCAATTGGACACTGATCTAGAGTCCAGGCTGCTACTGAGTAAAGCCGTAGAGGAAAATCCAATAACACCTTCCTTAATTAGAGAATCGAACTCATAATCTTATGCTCATCAGTAGCGCTTGCGATTCTGGGCCAAGAGCAGTCAAAACCAATTATAATAGTACTTTTCTTGATTGATTGAGTGATATTTTCTGTTCAACTTTAAAGCAATATATATTTTATTTTATTAGAAAGTTCAATTGAAACACTTGAGGGCTTTCAATTTTACGGTGTAATTGGTTTTACAGAAAGACAACAGTAAGTACTGTGCCTAGTTAGATATTGGGAATTTGGGGCTTCTACTTCGAATTGATGTACAAAATTAATTAATGTAATTACCCAATTGGTGAACCGAAATGCTTGCAAGAACGTTGTTTTAAAACTGGGGCTTACTAGCTCTTCTAGCAAGGCAGAAGTGTACTAAAAGTGAACTGCACTGTTTTTGAACCTAGTGACAAATGTGGCCTCATGCGTGCGGCTCAGGCCTGTGATAGTGAAAACCAATAAAAGCCAACGGTTTTAGTTCACTCTTAGTTTAGTGGGGCTAGGGGTAGTTGGAACCAGATAGCGTGGTCCCTGGCAAAGGCAAATTAAGAAACACGAGTAGGTTTCAGTCAGCAAAAGTCTGATTCGCCCTCCTGCGCCACCTAGAGCGGAATGCCATTTGATGATTGAGAAAATGAGGAGAGGAAATGAGACTGAAAAATACATTTCATTTCTAAAGCTATATTTTGTATAAAGATGGGTCAACCTCTAAATTGAGTCAATTCATACGTACCATAACCACACCACAACGACGCCACGTGGCCGGGCGTATATTTTGTATTGAAAATGAATATTACAATAAATAAATATTTATACGGACAAATCACACAGATTGAGCTAGCCTCAAAGTAAGTTCGATACTTGTGTTATGGGATACTAACTCAACGATACCATATTTTATAATAGTTACATATATAGATAAACATCCAAGAACCAGGCCAATCAGGAAAAGATCGTTTTCCATCATGACCTAGCCGGGGATCGAACCCGGGGCCTCCACGTCGCAGGCAGGTGTGTTGACCGCTGCGCCACGGAGGACGACAAACACAATTCTCACGTACCACATTTTGCCGTAGTTATCGACTACCTGTGTAATACGACTACATCGCAATTCGCAACCACATCGCGACGGCAACGCCACCACCGGCGGCGGCACCATGACATGACATGACGTCATCAGTAGCACGCGCCCTGTATATGACCACGTGGTTATCACAGCGACAACGCAACCACATCGACATTTTGTCGCTACCACAACGCAACTGCAAAAAGCAGCTGCGACACTATTCACACGTAACTACAGCTTGACCACATTTTGTTGCTGCGACGTGGTGCGGTTGTGGTACGTGTGAATTGACGCTTAGTCTAAACGATGACGCAAATAAGTATTTGTGGAGAACAAATCCAAAACAAAGAAAAACATCCAAAAGTTAATGAAACTCAAATTAAACAAAGACAAAAAGGAACAAATCCCTGCGACCCCAAGCGTATTTAGTTACACATACTTTCTCCACTCCGTAGCGGGTAAAAAATGCATATTTTCAGTTTGGCTTCTTCCTGAACTTCGTCGTCCGCAGTTTATACTTTATTCAAATACACTTGCAGACTGGGAAATGTGGGTGAGAGCGAACTTTTGATGTGAGTCATCGCATAAAAACTGTACCAACTACAATCAATTGGAGACTTTTGCACTTATCCACGCTATTCTTTTGTTGTTAAAGAGGCGTTGCATTTATGCCTTTGTTTTTGTTTGACTTTTAGCGTTTGCTTTAATAAAGTCTTTCATGATAGTGGTATTAGAACTTAATGAAACGATATAACAGATAATAAATGTCTTATCGTTCTTTCTAAATCTCTCTGTTAAGTTGAAATGAGTTTCTCACTTTTAACGTAACGTGTATTCACAGATTTCAGTTTTCCTCATTCTTTATTTTTCTTAGCGTACTTTATTCAGTCCATATTTTTCTCCACATATTAAATTTCTTGCGGGATCTAAGCAAGTCTCACTTTCTCATGAAAGTGAGGTTCATCGCCCTACCCAATATTCTGTGGTCGTCGCTGTAAATTGGCTTGGCTAGGTATATGGGTACACTGACACGTGAACTGTGAGATCATTTTATGCTGTAAACCAACACAAGACGGTGTTATACCTTCTATATGATAATGTTGAGTCTTGAACCCTGACGCAGAAAGTTTACGACACAAGATATGGATATCACTTCCTTAAGTTGAAGTTAGATTGAGAGGTTTTGCGGAGTGGAGACGTCGCGTCGTCTGCGTTTGTTTTAAAGTGCAGCTGCAGGTGGACTAAACCGAAAAGTTATATCCATGAAAACTTGGCCGGCCCTAGTCTACCTTGCAACAAGTTGTTAGTATAACGACGACATCGAACATTGCAGACGTTTGTCAAATATTTGGTAAAGGTTATCTTAAAACGATCAAATATTTTTTAATGAAGTTATATTTATTAACAGAAATGTTCAAGGTTTGTTCGGTAAATCAATGTCTTTAAGATTTTATTCTTTTTATTGTAGATTGTTAAATAAAACCTTTACGGATGGACGCCGCAAGTAGCCAGATTGCACGTGATTACGTAATGTTACATGGTTGACGTTCTCAGAAGTTTTTAGTTTATATCGCGCTTTTTATATTTCCCTTGGGTATATCAAATTTTTACGGGATAAAAGTATCCTATTATTTAATCCGAACTTCTAACTTTACGTCTACAAAATTTCAAAGCAATAGGTTTAGTAGTTACGGCGTGAAAGCGGAACAAACAGACTCAATTTCCGATTTATAATATTAGTAAGGATAAGTAAGGATGCATGACCATACAAATATATACATATGTGTATACATATACAAAGTGGAGATGACAATATGACAATAAATTAAACCTCGTGTACCTCAACACATTCTCAGTCTACCCATAAAAAATCATATATCCATTTTCGGAAATTATTTTTCATTTTTCACATTTTCTACATGATGTACACATGTTGATAAGGAAGCACTTACAGGTCGATGACCGACGCTTACAGTGGTAGGTACTCCACAACTTTAATAATAATGGTGCGAAAAAGGAAAGTCAATACAGGACAGTGCTGCCGCCGATGTTCTATTTCGTTTACAATTTTATGCGATCTAGTTTTAAATTTTATTTTTTTTTAGTTTTGGTGCTAGGTTTTTCTATGGTTTAGGATTATTCCTATGAACCAGCATTGTCTGTATTTTTATTTATTGTCGTATTATCAGCACTACTCTGTATATGTCTATAAAACGGTAAAAGGAAAGTTATCTGTAACTACTATGTGTGTGCGTGTGAAAGAACTGTAACCATCAAATAAATTATAGTTGGATCATTAGTAATAATAATGTAAGGTAATTGAAATTGAATACCAGGAAATTATTGGTGGGGCTGCCCGGGACGACGGACTGTGCAAGTTTATGAGCGATCGGTCACAAGTTGGCCCTAGCTCAGGCACCTACCACGATGTATTAACCCAAAGAGCTTCAAGATATACGTACGGCGTACCACACTAGACTGAGCGACTTTTAACCAAGTTGACACAAGTATTGGATTACGATTTTGTTCGTGATGTCCTGTTTATTGTAAATATAATTTTAATGTCTTTGTTCTAACTCATTTTTCACTTCGTAAACGACAGATAAATTGAACAACAAAGAAAAATACACATTTTTTTCACACGTGACAATCTTGGTAATAAAACACTTCGAGGCTTCAGTCCGAGCCATCTGGTTTTCTTTGATTTTTCACGGACATTTTATTCTGTCTGTGAAATAAAGCGTGTAACTCTTTTGAAGGAGCAAAAAGTTTTATCTCTAAAAGTCGACGAAGCACGGAAATGGCGATGGAGGAAGTTTCTAGGAAGCTTCACGTCACTTTGATGTCTAAATTCAGAAGCCGATAAGATTAAATTTTTGCTTCACGTGAGATTTAAAGATTGAATTCATTTGAGCTTAGAAATCTGTGCATCCGGGAAAATGTTTCCGCGTATTACTTGTTTCAAAATGAAGGGAAAAGGATACAGCGCTCTTTTGCTCATCCGAGTGTGCCTTAAGCGCTTTAAATCGTCAAAAAGGTAGGCAGTGGCTGCGTCCTGAAGCCAGTCCTGGCCGTTTCTGGGCAGAATAATATTAATTGTGGAGTGTGGTATAAACATAAAACCAAGCTTTGTTTCAACAGAGCTCCAAAGCACCACAAAATAACAATAATATTTATCACTTTTCCTGCGTTGCGATGTTGATTGAATTGGCTAGACTAAAATGAGAGCTGTGACCGATTTTTTGTGTCAATATGATATTGGCGCCGATTCTGTTGTTCACAAATTAAACTAATTTTAAGTTATTTGAATTTTTTTCTTTCCATTTCGTTAAGAAAAGGATAGAAGATAACATTTTAATTTAATCCTGTCAAATTAAGATACTCCATAGAGAGTTTAGACGCGATTATAAATATGGCGACTAAAAATACGCCAGTATAAGTCAGGAGTGCACTAATTTGACAGGTCTAAACTGACATTTTATCTTCTGTCCTTTTCGTAATGAAATAGAAAGAAAAAGATGCACATAGATTAAAATTTGTTTAGTTTGTGAACAACAGAATCGGCGCCATTATCCTACTAATAATATAAATGCGAATGTTTTTGAGAATGTGTGGATGGATGTTTGATACTCTTTCAGGCAAAGACTACTAAACGGATTTGGATGAAATTTGGCGACCATTTGGTTTTAACCAGGAGAACACATAGGATACTGTTTATCCCGATATTCCCATGGAATCGAAACTAACGCGGGTAAAAACGCGTGGCACAGGTAGTTTAGTATACATAATATATACTCGTTATCATTTTGTTCAGGAGTTCGGTTGAGGCTGCCCGACCAAGAAGCAGATGTCTACTGTTTTCGTTTCTGTCATCTATATTCTCGCTGGATCTTACGGGCCATTTACATAATAGAAACCAGTGTAGACTGAACTGTCCATACACAATACAATCTTAGTCGTCTCACATGATAGCCTATTTCATCTCTCCAATGACTATTCAACACAAATAAAAAAAAAAAAAAAAACTGAAAAAATATTAAATATTATTAATTTTTAAACTAGGGTGAATGAACTTTAATAAAGATGTCGTCGCTCCATTTCGCTTGCTTTGGAACGCAAAACTCAGACTGATCTCGCATATAGAGTGTTACAAACAACGTCATATGCATGGTAGTATGATATTTAAATTAATAATTTATTATTTCGACAGGGTTAGTGCAGTGGTTGAGCGAACGACTGCTGCGTTGCGCGTCGCGGGTTCAATTCCCGCACGGAACAAATATTTGTATGGCCTACAGGTAGTTGTTCCGGGTCTGGTTGTTTGTGTATGTGAATTTATATATTTGTAAACGCACCCGGGACACAGAGGAAATCCCTAGTATGCAGCAACGTTAAAAAAAAAAACTTTTTAACTTTAATAATTATTCAAAGATCATTTTTTGTTACTAATCTTTAGCAGTCCTTGTACAGATGAAATGGGCTGTCTTTGAGAGAACTAAAATTCCGCGGTATATACCAAACTGTTGTTGTTTGTTTCAAGAATTTAAAGAGAATTTGGATAAACGTCGTCGGTTGGCGCGGCCCATCTGCAGCTACCCTTTTAACTTTCCGATTTAATTACTTAGGTACTGCAAACACACTCAAGTGGTTTATAACTCTCTCCGTAAACATTTCAGATATAATTGCAAGTGTGGATGTAGGCATTTGTTCTTTTAAAATTATTTCATAAAGTAATTTATTTTTGTATATCTTTCTTATTAAAGACCCACGGCCGCCAGCGACATCGTTCACGTGGAGTTGGCTATGCTTCGCTTTTGTTGATCGCAGCGTGATGCCTAAAGCCTTTCTGGATTAGTGGGCTATCCAACGCAAAAATATTTTTTCAAATCGGACCAGATATTAGTTCCTGATATTAGCGCGTTCAAACAAACAAACTCTTCAGCTTTATATATTAGTATAGATTAGTCTAGATGAGGAAAATGTTTTATTAAAAGCATACGTGTCGGTAAACACAACCGATAAACTATGGTTAAGTCCCGTAAGTTTTCCGTAAGATTTTGAGCTTTTTTACGTTCAAAATCTAGTCACAATCTTTTCTCAGCGACAATAAATGTCAGAAATGTAGAAAACTTTTTGTAGTTTTGAAGGAATGAGACTGGAAACGTTCTTAAAAAGGACGGGAACTTGTTCTTTGATATTAAGTTGAAGATTGTCAAAGAAAATTAAATTTCTTAAAGAAAATTCCATTCGATTTCATAATTCTGGTGACTTTCTTTTGTCTTTGTACGACTCAGACCTATTCAACAATACACTTATTTTGAAGTTTAATTGGTTCAATATTGTAACTTCTTAATTTGTATTGAAGCAATAATGTCCTGTAGTTTTCGTGAGGCCATGGAAGTGGACGTGGTAGGCCATACCATAGGCTGCCGAAGTTACCAACCACCAGACAAAGTTTTGCCGCCAAGCTATTCGTCGTGTTCCGGCATGAAGTTTGGTGAAGCCGTACGCAGAACGGGTCTGAACACTTGTGTTACGATGTGTGCCGGGTACGATGCGCCAAATTTTGTTGTGTCTGGAGTTTGGTCGTGGAGGGTGGCCAGATCAATCTCCCTCTGGCGCAACGTTGGTCGTGTTGTTGAGTCTAACATTGCATCACCTCGCTCAACTGCCGTCTTCCTTCCTATTCATTCAGTTTTTTTGATTCAGTTTTTGTGAATAGGCTCTTAATAAACTAGCGCGCCTTACTATCAACGATTACATTACTGCTTACCATCAGGCGGGATAGCGGTCAAGGGCTAGTTTTTAATTATAATAAAATGTCTGATCAAATGAATTGTATTCTTTATTAGCCATTTTATTATCTGCCAATATGAAGGAATACATTTATTAGGCGACAGTTCATGAAACTTATAATATGAAGTGGGCATGCTTTAAAACAATAGCGTACGCCTTATAAGTCCATTAATGCCAGGCAGATGGTTTCTGACGGTAGGTTTCTAGTGTAACTTATCTACTGTTTTTTAAAATAACTAATCTAGAGATCGTTCTTTTGACAACCGGCTGCCAGTGTTGCCAGAACAAAAAAAGGGTTTTGTCTAAATTAATTAACTGGCCTGCATTGTCTTATGGCAAAACAAAAGCCCCCTTCTTGGAGGCTTTTGAAAAAAGGTAGACTTTTCCACACAATTTTGTCTTTTACAAGTAGCCGAAATAGTGCTTAAGTATAATATTCAAGTTCGTTCCGCCATTATTCTGTTCATCTTTGCCTGCCTTTTGATCAACAGGAAACAACTAGTTTCAAACATGTTATGTATTACGTAATTTCTAAACTTATCCCATCCTACTTCCTACCATCCTACATCTTACTAATAGCTACTTTCCTATTAATATTATAAATGCGAAAGTTTGTAACGTATTTATGTATGGACGGATGGATATTTGGCTGAAAGTCCGGTTAAGTAGTTACGGCCTCTAATAGCCACCTACGAGATGCCATATAAAAAAAAAGGATGGATATTTGCTAACTTTTCACGCAATTATTCTTGAACAAACTTGGATCAAATTTGGCACACTGATAGGTTATAATCATAGGTCGGGATAGGTAGAGTGAATTGGGGTCATTGATCGTAAACGTATATATGAATATGGACATTCCTTCCGGATTTACGGAATTTGATTGTTTTTATTTTTCAACAAGTAATCTATACTAATATATAAAGCTGAAGAGTTTGTTTGTATGTTTGTTTGTTTGTGCGCGTTAATCTCAGAAACTACGGGTCTGATTTGAAAAATTCTTTTTGCATTGGATAGCGCATTAATCCGGGAAGACTTTAGGCTATTTAACATCACGCTGCGACCAATAGGAGCGGGGCATATAAAAAAATTACGCGGGCGAAACCGTGTGGCGCAGCTAGTATAATATAAATTAGTTTAGTTTTGTTACCTTCCTTTAAATGAATTGAGTAGTAATAATGTCACTTAACAATATTTACTTGGATCCGGAATTACATTCCGGGAAAATGGCTTATCCAAGTTATTCTTTCTGTAAACATTTATGATACAAGTACCAAAAATCACTCTACCTATTCCGATCTATGGTTATAATCGGGAACACCACATAGAGGATACTTTTTATTTCGATACTCCTTCGGGATCAAAATAATATTAATATAATAGGTAAACAAATCAATATTAAAAATACAACTAAAAAATGTTTCAGTAAAAGTAATTTAAATATTTCTTCACTTGTATTTTCACAAATATTTTTTATGCTCACTGAACAGGATTTTTCATTGGTGATTAAGGCCCGAATACTTTTTGTATATTGTACATATTATATAAGTATCAATTCGTTAGTAGGCGTATCCTCAGTCGGGGTTTTACCAGCTGATATATGGTACGTAGGCAATATAAAATACTAGATTTATATCTTCGGATCTTATTATTATGCTAATGCACCATTTACGAGTTAGATAATAATAGGTCCGCTATTGAAAGGGTGAAGTTATGGCGTATTTGCTTAGAAACGTAATGACTACACTAGACTACACTTTCACGGTAACACATGTTTGTTGTCCTCCGTGGCGCATCGGTCAACACGTCTGCCTGCGACGTGGAAGCCCCGGGTTCGACCCCGGCCATGTTCTGATTGGCATAGGTCTTGGATGTTTATATGTATTTATTATAAATATAGTATCGTTGAGTTAGTATCCTATAACACAAGTCTCGAATTTTCTTTGGGGCTAGCTCAATCTGTGTGATTTGTCAGAATATATTTATTTATTTACTATATATGTAGAACATACATACCTATACGTTGTACATAGACCTCACGCCAAAGGTCATCATCATCAAAGCGTTAATTCCAGTCGCATCCGAAGCCTTTTCAGCTTTGGAGTCTGGGGTCCGCTTTACCTCACGCCAAAGGTAATGCTTTGATTTTGAGCTGGCCCAACGTAGTATGGAATTTCAATAGTGTAGGTAATCTGCGTATACTTATTAATCACCACTGTAGTTAGGCCTGAGGTATCTCCACCCGTCTTAGCATAAAAACTTGAAAGGAGCCCAAGCGTAGGTAAAACTCAGGCCTCCTCTTTGTGAGCAGAGGGCCGTAATACGCAACGCGGTACCCAACGCGGGTGGCGGATGTCACATGTCTTTGAATTTTGGGTTCTAGGATATTTTTTTTTTTTTGGGACAAAACCCGCCACACTGTTCCCAACCCACTGCAACTCCTGAAAGCCAGAATCAACAGTGAAGACCACCAGAAAAACGCCGAGCAATGAAGCTCGACGAGTCCCGGAGAAACGATTCAACTGTCTTGGGTCCCGCAACGAAATTAATCAGAAAAGAATAGCGGAGGAGTAAGAAAAAAGATATTTTTTCCACTTCTCTCCATAATAAGCAGGAGACAGAACAGAACTAGGTCAATCGGCACAAAGGGACATTATTGCAACTGGGAGAAGCCCACATTGCCAAGCACCACGGAATAACATTTGATTAAGTTAATGGGTCCTAAGTAGGTACTTGCTGTTACAATTGATTCCAATAATAGGTATGGCAAAAGCGCCTGAACGCATGGAAATTAGTTCTAGTTTCTACAAGGTCCGTATAATAAACAACTCCGTATGTAACTTGTACACTATCCAACATAATATTGCGTTCATTCTGCCAAAGAATACACTCCCACAAGATGTGATGTGGGTTCTAGGATATGCCGGTTTTTTCATAATTTTGCTTTAAATGAAAATGGCCTTCACCACTGGGAGCACCACCCACAGATATTTAGGGCCATCACTGTGCTAATTGTACTGTGCTAAAATAATGTTTTTGTGAACTGTAAAGTTTTTATTTTTATTATTAATTGTCTTAATACTAATATAATAACTTTCATTTAAACAAACCCTACTACTAAAGATGCGCTTAACTCAGAACAACAAAACAAATTAATTGTCCATTTTCTCTTCAAAAATGAGTCGAGTATAAAAAATAATTAGCCCGAAGCAACACAAATCTTAACAAGACTGCGGCACGTCGAAGTAATTAGCGAAAAGAGGCGAAACCAACGACATAAATCATCTCGCTCCCACAAATACGTTCCCGTCTCCCGTCTCCCCGGGAGCGCCGAGTGCGGGTAGTTCTATCAAATTTACATTAAACTTCAAACGAAACAAAAAAATTAAGTCAAACTAAGTGAACGAGGTGGCACAGAAACTCACACATTGCCATTCTCGAGGAATTGTTCACGGCAGTAATAATTAGCGAATTTAAATGAAGACCTTATATGATCAAACGATTAACGTAAACATCTTTCCCGTTCTTTGCGAAGCTTTATTCAGTAAACTACTTTTATGGTAAACACCGCGTGATTAATGGGTTTCTTCCTCTAATCTTTTAGATAGCTCAAAAGATAGAAATCGAGACATTTCGCTAAGTTGCAAAGTATTTATGGAGCGTGATATGAATCTTGTGGAATCCTTTTGTTTATTATTAGGTACAAGTGTGCGCGTCTTCTGTCGCTAAACACCATCAAACCGTTTGCTCGTCTTTCTAACTAATTGGTGTGTGTATCTGTTTGCTTGGATGTTGGATCAGGATCTTCGCACGTAACAGATTCTAGTAAATTTTAATGATGTGTTGCGTCGCAGTGCGGCGTGCCCCTGGCGCCGAGTTATGTAAAGCTATGCTACTAACACAACTGGTTAACGTCACTTTATGTACCTGCGCTCCCGGCGAAGCTCACATAACGGTGTAAGCAAAGATATACCAGCCAGATCTGATCAACATTTTCGATACATTGGTACTATACAGCCCTGTTTTATGAAAGATGCATTCCAAGAAGTCCGAGTGGAAAGCAATGATGTCTTCCACTTGAATCATTTCAATAGCATTCATTGACTTTGGCAAACCCAAGAGTCGTAAGAAAATAGTATTAGGTAAAATAAGCGCGGCAATTATTATATACAGTGTTATATATATAATAATGGTATTTCAATGGGAAAGCATTCATCTGAAAACTGTATCATTTTTCAAATAGCTACTCCAACTGAGAACTGAAAATGCAATTCAAATAAAAGAGTATTCAGAGACTATTTGCGCTTTCATTCGTTTTCGCATTACCTATTTTGGTAACTATCAAAGATATTAATGGATCGATTATAATGTTATATTTTGTTTGAGCCCCAAAGAGATAAGAGTGAGGTTGTTTGAAATATTATTAAACTTGTTATATAATACTCCGTGATCGCTTTACCAACTTGTCTTAAGATAAAACTCATATACTTGGAAAGTTCTTATATCCCGGAGTTCGTTTGAGATGCAAAAGCTCAGAAGTGTATTTTTAGCGGTAAAAATTCTGGAGAGGGGAACCCACCAGAATATGCTCTACTTTTTCTATCGGCGCGGAAATAGAAAATTATTTGAACGCGGAACTACGCTTCCGAACTGGAATCGTTGGAATCGTTTGAGAGGCGTTCGGCTGATGTTAGTGGTGTGCGGTTTCAATTCACCATCTTTACTTTGTTTTAGTTGAATTTCGTTTCACAATTGTTTTGCTTTAACATTTGCTCAATTGTACAACAGCGCGATTATACAACAACTCATTAACATATTTTTTATTATTATTTATAAACTAGTGCTTGACTGCAACCCCGCCTGATGGTATGCAGTGTTGCAATCGTTGATGGTAAAGCGTGCTAGTTTATTAAGAGCCTATTCCTTGAAGACACTTAAATTGTAGTCCGACGGAAACACCTCCGCGGGCAAATTGTTCCAGTCCCTCGATGTACGCGCTATAAAAGACGAAGCGATAGGCTTCGTTCGGATCATTGTTTTGTCAACAACGTAAGGGTGGAAATTTGCCGTACGACAGGTCCTGCATGCAATTCCCTCGCACACTCTCCAAAATGCATCCTATAGAACACCGACTGGCTGGCAACTCTTCGTCTGTGCTCCTCCAGGCTTTGGAGAACGTTTTGAAAAGCGTGAAAATTCTTGCATAAGTACCTACTTAACGTAAATGGAAACGGAACTATACCGTTAAAATTGCTTAACTTCGAGTAGCGAACTTATTTCACGGTCCATAATTGGCTATGTTATAGTTCCATCAATATTATTCATGGTTCGATTAGCATATTGATCCGTAACAAAAAGTTTTATTTTAATTATGCAAAACTTCAGAATGACTCAGTGCTTATCGATGCGGTGACGTGGCAAACTGGCAAGCTTATTTATTGGCCTTTAGTGGCATCGCCCGGGACTCGGTTTGCTGCAGACGACAGAATATTTTGAACGATGTTGACCGTATTTCCACACTGCTAACTTGATTACCAATAGTTGGGTCGGTTGCTTTATCTAGGCTATAGTTTGTGATGTCCGTGAGTAATCAGAAAATATCGTTTTACGGTATCAGAAATAAACTAAATTTACCAACGTTTTGAAGCAAAAACTGCAGTGACCGAACTGCGGAATTTCGAATTTCCATCCACATACAATTTGTTACAAACGCTAGATATTTTTTGTCCTCATCGTATAACACTACGCGGCTTCATCGATACATGAATATAAACAATGGCAATTTATTTAGATGCATGCGTTTTGTAGGTATTCAATGAACAGTACCATTGATATAGGCAAATAAGCTATGTGAAAATGATAAATTTACTCTTTCTTTTATTTTTTTTTTAAAGGTGAGATTCAACCTCAACTCTTGATCAATGGCCTGTGGAATAGATACCACAATTTTGCCAATAACACGTGTAACAAATTATAGAAATTCTTTGAAAATTTTATTTCACAATAATGGCGGATATTGCCAATGGCAGTTGAAAAAGACGGCCGCGTGAACCGTCTATGAGGGAGGTTTGAGGCAAAGTCATGATGTGGCCACTATGCTGCGATATTTCAATGTTCTTTGTGAATTATTTACTGAATGCACTTTTTACTACAAAAATCATGCGCTTTTATTTAGTAAACGACACTATAAATAATTTTAAAAGACCAATGAAAAATGCGCGTGACACTCATCTTAACTTTCCCGCCAAAACTCAATTAGTTACTCAATGTCGTAGGTTTCGGCACTGTGACGCAACATGGCATTAAAATTTACTAAAACCTCCGCGTGTCGGAACTAAACAATCCATATACATACATGAATGTATTTACGCTACTATTTATGTATGGACGATACGCTTTGTGCTATGACGTCATACTGTGAACATCGCCCTATAAATAGTTGCTATTGACTTGTTATATTACCCTCACGCCTGCGATGTGATGAGCCTGTTTCTATTCCCATTATGTATGCTATAGTTGCGCCGGCTGCCTGATTGCATCGAGTTTTCATTTTATTTTTAGTTCGTTAGGTAACTTCTGAACGAAGTACGAAGGAGTTTCTTTTCGAACCTCGTAATTTGGGCCGGAACTCTGAGAAAGTGGGCGCTTCAATGAACAAATCGTGGCGGGCAGTTTATAAAAAGAATAAGGACGCAACAATAGCCTCATTCGATTTGCGCTTTATTCATTTTATTCGTTTCGCAAGATGGTTCCGTTTTATTATCGTTATTGTTTCCCCATTGTTGAGTGGTTGGCCCTTTGGACCGCAGCGAATCGAACTGCTCATGAAATTCAATGTTATCTCATATCTTCTTAATAAGTTATGAACAATGATGCTTAAACAGAGCATAATTCTTTAGGACACGAGTTGTCTATCAGACAAATACTATTTCAATGTTAGACAAAGCACTTTGTAATAATAATATGAATAATAATGTCATTGAATTAAACTTAATGCTATGCACAATATCTCCGTCGCATGGACAGCTCTGCGTAGGAACATAATACGTCTTTATGCTTCAGAGAATGACGAGTTCACAAAGGACATCTTATATGCGATATGATTGTCGTTAGTTGCGCGTATTGTTGTGTTGTTACAAGCGAATGTCTTTTGAATTTAATGATAATGCTGCTAGCCACAGTATTCTGTAAATGTCATACGAACATAACCGTTTTCTACTGAAGGAGCAGATTTATTGAGGTACCTAAGATTAGATAACGGAATGTGATTATACATTTCTCAAGACAACAATCTTAATCTTCGTAATTACTAAATGCTAAGCACAGGTAGGTATCTCCAAAAAAAGTTTCACATAACTGCTTAAAGTGATCTTTTTGCTGGGTCTTAATTCACTATGGCTACTTTACGATGCTTTATTCAATTCCGTAGCTAATCCCTCGAATCTCGCATTCATTTAGCGCGATTTTGTTTATTCTATTATAGTGAATAATACCCCAGAACGCGTGCGTTACTTAATCACCACGGACGCGTTTTCCTATGGCAATTTTTATTTTGCGCAATGGATTTTCAACGCACAACAGCCTACATTTCAAAATCCAAGTGCTTTTTGACTACCGGGATGAGCTCTGTTGGGTTCTCAATGCTCTATTGAACACCAAGAGTTGAGAATCCTGCCGCGATATTTTTGCGTTCGCGCGAACGTGAGCTTACTTCTGTTACATAAGTATGTGATGCAAATTTATGAAATGGATTACAAAACGTATTTATAAATGCAAATTTGCATTGACAGTAAACTCAAATTCTAATAAATAACCTAACAAAAATGTTTTTCATTTGACAACCGGTGTTAAACTTTGTTTTAGTGGGTGATTTTTCAATAAGTATTTAATAATAGTTACATTAGACGTCCTTGCCACCTGTATAAAGTAGAAACTATATACATGAATGTATTACTGATGTCGTTCAGTTAGTGATTGCATAGCAATTTAACTTAAAGAAAGTTTATTTACACTTTCATTAGAACAATATTTATGAAATTTAGCAATAATTGATTTCTTGGGTTCCAATGTCTTAGGTACGGTCAGGGATGTCGTCCGAATATCTATAAAGCTGTAACGGATTTTCAGAAATATTATAGACATTTCAGGTTTCTCTGAACACCCGCTCGGTCGGTCTATCAGTATTTAAAAATTCAGATACCGTAGTTGGACGGCATTTGATCTGCGAAATATTTCTGTTTAGTTGGTCTGAATTTCTTGGATAGCAATAAGATGCTAATTGATTTAAGTAGCAGAATTGTATCTTTCTGTCGTCTCACAGAAATCGTAATATTGACTTGTTATTACGATTTCTGTGTGTCGTCTGGATTCTTATCAGTATAGGCTCGCTCCCGATTTATACAGAAACACAACTGGTAAAATGCTGTATATAACGGGTGTAATAACGTAATACATATTGTAAATAACGGATGTAAAAGATACTTGAAGAAGCCAAAACTCACTTGTTCTTCCCGTCATTGGGATTTTTATACTGGACCTTAACTACCGACGCGACAGTTAAATTTCCAGCAACTATTTCTGAGCCAACTAAGTAGTTTGAATATCATAATAACCTCTAAACTTATGTATGTATGTACCCAGCAGCATAATGTTTTACCCTAAACCCTATTTATAACAAAAACCAAAGTTGTTTCCCAACAATTGCTATCTATCAACACTTAGTTTGGAGAACATAAAGTGCAGATGTCAGCTATGTCATGGTTCTATGTATACCCTTTTTTCCGAAGGTGGAAAAATCCTCCGCATGTGGAGGGGTGTGCCTGACTCTTACCGGTTAAAAAACCACTGCGTTCGTCACCTGCCTTTCCAGGCTACCGGGTCCTCCCAATTCTACGTTATTCTATTCATACCCTGTATGTTTGTTAATGTATACAGTTTTACTAAGTAGCATGTTTGTTTGTCCTATAGAAATGATGACGTGTCGGCTGGGATCGCGACGGTTGGGCGGCTCCCGAGGCTCGCTGCAGGCCGGCACTGCTTGCTCTGCCGCCAGCGAGCTGGACCTCTCCTCGCGCTCCAGACGCGCACATAAAGCTAGGTAACCTCATGACTCAAGGAAAATGTATTGTTTATAAAATTTATTACATATTGTAACGAATGACCTCGTTGTGATATGAAATCACAACGATGACGAACTTCTTTCTTCTACTTCTACTAACATTTTCCGTATAATGAATATACGGAAAATGTTAGTAGAAGTAGAAGAAAGAAGTTAGTACTCATTATGATTTTAACATATTTTTTTAGACTTTATTGTCCCCGAGCTATGGTTGTCTATGGCTGTCCAAATGCTCAGAGATTTTTGACATCATGGTTAATACTGAATATAAACGTTGCTTAAAGTTAACTAGTGATTAGCGATTGTTTAATCATACATTTTTGACGTTTGCACCTCACTTTAATCATTGCTTATCAATAAACGCGTTAAACAATGTGGTGTTTATTCATAAACGATGATTAAAGTTAAGTGACGTGTAAACGTTAAAAGATTCTTTAACGATACATTCGTTAAAGAATCGCTAATCACTAGTTAACTTTAAACAACGTTTATGAATAAGCGGGTTAAATTGTTAGTAAATATTCGTCCTAATATGCAAGCCGGCTTCGGTTTCTTCTTTTTGTGAAGCAAAAAGTCTGTAAAAAAGCAATTAAGTGAAATTCCATATGCTAAGTGGGGAAGGAATTAATTTAAACATTTTTCTTAGCCACCCCGCTCAGGAGTTTATTTCTGTAATTTCTTGGAAGATATTGTTTGAGCTTATACAAACATATACCTAAGTGTATTTTAGTTTTAAACAATAATGGAAGCATCCGAGAATAAACTGAAACAAAGTTATGTGGTTTCTCAACTGTAAAAGTTGTGGAAGGCTATAAATATCAATAAAGATTTTTGTTTGATGTTCATAAAGCGGTATTTAATCAAAGCTACTCCTACCTCTACGCGAGGATTAGGGGTATCGTACCTTTTAATTGATTCGCATTTGTCTGCGGAAAGTCCAGATAATTTTGGGCGCACGAACCACCGAAATTCTGACAAAATCCTACACGCGATCGGATTCAACAAGCCTCCCTGTTGTGAAACGATTCGTTTGATTTACTTATCGTTGAGGCGAGCTCGGAGGGCAGGCCTCGTTCAACCTAATCATTATTTTCAAACTTATCGATTTGTAAGGTAATAAGGTATCGAATTTTCCACTACATAAACCGGAGTTCGTTAACGTGGGACGTTTATAGGCAAAAGGAAATTGACTCATCTAGTTTCTAATTAAGTAGATAGGCTTTTTCAGATGGCACTTTAAAAAAATGTGCCTAAAATATCTTCAAATACGATTCTCTCGTCACGAATAAAGCTTCTTTGAGGTGCATATTTAGAACGAGTAGATATACCTACAAAATTTTGGTATATTGAAAAAAATATGTTGTCTTCATGTTCGTCTTCTGGCTGTTGCTAATGGAAAACTTTGCTTTCTATATTAACTTTGTAGCGTTGTTCAGGCAGACATTATTTGACATAAAAATGCTTTTTGAAGCTCCAGTGTTAACAGCAGAAAATTCCCATAATAAAAAACGATCAAAATCCAGTCGGAATCTTACTTTAGCGACATTTAATGTTAAAGACTTGTCAAAAATGTTGGAAAAGTCGAAGTATTTATGACAGATTGAGACTGGGATCAGCCTGTGAACGTGATAATTATACGAGATTTGCTCCTGATTATATCCAGTCATTTGAGTTATTCAAATATTGCACAGCTTTGCTTGTAAAGTACACATTTTAAAAGCTTTAACGTACACTTTATACAGGATATTAAAAGTAGTAACAACTCTAGTTTAACATTGTACGGACGAAGTGTCGACACACTTTTTGTGTTCAGCATTTCACACGTTCAGGGAGCCATATTACTTGAGATCCTCTTAAACTGGATCTGTCAAACCGCTACGAGCGATAAAGGGGATCTATCGCGATCATAACAATTCCAGGCTCTATGTATTATGGATCCCTTTTTTTAACGTCTCTATGAAATCGGGAATTATTGCGTCCTTGATTTCCTTTTGAGGTTTTGTGGAGGTTGATAAGGTAATTTATTGAAGTGGGATTTGGAGGAATTTTGAATGATAATTCTTCTATTCATCGGTTTGGCGATGCGAGCAACCCCTCTGGGTTTGGTAAGTTACTTTGAGAACTGAATTGTAAGAGAAGTGAATGATCTAATGTATTAAGCGCAATGCTGATTATTAATCCATCCATCCATTTTACATCTAGTTCGACTAGATTCCCAATTTTATGTCGTATAAAAGTGTGCAATAGAGAGCCTCTTACCTTGTGTTCGTGCTAGCACACGCTGGATAGTCATTCGCACTATCAACCTGATGATTGGCAAATATTTTTGCTACATCATGACCTGCTGCTGTTCAGCTGGTGTACAGATAAGGGAAGAAGAAGAAACACACTTCTATTATAAACTGCCTAAGGCAGGACTTTTCTAAGTCCATGTTCGCACACACGTAATAGAAGCACGGCGGGATTATATTCCGAACTGGATTTTTAACTGCCAGGATTGAGGATCCAACAGAGCGCAATACTACGTACCAAAAAAAGTAGACTGTTAGATTTGCAATTCTCATCCTATAGCAGTAAGTTTAAAATCTATCGCGTGAAAAAGTCTCCACGAAAAAAACCCGAATCTGACCTTAGTCCATCACACGAACTAAAACCAAACTGTCAATATATTTTCAAGGTTCATAATTTTCTTGATATAACGTGGTTAAACGTGCGGTGCTTCCATTAAGGCTACGGTGAAGAGGTTCGAAGGCTGGCTGTTGTTTGCCCAGGAGCATAAGGACCCTTTCCGTGAGGGCCGCTTTAATCACAAGTGTTGACTCGAAGAGCCTACGTCCTCCGTCCTCGTGAGTGAAAAGACTCACGTAGGTACCTACGTCAACTTTTAAATAAACCTGCCTTATCAAAGACAGAACAATACCTTGTTATGTTTATGTAGGTTTCGGGGAAGTTCTGGAGTTTCCGTTTTGTTCACTGGTTTGAATATGCTTGGCTAGATACAGAAAGTATGTAGATAACTCAAAAAAGGAGGTATTGGTGGTTCAGTTTAGGTTTTAGCTAAGAGAAGTCCACTGCTGGACGCAGAACCAGCTGGTTCCTGGGGCTTTCATAATGTAGTCGGTTCATGTTGCGTGAATTTATGCATGTCTAATTCCAATTTCAGTTAACTCATACAAGTAAAGAAATTAGGGCCATGTATTAACCGATGCCTTATTCCTTCTCTGTATGAGAGGAGACCTGTGCCCAGCAGTGGGACGATAAAAAGGTTGATGATGATGATTAAATGATGCTATGAGAAACCGACGATGTATCGAGAATTTTGCTTCTTAATTCGCAAAATAATTGTTGAAGTTGTTTCTGAAAAAATCCAACAGTAGGTTTAAATTTCCAACGATTGTAAAAAGCTATATTCAGATAAAAAAAACCCATAAAGAGCTATCCACTTAATCTGTAAAGTGTAGCTAAGCAGTTTGCGACAGCCCTCCCGGTAATATGAGCGGGCGCCCGTCGCCACGGCAATACGGCCGATCGCATTTTGTGAACGCTTTATATCTTATTTTACGGTATGACAGTTCTAGCACGGCCCTGTACGGCTCTGCCCCCACAGAGATCGTATTGGGAAAACCAATTTCTACCGGTAGCCGCTTGCGTGCCACTAAGTCGATTGGACTTCAAACGATTCCTTCCGCCTGCAAAAGTCTCATATTTGCATAACTTTTTAGATTAACACTAGAGAATCGGTGACTTTTGTATTTTGCTTTATGGACTATTTTTGATTTTGCGTGGGAACGAACTGAGAGATTTATGGGCTGTTTAATGAGTTTGGTCGGAAAATCGATTCGATATTCACGGTTAATTGATTACACAACAAGATATTTACACAAGGACCTACAATTGTGCGATAAACAATAACATAAGCGTTGTAATTTGCACTTACGTATATATGGTTGTCTTACCTACCGCTTTCATCCTTTTTATAGTCTTTAAAAATAATGAAACCATGGGGCGTCCGTAGGTACATAAAAATGCATAAACATAAAATATATGAATGTTTGCCATAAAACCTCTTTACAGGGTTTTAACCAAATGTTTTGGCCATTTTCTTCCGAAAAACCGACCCAAATGCCGTAAAATAAAGATTAAAAATAAATGTGTATTTTTTTTTCTTGCTGTAATGGCAGCTGTATTAAAACGTGGCTATTTAACCAGTATCTAACTGCTGCTTCCAAAAAGGATGAATTTTTTTTTTATAGACGGAGTTTATTAATTTGTTTTAAGTCACTGTTAGTTTTGTTTTAAAGACAAAATAAAATTATTATAAAATCATCTACATCGTCTAATCTAAATATAGCCTAACCTATTCCCACTACGTTGGAGTTCACCACTATGCTTTTATTCTAACAGGCAGCGGAGTACCAATATTTTAAATATTGCGACTATTCTACTGACTTTTCAACTGCTATTTTAAATATAAGAAAAAGTGCCACCAAACTTGGATAGAATATTTTAATTTGCGGTCAAAATCTAAGTTTATCTGGTATAAAACGATAGTCTGTGAACGTCCTCATATACCACGGTTTTCAAATTGTAAAATGAGTAGGAAATTATTGGTAACAGCTCTCAGGCTGAGATCCGGACATATGTCGCTTAACAACTTTGCCTTTTTAATGAAAAAATGTTCCTCCCCCAACTGTGAGGAATGTGATATGGTAGAAGACGTTTTTCATCTCTTAACGGAATGTGTCCGGTTTCAGGATGAGAGGGATGTATTAATTGATGAATTAGGTTTAATTAAAAACAATATAGGTTTATATAATGAAATTTTATCTGCGCCTTTATCTTCTTCTTCTTCAGCCTATAGATGTCCACTGCTGGACAAAGGCCTCCCCCAAGGCTTTCCACGCCGACGGTCTTGTGCTGCCTGCATCCATCGGCTTCCCGTGACCTTCACCAGGTCATCGATCCACCTTGTTAGGGGCCTCCCTAGGCTGCGTCTTCCAGTACGTGGCCGCCACTCCAGAACCTTACTGCCCCATCGGCCATCAGTTCTACGAGCAATGTGCCCTGCCCACTGCCACTTAAGTTTAGCGACTCGCAGAGCAATGTCGGTGACTTTGGTTCTTCTGCAGATCTCCTCATTTCTGATTCGTTCACGCAGAGAAGCTCCGAGCATAACTCTTTCCATTGCCCTTTGTGTGACTCTGAGCCTTCGTATGAGGCCCATTGTGAGCGACCACGTTTCAGTTTCGTAAGTCATCACTGGCAACACACACTGGTCAAAGACTTTAGTCTTGAGACACTGTGGTATCTTGTGGTATCACGTTTATCTTATGCGGCCAAGAAGTTGTATAGTTTCGTAAGTCTTCGTTTTGTCAAATAGATATAAGGATTATGTTTGTTTCACTTAGTGTGTTAGCTTAAGATAATATTATAAGGTACAATGGGACTGTCGTGTATTTATATACAAAAGTCCCTAAATAAATAAAGAAAAAAAAAAAAATTGCGACTGCTTATCTGATGTCCACAACCCAGTTGCTGGATAAAACGACATTCCTTGGTAAAGCTGGTTGTCAGAATTTCAGGTTTCCACGAATGACAGTCGATACCAACAACGGTGTATTCGATTCGATCAATCGACCCTTGCGGCTGTAATTACTTAACCACCAGCCCCTCAAAATTATTATGTAGGTAAGCAAGCCCGCATCTACGATGGCCGGAAGTCGGTTGCTTGCTACGATGTCCAGGGTATCTCCTGCGGCGAATAAGGGCGTGGTACCTCCCTCATACGCTTCGCCTCCTCTATGCGAGTATTAATGCTTCGCTTATGTGACGTCATTTCATGCACTCTTCCTCTGTACCATGGCCTGGAATAGAATTGGATGTGGTAGACCGACGCCATGAGAACGCGGGCGGTGCCCCGCCCGAGTCGGGCAGACCACCACCGTGTCCTCAGGGCGATTCATACAATGGTGACACCTTGAAATTTTCTCCCGCTTTATAATAAACAGTAAACCCGAAACAAATTTGTCAGATGAGAATCTGCGTTCAGGGAAAGTTGAGAGCGCCGTGGCGGCTCTAGCCACCTGCCACTTCTCAAAGAGGGGATTTATCGCCACAATTGTAGCGTGACCATCACTGGGTTCCAACACCTGTGGGGTTACAGATGGAGCTATACAAGATGAATAGCGCTATCCCTTTTTTTTTACAACAAAACCGTGGTGTTTTAACAAATCATAGCCCTTGACTCATATAACCATTCCATTTAAAAAAAAAATTGATAGTGTTGTTTTCGTCAGTCGAGTCGTTTTTCACAACAGTACACACTAATTCCATGCTTTTGTGCGTACTGGCCGTAAGAGTCACGAGCAATATTCTTAACTCTGTTACTTTTCCATGAAGAAATAAAAAAAAAACGGAACAAAAGACAAATGCGCGAATGGGCGGGAAAATAAGTGTTGTGTATTTCAAATAATTCAAAATAAAAATTAATCCATTTATTGCGTTGAGGTACATACATAAAGAGATAATTAATTAAAACGTCCAACATATTGTTATCGAAAAAAGTTAGATAAATTTAAGCACTTTTTTGTGAGAATAAACATCGTAACATTTGATAACGTCTTTGGTTGCCAATAACTTAGCTGAAAATAGCCTAGCCAGATGATGGTGATGTGAACTATACAAATAAAAACAAAAGAATAATTATTTAGGAGTTATTTTTCATAGATAACTATTCTATTAATGCTTGATGCAGATCTATAGTAGTTACATTTTAAGTCATTGAAACATCATACATAATATTATACCTACATTAACTTTAGAAAAGTATTTTAATTAAGTTTTGCTATAGAATTTTAAATCTTATCTTTGTTATCTAGATTAAAATTGCTGGGTGCGAGCGGCGAAGCGCCTCTGCTGAGCGGATGGCGGAGTACGCCGCATACGCCACACGCATCCGCCACACCAGCGCCACATCACTCACATAATCACCTCGCACCGTCACACTGTAATGGAACCGACAGGTATAGTTTGACATTCTTTCTTAGTAGTATGATTCAACTTAACTAATATAACACGCTATGCACGCTTTTCATGTTCGTGCAGCATGGCCTACATAATCACACCACATATAAATGGAACCGACAGGTATGATCCAAACTTTTTTAA
Source organism: Sesamia nonagrioides (assembly GCA_017933935.1). NCBI lineage: Eukaryota > Metazoa > Arthropoda > Insecta > Lepidoptera > Noctuidae > Sesamia > Sesamia nonagrioides. The sequence continues at coordinate 884,542 of JADWQK010001454.1, read as the reverse complement.
CACGACCAGACCAGTGCAAATATTCATATTCATCCATACAAATATTTACACTGTGTGGGGATCGAACTCGCGCCTCCTTGCGTTGGATAGCCCATTAATCCAGGTACAGCCTCCGTGGCGTAGCGGTAGCGAACGCGGCCGTTGCGCACAGTATTATTGATAACCATTTTTATAAATAAACTTGCAAATAGAAATGCTTGAAATAATTGGTAAAAAAAAAGTTAGTGTCCAAAATGGACAACGAAAATATTAATATGAAAATGATTCTTTTTTAAAACAAAAACCAACACACGTCACAGATAGCTAGGCCTGCCTAATTTTATTAGGAGAAATAGAGTGTATTTAATTAAATATACTCTATCTCTAATATTCACTTCCTGTGAACTCTCACAGGATAGTAAATAAGGAGTACAAATTTAAAAGAAAGGGTACCTACCGTTTATTTAAAATGTTTAAAAAGGTATTTTATTTTCATGGACACAATTTTATTTCTTTTTCTGTTTTTTTAAAACAATTGAATGAGTTTAAACGTTCTAACTAAAAATTTACTGTTTCTCTATTTCCGCCGCCTGATAAAGGATTTTTATGATTGGCTATTATAAATTGTGTTATAGAATGCGCCTACATGATATACATAAGTACAAACCCTATTTTAGAGTATGGTTGATACAGATACCTACAGATAGCGTGTATGAAAAATATTGCTTTATTTTATTATCAATATTTTAATTCTCTCATTGCTTTTGAATATCAATGTATAAAAGATTTAGGGATAAACACGAAGTTATTGAAAAACCACATGCGCTTGCATTGCATTATACCAATAACTCATTGATATAAAAATATCAACCAATAATCGAACAAAGCGTTAATATCTATTTTATTCAATTTTTTTCTATGTCAATGGTCCTGATGTCGATAATTCTGCCAATTTCAGAGGTGAAATGAGAAAATGTGCCATGCAAAAAAACTAAATCTTCTAATACTAGCTCAGTTATAACATGAATAATTTAATGTGCAACTCGTTGACGAGTGTCAGTAGGTGCACAACACAAAAAATAAAAAATATGGAAAGTTATAATATTAAATATGTAAATAGATGATCACACAAAAATCATCATCATTTTATGTCACTGACACGGATAATATCAGATTAAATATATCAAAGTCCGAAAGAGCTATAAGGAAAAATATGCTAGGGTTTAAATAGGGTTATTTTTTTTTTATTTAAGTTCATGACTATAAAAATTATGGGTTGCAAATGAAAATGAAAAAAATGAGTAAAAATTATTATTGAAGTAGTTAAAAAACATGTGCTTCAATTACCTTTATCCAACCCACATCCACAGAGCGATGTATCTCTGGCCCGGATTTTTTGATAAAATACTGTGGAACAACAATGACCATGACGGAGACGGGAAATAGTTGATATTTTTTGTAGGGGTAAAACCAAGGCTTTGTTGTAAGATGAGACAGTATTGCTTGATAAAAATCACCTATCCGGTTACTTGAATTTTACCACTGGACCTGCCACGAGATTAGCAAATTTTTTTTTGAAGGCTCAGCAAATCGTAGACCTTCTTTTCTTTTAAAATGTTTAAAGTCTTAACAGCATCCTTAGCAAGAGCATCCATATAATAGTTTTCTGTTATGCCACAATGGCTTTTAATCCAAACCAAATGAACGGTCTTGTGATTCTTGATACAACTGAAAAGGAACTTTTAATTTCAAATAGAATTGGACTGTGTACTTACTTTTGAAAGGATTCTGTTCCAAAACTAGCAAGCAATAAACGAGTGAGTACCTAAAGATGACACCAAAATTTATGCTATGATCATCTAGATTTTAACAAGCTTCCAATATGGCCCATAAACATGGATTATTGTATAGGGCATTTGAATTTTAAAACCTTTTTAGAGTAGTTTTGGTAATATACCGCAGCACTAGTACTCTGAAAATTTTGAAGTTTCCGTGAAACATCTTCCAAAATTATAAAAACGCTCACTAATCACCGCATTGAAAGTTACTTCTTTATGGTTTCGATAATTCGGAATCGAACTTCAGCATTAAACATCCAGGTTATCTAGTCTTTGGACAATTTGCACTCGTACAGCTTTTACTATAATGTTATTTGGTATTTGGTGGCATCAAACTACGGAACATTACATCGGAATTTGGATATCGGCTTTTGGCAAGAGTTACAGTTTATGTTGTTTGTTTAGACTTTTATTATTGGGTCTCACCTATTTAGCGACCATTAAAGTAAACGATAAGTATTGATAGGGAAGAAGAACAAAGCTGAAGAGAAAAATTAGAAAAAAATCTTGCTTTGCTATTATTTCTGATTTTAACTTTAATATCGTTTGGACATTCCAAATTCGTAACACATTTGATCGCAATGCATTTCAGTTTGTGATTTCAGCCATGTTCATTGAGTTGCTGTATAAAACCGTTTTACATCCGCCGCTTCACACATCAGGTTCAGTTGAAAACCAGCCTCAGGCACTAGTTGTTCGACATTTTTGCTGAACAGGGTCTTTTCGGCGCAGCCAGGATGCACACTTTCCTGCTAGATTTTTACGTCAGGTGTTTCGCATTTTATTTGATCGTTATGTTTTATTTTAATTTTTGTCTGATGTATTGTGTATTTTTAGTCTGTGTTAAATAATTATATATTTCTTCATTTTATTGGGCAATCGATGAATTGCTTTTAAAACTCGCCTATGCTGACTGACAGCCTGTCTCGCCATGTACAATTTTGAGTATAAATAATAGGATCAGTTCAGTCCCAAACATAAGTTTAAATACACTAAATTGGAAAAACTACAAACTTTCATGAATATAAAATATGATTTAATACATAGAACTTACGATCCAGTGATTTTACATGAGCCACTTATACGAAATGCACGCTATAACCATATATTTAAAGTTGAGATTTATTTTCTTGTTCATGTGACTGTGTCGTCTCCTCTTTGTTTATATGGCTATATGTTTGGTCAATATTCGTTTAGTCTTTGTTTAACTTGGCTTGCAGTATCCAGTTTCAATATAAAGGAAACGTTTGCCTGGACACGGATAGGCTATCATTTCTGCGAGAATTTGGTACAACAAATGATATTGTGAGTAGAATTAGTCTTTGTCTTCACTAGACAAGCTTGGGGTCTGTGTAATCGAGAATATTGACTGCATTTGCTTTTGCCAGCTATGAAAACGCTGAGTTCTTATTCTCCGTTCCAGCTGAACCAAACCGAAAGTAATACTCATAAGTCGGCGACTGTACAATTTGCAATGCGAAATCGGATAACCTAACTTTAATCAAATATTAGCTGGAAAATTCATCCTCTATGTAAAACAAATTATTATTTAATGAAATTGCTTAGTATTGGATTTGACAGCTGTTGTTTTATTAATACGAACTTCACGATAGTTTTCGTGCAAATGTAGAAGTACTTATTAGAATGGAAAGCTCGTATTAATAAACAACTAACAAGTTTCGGTCGCGTTTGCACGACAACTGGGAAAGTTAGCTAACAACTCTGCATTGGTACATAAATGTTGTTCACAAGTTTAGCGAGGCCACGATATCCAATTTAGATCCGCATTTCCATTCAGAGAGATCGCACCGAGTCGTTGACCTGCAAGTTTTTTAAATAACATAATTGTTTTCTAATTTTAATAAAAGTGTGACGAAATGCTTCATATCTCTTAACAACCAAGGGCCTAATTTTGTTCGTTCGACGTCAATTTTAGTTACCTAATAGCTGTTGATAAGAGATTTTGAGGAATTTCTTATGTGATGAGATTACAAACATATTAATTAATCTGAAGAATTTTCGCTTAAGACGAGGATTGTGGAATTAATATCGGTAGAGTACCTACTTACCTTCTTTCAACCTAAATATTATATAAACATTACTGACTGTCTTCTTCTTCTTCTTCAACCTATAAAGGTCCACTGCTGGACAAAGGTCTCCATCAAGCCTTTCCACAATGACCGGTCTGACTATCAATTAAATTAAATGTTCAACTGTATACCATGACCCGTGTTATTAGGTAATCAAATGTAGATTCCATCGACATCATTGTGTTGTAGACGCTCGTATACATACTCTGACATGTATCTGCCAAGATACCGGTCCTTTGACTGAATTGTTCGCAACATTCAATCTGAGCCTCCTCAAGATAATGAAACTGGTATTATTGAGACCGCAATCTTGTGGTTGGGCGCTTTTACTGGTTGTCTTCACTATCCGGAGGGTTAATTGGATACCTATCGACAGATATCGCTGCGGCGTGCCCTCAGGTGGTAAACGCGATATTCAATTATTCCCCAGTTGCAATTACATACACATGGGTACATAAATCCCTGCCGAGCTAACTCAGTCAATCGGAGTTAACCCCAAACAATCAGCTAACACAAACAGCGATATCTTATCTTACACTAGCTTTTACCTACAGCGTCGCCCTTGTGGAAAGTCGGAATATATTTCATGGGTCTACCGAGCGTTTTACTTAAGTTTTTCATATTACTTTACACACCGCACGCTAATAAAAACTACCATTCGCCATATTTTTTTCTGACGTCTTCAATAGTCATCGTCATATTTTAGTCAATTTTAGACTTTAATAAATTATGTTTAAACTTTCTTACAAAAATTATTACGTCCAATAATGAAAAACGAATGAAATTTCCTTTGGTAGCTTTTGAATTTATCGCGTTCAAGCAGTCAGACGTATTCAGAGTTTGTTTTTGTATTATGTAGTGACAGCGTATGCCTGATACCTGTGTACACGTTGTAAGCCGGACTGCTTAGCATAGGGAAGTAGGTGTCTTGTGTAAACGACTCAGCTGTTGATAGGCTTGTGTATTGAATCTGTAATGCCTACACAGCCTACATACGTTGCTAGCAGTGTTAGCGTACGGCTTGATTGATGTATAGGCTGTCGAGTTTGAGGAAAGACTATTGTAATTAGCGTGTAACTAATACCTTATCTTAATTAGAACACGTACATCGTTTACTAATTTATTACGTAAGCTTATATGTTATTCATAATATGTGTGTTGTTAGGAACATGTGAGGTCTTATCATCTCTATATAGGGATAGGAGGGTGTGATATTCGTATTTCTTTGTATTCAAACCAAAAGTTTTTCGCTTTTATTTGTATTTGCATGCTTTTTATTAGCTTCACTTGTATATCTGCTTGCTTGTTTGTCCGTCTCTAAGTCTTTGGACTACGAGTGAGCGGCTCATTACTGTAAAATGTCCCACCGTTTTCAATACGTTCGTTGGCCGAGCGGTATTAATTTATGCAGGCAAAGTATTTAGTTTAGATTTAGTTTTAGACTTAGTTTCTTGGGTAACGCGACATTACGAATTTTAGCACTTGCTATTCTGTCTGTTGTAGATCACGAAAAGTTTGGTAAAAACAAATGAGTACCACTTACAGTACACAGCGTTCGTGTTATCCGTATATTATTAACTAGCTGCGCCACGCGGTTTCACGCGCGTAGGTTTCGATATGCTCCGCTCCTATTGCCTGCGTTAGCTCCCGTTTTCGCAACATTTTTTGTTACTGCTGTTTCTATTGATCACAGCGGGATGTTAAATAGCCTAAAGCCTTCCTGGATTAATAGGCTATCCAACGCAAAAAGAATTTTTCAAATCGGACCAGTAGTTCCTGAGATTAGCGCGCACAAACAAACAAACTCTTCAGCTTTATATATTAGTATAGATTAAAAAAAGAATATCGAACTAAAAAGTTGAAAACAAATATAGTTTAAAAAACTAAAAAACATGCTTAATATGCAAAAATATGGCACAAAGCGCCTCACGCTTTTTTCTCATTTATACTAGTATTGTTTATATGCTATTGTCATAAATTAAATTTTAAAATTATTTTTAACTTGTTAGTTTGATATTCTTTAAAAGCATGTTTCTTTTTGTTTTTTAAACTATATTTTTAGGAAACATTTAGTGTCAGTTTAGTCTATGCAAAAAATGTATGTGTGTACCTGTAAGGAAAAAAAAAAACACCACGTAACGTAAACCTACAAATCTTACAATGCCAGCATCCTATACAGTGTCTTTTCACTCAAGAAACGGAATTTAATATTTAAGGCCACCCTTGTACATACTATAGCAAATATTTGATGTAGGATTGCCTACATTGATATGGAAAAACAAAGGAACCACGCAAACCTACTGTCACTAACTTTGATATCAAATGAAGGCATACTATCTATTGCCGCCATTCTCACACGCCCTACGGACCACAAATACACATAAATATAATATACCGTATATTGATATCCCTGTACATAACTGTTGTGTATTTTCTACTAACTGCGTAATCAAAATATAACTTTGTTAACGATCTCCTTTGTTGATTGTAGGAGACGTATCTAATAAGTGTTGTGATTACCTACCTAATAACAACTTTGCTACATATAAACCTAACTACAAAGATGATGTTATTGCCCTTAGCTCAACGGTTAACGTTGAGTGCAACTCTCATTAGATTCGCACAGAGCGCACACATAATGATATGTAAATTACTTTAAAGGAGAATGGATTTAGCGTTGTGTACGTAGTTAAGGAAAGCTGAAATGAATTAAAGTTAAAAGGGTCAAAAGCTATGGGTAATGAGGTTGATATTATATTGTTGTCGGCAGCGGCAGCAGGGGTGGGCTGCGGCGGCGGTCCACGTACGCAAGTGGGCGGCTGCGTGCCGGCCCGCACTGGTCCTTCGTGTTTGACCCAGCTGGCCGCCTGTGCTACTACTGGTCCATGGTGGTTTCCCTCGCCTTCCTCTACAATCTCTGGGTCATAGTCTACAGGTTCGCTTTCCAGGAGATTAACGGTGAGTAATGACAAAATTATAATAAATATATAACTAATACTCATAATTTTAAGGCGCTCAATATATGTATAGTCACTGTCTCCTCTAAGCGACGAATTAATGTCAAAATCCTTACAAATTGTTGGGAAATAAAAGACATTTCTAACAGATTTAGACTGAGATTGTGAACGTCTTTAAAATTACGAGAATTACCCCTTATTGTATCGCTCCTACTCATTTTCATTGTTGGCTGAACTTGAAAGCAGGCGCTTAAGTGGATAAAAATCCAATTTTGACTCTAGAGCTTATGCCAAAGACGTCTCCATTTAGATAGCATCCAAGATTAGCGACTACGATCTAGGGCTGCACCGACTTAGCGCACTCCGCGCATAGTTTCCGCCAACTTGCACCGCGGTGAATTAAATTACTTACCTAAATAGCTTTTCTGAGTTACATAAATGTTTCGCGCCGGAGACAATGTAATATTTGGAGAGGTAACGTTCGGATGTTTCGCAGCCCAAGTTTCCAATTGTTTCATTACCACTTTACAGCTGCGATGAATTTCAGTACCACATACAATTTGCGAATCCCTTTCAAGTTTTCGCTTTATAGTATTGATCTTTTTGTCCCTAGTTTAAAGCAAAAGTTTGGTTCGAAGTAAAATAATCCATTAGGGGTGTGAAATTGTTAATAATAGTTAGGTTTATTTAAGGTAAGCTCTGATTTATTTAGACGTGTACATAATTTACCTGATGTATTTTGTTACAGGAGAGACGCTAATAGTGTGGTTTTGTTTGGACTACTTTTCCGATTTCCTTTACCTGGCGGACATACTATTCCACTTTCGCACGGGCTACCTGGAGGACGGTGTACTGCAGACGGACGCGGCCAAGCTGCGAGCGCACTATATGAACTCTACCACGTTCTACATCGACTGCCTGTGCCTGCTGCCGCTGGACTTCCTCTACCTGTCCATCGGGTTCAACTCTATTCTGCGCTCGTTCCGCCTCGTCAAGATATACCGCTTCTGGGCGTTCATGGACCGAACTGAGCGGCATACGAACTATCCCAACTTGTTTAGATCGACCAGTTTAATTCATTATTTATTAGTGATATTCCATTGGAACGGGTGCTTGTACCATATAATATATAAAAACAATGGGTTCGGTAGTAAAAATTGGGTGTATCATGACACTGAGACTGCGGATGTGGTGAAACAATATTTGCAAAGTTATTATTGGTGCACGCTGGCGCTTACGACGATAGGTGAGTCAGAAAATTTATTAAACTAATTTTTAAAGAATATATTTTTTTTTATATAAATTGAATTAATTTTCTTGACAGCGAGACAGCTTTTTAAATGATTCCCGGGTTCAATGACATCAGTTTTTTTATATGGCGAAATAATCTTCGACCGATCTTCTTAAATTGGCAAATTGCATATCAAGTCGGTGTTCAAATTGTTGAAGTATGCGAGTTATGATTTTAAACGGCCTATTACTTACTGGAAATTCAATGTATTTTTAAATAGATCTAAGTATATAATAATTTACGGGCTTATAAAACAAGGTTTTAAGAAAAAAAGACCCTAGCTCTAGAGCTAGGTTGGAGTAGTATATTAGTAGATAGAGTATTTTAGAAGCCAGTGATATGCTAAACAATTGTAGTATACATCTCAATTTTAATTATTCATGTACATCTGATCAGTATCTACATGAATAGTTAAAATATAAAAAATAATACAAATCGTAGTTCTGTGGATATTAATTCAATTTGCTGCTCAGTTAATTTCACACAAAGCTTATCGAAATTTTGTTTCAAGCAACGCTGGTTATAATTCTATGAAACATAATGAATTAATTACACTTAGCTAAACACGGTGTTTTTGGACCAGTGATGGCCTATTTGTAAAAGCCGTCAATTACAAATAGGTCGTAAAATCCATACTAATATTATAAATGCGAAAGTAACTCTGTCTGTCTGTCTGTCTGTCTGTCTGTCTGTTACGCTTTCCCGCTTAAACCTCTCAACCGATTTTGATGAAATTTGGCACAGACAATCTTTAGACCCTGAGAAAGAACATAGGCTACCTTTTATCCCGGAAAAATTTGATGTTCCCGAGGGAAATCCAAAAAGCGCGATATAACCGAACTCCACGCGGGCGAAGCCGCGGGCGGAAAGCTAGTAATATTATAAATGCGAAAGTATCTCTGTCTGTCTGTCTGTCTGTCCGGCTTTCACGCCAAAACTGCTGAACCGATTTTGATAAAATTTGGCACAGACAATCTTTGGACCCTGAGAAAGGACATAGGCTACCTTTTATCCCGGAAAAATTTGATGTTTCCGAGGGAAATCTAAAAAGCGCGATATAACCGAACTCTACGCGGGCGAAGCCGCGGGCGGAAAGCTAGTAAGTAATAAATGGAACCCAGACAGGCCCGCTTCTTCGTGTGAATTATTTCATCACTGCTGCACTCAAAACGCTGAAGTAAAACGTGACAGATGCGACAGCTATTTAATCGTACTCGACCCGCATTGTGGATTTCTGCCCACACCCTCTCACGGTGCGTGTCCAAGCTATGGGACCATTACAGGCTGATTATGTAACTACAGAGCAGTCGATGAAACCTGTGCTTGAGCGACAAAAGCAGGAGCTGCGTGTCACGGAGATGAATATGCTGCGGTGGATGTGTGGAATTACGCGGAAAGACCGCTTCAGGAACTCTCGCCTCCGCCGGGCCGGAACAAGCGGGGTAGACCAAGGAAATGCTGGCTTAACGTTGTAAGAGATGATATGCGTGACAACAAGCTCTTACCACAGGATGCTAAAGATCGCGCGAAATGGAGGAGAATATGCAGGAAAGCGGACCCCAGGCTCCAACGCGAAAGCCGCGGATGCAACCGGGATAAACACTGAGATGATGAGTGCAGTCGATGAAACCGCGCCAGTCAATTTCATACAAACGAATAGATATTTTGTGAATTTTATGTTTAAAAGTTATTAGAATTTTCGTACTGACTGGCCTGAAGGAGGGGTGTGTATTGTATCCTGGGTAAAAACAATAAATCAAAATGTTATGTTCTGCCCCAAAACTCCTCTTAGTAGAAACGTTAAAAAATATTTATTACGTCCAAAGAAAAATAGCAAGAAATGTTAAAGAAAAGAATCTCGAATAAATTTCGGCCGTTTTCCTAATTATAGAAAGATAAATTATAATTAAAACATGAAACTTTTCCCTATCAGTTTATGTAACAGAGAAAGAAGTCACGTCTGGAAATATTAAAATGAGAGTGGCCCGAAATAACATTGAAAATGGTTCACTTTGATTTTAAGAATTTCCATTGAACGATTAATTAAATTGCATTGGTTTACGGAACAGAAAATAGCCAGTAGAATTCATTTCATAGCTTTAGGAAACGTCAGGAATGACTGAGCGCCTGTCCAACACTGCGCGTGCTTTTCAATATTTTATGAATAACTACGTAATAAATAACATAAATATCTTATGAGAAATGTTTTGTAAGCGATCACGCCGCGGTATTGAAAAAAAAATTGATTAATGAGCCCTTATTGGCGCTCCACTTTTATATTTTTTTTCTTATAAGTACCTTACCTTTATGCAAATGAGGGGGTTAAAAAAGCGATAGCTGAATTTCGTTATTAATACCCTTTGGAACACTAGATCAGGGGCTTATTTTTTAAATTGCGTAGAAGGTACAATATTTGGAACGCCAGATAAAAAATATTCGAGGAACAATTTTGAATGTTGCTGAACTTCCATACAGAATCTGTCAGACGTCAATTTCATTTCACGAATAAGAATTGTCTGTCGATTGAGAAGTCAAGCCGAAGTAACTTTATCACAGAAATAAAAAAAAAAATGCGAACGAAAACCGTTGTGAGAAATTGGCCCAATATAAAATGAGTTAAGGGTATTTTTAACTAACGGTAGTTAAAAATACCCTTAACTCATTTTCATTAGATACAATAGTTACACCAGGGAAACCGAACAGTGTTATATGTATGATCTACCAAACCGCACTGGGCCCGCGTGGTAGATTACGGCCCACTCACTCTCACCGAGAGGAGGCCTGTGTCCCTGGAGTGGGAACATTATAGGCTGATTACGTATAGGTATGGTTTTAGTAGCAAAGAAAGCTAACTTTCGCTTTTCTTCTTCAGCCTTCGCTTTTAATCACAAGTAAAATAAAATTTGAGAAAGAGGTCAATCGTCAAATCCAACTCGGGCTGCTTTCGGGAAGCTACGTAGAATCTTCTCGTCCGAAATACCGCAGTGGCTCAAGACAAAAGTCTTCGACCAGTGTGTGTTGCCAGTGATGACTTATGGAATTGAGACGTGGTCGCCAACAATGGGCCTTATAAAAAGGCTCAAAGTCACTCAAAGGGCAATGGAGAGGGCTATGCTTGGGGTTTCACTGCGCGATCGATTCAGGAATGAGGAGATCTGCAGAATAACGAGAGTAACCGGCATAGCCCGAAGAATTGCAACACTTAAGTGGCAGTGGGCTGGTCACATTGACCGTGGTTACATTGGCCGACGGGTTCTCGAGTGGCGACCACGCACCGGAAGGCGCAGCGTGGGTAGGCCCCCGACAAGGTGGACCGACGACCTAGTGAAGGTCGCGGAAAACCGCAGGATGCGGGAGTCGCAGGACCGGTCGTCGTGGAGAGCCTTGGGGGAGCAGCCTATGTCCAGCAGTGGACGTCTTTCGGCTGAAATGATGATGAATGTGAAGAAAATAAAATTTTACCTGTAGAGAGAAAATTGTATTGAAAACAAACAGTATGGCCATTTAGCCCTGAGAGCATTCATAACTGCGGATTGGGACGTATCGTTAAACTAGATGGGTTTACAGATTACATTCCACCATTTTATTATAATGGCATAATTTATATTCATCAAACTCCCTCGTAAATTGCGTGCATCACAAAATCAGGCTCGTGGTTGTACGATACAAATAATATTTTGGGATTCAATCGAAAAGCTTGTCAATTTTGTTCGGATAAGTAGGCGTAATTAGTTGGGATTCGTAATTAAATATCTACATCCAATATTATTCAGTTTGTTAGGTTTATTTGTGTTTCCAGTTTCGTTCGACTCAGCGTCAAATACCAAGTTGTGTAGGTATCTAATAAAAGTTAAATAATACCTAATCGAGGAATCATTAATTTTATTAACTGATAAAAAGAGATTATCTACTTTGCGAAACACATGAGGAATGTAAGTTTATCGATTAATTTTTCTTTTTGTAACATTCGACTTTCTAATTTCAAAGTTTCAGCGTCTGTTTACTGCCAGTAAGTGGTCAATTCAAATCGTTTTAAATGAATCGAAAAAGGCAGTGAAGATAAAAATATTGTGCTTGAAAAGTTCCCTCGAGTCGAGTACTATCGACTTGAAGTGTCTTCGTAGATACTTGTCCATCGTTCGGGCTTGTCTCGGCGCTACAAGTCGGTCTTGCGGTTGGATAACTAGTTGCCTGATTAGTTGATCGACTTCGCTCACGATATTAACGCTATATTTTCACAAACAAAGCATCTATGTACAAATAAACCGAAAACGTGCTCGTTACGTATTGCCTTTGTGACGCACATATGAAAAGTTGTACAATATTAGATGCAATGTTGCCTTTGTAAACAGGTATTGGTATCGTAGCTTTATTATTGCTGACAGAGTGATATTAATGTTTTTCTTGATGTCTTGTCGTTAGATGAGAAAAATGAACAGCCTAAAGAACCTCTTTCAGAGTTTTCATAATTCTATCCTGTCTATTTGGTTTGGTTTAAAATAAGATGATATCCTTAAAAATTATTATTACCCACCAAATTTTAATTCTCACTATAAAAATTCATGAAATTAATTATATAACAAATTATTAATAGATCGTGTTTACTGAGTACAGGTCCAATTAACCGCTCGAGTATATCGTGTTACCAACTTATAATGATTAGCTGTTTTAATAACACAGTGGCCGCCTCACCGTGGTACCTACGGGATAGAGGGAACTTTCCCGGAGGTTGACACTTTCCGCTCATAAATAGGGAGATAATTGCACGAGAGATACTGCTTATTTATATTGTTTAAAAACTATAAATTGAGGCTTTCCGAAGAGGTGTTTTAAATTAGATTTAATTATAATATGATAATTTGCTGATAATGGGGTGTTTGTTTACTTTCTGTTGATCGGGGGTTGTTCAGATTTACAAATTGAGTGTGTTTTAATGATAAGAGGAGTTGTTATTAATTTAATTAAACTCCTTTTGTAGCGGGTATAGATTTGTGTGTGTAAAGCTGTTCGCTACCTACGGTATGTTATGTAAATGTAGGTATGTAATATAAACCCCTTCTAAAATTATTGTAAACAAATTTTAAGTAAGCTGTTAATTAAAAACACCCTGATCCCTTCGCTCACGTAATTCATTACGTAGCCAACATTGTTAAAGTTATACTCGGAGTATATCAAAGCACACCTTTAGGCGAGCATTAATAAGCTGTTACCTTCACATACACAGTCTGTAAGCAAGTACAATAACTTTACATTATTGGGTGGTCGTTCATATGCGAACTTTGTAACTCAGTTAAGTAGTTACTGGTTCCTCGCAGACGGAACTCTTCTTAGTCAACATTGTCGTACTATTTCTTCACTGTTTATAACAAGTCACGGAAATGAGATGTTTCATTTTGGGCCACCACTTATCATCATCATCATCATCACAGCGTTAATCCCAGTCGCATCCGAAGTCTTTTCAGCTTTGGAGTCTGGGGTCCGCTTTACCAGTCCAACTGCTGATATGGCTAAACTTCGACATTTTCCGTGAACCGACTGCCGTCTGACCTCCACAACCCGAAGGCGACGTCGAAGCATTGCAGTTAGACCAATTGTTGGATTTTTTGAGGGCTCCAACAACCCGTAACGATTGCCATTAGATGTTCGTATGGCAACCGGGATCAACGGCTTAACGTGCTTTCCGAGGCACGACCAGACCAGTACAAATATTGATATTCATGCATACAAATACTTGCACTGTGCGGGGATCGAACCCGCGCCACCTTGCGCAGCGGCCACATCCGCTACCGCTACGCCACGGAGGCTGTCCTGTGATTTTGGGCCACCACTATGTACGCTATATCATCTAGTGGCAGTCGTTACGGGTTGTTGGAGCCCTCAGAAGTCCAACAATCGGTCTAACTGCAATGCTTCGATGTCGCCTTCGGGTTGTGCAAGTCAGACGGCAGTCGCTTCACGGAAAATGTCGAAGTTTAGCCAAAACAGCAGTTGGGCTGGTAAAAGCGGACCCCTGGCTCCAAAGCTGAAAAGGCTTCGGCTGCGACTGGGATTAACGTTAGGATGATGATGATGACTATGTACGCTATATAGATAAAAAGGAAAAAAATAGAAGATTTTCATAAAAGTAGTACTAAATTAATTTGAATAAAAATACAAGTATATATAATTAATTATTTGAAACGTTTTTTAGTGAGATAACCCTTTATTAAGGTAGCCATGACAGTGGTTTTCCCGCTGTGTTCGTGTCGAGATTTGATTTGAGTTGATTTTGTTTATTTAATGGACCGTATGTTCGGAATTCATTTTTTATTTTTTTCGCCGTCATATGATAGATAATATAGATACGATAGCCTTAGATACATGACACGTCAATCAAATGTCACTGTCGAAATCTTATTTCCCTTATTGCTGACCACCATATTTATTAGAAGTTGTGTTGCACTCCTTGGCCGGGTTAAATTAAATCTGTATAATAAGTAAACCAAAATATAGGAAATAAACATTAAAGACAGTTAACCATAGCGTAACTATACCTAGCATTAAGTGTACAATGTGCTGGCCCAAGCTCCATACATTTCTGAATCATCTCCTTTCGTACCACAAATTGAATAGATATTTGCAAGTGACGACATGACAAAGGAACAAAACTTACTCGTAACTTGTTTAATTCAATGTGAAACACATTATGAATGTTACATTGTATAATATCTATTAAGAAAGACATACCTAAAATTTGAAAATGGAAAAAATAACATAATATAATTGGCTAGAAAGTTGTCTGACTTAATATTTGTCGAGATTAGTTGGCAAAAAATTCAATAATAGCCTAATATTTTTTTATAAAAAAAGTAACAATTTCACGACAGCTTAGCACGTATTAACAACAACATTGGAAAAGAGCAAAAGGTGTTTCAATGTAGAGCACCATTTCATTTAATGACCACCATTTTGAGTTCCGAGCTCACGGACACTTAAAACATTAAGGGTAAGCACCATGCATTCATGAGTTAGATCTGTAAACGATAGGTCGGTTAGAAAGCGTAATTTTGATATATTAATCTAAGTTGGTATTTTTGTACCTCTCGATTATTGAAACTGTGACTAACGATGAATTTCTCAAACTTTTATACCTACCTAGTATTCAAACCTAAAGGAAAATTTCTTAAAAGACTAAGTATTACTATCTGTAGAATAAATATGACAGCTTGATATATTTTCTATACAAAACAATAATGTTAAACCTCAATAGGTATTTATTCCTCAGATAAAAGTTATCTTGCTATTGAAAAATCTGTACATAGAGTTATTATTCTTGATATATATTTTTTTTAAAGTTTTTCTACATTTTTACTGACAGACATCAATTTTATTTCAAATCTATACTAATATATAAAGCTGAAGAGTTTGTTTGTTTGAACGCGCTTATCTCAGGAACTACGGTCCGATTAAAAAAATTCTTTTTGCGTTGAACAGCCCATTAATCCAGGAAGGCTTTAGGCTATATAACATCACGCTGTGACCAATAGGAGCGGAGCATAACTAACTCCGCGCGAACGAAGTCGCTGGCAGCCGCAAGTAAAAGATATTCTTCTGTTGTCATAACAGTCTAAATAATGAATTCACTCAATAAGCCTACTATCATTCTACAATAATACCTACTATCTGTTTAAGGGCTGATATGTCAAATAATCGATATTTTTATTCGTGCATAAATATTTACGTTGGCAGTTTTGGTATGAATGAACTCAGTAGGTCAAAATTATTCGTCTGAAAAATTATCTGGCATTGGAGAAGTAATTTTTTAAAACAAGTCCCTACTTAAGTGAAAATCGACAGCCTTCGTGGCGTAGCGGTAGCGGACGCGGCCGCTGCGCAACGTGGCGCGGGTTCGATCCCCGCACAGTGCAAGTATTTGTATGCATGAATATGAATATTTGCACTAGTCTGGTCGTGCCTCAGAAAGCACGTTAAACTGTTGGTCCCGGTTGCCATACGAACATCTAGTGGCAGTCGTTACGGGTTCTTGGAGCCCTCAAAAGTCCAATAATTGGTCTAACTGCAATGCTTCGATGTCGTCTTCGGGCTGTGGAGGTTAGACGGCAGTCGCTTCACGGAAAATGTCGAAGTTTAGCCATATCAGCTGTTGGACCGGTAAAAAGCGGACCCCAGACTCCAAAAGCTAAAAGGCTTCGAATGCGAATGGGATTAACGCTGTGATGATGTGTGTGTGTGTGTGACTACTTAAGTGAAAATAATTTAGTTCTACTTTTAAAACTTGATCGGGTCTTGATCAGTCGATTAGGTTTTATATGTATTTAATAGGTTGATACCGCCAAATATTTTTTATTTTGTTATGATTACTTCCTGGTCCTGATACTTTCAATACACCCGGATTGCTTTCTGCTTCGGTACGTTATTACAATACACCTTTTGAAAACATGCACCATCCTTCAATATTTTAAATTAATTCTTCTTCAGCCTATAGATGTCCACTGCTGGACAAAAGCCTCCCCCAAGGCTTTCCACGCTGACCGGTCTTGTGCTACCCGCATCCATCGGCTAATCGCGAAATTATTTGGTTCAAATTCCAAACTTTATTAAACGTTATACATTTTTTTGGTAATTTTTGAGACGAAAACAATAGATTTGAACCTTAACCTTATGTTACAACCTTTTTTGTTAGATATTTGTAGGCAATCAATTTCTTTATATAAGTAGAAGCCTTTATCGTGGGGTACTATAATGACCCTTGCCAGCGGCTACTTTTTGGGTTAGGCAGGCAATAACAAGTGAAATATTTTATAAAGTAACAAAAAATCTTACAGGTTTAAATTGGCCATCATATACTCAGTTTGTGCTGTCATGACTTTAATTTATAATTTCCTGTCCTTAATCAGAACACAACAGATCCAATGCATGCATATTCATAATATGATTTTGCTGTCATTAATAAAGAACAACAGGATAATTATATAAAAAGCCGTACAATGGTCGTCAAGTAATGGGATAAGTTTTAAATCAACACATCCCACATACTGCATGTGTGGGTAACTTGGTGTAAGCTATACATTTGGTTTCGTGTGCGTATCTGTTGTGCGGAGTCCCGTTAATTACGAACATAAAATCGAAGTACGTCTAAATATGGAGCAATTTTATTGGAAGCGATTTAAATAACTTGTTTGCTTGCTTTCCCTTCGGCAAATTGAACACGGATCAAAGGAATTAGGAATTAATGAAAAATCATTTGTATCTTATATGAACCTCATTATGGCGGTGAGCAGGCCACACATAGTGCTAACGATGGATAATATATTTTTATGAGTATAATAAAAAGGTGTCACAATGTCTTGGAGACCGTTTCTTCCCTTTATTGGAGATCGTTTTGCAAGCTTGCCAAGTGTAACGCCCGCAATAAGCTCTAATGGCATGTATTCACAGCCACACATTAAAATTCATAACGATATGATATTTCCTCCCACGTATTTAATAAATTTCAAGAATCGTGGCAGAAATTGAATCAGTTTTTATGACAGAGAGAACGAGTTTGAAAGTTGTGAAACAAATAAAAAAGGAGCAGGTTTGTTAATTAAATGCAAATAAAGGCTTAAAAATACTTTCATTTGGGCTAAAGTATACATTGAAGTTTTTATAGCCTTTTAAATTTTATAACTCAATTAAATTACGAGTATCCTTAAAAAAATATAGCAATTACAAAAGTAAAACTCCAGTATTTACAGAACAGGTGAAGAATTTAAAGAAAAAAAAATTACTTTGCCAAGAAATTATCCATCATACTAACAGTGCCATGATTTTCGTAGCGCGGCGTAGCATAAGCTACGAATGTGCTACGAGAGTTTTGTTTGCATGTAAACAATAAACGACAGCTTACGTGTTTTTGAGGCTCTGCAATTTGGTTTAATAACATAATCCGAAAAAAGGGCCCCGTTGTAACTGTCATGTCTTGAGGGTCATCCGTCTTGTGATCCGACCCTTTGTACCTGCTTATAATATCGTTGAGTGGAGGACGCTTGAAACACTCGTAAGGACATTTATTACACTAAGTATTTAACGAAAGGTATTTTGTTCTTGGAAAAACAAATTTCTTGCTATAATTTGTTTGGGCTTGAAAGAAATTTCATTACTTGTAGTGTTGTTCCGGTCTGACGATAATGAATTTACAAGCTTTGAGGTATACTTGAATCCCAGTTTCATAGTTAGCTGAGTTAGCATATAACCATTATAAAGTAATAATTATGTGTTAGTTATTAACGGGCTTAACAATTAATTGTTTTACCATTAAGGATGATTTCATTGATTAAATAGGCGGACTCAGAAAATAACTGAACTAAAGATCTTTTCGCATGGCAGGTAGGTATTCCAAGCGGCTGCTTCGAAAGACACGAAAATTTACGCTATTTTAAAAATAAAATACCCTATTTTTACATCTCCTCGTCACAGGTGGTAGGATAAAGTACTTACACACGAGGTTTATTCTGACACTGACTCGAACGAGACAGGGATAAAAGCAAAGCGACCGCAGACTGCGAATAAATTTTTTGTGTTAATATTTGCAGTAACGTAACTGGGCTAACATGAAACAGTCCTTTATTGGTATTGTTAAGAAGCGTGCATATGTTTTATCAGTTCAGAGGGTTTTTGCTTTGTTCCGAGTATCAATTACATACAAAGGCGTTGTTGTATGATTTGCTGTCGACGAGCTCAGCGCAGACTTGGTCCGCCCTGACCGTGCGCCTGTAATCACATCCTTATAACCACGCCATAATAACTATGGCGTACGTGCAATGATTTACATACTAATTCTTTTAACATATTGTTCTAATATTACCCGATTTTCACTTCACTTGCCTCTCACTTACTTCATAAAATGAAAGAGTTAGTAAAACTTCAACATTTTTTTCCTGAATAATTTTACCACTACAGTACATTGTTATATAAATACCTGAAAGAAAAATAATCAAAATAGAGCAACGTCTGTTACGTTGCTTAAATTTCAAACCCCTTTGAAACGTTCAATTTTACCTCACTTTCAGTTTTCCCGAATTTTGTAATTTTCCTGTTAAGTAACTTTTTTAACGAACTCCTTAAAACAAAAAATAGTCAATTCGGTCCAGGCTGTCGTCCTTAAGTGATGCGATAAAACGGTATATAAATAATATTGTTGGAAGTTTCTTGTTCGTCGTTTAAGCCCAAAAGGAGATAAATTTGCATAGTTAAATTGTTACGACTTTTTTTCACATATGTATGGCTCAGATGCTTGTGTGTCTATCTCTTGCCCTGGCAGTGCAATAAAGGCGAGAGAGATGTATTTACTACACGTGCAGGTGATTTGCCTGAATGTGTACACTTATGCTTAGGTAACTTGTTTTAATTACGTGGTTTCCATAATTAAATATAAGTAAATTAAATACATTCAACAAAGTTACATATGAGAGCTTTTTTAACTCCTTTTTAACATTTGCATAGTAACCTGGCACTATGCAAATGTTAAAAAAATGCCTCTAGAAGTCTGTGGCGAGCTAAACATCAGAAACCTCGAGACACTGACTTCTAGAGCCATGACAAAAGTAATAGTAGATTGTTAACCGAGGGTGGAAAGAATCAATTCCCGAGGTATTTAGTCCGAGTAGGAATTGATTCTTTTACCCGTGTTAAACACTCTACTTTTCATTTCGAATGTGAGGAAAATAACTAGGTATTTTTTAAGTCACAGATACTTAACAGATTAGTATCCCGCTAATTTATGTCGATATTTTTAATTTTAAATATGGAACTCACCACGTTACTGTTGCGAACATAGAATTAATAAGTAGGTAGGTACTATCGTACTTCTTAATTATATGGTTGCGACCTGTTTGTTTCGCTCAATGAAGTTTGCGCTAAGTTCACACGGGCTATTTAGAAACTCACATTGCTGCTGCATCTTTTTTTATACAAATTTCTTCATAGCTGACAGCAGTTCTATTTTTGAAGTTCATTCCGACCCTTAGGTGGGAAGTAATTTGTATGAGTTTTTCCCGCTCTAGGGAGGGAAATAGCACTTTCTACCCAATAAACAGATCAAGAAAATACTACTTTCCGAATATGAGAAATAAAAAATAGTTTTTTCCTTTTAAGTGTTTTTTTTTGAAGTCGGTTTCTATTTTTTTAAAGGTAAAAAGTTTTTTATTTCATGCTTTTCAGTGTCTTAGTCGAAATACGAAAATATTTTTTTCACATTATAACAACAGTGGCAGCCATGTTAGAATAAGTTCTCATCAATACGAACAGATCCCTCTATCAATAATTATTGAAACGATTTCGATGAAACTTGCAATAGTCCCTAAGTTGAACAATACCTACAACAAAAAAGAATTTCTTAAATCGGACATGTAGTTCCTTAAATATGCGCGCACAAAAATAAAAACGTACATACATGGCACCTTTGTTCAGACGCTGATATTGACTAACATATACGAAAACTGGGCAGTTCTGGAAATGTTACATACATACGGGTCGAATTGATAACCTCCTTTCTTATTAGAAGTCGGTTAAAAAAAATTATTATACACGCATGAGCGTATAAACTCCAATCAAGCAATAAGAACGGTGTATCCTTAACGCATTTGTCCCTAATTCGACCGAGTAACAAACAAGGTTAAACAATGTTATCTGGGTATTTTTCAGAAGCTTAATACAGAAACAGACAGAAATACTTAATTGGTTACTGTGTTCAAACGTAGCGAGTCGCCAAAATGTTGTGCAGGATCAAAGTAATCGCTGAAATGTACCTACACTTTGCTATCACGGCCTAACTTGCGTTCGGCCGCGATGCAGCAATCATCAAGTCAGAATAGCACCGATCACTGATGCTCAAAGTAGATTATCTAAAAAAGCCTTATACATGTGTATAAGGCTTTTTTAGATAATCTAATGTATAAAATTCTCGTGTCGCGTTTGTGGTTAAACTCCTCCGAAACGGCTTTCCCGATTGTCATGAAATTTTGTGTGCATATTGGGTAGGTCTGAGAATCGGACAACATCTATTTTTTATCCCCCTAAATGTTAGGGGAAATCCAGCCCTAATTTTTTTTAATATAGACCCCTAATTTTTTTTAATATAGATCTATATCGCTCTTTAAAGCACATGATTTAAATAAATAGTTTCGCAGATATTACAAATGTAAAAATTGTGGGGCGTCGCATTTGCGGCGGTACCAGCCGGTTGGGCGGCGGTCCGCTATGTTTTTTATACAACGTTAACAGATTTTTTGTAATGTATTTAGTATCAGGATTGCAGCCGTGTGAAGCTAGTAGTTTATAAAAGTGTAATTAATACGTATATTGATGTGTGCAGGAGACTTGCCTCGGCCGCGCAGTAAAGGCGAGTATGTGTTCGTGATCGCGCAGTTGTTGTTCGGTCTGATGCTGTTTGCCACCGTTCTGGGGCATGTGGCTAACATTGTCACCTCAGTCAGCACCGCCAGGAAAGAGTTTCAAGGTAAGAATAGCTTCCATTTTCATTTTGTAAGACAATTCACGGATTATCAGAGAGAAGTCTCTGTGATTGAGACTTCTAAAGATAGTCACGTGGTTTATTGAGGCTTGACAGCCTCCGTGGCGTAGCGGTAGTGAACGCGGCCGTTACACAAGGAGGCGCGGGTTCGATCTTCGCACAGTGCAAATATTTGTATGCATGAATATGGATAAATGCACTGGTCTGGTCGTGGCTCGGAAAGCACGTTAAGCCGTTGGTTCTGGTTGCCATACGAACATCTAGTAGCAGTCGTTACCGGATTGTTGGAGCCCTCAAACGTAGGAACCGTTACAACGAGTTTCCCCAAATGCCCAAAGTAAGCTGTGTATACGTGCTACGATGAAAGCTCTGCATGTCAATGACAAAATTGGGTTGTCTCCTAAAAATAATTTAATGTTCATCATGTATTTTTTATTTTTTCTTTCATTCAAATACCTAGGAAGATATATTGATTTGAAATATGCAAAATATAGCATGAATATACGGCGTGTCATAATTAACCCCCACTTCGTAATTTTAATACGCTATATCTCAGCAGTTTTTGGTAATTTCGACAAAATAAAAAATACGGGTCTTAATTTTTTTTATTATCTATAAGACGGATTAATTATTTTTTTTGACTTTCATACCTTGGATACATCCCTATTCCGACCAAAGTCGAGGTAAAAAGCATTCACAGAAATGCTTAATACTTACAATACTGTAGGTATGTATTATCCACATAATATTATTTTTTCAATCAGATTTCCATAGTCAATACGTACGTGATTACTTGATTTAATACGAGTATCTGATCTACTTTCTTTTTTGTAGGATATATTGGATTCTAATTTGCCCAATTTTTTATTATTTGGGCGCCATTATGTTATTTATTATGGTTCTACTTGAGAACGTTTGTCATAGGTCGGCACTGTTCAAGGTTCACTTTATTGTAGGCTCTATTCTTACATACCTCGTTACTTCTATGCTTATCTCATCCATAAGCGTTCCTCAGTCGAGATCGGATGCGAACAACTTAGGTATGTAATATGAAAAACGTTTCAGGTAAGCCGATTACCGTAAAAGAAGGAATAAGCATAAATAAAATGTTCCCGTATATAATATGTATATGTGTTGTAGACAAGCCTTGCGAATTTCTCATTTTCTTTGATGCATTAGATGGTTAACGCGATATATCATGCGCACGTGTGTAAGTTCAAAGACGTTGAGCGGTTGTGGGGCAAGAAGACAGCGCGGAGGCACGCAGCACGCGGCGCGGCGCGTCGTCATATTAGCGTACTAAGCAGGTAGACGTGTAGGTACGCGCCCCCGCGCTCCACCGCGCCGCTACGTGATCTAAACACCCAGCCTCACTCGCTCCTCGACCTTATGTCAAACTCGACTTCACGAACAATCGTCTGCTCGATATGTTTAGCAAAGTTACAAGCGAAAATTCAGAACAAAGTTTCCGATTCATAGTTCATTTATCAAAACGTTGACTAAATTATTTGACGTTCACAAAAAACAATAGTTCAAAACTCGTTAAATTAACAAACTCTCTCAAACGACACGTACGGTTATCAATTCGTGGAATGGATAAGTCTAGCATTTTAAACACAGAAGAGCGGCAAAGTGTCAACAACTTTAATTAGCGCTGCAGCTCGGTTGAAAAGACAATGGCGCCGCGACGGCAGAGAGCAGGCTGAATCCGTGACCTTCCTCGGCGGCGCTGCAGCGAAATAGGTCAGCGGCTTGAATGCTATAAATAGCTCGGCGAAAGTCGGGCGCCGCGCCCCATCCCGCCGGGAGAGCGCGTCGCGCGCGGCCGCCCGACATCGATCCATGCTGCCACCGCGCGCCCCATCGCGCCCCATCGCACCCCATCGCCCAGCGCCCGCCCTAGCCTAACAATTCGACAATAATTGATTTACTTCACGACATTCGCCGCTGGACACAACCACTCTGCAGCTTTGCAAGGCAGCTCAACCTTCCGCGTACTGCCCTACTACAAACGCATTACTTATATATTAACGAATATGATTTCATGCCATACGGGCATGAAATCATATTCATAGTCCAGCTGTAGTATCAGAATAAACAATGCGTTTCTTGAACAAAGTGAATCTTGGTAGGGTTAGGACACACATAGAAACTTGCATTTTCTACAAAATAACTAAACATCATATATCTTCATTACTTAAACATACTAGTAATTTAGTTGGAAAGCCACATACTCCGTGGAGTATTCAATCTGTTAAGCCAATTTCATTAACCCTAAAACGCTAGATAGTATTCACAAGTTAAATAACTAGCGCGCCGGTCGCTTACCCGTCTAATGAAATACTAGCTCCTTCGTGATACGCTCACACGTCCGGTGCAAAATGCCTACTTGCAATCTCCACACACACAATATCAAGTTTATCAAGTTAGTGAGTAGACGCGGGTTTCTAGCTCCTAGCTCGGATTTTAGTTCGTAATACTTGGACTTGCACTCTACGTGGGTTTTATGGTTAATACACCACGTAGTTGAGGTAGATTGGTCTTAGTAACTGTTTTAAAAATCGCAGCATGTGTAGAGGATAGGATATTATTCTCTCCTAATATCATTAAATAAAATAAATTAATAAATACATATACAATATGAACAAATCACACAGATTGAGCTAGCCCCAAAGTAAGTTCGAGACTTGTGTTATGGGATACTAACTCAACGATGCTATATTTATAATATATACATATATAGATAAACATCCAAGACCTAGGCCAATCAGAAAAATATCGTTTTTCCATCATGACCTGGCCGGGGATTGAACCCGGGGCCTCCACGTCACAGGCAGGCGTGTTGGCCGCTGCGCCACGGAGGACGACTTGATTGATCCCATGGAGAACCCAAGAACTAATTAATGAAAGTATGTTTAGTGTACATTCTACGTCATTCCATTAATGGTTACGTTCGAATATTCCGTGGAGTGGTCTCTGAGTTCAATAGGGAGTTAGAAATTGTCGAGCAGGCGGGCGCAATGTAAACAATCGGTGCAGTCGCTCCTACAGTAAGTATCTAGTTTATATTCAAATTGCTGGACGCGGGCTGTCCTCAAATTGTGTACGCAGTCAGCGCTCCCGACTAGCTTCGTTTGATTTCTTGACTTTGCATTGTTGTGCGTATCCCAATATCGTTATAAATTTGTACGAAGTGATAAAAACATCCTGCAAGTATATTATAGTATACAATATTCTGTACAAAAAAAAAAAAACTAAAATAATCAGTCAAAAATGATTTTGATGCCACCAATTTACAAATTAATTGTGCCTACATTCAACTAAAATGTATTATTACATTTATACTGTTTATTCATATATTAAAGTAAAAGAAACGCGGGCTATAATTTTCTAATTCCAAATGAGGAAGACTTCTCGCTAATTTATATAGAGCCTCTGGGACGTTGTTTCCAGTTGAGGTATTTTGCTTGGCGTAAACACGGAAACCACGGCAATAATAATGCTTTACTAAATAAACAAGGCTTATTTCCGTCGTTTCCCAAAAAGTGTTTTCTAACTAATGTAGCGTGGCTGGTCGCGCACGTGGCTTATTTCCGTGGGGCGCTGCGGCGTGACGCTGCACTGCGCTGTGCGGTGCGGCAGCGGCGTGCGGGTGGTTGACTCAGCCCTCGCACACACTGGCGGCCGCACTCCGCCATCCCCGTACCGTGTTTGAGCAAGATTAAATTACTCCAAATGTCGGCACACTAATAACAGCGCGTATACCGGTATACTGCACGGCAATACACTGTTAAATTGTTTTTGTGACGAAATGTTTATTGTCGACGCTAGGTTGCTTGGTTCCTTAACACGCAAAAAATAACAGAATGTTAGGCCATATGGTGGTGATATAAGTTACGATTTAACTTATTTAAATCGTGACTTGTACGGGTAACTAACTATATATACGTATATATACCTATTTAATACAAATATTTTGTGGCTTCAAAGTTTTCTGGCTTATCTACGTACACAGCAGGCTGCAGTAGCGATATACGATATTTAAACGGAGCTCAGAAGTAGCTACGTTTACCTAATTATACTTATAAAAAACCCTTGACTTGGCATTTGTGTTACCCAACCCAACCAGTTGGAAAACATTCATTCGCGTTTAAATATTACAATAATTGTATTTCGCGGGCGCACTGGAGCGCTTTCCGTGTTTGAGGGACGTTAAAGCTATTAATTAATGTGACGCACTAACCACTCTCGTGGAATTTTACTTAGAACTTTTGGTGAACAAATTAAAACAAAGTGTAATGAAATCCTTTGAGTTTTATTGATCACTGCGATTAGAAAATACAAACATATTTTAGAAACATGCTTCACTTTTAATATTTCACCTACAAGTAGGTACAGTTTTATTCTTTTATTTTGTACATGATGTATGGGTCTATTTCTTTCACAAAATGACCCACATATGTACACAGAAAATGGCGTTACATCCATGGCTGTTACAATATTTGCGGAATGACTGGCATAAATTAGGATATGAGAGTCATGCCAAAAGTTATAAGAACTTTGTTTATTTTTGTCTTCGAAACAAGCGATAAATAATCCTGATATAAAAGAATGCTAGGCAACTTTTAGTACTGGCTTTATGAGTAATCGGGGACCTACAGCGCACTGCACTTTATCGTTCGCCTACCAGCGTCCTTTAGCCACAGAATGAAGTTGAGCACTTCGCACTTCGCTCCGATACGCTTTGCTTACGTGACAAAACCTATATCAAAGATACGTGTAAAACCCATAATAAAGTTCGTGAACACGTTGAATACTAAAATTTAATATCGTAATAGTTCAAGCGTTCAATTTTCCAATAAGTGGCGATTAGTGCTAACTTATTCCGAACACTTAGAGCCACTTGTTACTGAAGTCAGAGATTAGGTGCAGCTCTTTGTTCATGCTCACCTTTATACTCGGCTTTGCTTCTGTGAAATGAGTTTTAGGTTGTATAGATTTTTTTGCATAAGTTCGTGCTTTTCATTGGCAGATCTAGAATACCCACAGCCTTTGTGCATATTAAATACAATTGGACGCTTTGAGAATAAATATTTTACATTCGCAGATGGAAACACAAACCGCACGTCCTCTATTAGTGTAAATTTTACATTCGCAGATCGAAACACAAACCGCACGTTCTCTATTAGTGTAAATTTTACATTCGCAGATGGAAACACAAACCGCACGTCCTCTATTAGTGTAAATTTTACATTCGCAGATGGAAACACAAACCGCACGTTCTCTATTAGTGTAAATTAGGTTACTTTCCATTTGGGTTGGGCGTAGCATATATGATTTATAATGTATAAATATTGCAAATGTAGACTACTGTGATGTTGTATTTTTTTGTTTTAATAATTGTAAACTAGTGCTTGACTGCAATCCCGCCTGATGGTAAGCAGTGATGCAATCGTTGATGGTAAAGCACACTAGTTTATTAAGCCTATTAACTTAAAAAACTTAGGAATAGGAAGGATGACGGCAGTTGAGCGAGGTGATGCAATGTTAAACCCAAGACCAACACAACCAAACGATGCTGCGCTAGAGGGAGATTGATCTGGAGACTCTCCACGACAATACTCCCGACACAACAATATTTGGCGCATCGTACCCGCCACACAACGCAACACAACTGATCAGACCCGTCCTCTGTACGGCTTCATCAGACATCATGCCGGAACAAGACGAATCGCTTGGCGGCAAGACTTTGTGTTTGTGTTTTTGTGTGTGTGTTGTTTGTAATTTCTTTTGAACAAATTGTTAGCACAGCACATGTCAAAGAAAATGATTTGTAGAATATACAGAGTAAATCTGCGTCACGGGCGACATAGTCTTTTTTACCCAGGTTGTAGGTACTCCTCGGGGATACAGAATGAAATATATCGCTTTACCGCACAATCACGTCTGAATGGATCGATATCCATTAAAATTGTGATGTCATGTCCAAGAATGTGAACCAGGGTAACATATCAAACGGGTATTATAAAACACGCCTATCTATGTAGGTATAGTAAATGCCCACATTACACGTCGTTATTGTGTGTTTGTTCTTCTGAACTAAGCCTGTTATCTGGGAGCAGACATGGCAGCTGGGTTAAACGGTTTTGGTAAACTTGAGATTGCAATTATTTCTTGCTAACGTTAAGTTAGCACTTGACATACTAGGCGCTCTACTTAGCTTAACTAACCCTAGTTTCCGGACGGCGACAGGTAAGATTAAGTGCGATCTACAAAACAGTGTATATTAATTTCGACGCTGTGAAACTTTGTGACAAGTTGATGAATACTATTATCTTTTTGAAATTGACATTACATTTTGGAGGCTCTACTTGAGTAATCTCGTCTTAATATGGAGGAAGTTGGTCTTTGTTACTTACCTATGTCATTTTGCTTCTAATGCAATGAGACTTTGGTAGACATTGGCGCCGATTTCCATATTCAAAACTTAACAAGGATAGACTTCAGTGCATCTCTTTCTTTCTATTTCACAAATAAAAGGACAGAAGATGAAATATCAATTTAGTCCTGTCAAATTAAGAAATCCATAGTCATTTTTTTTTTCTTGTTCCGTTCTTCTGAACGGAAAAGGCAAAGGCATAGTACGCCATACAGCCTAGTCTTCAGTAAATGTATTCTTGAGTAAACTTCTATCCTAACTTATCCTAATTAATCCTAACTTATCCTAGCTTATCCTAAACTTATCCTAACTAATCTAACTCCTTTCGTTTCTCGCGTTTGGACGATAAGGAGAGGTTTAGCGTAAAGACATGATGCGGCCACTATGCTACAATATTTCACTGTTCTTTTTGAATTATTCACTGAATGCACTTTTTACTACATAAATCACGCGTTTTTATTTAGTAAACGACACTATAAATCATTTTAAAAGTCCAATGAAAAATGAGCGTGACACTCATCTTGACATTCCCGCCAAACCTCCCATCCATAGACAGTTCACTTTACGTCGGGCGCTGAATAATTCGACAAAACAAAAAAAAAAAAAAAAACGATAGGAAGATAAGCTAAAAATAATATTTGTCTTTTGTCCTTTTCCTAAAGAATTAAAAGGAAAATGATGCACTGAATTTAAATTATAGTTTAGTTTATATTCTGAACAAGCGAAGCGGGGCCATTACTAGACAAGCGTCACTACGAAATTTAATTTCTTGGAACAAAAATAATTGACTGCGATTTTTTAAACTTATGTTCTATAATTTTAGTCAATTACAAACAAAATTCTATTCTGGGCAAAGATCGGACTCTACGCTCTAACAGTTAATTCTTTTGTTATAGCGAAACTCGATGGCGTGAAGACGTACATGCGCATGCGGCGGGTGCCCACACACTTGCAGGTGAAGGTGATCAAGTGGTTCGACTACCTGTGGCTCACGCAGAAGTGCTCCGACGAAGAAAAGGCCGTCTCCTGCCTGCCTGACAAGCTCAAGGCTGAAATAGCTATCAATGTACACCTAGATACGCTGAAGAGGTAACTCTTGCTTTCTTATTAATCTTCTTCCATAGTCGATGCCAGTAGATTCCTTCACCTGACTACACCACATTCCTTCACTGCACCAAATTATAATTATACCGTAAGGTAGGTGATAATATCCCTTATCAAAAATAAGTATTAACTTCTTAGTTCGTACTGTTTTTTTTTTTATAATTACAAACAAGTGCTGGATCGCAATCCCACCTGTTGGTAAGCAGTGATGCACTCGTTGATGTTAAAGCGCGCTAGTTTATTAAGAGCTCTTCACTCAAAACAACTAAGTGAATAGGAAGGAAGACAGCAGTTGAGCGCGGTGATGCAGTACTAATCCCTACAATACGACCAACCATGCTGCGCCAGGGAACTCCCGACACAACAACGTTTGACTCATCGTACCCGGCACATATCGCAACACAACTGATTAGACCTGCCCTCCGTACGGCTTCACTTCACCTGACATCATGCCGGGACACGACGAATCGTTTGACGGCAAGACTTTGTCTGGTGGGTGGAACTTCTGCCGGCAGCCAATGTTATGGCCTACCACTGATCAAACTGTTTCGGTTTATTTATATAGCAAATAGTGTGACAACCAGTCTTGTCCAGGGGGACCTTTTACAAAATGGTTGGAAGAAACGTCTTATATAAAACAAAGAAGTCTTAAAATGGCGAAAGAAGAAGTAATAGAAAATAACTTCACTAAGTATCCATCCAAATACAATTTCGTAAAAAAAATGTTGATGTCAAAATATTTATCTATGGGAAAAGTTTGGCAAACTTTTATTTTAACTCAAATTTATTAGAGTTCAGCAATAAACTGTTAGATCCCATGTCGTTTGCAGGAATGAAGGCGATTAGTATTCCTTTGCGTATTCGAAGTAGGAATGTAACGTATAATATAACCCAATAAGTGCTGAGCCTTGCTTAACTGAATACTTTGGAGCAGGTGAAGTTATTACAAATATCTTACGGATGGTTCCAAAATAAATACAGACTTAGATTTCTGAAAATCGACAATCTTATTGAAATAAGTTTGGGGGACTCCTATAATGGACATTACAAAAGTTGATGTTGGGCGTGACTATGACAAAGGAATGTCGGAATTTAACTCGAAGGATAATGAACTTGTCACTATCGAGCAAATTAGTTAGGAACCCAAATGTCTTAACCTTTAATTTAATTTTCGTTTGGTTTGAGTAAGGGTTCCATTCAATTCTATTAAGTTAAGTTCCTTCTGGTAATGGTGATTCTTAATTCAATTGGCAAGTTTTTAATTTAGCAAAAGTCGATTTTGTATGAATAGTCATAGATAAATATGGATGTTTGTATGTATCCTTCTCTCCAACATTAATGCAGCGTAACAGTTCAAGCTTAATATCCCATGTTGTATAATTAAAAAGAGAAACATTCGCTTTTTACGTCCATGAATTATGCATAAGTGTTCGTTTATACGACCCGTAAATTTTTGTCGCCAAATGGCTCTTCTGTGCTTTTCTGGTTTTCAGCTGAATTCTGTACGTTACGTACTTTTTAGAATACTCGTAATGTTTAATGTGTCACCTGTATCCACAACATCAATTTGATATAATTGTAAAACATGTCTGACAAAATATTTTCAGTCCCATTTAAACGAAATAGCTGATTATTAGAAACATTTCACTTTGCTATTGTAAAATTTTTAAATTAGAATCTTTTCGCAGGGTCGAAATATTTCAAAATACTGAAGCAGGCTTTTTGTGTGAGTTGGTTCTACGGCTTCGACCAGTTTTGTTCTCGCCAGGCGACTACATTTGTAGAAAAGGTACGTTTTAATTTTCTTACTTCAAATTTTACCTCCCAAAAGAGAAAACAAAATAAAAGGAAAACCGTTTCTGGGTGTGTTGTTGAAAGTTTATATATTTTCCTTAGGCGAAGTCGGAAAGGAAATGTACATAGTGAATCGGGGCAAACTCCAGGTGGTTGGCGACAACGGGAAGACTGTACTTGCAACACTCAAGGCTGGTTCTTATTTTGGCGAAATTTCCATTCTGAACATGGGCACGGCAGGTAAACAACTTGGTAAATATCGCCAGGGCCCGAGACGCCACGCCATTATTACACTACTCTGTATTCTTGAAAAGTTTTGAAAAGCAAACGTTTCGAGGAGACGCTGCACTCAGGCCGAGGGAGCGGCCGCGACGCTACCAACAGGTTCTGGGACATCATTGTGACGACTGTTACCGCTGTCGGCTGCGCCTACTTACCCACTAACGTCACTTGACGCCTGACGCGCTATGACGCACCCGACTAGCGCTAACTAGTTCGTGCCAATTGTATTAGGGAATGCTTTAAAATTTAAATTAATTTATAATTACGCATTTTAGATATGATTTCAGTTTTTTTATATGCTCTTAAAATATTCCTTTTCATATTGATACATACTTCAAAAGAAGAGATATTGTTGTGCGGTAAGCTTCACTACTTTTATTTGTTTCAAATCGGACTTCAGTGGCTTCATCTTAGATCCTCATCAAGGATTTGTAGCGTCTTGTGTCATGTGGTTTATTTGCATCTTAGTAACATCTCCTTTGGTTGTATTGAAGGCAGTGTCCCCGATCGCTTTGCATCCTCCCCAATTACCTCATATACTTGGCGTGACTTCTTGGTGCATGATCCCCCAATATTATTAAGTGTCACCTGAGATCTTATTGTCATACCTACTACTGGTTCCCAGAATTCTTTTTCTAACTTCGATATCCTACGCAATCTGACTTGTAAAACTGCTTACATTTTTTTTTTACAGATTTCATATATCTACCGATTTTATTAATATTTAGCATTCGTATGTAAGAGTTTTGTATTTTAAAGCTTTGTCTTGGTAATGGAGCACAATAAGAACCCTAGAGGCTTAGGCTTCTTATAATTTTTTTTTAAGGTCAGTTATTGTTTTTCAAATTGTGAACGTGATGTGACTCCGGATCCATTTACCTACCCTTCGTGTTGTCTAAATTCCAAGGTAGTTTTCAATTCTTTACTAAACGAGCTTAATATTTAGTTCTTGAACCTGTGACTGAACTTCTCTTGTCATGTTTTCCCTGCCACCAATATCGGTTATCCTGGTCTGGTATTTCTTATGACCTGTTCTGTATATGTGTTTGTCGTGTGGAATGAGGGATCAGAACAGCTCATAAGGGGGGCCCGGATGCCAGTTGGCATGGAGTGTGTGGATGACACGTCGACAGGCAACCGCCGGACAGCATCGGTGCGATCTGTGGGTTACTCGGATCTGTTCGTGCTCAGCAAGAAGGACATGTGGGACGTGCTCAAGGAGTATCCCGCTGCCAGGGTGCGCCTCGAGGCGATCGCCGTCAAGAGACTTGAAAAATATAAGAAAGCGCCTCTTGAAAAAGGTACTGCTTGGCTAGTACATTATTCATGATAACGAATGTGCGTCTGATGAAGCTGAATATTTTCCGTATCAATACATTGTTTCCTAAATTGAAGCTTTATTGTTTTTACTGTCATGGTGAAGTATTGCTTCCTGTAACGCCCCTTATCTAGTAATATTTGACATTGACCAAGTTAACGTTTATATTAATAGGTATTCTATTTTACTTATGGCGTATGGAAGCTTATTGGTGATATAATGTGTGGCTGTATTTCAGTGGCCATGGGTCGATGTCAGTCGACGCCCGGGCTGGTGGAGACGAGCGGGCGCGTGCCCATCGAGGACATGAACCTGCCGCCCGGGCCTCTGCTGCCGCCTCCACACCCCTCACACCCGCCTTCCTACCGGGACCAGCTTTATAGGTGCTGTAGTACATTCCAAGTTATTTCCCTCTATCAAAACTCTAACAAAGAAGTACCTTTTAAAACGCGCGTTATGCTGCTTTAGCAAAAATAAAAGTCTGACGTGGGATCCTTGCGGTATTCTCGAGGGCATTGGTTTGGTATTGGGCCTAAGTCTACAATTTTAAGACCATTCAATGTCTTATTACTTGCACCGTATATATTAAAAATAATTTCTTTTCGAACAAAGTGCTCAAGCTTTGAGATGGAAGGTACTTGACAGAGCAAAAGTCATCATCATCGTCTCAGGGTTAATCCCAGGCGCATCCCAAGCTTTACCAGCTTGGAGTCTGGTGTCCGCTTTACCAGTCTAACAGCTGATTTTGGCTAAATTTCGATATTTTACGTGTGCCGTCTGACCTCCACAACCTGAAGGTGATATCGAAGCATTGCAGCTAGTCCAAATGTTGGACTTTTAAGGGCTCCAACAACCCGTAACGACTGCCATTAGATGTGACAGAGCAAAAGTATCTTGTTAAATGACCAGATTGTAATAAATAATATTTAAATTGTTCTGTATATGTCACAGTTCGTCAGTAAGCCCTCTTCGTGTAGCATCGCCGGTCGCGTCGTGTGCGTCAAGTGCGCGCAGCAGCGGCGCGGGCGGCGGCAGTGTGGCCATCGCGCCGCGGGTCATGCTCGACTCGCACGACGCACTCGAGTGCGAGATCAAGCGCCTGCGTGAGCGGCTCTACACCGTCGAAACGGAAAATGCCGCCATGTCTGCTAAGCTTAGTCAGCAGCAGTGGGAGGTGGATCAGAGGTAAGGGCAGTGGTATAGCAAAATTGGCAGTAGTACCTCAACAGGGCTGTTTATTAATCCTTACTAATATTATAAATCGGAAAGTGAGTTGGTTTATTTGTTCCGATTTCACGCCGTAATTACTGAACCACTTGCTTTGAAATTTTTCAGACGTAAAGTTTATAAGTCCGGATTAAATAATAGGGAACTTTTTATACCGGATTGATATTCCCGAGGGAAAACAAAAATATTATTAGCTTCAGTTCGGTGATAGATGGCGCTGTGTTTCGTTTAAAACAAAATAATATATTGCAAATGAACTTGCTACTAGCACCTAGATGATACGATAATAAATCCCCGAAAATTAGGAATTTAAAAATACGATAAAACCGAATTCCACGTGGGCGAAAAGCTAGCTTTAAAATAATTGTGTGTTCAGGCTGCAAGAGATAGAGATGCAGATCTGCGGTGGTAGCTCGGTGAGCTCCTTGGAGGAGAACGAGCGGAACCGCGAGAGCATCATTTAACAGCGCGCCTCACCCGAGCGAGCGCGCTTGCTGCCCATGCAGACGTTGCACCTCGCCGCCGTCTACTGATAAACTGACCAATGTACATCCCAAAACCCTTACCCCCACCCCACCCGCCTCCTCTTGTGACCTTGTGAACTTCGAAAGTACGATGAATTAGTGTTTTTATGAATAAATATTATTAAATACGAATTAACTTTATCAAATTTATATATACGTAGTATATACGACTCGCTAATATTTGACGAGTGTCGTGGAGTGAGATTTTGCCGAGACAATATTATCTTAAATATCGTTTAGGTATCGAGGTGTAAGAGTGCGTGAAGTGCGTGCCCGCGGTTTGTACTTTTCCGTTGTGTTGCTGCGTCCTGACTCCTGACTTCTGTTCCTTCACTAGTGACCGTTGTAAGCTCTGTGTAATGAACTGTCTCTATACGATCTAACCACTGAGTTTCTCTCTTGATTCATGTCCAATATCGTGATTCTGTCTGTTTCCGCAATGCTATCTAGTAATGGCGAAATGTTTTCCTTGTAGAGTTCGGAAGTTTGTGTACAATGTTATTGTGTATCGTATAATCAATAACTGATACTGTGTGCCAAATTAAGGCCAATGTGAATGTGCTATGGATAAGATTTTTGTGTTAACTCATAAATAGAAAATGTAATGGATGGTTTCTTATCCATTAAATTTGAGCTTTAATTATTATAAAAATCCAGGAAGACTTGATCATTGACCCATTTTAAGTGTTATGTTTCAATTAACCTGATCTTTGATATATCGTAACAGTCTAGTGAATAGTTCATTCGTCACTACATTTGGTATAATCTATGTATATTCGCGGAATAATATTATTACATTCTGAAACAGTTTTGTCAGTTTTAAGAACATAAAACGACCATAGTATGTTGTAATTTGTTATATAAAATGGATTTAATACCTATGAAATAAGAGAAGTAGCTTATAACTGGTGATAACACTAGTTTTGGTAATAAGATCAAATAAATAAGATCAATACTGCCAAATAAGATTTAAGTAGATACAAAGTTTTAATGTAATGATATTGACAATCGACTTACCATGTTTTGTACTTGTATTCTTTCTATTAACCGTATTGTGTTAAGATGACGTCGGTATGTAACACGGTGTGTCTACATAAATGAATTTGATTGATAAAGCGTATATATTAATAATTATTATGTATTTCACTAATTATTTTATATATGTATTTTGAAATAGACCAGTACACAGTATTGAGTGGTACCAAAAATATGAGAACAAAGTAACTTAACTCAGCTCGAAGTAAATTTGTAAATAATTATTGTAATATCTATGTATGATACGTGTTTGTAAGCTGTTTTCATTGATAATTTGTTTGGAAGCAAAAGTTGCCCGAAGTGTATTGTTGAAAGTAAGGAGCGTGGCGTTGTTGTAGGCTCTCTGTTTGTATTCAGTACGGTACACACACGCGCTCGTGCCGTGCTCGTGCCTTGCTCGTGCTGTACTGGAGCCGTGCTCGTGCCGTGCTTGTGCCGTGCTCGTGCTCGTCTCACTTACGTGTAACACTTGGTAAGATGAACTACAGGTTCGTCTTGTGATGTTCAGTTCATGCGTCGATCACTTATTAGTTAGTTCGAATCGTACTGTTTATTTCCTAAACGCCCGAAGAATATAATAGATAGGCGATAAAATTTTTAAACTGTAAATAAAATATTTATTTATTGTTATTATATTCCATAAATTTTTCTTCTTACATATTTCTCGATTATAAAATGGTAAGAGAGATGCATTATGCAATTGAATACTTATATTTAACGAAAAACGAAAGTGCTTTTTATCATAATAACTAGTAGATTTATGAGTGTCCTGTGAGATCTGCTGGCGGGCGGCACGGCCCGCTCGCGACACCAGCTCGAACCGATTAATTTTGTAATAATTATTATAAGTACTAATTCTTTACCTTCACACGAAGCAGACATGTTCTAATACGGTGACCGTATTATTTGTATGGAAATCGAAACGCGGTTCAGTAGTTTTGCAGTAACCAGGCTTGTGCATCTTAAATTGGAAATTCAATTATGTATCGCACATGATTCATTTTATTGTTAATAAAAAGATTATAATAATACGATTCATGCCTTTTATTTCTCACAAACCCAGATATATTTATGGATCCCCGCATTCCAAATACAGAGCCGAAGGAGAGAAGCCATTCAAGCCATCCACACGAGTGTTTATTGGTAAGGTAAAGATTTGTATTAAATTAAATGAGGAAGCGCATGCTCCGAAAGCTAAAACACGTCGTAAAATACTTATACAGAAGGGGAAAAAGCAGTAGAGGTACAAAACAAAACGTTGGACGTAAACGGTAAAAGGACGGCGTGAAAAGGATTAACATATCACGATTAAATAGGGTTATAGGCACTGACACTTGCAGAAAGGGAAGTGGGAAATATTTCAAAACTTTGATTAAAGATTTATAGCATTTGAATAGGTAGATAGATATTTTACTGTAGATCTCGCAGCGGCTGGTGATCCATATGCTTTGTCTGCCTAACAAAGGATATACATAGATGATATTATGTAGGCACGTTTGTTTGAATAAAATTTGGTATACCCGTGACCTTTGAACGAACAGATAACGGCGATGCTGGTCTGAATATTGAACAATGAAATATAGGCTAATCTAAGTTGGTAAGCCTTGCTTATGTTACACAATTCATATTCGAGGTAAGTTTTCATGACTACACTAATAGTTTCTACAATTAAAGTTCATTCCCTTAATGAAACTGCTGTCAATAGCTACAAACCTTCAATCTAAGTTACCTACATACATAATCTAATAGGCTTTAAAGAAAACAAAGCATTACAAAAGAAACTATCGTAAAATTACGACGCATTCGAAAAATGTAAATAAATTTATGGAAAAATAACTTTAACTTCTACACAATAGAGTTCAGTTTACTCTACAACTTCAAACATTTTTATGGCTTTTCAGCAGTGCTGTCACTTTGAAATCATCTTAATGGGCATGGCAATAAAATTGTTATTTGCTTAATGTGAAATAGCGTAGGGGTGTGCAGAACGGCGCATTTTTACTAATACATGCGATACGCATTTGTTCCTAAAATATTCTTTAAAAAAAAAAAAAAAAAACGAACGAACGTATTGAAAACGGTGAGACATTTTACAGTAATGAGCTGCTTACTCGTAGTCCAAAGAGTTAGAGACGGACAAAAAAAAATAAGCAAGCAAGCAAACAAACAAACAAACAAACAAGCAAGCAAACATACAAGTGAAGCTAATAAAAAGCATGTAAAAACATTTCAACTTCGATCTAAAGACAACGCAAGAGTTATTGTAAGTATCATCTGAATTACATATTAATGCAGCTTTCGCAAGCATTCTCTCTGTAGATGAAAGAACTATATGTGAATCTACACATATCTACAGACGGGAAGCTATTCAATAGGAAGAAATACTCCTGAAGGCCGGGCCAGACTGTTTTAAACAAGCTTCCAACAGGGGTCACCTTGGTGGGAGGTTTGTGGAGCCCACGGTTGGTGTTTGCGTCCACACTGTTTACAACAAGGCTCTCACCTCAGTTTGTTGTCGATTCTTTGTTTGGAAGCACGCGTTGCGATATGGCTCCTTATTTAACTAAACTTCAAAAAGTTGGCGTGGCATTAGCACTTGTGTGCGCAAGTGAGGAGAAAAAAGATAAAAACTTTTTTACAAAAAAACAACCGACTTCCAAAAACCACTACAAAGTGAAAAATAACTAATTTCGGAAGTCGGTGTCTTTGGTTTTGTATATTCGTTTTTTGACACCGACTTCCGAAATTAGTTATTTTTCACTTTGTAGTGGTTTTTGGAAGTCGGTTGTTTTTTTGTAAAAAAGATTTTATTTTACACTTTTTAGTTGTTAAAAGTACTATGTATTCAGTTGCATCCGTTCAGACTGGAAGCTGACGCAAATATAGTTGGGAAACGACGTAATTTTGTTTACTTTATTTTTTACCCGTAAGTATTCCCTCAACTGCCTATGGTCTTCATCATCAAATTTACTGCAGACCATTATTTTAACCCAATGGGTGCAAAGGTCTCATCAATATAAATGAATGAAGTCCAACCACAAAGTAGCTACTGTAAACCGTTGAGGAGTTCCCGGAACTGGCCTTTGTCTTCATCATCAGAGCTTTTATGACAGTCACAACCCATCTAGGTGTAAAGTTCTTATCAATACAAATTAATCGAGCCCAAACACAAGGTAGCTGCTGTGAATTGTTGAGGAGTTCCTTCGACTGTCTCCCGGCTCCATCATCAGATCTACTCCAGACCTTTATTAAATTGTAGTGCTTTATAATACTTAATGAAAATGATAAGAAATGCACTAGTCGCCCCTGCAACTTTTGAAAGTTCCCCTTGTTTTTTCTGGTCTTCCACCATCAAACCCTGATATCCTTATCATGGGACCACCTTGGGAACGTCTTCTTTCCAACAGAAAAAGATTTATCATAATCGGTTCATAAACGATGAAGTTATGCGCGAACAAACATAAAAAAAAGCATATATACGGTCGAATTGAGTAACCTCCTCCTTTTTGAAGTCGGTTAAAAAGAATTTGGATGAAGCGTTGGCTTAAGGAAAGAATGAAACTTAGTCATCTAAATTTAGTGAATCTACTTGATTTTGGTGACCTGCGCAACTTTCTCAGAATGGAAAAGGAAACATTCTATGAGTTATTAGAAATGGTGAGGCCATTTATAACTAAAAAAAATACGCATCTGAGGAAGGCTGTTTCTGCTGAAGAAAGACTATTAGTCACTCTCAGATACCTAGCCTCTGGATCATGTTATAGAGATCTGAGATACAGCTCTATAATATCACATGAACTATTATCGGAAATCATTCCTGAAACTTGTTGGGCAAACAAAGTTTTAAAAGAAACAATAAAGGCAAGTTTAAAAAAAATATTTATTTTCTGAAAATCAACATTTCCTTCAAAATTTTACCAGCCGGACCCTCTGCATACATTACTACCTGATTATCAATTACGTTTATTGGCGAAGTCGTTGGTTTTGTGGAGGGCGTAGTAGTTTGTTCCGAGAATTGTGAGGAATAGTGTACGGGTGATTGCTGAGGGTGTTGGGTACCGGGCGATTGAGGTGGAGGTAATTGAATATGAGGCGAGTTTGGGGAAGGCAAAACATTCGGTTCAGTTATTTGGGAAGAATGTTGTAAAGGTGACTGCTGAGGATATTGCGAAAGAGAACGAGGTGGCTGTTCAATGTTAACAGAGTTGTTTGAGGAGGAGGAAGCACTTGATGGAGTTATTTGGGTAGTATGTGGTGTCTGGATATGAGACGAGGAAGGGAGGGATTGGATTTGAAAAGGGAAACCTACCGTAGGTGAATACACCATTCTCCTAGTCTGTGGTGAAATTGATGAAAATGTACAATGATCTGTTTATCCTTTTTCCCGCATAGACGCCATTTTAGCCGACTCAGTTCGTAATACGTGCGCGCGTAACGTGCGGACGCAACGATTGCTGCTGCGCAACTGACCCTGTGTGGTTTACAACATGCGTTTACACTGTGGAATACGTGTTTACAACGGCGAATAGCACACGCGGTTGGCAACGCGCGCCCGTCCACAGAGGTTGTTGAAGGTCAAACGAATTTTTGTTGCAAACAAGTGTTTACACTGTTGTAAACCGCCGGTGGAGATCGATGTGGAGGGTTTGTTTACAACAGTCTGGCCGGGGTTCCACCAAGGTGACCCCTGTTGGAAGCTTGTTTAAAACAGTCTGGCCCGGCCTTAACGCGCAATCTACTGCGTTTCCGAGCGCTTGTTCATGTACTTTTATTTACCAACCCGTATTTAAGACGGGTCGAATAACTTTTTGTTATAAACTCTGAAAGTTTTCTTGTTGTTGTTTTATTAACTGTCAACTGTTTTAACGTGGTTATAAGTATTTTTATGAGAGGAAGTAAAAAGGTTCCCACTTTAACGGCTGCTTTGACGAGATTTTTCTAGTAGCTTTTCAGTTCTAAAAAATATTTTACATTAAAAGAAGCCTTGAAGAGTTGATATTATTTCTAACTGGATTCCTACAAATTCTTTATACGGGACAATTTGTTTAACAAGTTGGACAAACTTAAGTAGATAGTTACGACAAGCAAACAAATCTCACTTACTAGGTATTTATATTATAAAGATAAAAAAAAACAAAACCTGAAAGGACACTTTAATTAAACCAGGAATGGTGCCGATTGTTATGTTCATAGACAAGGATAGAAAAGGAAAATGAAAGTTTAGTCTTGTCAAATTAAGATATTCAATTCAATAGACAGTTAACGCGCGATTAAAAATATGGCGTCCAAAAATACGTCAGACGCCGACTGATTAGACAGGATTAATATTTATCTTCTGTCCTTTTCTTAATGAAATGGAAAGAAAAGTTGCACTGAACTTTTTCTTTTTTTTTCTTGGCTCCGCACGGTTTGTGCATTTAGCCAATGTCACATATTGGAATTGTTAGGAACTATTTAATTATTTCTTTCTTCTTTGGCTTCGCATAGTTTGTGCATTTAGCCAATGTCACGTATAACTCGCCGCTCTGTGACGTAAATCGTTCGGTACCGTTTGTAAAAAAAGAGAATCATGTTAAAAATATAAATTAAATTTTTTTTTAATGTTAATAAAAGATCGTTTTGATGATAAAGCGACATAATACTAGGTCATTTTACTCATGTAGTTTTGCAATTAAATTGATAGATATGGACTGCATTCCAGCGAGGTGCACAGTTACTCGCGCGATTTATAATGCATTTTCATTCATGTCGAAAAAGACGGCCGCGTGAACCGTCTACAAGGGAGGTTTGAGGCCATGTCATGATGAGGCCACTGTGCTGCGATATCTCACTGTTCTTTATGAATTATTTACTGAATGCACTTTTTACTACATACATCACGCACTTTTATTTATTAAACAACAATATAAATAAGTTAAAAGCTCCAATAGACCATACTAAACAAATACATTTTCATCTTGAATAATATTGTAGAACTGCATAGTATAAGAGATTGATCGCCAATATTTGTATTTGATCAAATTTCAGACGCTCCAATATTCTCTAAGCGTCAACGTAAACAAAGGACAGTAAAAACAAACTTTACTAGATTAAGATCTCAGTACTGGAACTACATAGGCGTAGGTATTGTATAGACGTAACACTGGACATATTTTATACATAGAGACAATTAACTTGAA
The DNA here is from genome assembly GCA_017933935.1 of Sesamia nonagrioides. Lineage (NCBI taxonomy): Eukaryota > Metazoa > Arthropoda > Insecta > Lepidoptera > Noctuidae > Sesamia > Sesamia nonagrioides. The sequence continues at coordinate 842,972 of JADWQK010001454.1, read as the reverse complement.
TAGAAGAAATATTATTATTGAAAGGGACTTAAATCAAATTTATAATTGGCAGGATTTTACTATACCTACTTATTTTAATTTATACAAACGGCTGTGAAATCACGCCGCTGGTTGATCGAAAGAGTTACCGTGGCTCCGGGAGCATAGGTAAGTGAAGGAACACGGGTAGGTTTTAGTCAGTAAAAGTCTGACACGCCATTCTACTCCGCCCAGTGCGGTACCAAATTACTTCTCTCTTTATGATATTATTTCCCATCCAAAAAAACAGAGTGTGACATTAGTAATTAATTGGATATAAGTTTATATAGAAAGGTATAATTCCACGTTTCTAATATTAATCTTACATTGGGCCTCATACGAAGGCTCAGAGTCACACAAAGGGCGATGGAAAGAGCTCGGAGTTTCTTTGCGTGATCGAATCAGAAATGAAGAGACCCGCAGAAGAACCAACGTCACCGACATAGCTCTTCGAGTCATTAAAATTAAGTGGCAATGGGCAGGGCACATAGCTCGTAGAACCGATGGCCGATGGGGTAGTAAGCTTCTGGAGTGGCGGCCACGTACCGAAAGACGCAGCGTAGGGAGGCCCCCAATAAGGTGAACCGATGACCTGGTGAACGTCGCGGAAAGCTGATGGATGCGGGCAGCACAAGACCGGTCATTGTGGAAAGCCTTGGGGAGGCCTTTGTTCAGCAGTGGACCTCTATATGCTGAAAAAGAAGAATATTAAGCTTGCAAGTACAGCAGCAATCAGCAACTTATTATGTTTAGGTTTTACAAATTACAAAAAAAAAAAATGCTATGAATCCTCCACTGCATATCCAGCAGTATACAAATAACGCAATTGCTGTAAATACAACAGCCAAAATATTGTTGAAAACATTGCAGAGGCACATTAATTACTAAATTCCTGCAGAGTCTTACAGTTAATTGGTGATTCCGTGCCTCGTACAGGAATATGTCTCTTGGAGCTTCTTTAATCCCGTGCTTGGTTGTTAAGGAATATCATTCGTCTGCATTACTTCCATACGGTTGCGCTTAAATCTGAACCGCAGAGCCTGCACTGTGCAGACACCCTTGCCACATATTTAAAGATATTTGCAGCACTCGGCTTTTTGTGCAATTATAGCGCTCTATAAAATTAGTTTTTTTTTAAAAAAAAGGTAAAATGCTTAACTGACAAAACGTAGACTACGTCGCGGCGGAGATTTTTTTTTTGTTATTTTCCTTATGGAGAAATAGGCCTCAAGAGTTACGGTTAGCAACAAATATACTTTTTGGCGTTTTATAATAGAAGCTAAGAGTTAAAGACGAGAGAAAGAGAAAGAATGATAGTTCTGTTTTTTAATTAAATGTCACTTCGTTTTCGATTTTAAGAAAATATTTTGCTCAGTAATTAAGAATTCGAAAACAAAAGTGTTAATTGGCCTTTGTTGCTGACTGTATTTATTAACATAGCCTGTGTTGGAAAGGTTTGAAGCTAAAATTGGCAAGAAATTAATTGCTATTACGGAAACTGTATTTCTATGAATTACTTAAAATCCAGGATTACAATGGGGCGCAATATACATATATTTCAGTGCATGTGTATGCAGTAAGAAAAATAAGGCTGTTGACAAATTTAGCCACGGCTAGGCTAGGTTATATACAATGCTATGCTTATTTCCACATTATTATGTCTTATGGTATTCTGTTGTAGGAGTCGGCAGTTGATGTAGACTCAATGTGCATTTTACAAACGAGGGCATACCGCGCTATTTATAAAATGGGTCCTCAAAGCAACAAATTCAAAACAAAAATGTTATACTACATACCTAAGTCGGTTTTATGTTTATACTAGACTTTAAGATTTTATCTGGTGGGTGGTAACTACCTAGTCTACACCAACATCCGTCGTGTTGATTTTAGATCTGTAGACCATTTTTATTTTATCTAGTACCTCGTACTTGTGAAAGAAGCCTCCTCTCTCTCTGTACTCCCGTATTCTTTGTGAAGTGAAAAATATTGTAAAAACTAACTAAAATATTTTTAAAGAATAACCGAGAACATTATTGCCGCCTTTCTTGCTCTATAGGAAACGAAAAATTGGAACCGTGCACCTAGTTTCTATCGTTTTATAAGTGCCCATTTTGGTTTATGTGCAATAAAATATTTTGATTTTGATTTCCCTGGGGTTAGCGTCTAAGTGTGGAAAATATTGAATGGGAAAAATTAACTAAAAGAAAATAAAATGACCCATGGGAATCACCTTCAAAACGTGTTAATTTTATGTTAAAACATGATGCTGCTTAAAAAATAAAAGAAATTGCTTATAAATACCTAATCACCGTACAGCATAAGAAAGATATTCTTTCAAACAATTCTTATTTTTATTCTCTTTGTTAGGCTTAGTTTTGTGGATCTTATACCGACTAAATCTAATTCTAAACTCACTTCGAAATCCATCAATATTATACGATAGACAATAAAAAGTCAGTAACATGGTGGCCGGCGACGAGGGCTAAGCCTCTAAAGAGCAGTATCCATAACTTCATACGATGCCATTATTCACCTATTGAACGTGATTGCAACCCAATCTAGTTTGTTTCTTTACTTGTCCTCAACCCTGTTGGCACTAAACCAGTTGAAATAGGACCTTCCGGTTCGGCTAATGTGAATTTACGATATGGCGATAAGTAATCTTTTGAAGTCAGGCAAATTCTAACAGGCTTTAAAATACAGTAGGTATTCATAATATACAATATGTAACGAAAATCCTGTCCTTTTGTTTTCACATAAGCGCTAAATATTCACACATACAAACTTACACTCACTCCATCATAATTCACTACACCACAAACACTTCCTAAACATAATTAACATCACTTACTCTTACTACATATAATTTCACTCTTCACCGTCTCACTCTCATATTTTTAAAGTTCACAAGGTCAACATTCAAGAACTAGCTAGTCCACTGGCACATCTGCCAAAACTGCATTATATAGCATACCCTATAGCAGGACACTGCCCCGTAGGATACAGGCCTAGCCTTATTTTTTTTTCTGGGTGGAAATCCTCATAGGATGTCCGCCGCCCTAGGGTGGGCGACGAGGTCTGTCAGACTTTTACTGACTAAAACCACCCCGGTGTCTCTTCTATCACGAGTGCGCGTGGGGCCGCGGGAGTCTAAATTCTTCCGCAGCCCCACACTCTCGTGCTGGCCCGGTCTGTCCGGGCCTCGTCTCCGGCACGGGGTAGTGGGGTGTTAAGCTACCCCGTGCATCGCCTCAGAGGCGCGCGCTGCCACTCGCGCGCGCCTCCGCCACGGGGTCCATCGAATAGGCGGCGGGGACTTCCCCATGTCCCTCGCCCCTGGACCCATTCATGGGGGGCGGAAGAGGGCGTTATCCGCCCTTCTTCGGAGCCCGGTGCGTCTTCTGCGGCCCGGGAAGGGAGTTGAGATCTCCCTCTCCCGTTCCGCAGCTTCCTTCTGCGACATCACGTCCTCGCAGAAGGATACCACCGCGTCCCACGATTCTGCGTTGCCGGCCATCCTCCGCACTACTGCCGGCAGCGTCAGGTCGCCTCCTACTTCATTTGTGAGGACACGGCGCTGCTCCTCCCAAGCTATACACTCGGAGAGCGTGTGCTGCGCCGTGTCCCCCCCGCATTGGACGCAGTGGTGGCACCGAGCGTCCGGCTCCCTGCCTAGGCGACACAGGTACTTGCCGAAGCAGCCGTGCCCCGACAGCACCTGCGTCACCCTGAACGACAGGGAGCCGTGCCTTCTCCCGAGCCAGTCGTCGAGTACTGGCCGGATCGCTTTGACGGTAGTGAGGCATAAGCCTCTGCCGCCAGTCCGCCACCAGGACCTGACGGAGCTCGCCTCGGCGCAGCTCGATCTGCCGCTGCGCCGGACTGGAGCCCCGTATCCGCTCTTCCTCGCGCCATCGGTATAATGACGCGAGTACTTTCGCCTCTAGGTCCCAGGGCGGGGATCCGGCCAGGACGCAATACAGGCCTAGCCTAGTTTAAGGGACAGGGATAAACCTATTGACCTATTGTAATGCAATGTCAGCGACGGCGGAGCGGTAGGGTCGACAGCATCTTGGTGTGGTGGTACGAGTTCCTTTTCATAGGTGAGTTTTGAATTAAAGCACGACGTGTAGATGTACCCTCCAATCTTCACAATAACAATTTGAGTAGGCAAACCGACAGTTTCGGTTAGGAGAAGTGCCTTGGTCCGCGTTTCGATGCAAAGTGACCGTTCGACGAACCCCACTTTCCAAAGCGGCTCTGTGTACCACCATCACAAAATAACGGCACAAGCGTTTGCCCCTCTACTACGTAAATCAAATGAACAATTTTTCTTCAAATAATTTCGATGATCCACGACACGGCCAGCCTGACGAGTTGCACGTCCTCGTGCATCTTCATCATCCTAGCGCTAATCCCAGTCGCATCCGAAGATCCCTCAGCTCCGGAGTCCGGGGTCCACTTCACCAGTCCAACTGCCGATTCCGGCCAAACTTCGACATTTTCCGTTTTACGTCCTTGTGCATGTCCATAACAAATAAAAAACACAGAAAACTGACTTTGAAGCATTTTTGAGAACTCCGCCAACCTGACCGTAAAGTTTAATTACAATGACTATTAGAACACCAAACAAACTTAATCATTTTAACAACTACAGACTACTACTACACAGACTAGTCCATGCAGTGCGACCATATCTACCAGTGTCCCCGCCACATAATTAGCTGCCTATCGCCCCCTGAACAACTCCTCACTGAGTTGCAGTTACGACTACAGACTAGTGCACGCAGTGCGACCATATCAAGTAGAGCCCCGCCACACCACTAGCTGTCCATTGCGCTCTTGAAAACCCCTCACTGGGTTGCAGTTACGACTACAGACTAGTACGTTCAGTGCGACCAAATACATGATATGTGTTCAATTTGCTGGTGGAGGCACCCTCCTCACCATCTTCTACATTACGCAAGTCTAACTCAGCAAGTACGTCACTTGGAGGAATCTTTTGTACGGGATCGTGGGCGTACTTATAAGTTCTGTCCCCAATCAGCGATTTCAATATGTAACGATACCCATCAAGTAATACTACGATTTTTCGTAAATAGCACTCATTTCTATGTTCGTTGCCGCATGCTCTCTTGTCTTGTTATTGTCTATTTCTGGTTCAGTATCATCGAAAGTTACGAGATTTTATGATCTAGCCACACGGCCTGTCAGAAGTTCAAGTGAGCTCGTAACTACATGCCACAATGAACTTTAGTTTCGAAATATTCAGAGACAAATCAAACATTATAATTTTAATATCCTTTTACAATTTCTCGGGTAGTACAAGAAATAAATTTTTCAAATAACTCTTATTATCACGTCGCAAAGAAATGGTTCAGTATACAACGCTGGCACTACCCATACCCTTATACGTACTATCGCGTGTGTACGTACACGTAAAATAGTACGACTCACCGGATTGTTGCAATTACCCGTATATGGTATACTTGGAATCCGTCAACTGTTGCACCAGGCACCTGGGGACTCTAGGTCGACCTCCGACGGAGTGATCCCCGACGATGAGGCTGATAGTCTCGATCAACTGCATCACACTCCGCTGCTGGATCTCCAACACTGCATCAGCGAGGCTCAGATCCCAATTTCCAACACTGCGCCAGCGAGGCTCTAATCCCGATTTCCAACACTGCGCCCGCGAGGCTCTGATCCCACTTCTGATGTAGGGGAAAACCGTCAGGAAGGCGAGGCCGAAGTTGCCGGATATTTGAGTTGTCTTCTCATCCGCATGAGCATTCATCGTGAGCGGTATTTCAAGAAACGTTGAAAAATAACTATAGTGTGATGTTCGATTCTTATTATTTTAACAATACAGATACTTAGATCACTTTAATATTAAGGGATTACAATTACAATCTCAGATTAAAACAGATAAGAGCCAATAGGTTGAAGCGGGTGCTTCTACGTCGGTAGCTGTCAATGATCTGACAGTCGCCACCCCTTCAAATCACGCCTACTACTCTATTCGGGGTTACCCGCTCATCATAAAAATCATAATTTATCCAAATACCGACAGATTAATCGACTTCAAAAAATAGTAGAGTAATATTTACGGTCAATTGATAATGATACGATAAAACAGATCACAATATTCAAAATTATTGTTTATTTTATTTTTATTTGTATCAATTGTCCGTAAATTACTCTACTTTTTTTTTAAGTAATCTGTCGGTATTCGGATCAATTATGATTTTTAAACGCCAACCCGCATTGAGCAAACATGCTTAATACGCTCAATCCTTCTCTGTATGAGAGAAGACCTGTGTGCAGCAGTGGGATGATAAAAAGGTTGATGATGATGATGATTTTTTTTAAGAGACCGGGTAACATCTGACTGGAGTTGCGTTTGCCATAGCGAACGACCGTTAGCGTGGGCAGTCTTTTCCCAATCTGCGATCGAGTGTGTTGGTAATACTCAAACCCTGTGGCTCTTATCTGTTTTAATCTGAGATTTTCATTGTAATCCCTTAATATTAAATTGATCTAAATGTCTGTACAGTTAAAATAATAAGAATCGAACATCACACTATTTAGTTATTGTTCAAAGTTTCGCCCACGATGGATGCTCATGGAATGAGAAGACACCTCAACTAACTGGAACTTCGTTCCCTCTTTCTGACGTTCCCCGTTATATATATAATGATAACTATAAAACATAACTGCCACACTGTCATTATATAGCGTACCTATACTATACAATATGTTAAGAAAACCCTGTCCGACCCGTAAGGATAATAAAGGTTAGGTAAACACATGACCAAATAAAATATGAAATTTTACATAATCATCATAGTAACAATACTAGTGAATTTTGAAATAACCTCTTTTTCCTGCGAATTAATTCCAACTTCCCCAAAGTTTGGTAATTTTTAAAAAGTGACAACATTATTTTTGACGGTATAATTCTGAGCGAATAGCGATGCGGCCGCGTGCCGCGTGCCCTGCCCCTCTTTGACCGCGCCTGTATGGCATACTGCACATGTTTTAAGTTGCCTCTTTTTGCGAAATATTATTAATTTTTTTAGGGAGGTTTTTTTTAGAGTAGCGCGGCTTTGTAGGCATTAGTAGAATCAGTTATCGCTACCTAACAATACCTTCACGGATCGGACAGGGTTTTCTTTACATATTGTATAAAAATAGTATACCTATACCATAGCCCGGCACTGCCCCCTAAGATCAGTATCTTCACTCACTACATCACTAAAAAGGCACTGGCCTAGCCTTTAATGGACATGGTTAAGCCTATTATAGCAATATTAATGTACTTACTACGCAAAAATTTTAAAATGTTTTATTGTCCCAATTTTTATTTGTACAATATATTGTGGAAAATATTGAATGGTTAAAATTAACGTTACTAAAATAATATAAAATGGCCCATGGACCATTTGTATTTTAATTTGTTATTAGTTTTAATTAGGGTAGGTAATAATTTGTTTTATAAGTTTGTAATATAAACATGTCAGAATCTCGGATTAATTATGCACACAATAAGGGCTCTAAATTAATTACTGTAATAAATAAACGTGGATGATTGAATACCGTATCGGCCAAAATATTTAAATCATCCTTTCAATTAATTTAGCGATGAACGACTTCTGAATGAAATCACGCTGCACATATCTTGTGATGTCTATGTATGTTATTCCTTACAACGCTTACCTAACCTACTAGTACGCCTATGAAAATAAGAATAAAATTGCTGCCAAACACGGTAAGGTATCGGTTTTGATACAATTGTTTCCATGTTTCATTTGAATGAATCTCTCAGAGAAGCTTTGTCTAGATCAATCGTTCTCAAATAAAATCACAAGAGCGCCAACAGTGAATAGCTAACTTGAAACAAATAAATCATTTTGCGTCGTGCTAAAGGAGTAGTTGTTTTCGAAAACAATTTGCATTTGTTTTGAATTAATTTCCTTAATACCGCAATTAAATTGGTAGTGTTCAGGCAGTACCCACTGTTTTCCTAGCGGGCGCGGTGTAATCACCGTGCTGGTGGTTTTATTTCACTTGCCGCCATTGAAAAACCATTAAAATTTTAATTCTCCCAGCGGTAGGGAAAGAGCGAAAATGCCGTAATAAAGCAGTAAAAAGTCCTTGCTAAAACAAAATTACTTAGAGCTACACTTGGTTGGCTAGAACGAATTCTTTTGTAAATATTGATTGTTTGCCATACGATTTATGTATATGTAACCAAGTACGTTGCCAGCTCTACATTTTCGGGGCTACCTACTGGCGTGTAATAGGGATAAACATGTACAACTTTCATGTTTAATTTGTCAGTCGGTTTTTCTCTGTAAGTAATTTAGGACCCTTATTAATGAAACACTCTCAGGTCGGCCCTTTTTGGATTGAATACCTCTTGATATGCTGATTTGATTAAAAACACATCATGGGTGGACATAAATAAGATGATATTTTAATTTTTATCATTGCCACCACTTAGAATAAAATAAATTTTTATAATTTCTCGGTAAATATAAAAGTTAGCCTAGCAAAACAACACGTGCTTATCAAGTGTGCTATCAAACGCTTACGGGTAAAATTAATTAGATTAATTATGATAGTATTGTAACTATTTCACTGAACATTATAATGTCGGCGTAGTTTTCGATAGAGATCGAGTAAGTCTTTACAGTGAAAATCGATTCGTTTTCAAAAGCACTCGACAGGAGCGTAATCGAATCGAGTACGGTGTGTTCGCATTTGATGATTTTATGAACCAAGAGTTAGTATTAATCGCTTTTACGGCGCAAAGCTGTCAAGAGCACGATTTGCTTTGAATTTCCTATGATGGAGAATAAAACATTTTCGTTATGAATAGCCGTTCTTAGGGTTCTGCGAGAAAAGAGGAATTAATAACCCCATCTCTCTGTTGGAGAAATAGCTACCTACCTAATTCATGTTAATTTTATTATGTATTATATGTAAATAAGTATGACAGTAAAGTACCATACCTGACCAAGTTATTAGTATAGTGGGTCTAGATACATAACATACATAAATCAGCCTATATTGTTCCCACTGTTGGGACACAGGCCTCCTCTCGATGAGGAGGAGGCTGCATTCCACCAAGCAGGCCCAGTGCGGGTTGGCAGATGTCACATGTCTTCGAAGTTTTTGGTTTTCTCACGACGTTTTCCTTCACCGTTTTGAGAGCAGTGGTAATGAAATAATTTACACAACGTAAAGCGCCTAATAGTCGTGGTGGCCTAGTGGTTAAAACACCAGCCTCTCAAGTATGAGTCCGCGGGTTCGATTCCAGGTCAGGCAAGTACCAATGTAACTTTTCTAAAGTTATATGTACTTTCTAAGTATATCTTGGACACCAATGACTGAAGGTGAAGCAAAACGTCTTGAGGAAACCTGGACTTTATAAGTCTGAAATCGCCAACCCGCATTGAGCAAGCGTGGTGATTACGCTCAATCCTTCTCTGTATGAGAGGAAACCTGTGCCCAGCAGTGGGACGATAAAAGGTTGATGATGATGATGAAAGCGCCTAACGGGGCTCAAACCTTCGACCTACAACTTGTAAGTCACGGCCGATACCACTAGGCTACTACTGCTCATCCTAGCCATCCATCTCTTGCTTATTCTTCAACCTATAGAGGTCTACAGCTGGACAAAGGCCTCCCCTAAGGCTCTCCATGATGTCCGTTCTTGTACTACCCCAGGACCGAACCCTGTGGAACACCGCATGATGTTTCTCAACGGTTCCACGCTGCTTGGCGACCGGGATAGATGACGGCCCTGTCCGTCAAATAGACCTCGACCACTCGACAGAAACAGGTTAGTGATACCGGAATGCCTTCCTGATGCAACTCCAGGGTAGGGTGTTAAAGGCGTTGGCGATATCTAGAGACACCACCAAGACAACACCACCACGGGCCACATGATCCCCTGTAGTGAGGGCTCGCACGCGAATGAAGGCGTCCACCGTAAAGCGCCCCCTGCGGAAGTCAAACTGGCTCTCAGCCAAATTTAGCACCGCTCGGCTGAGTCGCCCGACGAGGCGGTCTAAATGACTCTTTCAAAGAGCTTGCCCACCTCATCTAGTAGCAAGATGGGCCGGTAAGCGGACGGAGAGTCCGCAGGGCACCCTGGTTTCTTTATGAGGACCAGTTTCCTTGTCTTCCAGCGAAGTGGGAATTGGCCCCTCTCAAAACATGCGCTTAGTAGCCCTCTTAGTCGAGGCCCGAGAGCCCCTAAGGCTAGATCCCAAGCTTTTCCAGGCAAGCCGTCGGGTCCTGAGGCGCTATTTTTGGCATATTTTTTTTTAAGATGGTCCGGAGAATCTTCGTCAGTGGGGGAGTCCATGGGCGGAATTTATGCCGCACCATTTTATCGGGGCATCCCCACGGGTTTCTGTTCAGTCCCCAGTAACTCCTCACAGGCCAGCCCTTTGGCCCGCTGAATCTCCGCTCCGAGGGTTGCCTCTATCATCGGTAACTTGCCGGTGATTTACTAACAACACCTAGATATGTTGCATCCGTGAGTAAGGATTTAAACGCAAATGCGACCTAGTATTTTGGTTAATTTTACTATTACTACCGCATAGTTCGCGCCTTTATTTAGATTAATGTATTTTTGTTTACATATTTCATTTTTATATTATTACAATTATAGAGCTCCTATGTCAGATACCGTATTTTAATGCTTACTGACTGTCTACGGGACTTCATCTCTTCTTTTTCGTTTTTATTTTTGTTATTATTAATATAGGGAATGCATACTAATCAGTTTCTTTTATAATAAAAAAAATACGAATTTATGCTATGCTGTGTGCGACATAGTTATATTATGCCTATTCCCGGGGCGATTGCCTTGAGCTACACTACCCAAATATTGAGACGCTACAAAAGATAAGCACTCCTTTTGACACTTTCAGATCATGTCTACTATTGTCATTTATTCTTTCCATACACGTGATCTACAAAGTAGGTACTCGAACCAGACCTTTTTGGAGGATATCACTAGTAAGGTTTTATATACATACAAGTATAGCCTATTCTGAACATTATGCTAATTTGAAATGATTTTTTTTATTAAATACTTACTCGTAGATTTTACGAACATTTGTGGGAGAAAAAAATTTTATTATCCTTTTTATTATTTTTAAATTAACTCAATAAATAAGTGTTTTTCCAAATTGTTAATAACTTAGCGTCCCTTGTGTTATTACCAGTGGTTATTACCAGTCTGTTAATGCAATGGGACTCTCAAGAATAGTTGAATGAAATGTTCCATTGAACATTTCATGCAAATCAACTATTCTTAGAAGTCAGTGCATTCAAATAGCAGTCTACATATGCTGAGAAATGCATGTGTCTCGCCAAGCCCAAAAGGTTGGGGCTGCGCTCTGACGTCACGGCCGGGGGGTGTCGGTATATTTAGTACACACTAACCCCCAGGGGCCTGAAATAGTCGGAGCTTTATATGTAAAACACGGACAAGACATACATTTTCTAGCTTTCTACAAAGGTTGACCTTTGTGAAAAGCTAGAAAATGTGTTTTCGTGATTAGCGTCTTATATTAAAGCTGTTTACCTAATCAGTATATGAAATTAGGGTGTCAATAGTCGGTCTGATTTTGAACATTTTAGGTGCATATACGAGCGTGTAATGGTATATGACCGCTTTTAGGTAATGATAGATTTGATTAAGTGACGTAATCTTATATTATTGTACTAGGATACAGAAGAGAAAATCTACACCTAAAATGTAAGCACAACATTATGAACGGCAATTAAAACTATGTATATCATCAAATCCTCTTAACCCAACTAATACCTATATTACTTCCAACTAATATTATAAAGTGAAATTATACGAAGATGAACCGAATATGTGTTACTCTTTCATACATAACTTCTGAACGGACTTGGATGTTTTATAATTTATAATTAGATCACTTTTTAGCTCGGTATTGCCACAGGATCAAAACTTATACAGTTAAAATCCTGGGGCGCTGCTATATAATAGTTATAAACTACTAACAACTAATTATGCTACAGCTATGTAATTTCGAACTATTCTGGACATGTATAGATCCGTAGAATATACACATACAGTTGGACCGCCAGAGCTATTTACAAGTTTTATTGCTCTACACCGCAATCCGCATGGCAACAACCGGGTCCCTAGTTAGGTAACACACGCAGAAATAGGAGGAACATATTGTGGTAGGTACGGACTGACCTTTTAGCTAGAACATATTTTGGTCGCTTTTGCTATAATAGTAGAATTGCTATTTAGATTCTTTTCACCTACAAATTTAATCCATACTTCCATACTAATATTATAAATGCGAAAGTAACTGTCTGTCTGTCTGTCTGTTACGCTTTTCCGCTTAAACCTCTCAACCGATTTTGACGAAATTTGGCACAGACAATCTTTAGACCCTGAGAAAGGACATAGACTACCTTTTATCCCGAAAAAATGTGATGTTCCCGAGGGAAATCTAAAAAGCGCGATATAACCGAACTGCACGCGGGCGAAGCCGCGGGTGGAAAGCTAGTTAACAATAAACCTGCCTCAGCGATATTGGCAGAATGGTTTTAAGTGATTTAATTGATTCTGTAAAAATCTTAGTATACAAAGTTAGTTGAACTGAGCTTGGAATGAGCTGTCTATAGTGTTTATTAGCTTTAGGTGGACTGCTTACGTTACCTTTTCCTTTACCGAGGGGAAATCCTCATGGATACCCTCCGTCTGGAAAATTACCGAAGGGTTATTTTGGACTCCTACCTAAATCCCCAGTATTCCTTCCAGTACCACGCTCACTTTACCTAAGTTCTCACAGTGAGATAGTTACAGAAGCGCATTGAATTTCCTCATGATGTTAGAATACGCAGAATAAAGTGTTTTATAGTTGAGATGAATCTATCCCAAAAACAACATTAACATAGTAGTTGAAAAACATAATCTCCCATATTTAGATATACAGGATAAAATTTTATCCAGTGCGCAAACTTTGTCAACTTATAGCTAAATAAGTTTTATAGATAAAAATATTATTACTTTGATATGTTTTAGTAGAAAAAAATAGTTATTGATAACGAAAGATGTTTATTATGAAATCGATGTTATGGTCACCGCACGCGTTCCCATTCATGTTCGGCGGAGTGGGGACGGCGGGAACATCACAGGACCCCCGCGCGCCCGCGCCGCCCGCATGTTCACTACGCGGCCATATGCTAATACTACGATATTGATATGAATAATTGGTGTCTCTCATTTGCTGATTTTAGGGCGGACAAAAACATGATTTTTTATTTTAAACTAATAATGCAGATTTGTTCTGTTATTGATTCTGAGCCACCCATTATTTTTAGCGCACTCGAAAAAAAGTTTCCCTGTATGTATTCCCTTTACTTCTGCTTGGGTCTTTGTGAAATTTAATTATTCCGGGTCAACAGGAACTCTATACGCGTGTGTTAGGATAGCAGAGTGTGGGTAATTAAATAATATTAAAGCAAACATTATAGGAGAAGCATTATGTATATATTTACTTATAACATTACACACTGGACATATTTAGAATCTTCAGCAATATAAATTACATAAGACCAGGCACATAAGAATTATGTGCCTATAACAAATATTAAGGATACTTAACTGGTAGTGTGCTCGGTCCGACGGCTCGATGAAGACTGACCCCCACCTAGGGTCGGGTTTCCGTATTTATAGACAATAACAATATTAGAGTACCCTTCATTGAGCCGTTATTTCAGTCTATAAAATCGAATCACCTTCGGAACCAACTAAACTTAAATAATCCACATTACAATATTTTTCTTAGAATTATAACTCGTTATAGATATAACACGTGCATCAAAATACGTCACATAAATAGCCGTATATTTATTGCGTTAACCTAGAAGCTTGATTTTGTTATAGGGATCATAGACCTACATAAATTTCAAATTAAACTTAAATGGGTTGCAAAGAAAAAGACTTTAGAGACGAAGAAGTAATACTAAGAAGTAATACTAATGGGGTTTTTCCTTTCTAACCCTAAAAACACAACTTTACGATGGATGGAACGAAAAATTCACATAACTTCCAAATTTGCAGATACGTCAACTGCAATAAATAACTAAAACAATTATTGCTGAAAATTCCATTAAAGATAGATCTCGTTAACGGATCAAAAATTCATAAACAATGCTGCACAGTTCGATACAATTCTCCGTCCAACAAAATTTTATTCAATATTATCTGGACCGAGGTACCACTATAAGTAACGGCAGTGTCTCCACATATTTCTCCAGCATCTGCTATCTGTTGCAACCGCAAGTTATTTTTACTACCATTATTGGAAATAGATTTACTGTTTTTTCCAGTAAAATGAACTGGGTAACACAAAAACCTGTTATGATAAAATTGTTTGTTATGACAGCCTATCAATCTCTGAGTTGGATAACAACCGTGAAGCTTGTAGTCTTAAACTAGATGATGTGTGTGTTGCATAATTCTAAAGTGTTTTCGCTGCTAGGGTTAGTAGATGGCACATGTTTTCAAAATTTTGGCTCTAGGATATCCGGGTTCCTCGCGGCCTTTTCATTCATTGTTTTGAGAGAGCAGTTGTACGCCTGCCTGGATTCAAACTCACGATCTACAACTCGTAAGTCTGGGTAGTTGTTACTATTGGGTCATTACTGCTATTTCGGTGTGTGTGTGTGTGTGTGTGTGTGTGTGTGTGTGTGTGTGTGTGTGTGTGTGTGTGTGTGTGTGTGTGTGTGTGTGTGTGTGTGTGTGTATGTTCATAGATAGATCTGAGAGCTGACCGTCAAAATTGCATGAGATGTACCTACGTACTGAAAATTTGTTTGTAGAGGCCCATTTTAGATTTAACCCACTTCATCTCTCAGGAAACTAGACCCTTCCTACCTAACAATTGGTATAGGTATCTACATGTTTAACTATGTTTGCTTTAGTATCTAGTAGTTAGTAGTGATTTAGTGCCTTTACAAGTTCTACATACACATAGCATTAGAAATTGCTATCGACAAACTAACTTATTACCCGACTACGGCAAAGTAAAAGGAGGGTTATGATTTTGACAGGCTATGTATGTATGTATGTATGTATGTATGTATGTATGTATGTATGTATGTATGTATGTATGTATGTTCATCTGTTCCCTCGTAACTTCTAAAGTACTTATCAGAATTCGACAAATGATATATCATTAGAAGCGTCTTAATTGTCCGCTGGTTATAGGCTATATGGGGTTTCACAAAATTTACTGTAGCGCCCTCTAGCGGACAAAACATACAGAGTAAAAAACTAAAGTTAAGATAAATATGCCGTATTTGGTATCATTTGAAAGCCCTTTACTTGTACATTTTGAATATATATATATTGCTAGCATTTGCGTGTGACTTTACCTGTATTCATGGGCTGGTTGCATATAATTCACATCTTTTCGTTCATAGCTTCTTTACTACTTATCAGAATAAGACCACTGCATTACCATTAGAAGGGCCTTGATATTCTGTTAGTTATGAGCTATAAAGCTTGTCACCAAATTTAGTATTGCACCCTCTAGCGGACAAAAAGTTCTATGTTAATATAAAATTAAAATAAATATACCGTGTTTGGTATCACGTGAAAGAGCTTCACGAGTGCTTTATGCTTGTATATAATTACAAGAATGCTTTAATGATGTTAAATATGAGCGATAAGAGTAAAGCGCGGATCACGGGAACTGTGAATCGCTTTATGCAATGTAGAGCAGTGTGAACATTATTAGAATGTGTAATGCACTAATGAAAACGACATAAGCTGGGAGTAACCCCACGCGGTGAAGGCGGAAACAGTTTTATAACTGGCTAAATCTCCCATAAAAAGGCCTCTGCGCTATATGCCTTCGGGCTTATGTTGTTATATGTGCGTGTAGATGTAATATGTCAAGTACCTAGTTTTTAGTTCATCAGTTTAACTTTTGTTAATAATATGCGCCACAAATACACTTTAACACCAAAATAGTACAAATAAAAAAAAGTTAAAAAACTAAAACCCAACTACGACAAAAAACGACGCTGAAAAAGTATAAAACAAGATTTTCAGAATACTGAACTGAACAAAGTTGCTAATGTAGTTGCAAGTAAATGGACACAGTAGTAATGTCATACAATACTATTCTTAAGTATGCAACATTCACTATGTAGAGATAAATTTTCATGTTTGGAAAGGCGTAGTCACATGTTGTCAAGGTGCTACGGTAGGTAGGTATATGTAACGTGTGACTACGCCTCTCCAAACATGAAAATTTATCTCTACATAGTGAATGCTTGCATACTTCAGAATAGTATTGTATGACATTACTACTGTGTCCATTTACTTGCAACTACATTAGCAACTTTGTTCAGTTCAGTATTCTGAAAATCTTGTTTTATACTTTTTAAGCGTCGTTTTTTGTCGTAGTTGGGTTTTAGTTTTTTAACTTTTTTTTATTTTTCTGCGGTAAAGTGTGTCAGAAAATCACTCTCGGACTGACCAACACAATTCAACATCTTAAATTATTCAATATTCATATTATATTGTTCACATTATTATGCATATTTCGGTGGTAGAAACTTACCTGCTCATACTAAATTCGTCACGACCTCGTGTCAATAGTTGTAGTAGCTTGTAGAATTGTTTCAATTTTTTTAAAGGAACTTTCTTTGACCACGATATGCATTGATGCATGACATTTCAATAAAAGGAAAACTTGTTGGCATATTTTAAGGAATGACCTGTAGACCGCTTATGGATAATTGACATAAAACTCTAAGTAATTTAAAGTAGCTTTGAAAGTAGTTTATTTACATATAAGGGCACGGACAAAATTAAATATTGGATGCGTAGGTGGGTCATCTTTGACGGGAGAGACCATGGCTTGTATGCGCGAAATGGCACATTATTTTTCTTATTTATTTTTAAATATCGAATGAGAATATTTTGGTTGCACATTTGGACTTGGATATTCATAACCTACGTACGTACATGATTCTGAACCAACCATACGTGGAAATTTTATACCGTTTGTCAAAAAAAAAAAAAAGAATTCTGTGCTATAAATTTTGACCAAGTACATAAAATTTATTTTGATAACCGATGTAAAAGGTCCTATAAATTAATATACTTAACTGATTGTTGCTTGGTGTTGGCACCTGCCTGGTGGTGGTGGTGTGAACTCATACTTTTTTAAAAGAGACTCATACAAATATTTTTTAAGTTTTGACTGAAGCCGTCACTGTTCTATTTGCTTTGGTTCTTCTACTTTTGTTTTTAGAGCGGGGATCCAACGTGGTTTGATGAAAATTGGTTTCTTGTTTTCTTTCAGGTTTAAGCATCCTGTATAGTTTGGAATTTCGCCAATCTGAAGACTGATGTCTTGTAAAGCTCCAAAAAGTTGGTCTAGATTTAAGTTCTCCTTCAATTGTATAGCTTTTATGTCTGCTAAGCTCAATATCTCTAGTTCTTTCATCCAGCTGCGGCCGCGGGCCAAAAATAGGATCGACATTCGACGGAGGTGTTTATGAGGTAAAATTTCCCATGAAATTCTTTTTCTTGACAATTGCATTTAACGTATGCGACTCCTGTTGGTTTGTGTAGGTTTTGAGTTTTATGTCAGTTTTAAAAATAGTTTTGCCAATATTCAGCTTTTCGTAGTCTTGTAAAGCCAAATACATTAGATATAGACTTTCGTACGTTGCCAATAATAGTTATTTTGTCTGCGTTGCCCATCTCACATGTTGCACCTATGTGAAGGATTTGAAGCAAGCATGACAAACAAGAAAAAAAAATCATCAAACACAAACAATGCAAGAAAGACAAGCATGACTAGCAAGACAAACAAGACAATCAGGACCATCAAGTCAAGCAAGACAAGCACGACAAACAAGGCAAGCAAGACAAACAAACCAAGCATACAAGCAAGACGACCAAGACTGCTTGGCCTTGGTCTCAAGACTTGGCCTGTGGCGTTGGTCTCATGTGTTGGCCTGTGGCCTTATCTGATTGCTTGGCCTGTGGCCTTGGTTTCATGTTTTGGCTTGTAGCCTTCGCTTCATGTCATGGTCGGTGGCCTTGGTCCAATGCCTTGGCCTGTGGTCTCGACCTCATTTATTGGCCTTTCGCCTTGGCCTCAAGTCTTGTCCTATGGCTTTTGCCTCATGTCTTGGCCTATGACCTTGTTCTGTGGCTTTGGTCTCATGTCAAGACAAACAAAACAGCAAGACAAGCAATACAAGTAAGACTTACAAGTAAAACAAGACAAGCAGGACACGCAAGACAAACAAGATATACTAGACAAACAAGACATGCTAATTACACAAGACATGCAAAGCAAGCAGTCGCGTATCAAGTGTGACAGCCTCCGTGGCGTAGCGGTAGCGAACGCGGCCTTTGCGCAAGAAGGTGCGGTTTCGATCCCCGCACAGTGCAAATATTTGTATGCATGAATATAAATATTTGCACTGGTCTGGTCGTGCCTCGGAAAACACGTTAAGCCGTTGGTCCTGGTTGCCATACGAACATCTAGTGGCAGTCGTTACGGGTTGTTGGAGCCCTCAAAAGTCTAACAATTGGTCTAACTGCAATGCTTAGATATCGCCTTCGGATTGTGGAGGTCAGACGGCAGTCGCTTCATGGAAAATATCGAAGTTTAGCCAAAATCAGCAGTTAGACTGGTAAACCGGACCCCAGACTCCAAAGCTGAAAAGCTACGGATGCGACTGGGATTAACGCTGAGATGATGATGCAAGGCAAGCAATACAAGCAAGACAAACAAGGTATGCAGGTCAAAAAAGACATGCAGGTCAAACAAGACAAACAAGACAAGACAAAATAATAAGAAAAACAAACAGGACTACTTGGTATGTGGCCTTGGCCTGGGGCCTTGGCCTCAAGTCTTGGCGTGCTTTCTTAGTTTAATATTTTGACGCTGAAAAGCAAGACTAAGGCCCCAAGTCTTGGCCTGTGGCCTTGGTCTCACGCCTTGGCCTGTGGTCTTGACCTCATGTATTGGCCTGTGGCCTTAGTCTCAAGTCTTGTCCTGCGGCCTTTGCCTCATGTCTTGGTCTATGGCCTTGGCCTGTGGCTTTGTTCTCATGTCAAGACAAGCAAAACAAGCAAAACAAATAAAACGAGCAATACAATCAAAATAAGCAAAACAAACAAGACAAACAAGACAAGCAAAACAAACTTGACAGAATGACAGGCAAGACAAAATTATAACGAAGACAAAAAAGACTGCTTCCCATGTGGCCTTGGCCTCTTGTCTTCGGTACTGATCGCTGACCCTACACTTCTTCGCGGTTTGTGGCCGCTAGGCAGAGTAGACAAAGTATTTTTAGGAACTGACGGAGCGGTCCGCTTAGCAGACGTCCGCACAAGAGGCGGCGTACTGCGGCGACCGGGCCGTAAGCTAGTGCTTATGGAAGCCGCATCCCAGTCGCCACTAACCTTTAGTGTTCCACTGGGAGTTCGGAATGTGGGCAACTAGCTGGTTGTTTTTTGGTGCGTTGGGTTTACGAGTGCGTGACTTATGTAGTAAAAAGTGCATTCAGTAAATAATTCATAAAGAACATTGAGATATCGCAGCATATTGGCCATATCATGACTTTGCCTCAAACCTCCCTCGTAGCCGGTTCACGTGGCCGTCTTTGTCGATGATGCACAAACCGCGTGAAGCCAAAGAAGAAAGAAAGAAAGACCTGGCTGGTTATCCTTACTTATACTTTTGAAAAGAGTTTTAGAAATATTTTTTAAGTTATGACTGAAGCCGTCTCTGTTCTGTTTTGCCTTGGTACGTTTGCATTTCTGCTAGTTTTTAGTTTAAATTATTAATTACAAAAAAAATATTTAAATTCTGCACATAGTGATCATTATTTCACACCCACATTACAGTTCACTCAGTTCCATTGCTATCACTTGGTATAAATCATCATCAGCCTAGTCTTTTTATTTTACATGGAGAGACTCTTTTATTTTATTTTTCTTCTGAACAAATACCTACCTTAAAATAACTTTGTTCCTATTTAGTTCCTCTGACATCTAAAAGCTACAAAATTTAGTTGTGTTTAAACAAATATCTACAACGTGTAACATAAAGGGTATATACATAACAAAGGCATGGCATCTTTACATGATATCAAACGATATTGGAAGGGTTTTTTAATCCTAACTTTTTATGTTAGGAAGTTATGAGGAAAAACACCGCCTGTGATAGGCTACTATCATACTAGTCGCACAGAGATATTGAAGACATTTATCGGATTTTGGCAAGTAACGTGACGGGTAACGAGTAGTTATTAACGTATGTAGTGTGCTGCCACGTTTGTTATAATTTTATTTTAAGAAACACACGAAACCGAAAATTTGGTACCAATTTTTTGAGTATTTTATTTTGACTTGAAACTCTTCCGATATCGTTTGATATCATCTAAAGATGCCATGCCGGTGGTATGGATATACCCTTTTTGTTACACGTTGTATATACATATTCTGTGTGGAATGCATCACTAAGTTACTGCCAGTATGTACATAGTATTATGTATACTTCATATCAATTCACAAACAATGTTTACAGAATGTTTGAAAGCATAAAAAATCATTTATAATAATTACGAATGATCCGTACCTAATGTAATATACGGGCCGACCCTTTTGTAAGTAAGTCCTTAAATATTTTTCCATAGAAAATAAAATCTTTTTAAAACCCAAACGAGGTTGTTATATGAAATTAAATGCCTAAATGAGAAGTTCCGTTACACTTGAAATTTAATGAGGTATTTATTATTTAGTTTATTAAATTTCTTATTACAAAATTGCCCAATCGAGTGTCTTTTTCAGACACACATTACACGCACTCACATTTTTTTGTTATTTTGTGTAGTACTCATACAATTGCATTTCATCCCCGCGCAGTGCAAATATTTGTATGCATGTACATATATGAATATTTGCACTGGTCTGGTCCTCGGAAAGCACGTTAAACCGTTCCGGTAGCCACACCAACATCTAATGGCAGTCGTTACAGGTTCTTCAAGCCCTCAAAATTCAAACAATTTTCCTAACTGCAATGCTTCGATATCGCCTTCGGGTTGTGAAGGTCAGACGGCAGTCGCTTCACGGAAAATATTGAAGTTTAGCCAAAAATCAACAGTTAGACTGGTAAAGCGGCCCTCAGACTCCAAAGCTGAAAAGCTTCGGATGCGACTGGGATTGACGTTTAGTTGATGATGACGTATTAATGTGAGGGAAGAGTGGAGCCTTCAACTAACTACAGGCATTTCTTGCCTAAATGGAGACTCCTAGACATGCAACGAAAGCCAAAATGATTAGAAATTAGACTTACTTTATTTATTTTCACTAAACTTATACTTATAAGTTTAATAGTCATAATATGTACTTACATATTATGACAGTTTAAAATTTAATACGATACTAGCTGACCCGTGCGAAAAATTCGCACTATACTATTAGAATTTTTAAGTCGTTTTTATAAATAAACAGTGAAGCGGAATAATTTGAAAATGGTCCATGGTACCAGGGACGAATACCTATCTGTCGATGGGTAGGTCGGACGTTCAGATTGGTTCGATAGAAAGAGAGAAAAAGGGAGAAAACGGTTTCAGACCCTTGGAGAAATAATATATGTTGATATAAAGAAAACATTTTGCCGTGAAACTCCAATAAGGTCCTATGTATTATATTACAAAGTTAGGTTATGATGGACGGTTATAAAACTTAGGTTATTTAGAAATAGCTTCTGCTCGTGGCTTCCACGTTTCACGTTTCCACGGGCTCTTAACAGTTACAGCCCAATTTTAAATAACCTATGACCTTCCCCAAGAATTCGGCTATTCATTAAAAATTAAAACAAAAAAAAAAAATAATTTAAAAATACAAATCTCAAATATACAAAAAAAATAACCTATTTATAATATCACGGTTTAGATTTATGATGGCCCAATCTAACCTATAAGTATCAATGGGTTTCACTGTGACATTTAAACAAAATTCATTGCGGTATTAACGTTGTTGAGTAGACACTTATTCGAACTTATATAGCAATGGACTAGCAGTATACTTAAAAATTATTCCAGTCGTTTCTCCGAAAAAGAGTGGTATACTGCTCTCGTATATTATAATGTTTAATTGAACGATAAATTCTTTCAAATAATAATTATTTGTTACTTTATTATTCTACACAATAGGCACATTAAAACATTAAAATCGGTTGCAATGGACCAATAACATCGCAAAATTAAGAAACGTTAAGTTGTCAAGTTTACACAATTTTTTTCTATCAATTACTAGATATAATAAAAATCACATTCAAAATCATCAATAATAAAAAACAAAAATGTCAAAATACAATTTAGGTTACCTATATGTGAATGCAACAAATTAAATCTAAACCAAGTAAAAACAATTTAATTGAACTTATTTATGTCAAATAGTTTCAATCATTTTCCGCAAAGGTAGCCAGTTTTATTACTCTCTATCTATTTTATTATGGCGGTTCATGCTCGGAATTTCATCAGATAACATCACCAGAGGTTTTAAAACCACATGAGGTTTCCCTTTATTCTCTTGGAATCTCTTCACTATCTTAAAGCCTCGAAAATTTATGAAGGTATTACATTCCTTATCTCCATCCTGACCTGCGAAATTATGTGTTTGTTACGGACCTATTATTTGGGAACATGTAGGAAGTGAATTAGAACTAAATTCTATTTTCTTCCGTGATTAAGTTTTTGTAAAAGGACATAAAAGTAACAGAACTACAAAGGCGCCTTAGTAAGACCGATGCCCATATAATTTAGAAAGATAAGATAACATAGATTCTGGTTCAGGACTAGGGATTTTATGTTTCTCCTTCATCTGTGGTTACAGCGCAAGTTATGTACTTATTAGAATATATAACAATATACTTATTACATGTCGTGGTAAAACTATTAGACAGTCCGCAGAATATCTAGGTTAACTAACTGCCCAAGATGCGCCGTACAGTGCTTCCCTCCACCCTTAAATATTTACCTAAGCTTAATCTGTACTAAAATCTTGTTTTGAAATTGATATTATTACCTGGGCTTTCTTTTACAATAAACTGAAGATAAGACTGTTAGTATGTAAACAGAATACAAAAATTTTGTTAGATATCAACTGATTTCAGGTGTAAGAGAAATGATCCGAGTACCTCTGTAAGGGGCTCATTAGCTTAGTGGGTCGTGGCGGGAGAGCGGCGGCGTGCTGAACAAATTGACAACATTTACATCGCGGTCGGCCGCCGGCTTACCGGCTCGCGGCTAATGGACCGGACTTCATATCAAATTGCCGTACTACACGGCACGGGACAGCATACAACCCGCACTATTGCTTCATGTCTTATGGTTAATAATCGTTTTATAGCACACACAAGGTTAGCCCCGGCAGCCTACTGGTAACTGCCTCTACTTTTGAAATTTAGGTCGTTAGTTCGAATCCAGGCAGGCGTTTTATTACATGCTTTTTATTAGCTTCACTTGTATGTTTGCTTGCTTGCTTGTTTGCTTGCTTGCTTGCTTGTTTGTTTGCTTGTTTGTTTGCTTGTTTGTTTGTCCGTCTCTAACTATTTGAACTACGAATGAGCGGCTCGTTACTGTAAAATGTCCCAATACGTTCGTTCGTTCGTTTTTTTGTAAAAAAGAATATCGAACTAAAAAGTTGAAAATAAATATAGTTTAAAAAACTAAAAAAACATGCTTTTAAAAATATCTAACTTAAAACTTAAAAAAATATTTTTAAAAAAGCGTGAGGCGCTTAATAAACAAAAATTATGGCACAAAGCGCCTCACGCTTTTTAAAAAAATATTTTTAAGCTTTTAGTTTGATATTTTTGAAAAGCATGTTTTTTAGTTTTTTAAACTATATTTATTTTGTATAAATAATTTCATCAGCCTTGCTCTCGATATTATAGAGGAAAAAGAAAACCGACGGCATGACCTAGAAATTCAAATACATGTGACCAACCATCCCGCATTTGGGCAAATGGTGGATTAAGACCGCTCTCGCCTAGCAGAGAAAACGTTAAAGGCTAATTGTGTAGCAGTTTAACAAATACAGAGAAGCGAGAAGTTACTGAAAACTGCTAAAATCATAACGCACACTGTCGTTGTCGAAACTAATAAATTATTAACTTACAAGAAAACCATCGCAGTTGTCTTTTGAAGACACCTGCAGTCTTCTGAAGAAGAAAAAACTACGATGGTTTTCATATAACAAAAAAAAAAAGAGCACAGGATTCAATTAAGAATTCTTCATCATCTTTTTGCATCATCATCTGCCTTTGGTTTTTCTCCTGTTTATCCTGTTTTTCTAATTACACATATTGGCGTCGTCTTACAGTCTTACCGGTTGCACTTTAATACCAGTATGCTACATGGAGCGATTGTACCTCAGACTTTTACAACTGGTCTTCATCTTATGGTAAGATTAGTTATGTTTTGGCAACCTTTAGAAAAGTGGCTATTAATTTACTTTCTGGTAATCCTTAATTATTACTGCTTCTTCTTCTTTATTCTTCTTCATTTGGTGTGACGTGATTGTGCCCACAGACCACATCTGGACGGGGCATGCTATCTTAAATTGGTTTGTGTGATTTTTAGGGTTTAGTTTTAGTTTTATCATTCGTTACTTTCTCACTGCCCCCTTCTGTATGCGTCCGTTTCCTTATGTCTTGAACAATGAATATGATTCCGTGGACATTGGTGTGGGTTATATGTTTGTTTACTATGTATTATACCTTAGCCGACTATTAATATGGTAACATATAACTGTTTTTTGTCCTAAATAAATAAAATAAAACTTGTAATGACTGCCGAATATCCACGATTTGACAGACTGTAGCAATGGATTAACGAGCTAAAAAAAACTTTTTATAGCACTAAAAATACCTTACGAACAAAATAGTCTGAAACCATGTTTATAACAACACAGACAAGAATTACTTATAATTACGTAAAGATATTCATGAATTAAAGATATGAAAACTGAAAAAATACAGCATTTCAAAGTAGAAATCATTAAACAACAAAATGAACTGCTGCAAAGATCAAATCGTACAAACGCGAAGAATTAGTAACTATTCAATGATCTGAGAAAAGTGAAGATAAAAAATATTGAGAAGGTGCCCATTTACGAGCATAAATGAGAAGCTGCACAAAGAGCTGTAACGCGGGATGCTTTATTATTATTTCTAGAAAGTATTCACTTCGATCTAGTACTCATTAGTACTAGTGAACCAAATTGTATTGACTAGTTTTTAGTTAGTAGTTTGCTTCTAAAGCAGTACGTTATTCTGTGTGGTATTTTGGAAAATTTCTGCATAATTCGGGCGAGTAACGAAATCGGTATTTATATTGAAAGGATATTTTGTAATATAATTTAATTGGGAATTGGGTAACGTACGGCTCTATGCAGAAACACAATTATCACGAAAGTCAAACGTGTCGATTTGTACCTAGGAGTCGTTAGTTGCCCTAGTTTTTGTAACAATAACTCAGTCACAGGAGTCGACAGGGGCGTGCCTAGGTTGAGATAATAAATGTGTCGAAAAGCGAAATCCCCCAGTGTGGTTTCATTTATCAACCGTCACAGAGGGCGCCCCAAATGATATTATTAGGCCGGTGACTTCTCCATAAATTATTATCTATGCACTTACAACTTAACTTTATATTTATAAATAAATCTTTTGATTTTTAATCGGTCATCTACGGTCAATGCGATGGGCATTTTTGTCGGTAAATATTTCATGCAGCACCTTTGCCGAAATTGCCTCTTTGGTCGCACCGACGACTCACTGTCGGCAGCAGTGGTAGAAGCCACTGAAAGGAAGAGAGGGTAGTCGAGGTACTGAGGATTAGAGTTATAAACTATAATTTGCTAATTGGTTTTGCTATTTCTAACACTCGATTTTAATATTGAAATAATTATTCATCGCTTAACATGTTTAAACATTTATTTAAAACATGCGCCGTGCTTTTTTGTTTTATCAGGAGTCTATTTCTATTACTTAAACAAATATTAATCTAAATTCATTATTATTCTAATGCAATTAATCATGACATGAATTAACTAAAGATAACTATTTTCTTAAAGCGCAGTTTGGATAAACCCTCAATAATGGGTTGCTATCAAAGTAACCGAAAATCCCAACCTGACTTTATACATTGAAAAGAAGCAAACTGACAACAACAAATAAATCTAAACCAATTTACAAATCTAAACCATTTTATCCAATCATATTAACTGTTAAGTCTGAACTTAAGGTTAATATTTTAAAGGTTTAAGTTAGCCTTACGCCGACACGGCCATTCTGCGAGACTGAGTGCGTGCTCTGCACCAGTTGCGATTCTACCCAGTCATATTAACTGTTAAGTTTGAACTTTAAGGTTAAAAAGTTTAAGTTTGCCTTACGCCGACATATAGGTACAATATGTAAAGAAAACCCCGTCCGACCCGTAAGGATAATAAAGGTTACGTAACCACATGACCAAATAAAATATGAAAACATAATCATCGTAATAACAATAGGTACGAATGAATTTCGAACAAACTTTTTTTTCCGCAAATTAATTCCTACTTCTCCAAAATTTGGTATTTTTTTAAATAGTGACAACACCATTTTCGACGGTATTAATATGAGTTATGCGACCACGTGCCGCGTGCCCTGCCCACTTCGCCCGCGTATGTATTGCTTACCGCACTTGTATTAAGTTACCTCTTTTACGAAATAAAATTTATTTTTTAGGGGTTTTTTTTTAAGTTTAGCCCGGCTTTGTAGGCATTAGTAGAATCAGTTACTCGACCTTAGAAGCATTAGGTCGTATGTATAGATCCGACCAAAATGTGTTTTTATTATTGCGATAATACGGCATTTTTTCTCTTTCTATGAAACTGATCGTTATATTTTATCTTTTTCCATTAACGAAATATACGCATGCATAAAGTCGGTTTTAGGCACTTTTTGAAATGCCTTGAAGGCATAAACTTTTACCTTTATTTACGTCATTATGTAATAAATTAATATTACTATTAAGGAGCTGTATATTAACTTAAACTATTATGCATCTATAATTTGTGATGCATCACACTGGGCGCTTCAGCTGATACGTCTTTATGCGTCTAATATATTATTCAAAATAAAGAAACGTATCATCTCATTGAGCATTATGCTTGAAAAAATGCTAGCTGGCAGATTTAGGCATAAAGTCGAATAGGAAGATGAGATTTTCTTGCAATAATAATACTAATTTCGTATTTGAATTATGGTACCTAAGTGGAATTTCCGCCTTATGGCTCCAAATAAATTTCAGTTACTTTTTCGTGCTAGGTCGGTACATGATATAGTTCGGATATTCCTTAAGCTCAAAACGGTCTCCAAAGCCCAGGTGTAGAGTAGCGAAACTGTCGGTGTTCTATAGGATGCATTTTGATGTATTGCATGATTTAATTCCCCAATCTCCGTTCCATTGTTGGACTACCCATCATACGGCGAATTTCCACTCTTACGTTGTTGATACCAAACGATCGTATGGAAGCGTTTTGCCTCTTCTTTTATACCGCGTACATCGAGGGACTGGAACAATTTGCCAGCGACGGTATTTCTGTCGGACTACAATTTTGACAGTGTTAAAGACAAAAATTATGAACCCAATATAATAGATTACTCAAGTTGTAGCGAAATAAGCAACTCACCTGAGTTGAGACCTTTACAAATTGCTCACGGTCAAGTAAAAAGACGCCTTTTCTCACCAAATAAACACCCTAATGCCGTTGAACATAAACATTGCAAAGTTCCAGTCAATAGGCACATACCAATACTAAATAAAAATACAACTAAGTACTATGATAATGCGGATAATACTTCTGATTTAATAATAATAGAAGATAATTTAAGTCCACGAAAATTAAGTTTTACTACTTAATTTTTTTTACACTGATTTTATTCCTGATTTCGGGGAATGTTTTTATTTGCCTTTCAAGAAAAAAACATGTTTCGAAAGGACAGTGATTCATATTAATGAAACTGGTGAATTTAGTGGTAATTCCGATACGCAAGAATAAGAACAAGAACAAGGACGGTGCAGCGGTGGTGAGTTTAAAATCTACTGTTGGTTGGTTGTGTGTTTGGTTTCAACTAAAGCAAGAGCAGTCAGGGGTGCTGCTTTATAAAATATGCATACTTTTCAGCACCCATTTCTAATAGGTATTCTCTCCAGCGGCGCCAAGTAGACTATCGGTATATTGAAGCGCTGAAGGGTTTGTACGAAAAGACCACCATGTCAATCTAAATACAGGACCAGTCCTCGAAACCAATGCCTTTGCAGCGGGATGTCAGACAGTGAGATGTTATCTCCCCGAAATTGTTTACCGCTGCATTGAAGGATGTCTTCAAGGTTCTGGACTGGAAAGGACTGAGCATCAACATCAATTTCGAGTATATTACACACCTTCAGTTTGCTAATGATATCGTAGCATGGCTGAGACTGCGGAGGACCTGAGTACAATGTTTGAAGACTTCAATCGAGCCTCCGAGCGAGTCGGTCTTAAAATGAACAAGGACAAGAGGAAAGTCATGTCTAATGCCCATGTTGTACCGACTCCTATAAAGATTGGCGACTCTGTTCTGGAAGTTGTCGACAGTTACGTATATCTGGGATAAACTATCCAGTTAGGAAGGTCCAATTTCCAGAAAGAGGTCAATCGTCGAATCCAACTCGGCTGAGCTGCTTTCGGGAGGCCAAGTAGAATCTTCTCGTCCGATATACCGCAGTGTCTCAAGACAAAACTCTTCGACCAGTGTATGTTGCCAGTGATGTCTTATGGAATTGAGACGTGATCGCTATCAATGGGCCTTATAAGAAGGCTCAAGGTCACTCAAAGGGCAATGGAGAGGGCTATGTTTGGGGTTTCACTGCGTGATCGAATCAGGGGTGTGTAGATCCACAGAAGAACAAAAGTAACCGACATAGCTCGAAGAATTGCAACAATAAAGTGGTAGTGGGCCGGGCACATTGCACGTAGGATCGATGCCCGATGGGGCCGACGGGTTCTCGAGTGGCGACCAAGCACCGGAAGACGCTGCGTGGGTAGGCCTCTGACAAGGTAAACCGACGACCTGGTGAAGGTCGCGGGATAACGCTGGATGCTGGAGGCGCAGGATCGGTCATTGCGGAGATCCTTGGGGGAGGCCTATGTCCAGTAGTGGACGTCTTTCGGTTGAAATGATGATGATGAAATGATTGGTATGCAATTCGTCAAAACGCATTCAGTTTCCTTTTGACTTGCCAAAGTACGAAATGAAGCAAAACCAATATGTTCTGCAAACTATAAAGATTTAGTTACCCTTGTGGAATGGGTTCATAATTGCAGAAATCTAAAAAAAATTAGCCTGACTTTCCTCAGTCTGATTAGATAATGTTTCATGCCAATGTGCCTACTAAACTTTTATTTTTTGTTAACACTGTCGGTTCCTCCGACCCTCTGCTTTTTCAGCAGTTCTATGTTATTTTAAAACCTATTTTTTGTTGTGAATGTTAGATTTAATAAAGTCTTCCGAACTTTTGCTTGAAACAAAATAAGTAATAAATATTTTAAAAGTATAAAGTACTTATAATATTCACAGATCAGACTTCGTAAAATTGGTAATCTCTTGAGACTGTAATATTTTATGTAGATATAAAGATAAAAGTTAACACTTTAAATTGCAAGCATATATTCGGATGTACGCATATGCTTGCAATTTTAATTGTTATTCTATAATATTTCAGGCATAAGGTCAGATGTAACTGATTTTACAAAAAAAAACTTTATTAATTAAATAATTTTAATAGTTAGAGTGATTTTTTAATAGAAATAAAGGGTGCCATTGTATACCTAATAAAAATTAAAAAAAAACTGATTCAAATGCTTAAAAGTGTAATAAATATGACGCGATAAGTTTGTCAATTTTATTTTTGCTCTCCTGAAAAGTTGGTGTTTTCTATATCCGACCTTATGCTTTTGAGGTCTAGAGTTATCGATACCTAATAATACCTTCACGGATCGGACAGGGTTTTCTTTACATATTGTATATTATGAACAAGCTTATGAAGTAGATCGGCGCATGCGTCACCAACGCTCGAAACTTGTCGAGCGTTTATTTTTAATTACGTTCTTTAAAGTTTTGTCACAACTTTATGTTTCCAGCCCGCCACATAGAACCAACTCGATATTTTATATTGCAATCTGTTTGTTCACTGAGAGTAGAATTCATTCATTATCGATTTCATTAAATTGAGTATTAGCATTCGTTGGAAATTCCAGTTGCGGACTTAAAGATTTGCATCACCCTATTTCTTCCTAGAAATGTAGAGCTTTGACAATGGGTACAGAGGTCAATTTCAATTAGATTTCATTAGAGCTCAACATGACCCGACAGCACCACAAGTCGGACAGTGGTTTATGAATGACCTTGTTTATTAAAAGTCACCAAATACATAGGATTCGTAACGCCTCCATAAAGGCCTCCATATACGGTTTATTTCATTTTACTCCCACATCACTGGAAAACTACAAAATTCTTATCAGAATACAAAAGCAGTGCATTTCATAGTAACGAAGGAATGCTTGTTACATGTCGCGTTCAATTTTATCCTCTAGTTACAAAAGTGCAGTAGCTAAATTGGCATCGAACGGTGGTTTTCTTTGTTTCTCGAATAGCGTTCAATTCTCAATTTTAAAATAATAAAAATAGCACTATTTGTTTTCTATTGAAAGCAGCAATCATTTATTGTGATTGCAGCTTTAAATAATATGAATGCTTCACTTAAAAATGTAGGCAATCGGAAAGTTTTAACTTTTTCGCGTTTCGGTTGGGAATGCTTTTAGTATCTGCATACAAATTCATGAAATAATAATCAGTTTCTTTTGTGAATACAATACACTAGATCAGGTGCCTACTAAATTTAAAACATCATCAAACTTTTTATCGTCCCACTGCTGGGCACAGGTCTTCTCTCATACAGTCCTCTCATACAGAGCGTAATCACCACGCTTGCTCAATGTGGGTTGGCGATTTCAGACTTAAAGTCCAGGTTTTCTCAAGATGTTTTCCTTCACCTTCAGTCATTTGTGTCGAAGATATACTTAGAAAGTACATATAACTTTACAAAAGTTACATTGGTACTTTTCTAACCTGGAATCGAACCCGTGCAGTCATACTTGAGAGGCTGGTGTTTAACCACTAGGCCAGGAACAAAATCATTGTACCTATCAATACAGAATTAAGTAACTTTGTCTATAAAAATGCGAAAATAGTTATATAATGTTACATCAAGTACCACTCGTCCAATAAGAGAATTTTATACTCTATCCATTAGGTAAATCGGATTTTTGACAGATAGAATTAGTAATTGCGATAATCCATACTAATATTATAAATGCGAAAGTAACTCTGTCTGTCTGTTACGCTTTCCCGCTTAAACCTCTCAACCGATTTTGATGAAATTTGGCACAGGCAATCTTTAGACCCTGAGAAAGGTCATAGGCTACCTTTTATTGAAAAATTTGATATTCCCGAGGTAAATCTAAAAAGCGCGATATAACCGAATTCCACGCGGGCGAAGCCGCAGGCGGAAAGCTAGTATACTATAAGAATACACTGATTGATACACGGTGCCTATTATATTGCGAGAACCCATGCGTGAGATAAGGCAAATTATACCTACTATGTTTTATTACGCTTCTTAAAGTAAACTTTTACGTAATCTGAAATATTTTGTGTATTTTCAGATGAAAACCTTGGCGAAGTCAGTACAGTACCTATATATATTACATTAAAAAAATATATATAACACTACCTACCTATAGCATCCATCTTGGTATATACTAAACAACTAACTTAGTATATATACACACATATATAGTATCCACCCCACAAGCTACATTAGACATGTTTCAGCCGCCAAATGAGTTAGTAATAACGAAAGTACACACATAAAATACTTCATCATGACAAATTACCCTCGAATATATTCAAACAGGCCTACATTTGTGTACATTTATCGAAATTACCACAATTTGGTTGAAAATGTGATTCTCAGGATCATTAGTGTTAAAGGGAACCTCGGAGACAATAAATAGAGGACATTTGTTACTGCTTCACCACCTTCCTTCATGTTTGTGAGCTCCTTTTGATCTCCAACTAATCATTATATTGGATTTTTGAGTGCGTTGTTCAGTAGTTTTTGTTGGTTCATTAATTGTCTATTCCGTCTATTGTGTATTTCGTCTATTGTCTATTCCGTCTGTTGTTTATTCCGTATCTACTAGCTGAATCGCACGGTTTCATCCGGGTAGTTTTCATTCCCTTTTTTTTTATATGCTCCGCTCCTATTTGTCGCAGCGTGATGTCATATGGTTAAAGCCATCCTGGATTAATGGGCTATCCAAAGCAAAAAGAAATTTTCAAATCGGACCAGTAGTTCCCGAGATTAGCGCGTTCAAACAAACAAACTCTTCAGCTTTATACATATACTAGCAGCCGCCAGCGACTTCGTTCGCGTGGAATTAATTATGCTTCGCTCCTATTAGTCGCAGCGTAATGTTATATAGCCTAAAGTCTTCCTGGATTAATGGGCTATCCAACGCAAAAAGAATTTTTCAAATCGGACCAGTAATTTCCGAGATAAGCGCGAACAAACAAACATACAAACAAACTCTTCAGCTTTATATTTTAGTATAGATTAGTATAGATTCCGTCTATTGTCTATTCCGTCTATTTTCTATTCTGCTAAATAATCCTTGTGATAACTGAAGTAAAGTGACCTGCGATTCTGTAAATATTTCGCCTTGAAAAGTTTAGTGAAGTGAGCTATTTAATAGTGTCAATTTCTGGCACTAGTTGAAATAAGAGCCCACTTCAGCTTAGTTTTCTCGGTGATATGGTTATAGAATCGAGCTGCTGCTGCTATGAATTGACACCAAGGTCGTTCATAAACCACTATCCGACTTGTGGTGCTGTCGCGTTACGTTGAGCTCTAATGATATCTAATTGAAATTGACTCCTGCACCCACCATCAAAGGTGCACATATTTCTTCCTCATATTTAACAACAATTATAATGACATCAGCCTTTTTGCTACAATAAATATTTTACTCTAGGCTACAGGTATCCTACTCATATGAAAGTGAAAGTTCGTATGTATATATGTCACTCCTTCACGCATAAAGTATCTACTAAAATTTGGATGAAATTTTAAACATGGTCAAAAATACTTTTTACGAAAAATACTTTTTTTATTTTTACTTTACACGAAACCTGAATATAGTTAGTTCAGAATAAGCAACTGAATCAATTCCTATAATTTTTACACCATGTTTTATTTTTTCCCAAATACATGTAGAAATTGTTGCAGTGTGGTTACCGAGCGCGCAACTCAGCTGACGGTAGATCATAGTACTAGGAGTACCCGCGCCGCGCCGCTTCTGGCGTGCCCGTCCACGCCAGAAGCGGCGCGGCAGCGAGCGGTGCATTGACCATATCTTGGTTGGGGCAACCAAGTAAGATAACAAATTCATAACTTTGTGGTTTTTCATGATATCTTTTTGAAATTTTGTACATAGATTCTTTACTTAAAAATACTGGATACGTGTTTCGGGTTTCGCATAAACAAAACATAACGTTGAATAGAATAGAAAATCAAAGCAAAAGTCATTTACTCAAATTAGGCTAAGAATCAGCACCTTTTGAACTTCAATCCATACTAATATTATAAATGCGAAGTCTGTCTGTCTGTTACGCTTTCTCGCTTAAACCTCTCAACCAATTTTGATGAAATTTGGCACAGACAATCTTTAGACCTTGAGAAAGAACATAGGCTACCTTTTATCACGGATAAATTTGATATTCCCGAGGGAAAACTAAAAAGCGCGATATAACAGAATTCCACGCGGGCGAAGCCGCGGGCGGAAAGCTAGTATTACATAAGACAATCTCCGCAAAACTCCCGCCCTTTACTACATCCTAGTGCTTTAACTGGGAAGAAGTGGCGGAACAAACTCCTGAACAGCACAGCTGTCTGTTCATTTAAAATAGAAGAATAGTTTTTATCCGGATATTTCTATGGGATTCAATCAAACATTATAAATACACGAGAGCAGTATACGACTCTTTGGCGGAGAAACGACTGAAATATAATAGAAGTATAGTTTTTATCCGGATATTTCTATGGGAATCAATAAAACATTATAAATACACGAGAGCAGTATACGACTCTTTGGCGGAGAAACGACTGAAATATAATAGAAGTATAGTTTTTATCCGGATATTTCTATGGGATTCAATCAAACATTATAAATACACGAGAGCAGTATACGACTCTTTGGCGGAGAAACGACTGAAATATAATAGAAGTATAGTTTTAATCCGGATATTTCTATGGGAATCAATAAAACATTATAAATACACGAGAGCAGTATACGACTCTTTGGCGGAGAAACGACTGAAATATAATAGAAGTATAGTTTTTATCCGGATATTTCTATGGGAATCAATAAAACATTATAAATACACGAGAGCAGTATACGACTCTTTGGCGGAGAAACGACTGAAATAATTTTTAAGCCTACTGCTAGTCCATAGCTACATAAGTTCGAAAAGTGTCTACTCAACAACGTAAATAAAGCAATGAATGTTGTTTAAATGTCAAAGTGAAACCCATTGATACTTATAGGTTAGAGTGGGCTATCATAAATCAATACCTTGATATTATAAAGAGGTGATTTTTTTTTGTATATTTGAGATAAATTATAAAATTAATAATTTTTATAATTTTTTAATGAATAGCCCAATTCTTGGGGATGGTCATAGGTTATTCAAAATTGAGGTGTAACTGTTAAGAGCCCGTGGAAACGTGAAAAGTGGAAAAGTCCCGAACAGAAGCTATTTCTAAATAAACCAAGTTTTTTAACCATCAATCATAACCTAACTTTGTAATGTAATAAATAGGACCTTATTGGAGTTTCACGGCAAAATATTTTCTTTATATATCGCATTAAATATTAAACTGCCATAATATGTACCTGTAAAAATGAAATGTAATGAAAATAAATAAAACAAGCCTTATTTCTAATCAGTATGGCGTTCATTGCATGTCTAGGAGTCTCCATTTAGGCATAGAAATGCCAGTACCAAAGAGTCCGGGTAGTCCAAGGTGTCCAAGGAGTTGAAGGAGTCCAAAGTGTCCAAGGAGTCCGAGGATTCCAAGAAGTCCACGGACTCCAAAGAGTCCAGGTTGTCCAAGGTGTCCAAGGAGTCCAAGGAGTCCAGGGAGTCCAAAGAGTCCAGGGAGTCCAAGAAGTGCAAGGAGTCCAAGGATTCCAGGGAGTTCAAGGAGTCCAAGGATGACAAGGAGTCCGACGACTCCAACAATTCCAAGGAGTTCGGGGAGTCCAAGGCTTCCAAGGAGTCCAAGGAGTCCAAGTAGACCAAGGAGTCCAAGGAGTCCAAGGAGTCCGACGTGTCCAAGGATTCCAAGGAGTCCGGGGAGTCCAAGGAGTCCAAGGAGTCCAAGGAGTCCAAGGAGTCTAAGAAGTCCAGACTTTTAGAATCCTTGGAGGATTCTAAAAGTCCACGGACTGCAAAGAGTCCAGGTAGTCTAAGGTGTCCAAGGAGTCCAAGGAGTCCAGGGAGTCCAAAGAGTACAGGGAGTCTATGAAGTCCAAGGAGTCCAGCGAATCCGGGGATTCCAAGTAGTCCAAGGTGTCCAAGGAGTCCAAGGAGTCCAAGGAGCCAAGGTGTCCAAAGAGTCCAGGGAGTCCGAGAAGTGCAAGGAGTCCAAGGATTCCAGGGAGTCCAAGGAGTCCAAGGATGACAAGGAGTCCGACGAGTCCAACAATTCCAAGGAGTTCGGGGAGTCCAAGGCTTCCAAGGAGTCCAAGGAGTCCAAGTAGACCAAGGAGTCCAAGGAGTCCGACGTGTCCAAGGATTCCAAGGAGTCCGGGGAGTCCAAGGAGTCCAAGGAGTCTAAGAAGTCCAGACTTTTAGAATCCTTGGAGGATTCTAAAAGTCCACGGACTGCAAAGAGTCCAGGTAGTCTAAGGTGTCCAAGGAGTCCAAGGAGTCCAGGGAGTCCAAAGAGTCCAGGGAGTCCATGAAGTCCAAGGAGTCTAGCGAATCCGGGGATTCCAAGTAGTCCAAGGTGTCCAAGGAGTCCAAGGAGTCCAAGGAGCCAAGGTGTCCAAAGAGTCCAGGGAGTCCGAGAAGTGCAAGGAGTCCAAGGATTCCAGGGAGTCCAAGGAGGCCAAGGATGACAAGGAGTCCGACGAGTCCAACAATTCCAAGGAGTTCGGGGAGTCCAAGGAGTCCGACGTGTCCAAGGATCCCAAGGAGTCCAAGGAGTCTAACAAATCCACGGACTCCAAAGACTCCAGGTAGTCCAAGGTATTCAAAGAGTCCAGGGAATCCAAGGAGTCCAAGGACTCCAAGGAGTCCAAGGAGTCCAAGGAGTCCAAGGAGTCTAAGAAGTCCACCGACTCCAAAGACTCCAAGTAGTCCAAGGTGTCCAAAGAGTCCAGGGAGTCCAAGGAGTCCAAGGAGTCCGAGAAGTCCAAGGTCTCCAAGGAGTCCAAGGAGTCCAAATAGACCAAGGAAACCAAGGAAGGAAGGAATCCAGGAAGTCCAAGAAGTCCAAGGTCTCCAAGGAGTGCAAGGAGTCTAAGAAATCCATGGACTCCAAAGACTCCAGGTAGTCCAAGGTGTTCAAAGAGTCCAGGGAATCCAAGGAGTCCAAGGACTCCAAGGAGTCCAAGGAGTCCAAGGATTCCAAGAAGTCCCCGGACTCTACAGAGTCCAGGTAGTCCAAGGTGTCCAAGGAGTCAAAGGAATCCAGGGAGTCCACAGAGTCCAGGGAGTCCAAGTAGACCAAGTAGTCCAAGGTGTCCAAGGAGTCCAGGGAGTCCAGGGAGTCCAAAGAGTCCAGGGCGTCCAAGAAGTCCAAGGAGTCTAAGGAGTCCAGCGAGTCCGGGGATTCCAAGTAGTCCAAGGAGTCCAAGAAGTCCAGGGAGTCCTAGGAGTCCAATAAGTCCAAGGTCTCCAAGGAGTCCAAGGAGACCAAGGAGTCCAAGGAGACCAAGGAGTCCAAGGAGTCCAAGGAGTCTAAGAAGTCCACGCACTCCAAAGACTCCAGGTAGTCCAAGGTGTCCGAAGAGTCCAAGGTGTCCAGGGAGTCCGGGGAATCCAAGGTGTGCAGGGAGCCCGGGGAGTCCAAGGAGTGCATGGAGTCCGACGAGTCTAAGGTGTCCAAGGAGTCCAGGGAGTCCAAAGAGTCCAGGGAGTCCATGAAGTCCAAGGAATCCAAGGAGTCCAATAAGTCCAAGGAGACCAAGGAGTCTTATAATTAGTGCGGCCAGCCGCACTGCAGCGCTCTCCGGCCCATCGACGAGGCGGGCCTACCCGCACTACATCTAATATGCCTCTTTCAAAAAGGAATATGCTCCAAATTATATACGGTCAGAATTGTTCAGTTGACACTGTCAGAATACTTTTGATAAATAAAATATCCGATGAAAAGAGGACGACTTTAAAATGGAAGTAGTTTTAATACAATCATGGAAAGTGCTACAAGTAACAACCTTTCGTGTGTTATATTTAATCACAGAATTAAGAACTACTACAAGGAATTGTGGTTTCGTGGTACAGGCGCTTTACTTGGTGTAAATTATTTCATCACCACTTCTCTCATTGGACTCGTCGGATTCCTTGCACTCCTTGGACTCCCTGGACTCCCTGCACTCCTTGGAGTCCCCTGACTCTCTGGACACCATGAACTCCTTGGACACCTTGGACTCCTTAGACTACCTAGACTCTTTAAAGTCCATGGGCTTCTTGGAATCCTCGGACTCTTTGGACTCCTTAGAGACCTTGGTCTCCTTGGACTTCTTGGACTCCTTGGAATCCTCGGACGCCTTGGACTCCTTGCAGACCTTCGACTCCTTGAAATCCCCGGGCTCCCTGCACTCCTTGGACTCCAAGGACTCCCTGGACTCCTTGGACACTTTGGACTCCTTGGACTCCTTGGACACTTTGGACTACCTGGACTCTTTGGAGTCCGAGGATTCCAAGAAGTCCACGGACTCCAAAGAGTCCAGGTAGTCCAAGGTGTCCAAGGAGTCCAAAGTGTCCAAGGAGTCCAAGGAGTCTAAGAAGTCCACGCACTCCAAAGACTCCAGGTAGTCCAAGGTGTCCAAAGAGTCCAAGGAGTCCAGGGAGTCCTTGGAGTCCTTGGAGTGCAGGGAGCCCGGGGATTCCAAGGAGTCGAAGGTCTCCAAGGAGTCCAAGGCGTCCGAGGATTCCAAGGAGTCCAAGAAGTCCAAGGAGACCAAGGTCTCTAAGGAGTCCAAAGAGTCCGAGGATTCCAAGAAGTCCGTGGACTTTAAAGAGTCTAGGTAGTCCAAGGAGTCCAAGGTGTCCAAGGAGTTCATGGTGTCCAGGGAGTCAGGGGACTCCAAGGAGTGCAGGGAGTCCAAGGAGTGCAAGGAATCCGACGAGTCCAATGAGAGAAGTGGTGATGAAATAATTTACACCAAGTAAAGCGCCTGTACCACGAAACCACAATTCCTTGTAGTAGTTAAATCTGGACTGATCTGGACTGATGTTAAATGTGGTCTGTGATTAAATATAACACACGAAAGGTTGTTACTTGTAGCACTTTCCATGATTGGATTAAAACTACTTCCATTTTAAAGTCGTCCTCTTTTCATCGGATATTTTATTTATCAAAAGTATTCTGACAGTGTCAACTGAACAATTCTGACCGTATATAATTTGGAGCATATTCTTTTTTGAAAGAGGCATATTAGATGTGGTGCGGGTAGGCCCGCCTCGTCGATGGGCCGGAGAGCGCTGCAGTGCGGCTGACCGCACTACGCGCCTTCCCGAATGTTGCGCCATACACGGCCTACCATAAGCCCTGAATTCTTTATGCCCGACGCAAACTTTGTGAAATTTGTATACATTTCTCCTCTTATAATTAGACACGCAGGAGCTTAGAGCTGGAGCAAAGTATGCTTTAGTAATTTGAATTTTTTTTTTTCATGTTTTATTTTATGTATATTTTGCTGGCTGAAGCAAGCACTCAATTTGGAATCAAATCAAAATTAAAAGGGCGTTTTTGTAAATTAAAAAAAAAGTGTTTTCGTGAAATAGTCGAAATAATTCTTCTTTGATTCTTCTCGTAGTCTTTTCTTTCAGCTGAGAATGGTAATTGCTATCCTACGCTACATTAACAGTTGATGCGGGTGAATATTTTTTACGTTTCAGTGAAGATATGCTTTTTGTTAGTGTAGCTTTTCTTATTCTAAGCAGTGAGGTACTGGATCCCGAAACATTTATCCATCTTCACAGATAGCTGAATCAGTTTTAACCCTGCGATTTTTGTAGAATAGAACGACAGTAGGTTACTCCACTTTACGCTAAGGTAAATATTTCTTTCTAAACCTACCTTTAATACCTATATATTTACCTGACATTAACTAACTTAACACATCAAATCCACTTACACCACACCCCTTCAATAACACATATTTTCACGATTTTCTTTTCTCCATAAAAAGTCACTCCGCTGACGAACTGTTCAGTTCCACTCAGCACATTATCTTAAGTTTGTTATCCACGTTCGTACGAAACCTTTGCGTTGTCTCATCGTTTTCCCACAGAACCATTAAAGTAAGTGCTTCCATAAACGGTTCGAAAAACTAAAACCACATTTATCATGTATCTTGCAAAGTGTTGAGTTGTGAGTGGCCGCCTCGTGTTACTCGGCGTGTTTATTTCAACACAGTTAACTAAAACCAGGCACGTATGGGGTAAATAATTCAATCCCGGTACAGCAACTGTGGCGACAGGGACCCGTAGTCTTACTAATGGTTGTGAGTTGAATCCAGAAAGTCTATTTGCGTAATTAAAAACGTTCAGAATCTCTTCGCAACCTCATCTCAGCGACGATTAATATCAAAAATTTAACAAGGAAATTAAAGGTGCTCGATTGAGACAAATCAGACTGTAGACGTTTTTAAAATTACGAAAATTGCCTCTACAGTCATTTTTTTTTTATATAATTACAAACTAGTGCTTGACCGCAATCTTGCCTGAAGGTAAGCAGTGATGCAATCGTTGATAGTAAAGCGCGCTTGCTTGTTGAGGGCCTATTCACTCAAAAATATCTGAGTGAATAGGGAGAAAGACGGCAGTTGACCGAAGTGATGCAATTTTATAAACCCAACAACACGACCAACGATACCACGCCAGAGGGAGATTGATCTGGAGACCCTCCACGACCAAACTCCCAACATAATAACATTTGGCGCATCATACCCGGCATACTTCACAACAGAACTACTCAGACCCGTCCTCCATACGGCTTCACCAGACATCATCAGACATCAGCGGGATCACGACGAATCGCTTGGCGGCAAGACTTTTTCTGGTGGGTGGTAACTTCTGCCGACAGCCGATGTAATGGCCCACCACCGAGTAAATTCCGAGTATCATAGAGTAAAGTAATACTAGTTAGTTTATTAATTGCTCTAGGAGGAACACCTGCGAATTGAGGCCAGTAAGACGTCACTGACATATTTGCACATGTTTTTAAGACTGCTTAAGATTTCGTAGGCGTCAAAGATGTGTACCAATCCAAATAACAGGACCTGAGAAGAAAGAAGAATATGAGAAGGTATTAAGTTAGTGGATACCGGTATTTTTCGGTATGGTTTGCCTTATTTGTAATAGATTACCCATATCATTCTTATGAATATTTATAAAACGTTTAAGTAAATAATTTATTGCTTTAGAGAACAATTTAACAAATATGTATTTACTGCCAACTGCTTTCACAGAAGCGTCACACCCAATTAAAAGCTCATTAATTCTCGACGAAAAAATTCCGAAGTTGAGATTAAAAATTTAGAAACTTTTGATGTAATCTGTTTGAAGTTGGTTCAAACATTCTGGCTCATGAAGCAAGAATTCATGTTAATTGAATTAGTCGCTTTCGCAGTCACAGCTTTTCTGATAAAAATTCTGGACTTACAATAACTTTCCGCAGTAGGGTGAAAATGGATAAGTGTTTCGGGATCCAGTACCTCAATGCCTAGAATAAGGAAAGCTACACTAACAAAAAGCATATCTTCACTGAAACATCAAAAATATTCACCCGCATCAACTTTCATTGATTGCAATTCCCATTCTCAGATGAAAGAAAAGACCACGAGAAGAATCAAAGACGAATTATTTCGACCATTTCAAGAAAACACTTTTTTTAAATAATTTACAAAAATGCTCTTTTCATCTTGCTTTGATTCCAAATTGAGTGCTTGCTTCAGCCAGTAAAATCAAAAAACAAGAACACAAAAATTTCAAATTACTAAAGCATACTTTGCTCCAGCTCTGAGCGCCTGTGTGTCTAATTATAAGAGGAGAAATGTATACAAATTTAACAAAGTGTGCGTCGGGCATAAAGAATTCAGGGCTCATGGTAGGCCGTGTATGGCGCAACATTCGGGAAGGCGCGTAGTGCGGTCAGCCGCACTGCGGCGCTCTCCGGCCCATCGACGAGGCGGCCCTACCTGCACCACATCTAATATGCCTCTTTGAAAAAGGAATGTGCTCCAAATTATATACGGCCAGAATTCTTCAGTTGACACTGTCAGAATACTTTTGATAAATAAAATATGCAATGAAAAGAGGACGACTTTAAAATGGAAGTAGTTTTAATCCAATCATGGAAAGTGC
Organism: Sesamia nonagrioides; assembly: GCA_017933935.1. NCBI lineage: Eukaryota > Metazoa > Arthropoda > Insecta > Lepidoptera > Noctuidae > Sesamia > Sesamia nonagrioides. The sequence goes on along the minus strand of JADWQK010001454.1, from coordinate 801,081 downwards.
TACAAGTAACAACCTTTCGTATGTTATATTTAATCACAGAATTGAGAACTACTACAAGGAATTGTGGTCTTGTGGTGCAGGCGCTTTACTTGGTGTAAATTATTTTATCACCACTTCTCTAAAAACGGTGAAAGAAAACATCGTAAGGATACCGGCAGAAGACCGGGAGAAGATGTGGGACATCCACTAACCCGCACCAGCGCAGCGTGGTAGATTACGGCCCACTCTCTCTTACCGAGAGGAGGCCTGTGTCCCAACAGTGGGTACATTATAGGCTGATATTGGCCCCGATGCCCTTGTTCACAAGCTAAATTAAATTTAAATTCAGTGCATCTTTTTCTATCTATTTCATTACGAAAAGGACAGAAAATAAAATGTCAGTTTAGACCTGTCAAATTAGTGCACTCCTGACGTAAACTGACGTATTTTTAGTCGCCATGTTTATAATCGCGTCTAAACTGTCTATGGAGTATCTTAATTTGACAGGATTAAACTAAAATGTTATCTTCTATTCTTTTCTTAACGAAATGGAAAGAAAAAGATGCACTTAACTTAAAATTAGTTTAGTTTGTGAACAACAGAATTGGCGCCATTGTATGTATAAGGAATTGCTTTACATTTCACTAAATAGTAACTGTCATAGGCGTAGGTTACAGCTCGCATCTATACTCTATTCTAATAAATATGAGAACCGGACGCTTCCTTAATGTTGCCACTATTTAAAGGTAAACCATTGTTGAGAATGATATTCTCGTAGTTTTTATATCCTGTTTTTGTATTTTATATTCCTGTTTGTGTTTGTTTAAACTGTTCTCTCACTATGTAAATTTAGATTTTTATTTTTTGTTATTATTATTATTGCATTTTTATTTATTTTTTTGTACCGATTCAGTTGTGATTGTCTGTTGCACCGGGTGACGTCTTTACGTCGGCACCGGCTGTCGCTGAAAACCAGCGCTGGACTCTGTTTTGCATAGGGTCGCAGCATAATGCTGAGCGATAGCCGTTTTGCGTGGATGTGATGCATGTCAACTATGATGATTGTTTTTGTACACTTTGTCATGTTTACCGCAAATAAACGTATTTTCTTTCTTTCTATATAAAGCTGAAGAGTTTGTTTGTTTGTTTGTTTAAACGCGCTAATCTCAGGAACTACTGGTTCGATTTGATAAATTCTTTTTGCGTTGGATAGCCCATTAATTCAAAAAGGCTTTAGGCTATATAACATCACGCTGCGACCAATATGAGCGGAGAATAACTAAATCCACGCGAACGAAGTCGCTGGCGGCCTCTCGTATAAAATAAAATAACATGGTCTAAACGGGGTACAAAATATCAGCGAACCAGAAAACATGTTCGCACACCATCCACTGAACCATAATCCGAATCCCCAGCTTTTATATATTCCTGTCATTTTTATCACATATGGAGGACTTCACTGGTCCATAAAGAATAGTTCACATTGTAGTTAACGACAATTGACGTAACGTAATTACATTACGTCAACTGTCGTACAATTAAATTTAATTAAATTGTAGAAGCATACGTAGCGGTTACATACATTTAGTTAACATTCCCTGCAGCAATTTTAAATTTAATCTGTTTAAATTCCCAGGCCGCTAGTTAAAACCGAACGTTGCCGGTGAGTTATTTAAACTAGTTTGCTACGGACACTTTTTAACAGATTCGGAGCGAAGAAATTGTTAGAAGAGACAGGCGACAGCGTGTGATGACGTCTACTTGAGCCTGCCGCGCAAGGAGTCTCGAGTTTGAAAAGTGTTTTTGCTTGCTGAGGCAAGATTTACCAAACAGAAACATGTAGGTACATATGTAAATTTACTCATGAACATCATCGAAGCTTTTTTTTTCTTTTTTTTTTTCAGCTTCGGAGTCTGGGGTCCGCTTTATCAGTCTAACTGCTGATGTTGGCTAAACTTCGATATTTTCCGTGAAGCGACTGCCGTCTGACCTACACAACCCAAAGGCGATATCGAAGCATTGCAGTTAGACCAATTGTTGGACTTTTGAGGGCTCCAATAACCCGTAACGACTGCCATTAGATATTGGTATGGCAACCGGGACCAACGGCTTTATGTGCTTACCGAGGTACGATCAGTGCAAATATTCATATTCATGCATACAAATATCTGCACTGCGCGGGGATCGAACCCGCTTCTCCTTGCGCAGCGGCCGCGTTTGCTACCGCTACGCCACGGAGGCTGTCACGTATGTAAATTTACTGATAAATTTAAATAGCTTTAAACACATTCGACGGAGTGTTCTTCATTGATTAATGACAAACGGATAAGCTTTTATATAAAGTTATGTTAAAGGATCGATTAATTATAATAATACTCCTAGGCCCAATTACTCGACAAATCACCCTTTACCGCTAAACGAATTTGGAACATAATTAATTCCTCAATCGTTATAGGGTGACAAATACTATACCGTTTTATATTTATATGTTCAGTCTTATAGGTAAATGTATTCTATGTGCAGTACAAGTGGCCCTTTTAATGGACTAATTGAATGTGATCAGACACTCCTTTTTCTTTGGTTGTTTGGTTTGGTTTCTTTATTAGGTTTAACTGCTCCTTTTTATTATTTGTTTATCCTATGAGTATATGAAATATTAAATATTTCTTTCTTTCTTTCTTTCTTTCTAGATAAACATCCAAGACCCAGGCCAATTAGGAAAAGATCGTTTCCCATCATGACCTGGCCGGGGATCGAACCCATTTTATTTCTCTCTTTCTTCTAGAATATAAATAAAATATAAAATATGGTTGTTATTAAACCGATATAAAAGCAATACATCAATCGGAAAAGCATCAGGTAGATGCCAGCAGTCCAGGACTAGATAAATTCATGGTTCCAGCAGAGGATACGCTCGTTACGATCCAACTGGATGATTTATTGTCTGCGGCAGGCGGCTCCTATCCTTTGATTAATTGCACCCCGTGAGAAAACTATCGCACTGTCGCTGTCAGTTCATTTGTACCAAGCTTATCGAACTTATAATTAGTGGTTGCATGGTGAAAGGGTCCAGGAAATAGGAGTGGAGGTCTTTTATAGTGCCGTAAAAATGTAGTTTTGTTCTTTGTAGTTAAATAGGTAATAACAGTAAAATACTTTCAGAATTTTGCGGAAATTTCTGCAGAATGATAATGGAACGAACCTTCGCAAGACAAACTCTAAGCATCATATTATCACCACGCCAGATATCATCAACTATCACTTAAGTTAGTATTCTTAGAGGAAGCACTTGCCTATGTTCCTGTCACCCTAAAAACTGGCAGATCAGTACAGAGGTACAAAATATAGGCATACCAAAAAATAATACACAATATGTACGAGTAAAGTAATGTTTATATATATTTTTTATAAATATTATATAATTAGTATTTCCTAGTGTGCGGCAACATAATATAAATATATATATATATATATATATATATATATATATATATATTATGTTGCCGCACACTAGGAATTACTACTGTATCGTGGGTACGTTTATATACCATACAAATATTTGTTCCGTGCGGGAATCGAACCCGCGACACGCAGCGCAGGAGACGATCGCGCAGCTACTGCACCAACCGTGTCGTCAATGCAGTAGCGGTTATTACAAAGTAGTACTTATAAAATAGTGTTTAGAAACTTTTTTTTGTTTAGAATGGGAAATCATCAAATGACTTCTCTCGCTCTGGGCGGAGCGGAAAGGCGTGTCAGACTTTTACTGACTAAAACCCACTCGCGTTCTTTCACTTGCCTGTAGACCAGGGCCACGGTTTCTTTTTTAACCAACCCGCAACCCTGACCCAGGATTCGAGGCATCGGTCTTTGTGGACCTCGTCACGATGTGCTGACATCTCTTTGAGGCGTCCTGTGCTAGATGTTATAGGAGCCAGTTAAAAGTTTTGGTTATATAAATATGTTGTAAATCAAATAAAAGTAGTAGTTCTATTTCCGACTACCTAAGCCATCATTTATTACCCAGATTGTCACAGTTACTTAAAACATGTTTAATAACACTAATTAAAAAACAGATGCGTACTTTAACAACATGTAAATTAATTAACGTACTTCCTGAAAATAGTTTGGTCAGAATCGTTTACTGAATCGCTTTATTATCATTTGTTAATATAGGTAATTTTTTATCCCAAAAATAATTAAAACTACGGAAATTATTGTCATATTAACCCTGTTGTTTGTACAGACTTTTAAAATCGCAGTTTTACTTGTATTCATACTTTAATCATTCAATACAAAATAAATCCATACTTTATTATATTATAAACGCGAAAGTAACTCTGTCTCCCTGTCTGTCTATCTGTCTGTCTGTCTGTCTGTTACGCTCTCCCGCTTAAACCTCTCAACCGATTTTGATGAAATTTGGCACAGACAATCTTTAGACCCTGAGAAAGAACATAGGCTACCTTTTATCCCGGTAAAAATTGATATTCCCGAGGGAAATCTAAAAAGCGCAATATAACCGAACTCCACGCGGGTGAAGCCGCGGACGGAAAGCTAGTAAAAAATAAAACTAATTCCAAGAATGTTAAGGTCTTCGTTCCCCAAGAATTGGTATAACTAATTTAATAAATAACAATATTCATATACATGTTTAATTAAAAATACAGTGTATATGTTATGATTATAACATAATATTCTAATTGGGGGTGTTTGAGAGTATGCGTTAATTACATTACATGTTGTATATTTTAGAAGTATGTGTATAAAATATGTTAGTACATTCTCATGTTCTGTTTTATTTTAGAGTTTAATTTCGAGATAGCACGAAATTAAACTCTTAAATAAAACACGCAGGCATGCTGGTAAATATTTCTTTAGAAATTAGCATCGCTTTTTTACGTATTACTTATTCTGTTCCTTTTTTCTTGTCTGTTTAGATGTGTGAATAAATGGATTAACTAATATTAGAAATGTAAAAGTATCTCTGTCTGTCTGTTTGTCCGGCTTTCACGCCAAAACTACTGAACCGATTGTAATGTTTGGTACACAGATAGTCTAGAGCCTGAGAAAAGACATAGGCTATAAAACATCCCGCTATGGGCAATAGGAGCAGAGCAGGAACAAAAAATGTCGCGAAAACGGGAGCAGACGTGAACATATTGCTCCCATTATTTTAACAGGCGCTTATTTTATATCAACTGAGCTCTTTCGGTTCGAAGCTTACGCGGGAAACCACGGGGCACAGCTAGTGGTTTAATAAATGAATTACTAAAGTGACGCTTCGTATTGATGAGCGTACTTTCTCTTAGGTACACTTTTGAGCTCGCATGCTGAATATTCAATTCGCGGACGAGTCGCGATTGATGAGTTCGCGGTGATGTATAAAATTGTTCAAAATTTTATACATCACCGGCGCGCTGCACGGTGTTATTTAAACGCAGCCTATCGCCTAACTTCGCAACTTAGCCGATGTTGGGTGAGTGTTTCAAGTTCCATGTATTATTCAAATCGTTCAATGATCGCGGGCTCGGCGGGTAAGCCGCTCGTTACCCGGCGTGAGCTGCTACGCATTCAGCTAATGGTACCATTTACCGAGATTGTCTGCAAGCCTCTAAGGCGGCCGCTAACTAAACTGATTGGCACTCTGTTACATAAGACTGTCTCGAAAATGTCCCCCGATTTTGATAACTTATACGCGTATTGATATCAGGAATTCTGCTAGTGATGAAAGAAAGTGAGACAATGGCGCCGATTCTGTTGTGCACAAACTAAACTAATTTTAAGTTATGTGTATGTTTTCTTTTCATTTCGTTAAGAAAAGGATAGAAGATAACATTTTAGTGTTATCCTATCAAATTAAGATACTCAATAGACAGTTTAGACGCGGATATAAACATGGCGACTAAAAATACGCCAGTTTACGTCAGGAGCGCAATAATTTGACGTGTTTAAACTAGGGTTGTAACGGAGCTTCGCCTCCGCTTCCGTTACTGCGGAAGTTCCGCAAGAAATCGTATCTTCGCTTCCGCCTGCGCCTCCGCGCAATTTTTGCGGAGTTATAACGGAGGTTTATTTACGTATTTATAAAATAAATAACGCGCAAGCTGCGACACTCGACCACAATAGACAGAGAACAGTAAAACATCTTCATATAAACGAGCCGCTCTCGGTTTGAATGTATGCGTGCGCGCCGAGCGCCGTGTCGGTACGCGATTTCACGCACACGCTGGCATAATATAGGATGGTATAGGATGGCGGCAATACGGGCTGTGCCACGTGACTGTGAGCACGCGCGTAAAATAAATGACCGCTCGCGTTCGTCAATTCTCGCCGGCCACTTACCATAATATTAATTATTACGAGTATGATGACTTCAAAAGGGGGAAAAAAATATTGTAGTGTTTTCGGGTGCCTCAATAATGATTTCGCAAATCCGGACTTATCATTCTTCATACTTCCTACTCAACCAGAAATGTAAGTACAACTTAAATCTTATTAGAAAATGTGATATATGTATTGTTTGTTTCACAGTTTATTTGCTTTATTAAGAGCGTACCCGAGTCGCATTTTTCCATATAATTGTATTCCCAGATTTACTTCCTGACTACTATGTTTAAAGTTAAGTTTATTTTAAGAAGCCCAGTTTTACTATATAACAGAGGATTGAGTACGAAATATCGTTTAAGTAAACGTATTTGTCGAGTATAGTGTAATAAGGACAATTTCACAATAATCAATATTGCAAATTACTATTATTTTTTTTCTATTGTCTTATGTGTTGTTTGATCCAAATGTGGCGTCTTAATCATAATATTAAGTTAATAAAATTATAGTAAAATGTGACCGACTAACGCTTAGGGTTGCGTAGAATTTTATTTATAACATTATAACCTTTAATCCCTCCGACGCGCGCGTCGACAACAGCAACGCGAGGTGCTCTTAATAGCGAGTAAGCGAGCGGCGCCTTTGTTGCATTTGAGCGAGCTGTTGCTATCCGATTATATAAACAAACATTACACAGTACCCATATAAACAATCATTATAATTGTACCTCAGAAACTAATGAGGCTAAAAAGATTTTGCGGTTTTATTAAAGTAAGGTATCATTTGTTAAATATTATTAATATAATCTTAGCTTTACTAATGTCTACTTTTTCATGAGAACTACATATTTATTGTTTACGTTCTCATGTTTTATATCATTTAAGCATTAGTTATTAGCTTGTGAATATTATTGTGTTAGTGTTACATTTAAGTACTCATCACTTACAATCTTCTCTGATAAGAACCAGTTATATCGATTTCCCATATCACACATCACTTAAAATTTATCATTATTTACGAGCTTTAGAATATAATTTAGTGTTACACTTAAGTAGTCTTAAAAATTTTGTCGGTATCAAATTTGTAACTTAATATAATAAATGTTATGTGAATAAAGGCTTTTTATTTTTACTAAATTTATAAATTGGTAAAATATTCAATCATAATATGCTTTTTATTCTTTAGATTTAGATCAAAGTGACAACCCTAGGGTTCAACGCAAGAGTAGGCAAATAACTCTGCGGGCGGCCTTAGATAATCTACTGTTCTCTGTCTACTGTGACTCGACAGCCGTCCGGTCGCGTTTGGGCGCGAAATGGTCAAGAATCAACTAGCGCGAGGCGGGAATGCGGCAAACACAATTTGTTTCTCCTTAATTTTCATTACATGATGGTAATATTTTTTTTTACCAAGTATACTACTATTAATGTACGTATTTAAAATAAAAAAAATGTTTAAATTAACCATAAATTTCATTTTTTTCAATATGTACTTTCACCTCCGCCTCCGCCTCCGTTAACCTCCGCATCCGCGGAGGTGAGACTCGTCGCCTCCGCATCCGCCTCCGCCTCCGCTCAAAAGCCTCCGTTACAACCCTAGTTTAAACTGACATTTTATTTTCTGTCCCTTTCTTGATGAAATAGAAATAAAAAGATGCACTGAACTTAAATTTAATTTAGTTTGTGAACAAGGGCATCGGGGCCATTATCGTATTCATAGTTTCATACTCAAATGATGAACCCTCCAATACATTTTACGAAGCTACGAACTTTCGCGATAACAAAGGTTACCTATAACGTATTTATTTGAACTTGCACGTCTATGTCTACTAGTTGTTAACGAATATTTTGTGCTCTAAACGTTTCCTAGTTAATGGGCTCGTCAGAGGAACTTTTACAATTTACGGATGCTGTTACAAAAGGCTATTATTTAATAGCGGTTCGCGCGTCAAGTGTTAGACGAACAGAGCGGGTGATATATGTCCACACATCACTGCGCAAACTCTTATCACCCCGGACCATTGTTGTGTCGAATTACTCAAAGTTGGGTCGAGTTTGGAAATCTGAAATGTGTTCATTTTAATCTCACGGGAAATCGTATGCCGCAGCAACCTTTTCATATTAACATAACTTTAATCTAACCGGTGCGTCCCGGAGGGGAGCCGCACTGTAGCGAGGCAAAATTTTTGTGGCCAGTAAATTTTCTCTAAGTCCGTCTCGTGGCAGACGGCCAACGATACCACGTGCTCTTGAAATCCCATTTTATTTCCGTAGTAGCAACTTTGTTTAAACACATAAGCACGCCGCCCTTATTATTCGCGTGGTCTTCAGCTCAAGCACCTGCGCTGCCGGTGTTACCACGTTCTATTTAAAAAAAAAAAACAAGCGAAATGTACTCATACGAATTTATTCGTACAATACATCTGGTATCAACGGCGCAGCTCGTTTCAGCTTCAGACAAAATGACGGAGTATATCTCAGGCACTATCAATAACGTTCGCTATGTATCAGAGTATCGTATCGCTTGCTTGTTTTGCATTTTGTGTTCTTTATTTTGCTTGTGAACAAAAAGCTGCGGCGGAGTGACTGAGCTCTAGTTACGGCAGAGCGGTCTCTTGACGAATTGTGCGCTGACTGTCGTAGTGTGCGGCGAGCTTGCACCGTCCCCCCCGAACCCCATCGCTCGTACCCCCGCGGCCCGCGTCGGTCTGGACGACGGCTCTGCTGTCTAGACGTCACTTGGACGAGCCTTGTTCGTGCTGAAATGTGAATGCACTGTATTTTATACAACAAATGCATATATAGCACGTCCGACTAAATGGGTACAGCTCGCATGGGCGGCGGATTAGAATTTGATGAATGGAATAGGAGCACGGTTATGTGACGCTTTTCCCTGCAGCGTGGAGGCAGCTAATGAAACTTACTTTTTATCCGTGAAATAGAAAAATTGTTTTGATAGCGTTCTCAGATCTCAGCATTCACAATAAAAGGTTAACAATGATTGCTACATTTTGGTAGTAGCTTATTTGATTAACTGCCTAAAATTATATTCATATTTACCTAACGAATTAATTAACAGCTTTCGAGCATCAAAAATTACCCATATCGATCTACGCTATTAATATTAGGCACCTCCTCAAGACAACCAAATTGATATCTAATTAACTGTGCAACTCATTGTGACTCCGACACATAATGACAGTGTTCAGGATTCTGTAATGATTTACTGCAATTAACTACACAAGTTAATTACCATAAATTATATGACAAGGTATGATTGAAGGTAATTGGACTGGATACACACAATAATCCTATAGTCCGCAGTGTTGACGAAACAGGCCCGCTGACGAAACACATTTGCATTTTAACCGTAAATTACATATTCTGTGGAACATCATTTCAATGCTGCGTTTACTGGAGGATATAAAACAAGAACCGTGATGACATACGCTTCGGAAAAGTAAACTCTGTTGACAGTGAAATGAAAAGATAACGGGCTCCCATAGTTACGACATTTTCACTCGGATAACAAAAAAGGTATGTTTTTCTGAAGTTTAATTAATAAAACCGCATCTCTTTTATTCAGTGTTGTCACAAGGGAGAATAAAGTAATTAACACAAACTCATTACTCATGCAGCGTGTGAGTTTTATTGTAGCATGTGGATGCTGTTTTCTTCCTTTTGTTATGACCCTTTAATCGGTTTTTAAGGTTACGCTGAAATGAATGCGACTGTCGCAACCCAATGCTGGGCACGCCACAGAAGCAGTGACGAGACACCTTTTTGAGGAGTTGCTGGAGAGCCGCCACGGCGCCCTCACGTTCCGCTGACGCAGGTCAGCATCGGACACGGCTGCTTTGGGAGATTCTTGTTCCAGATAAGGCGGGATTAAGCACCAGGGTGTCACAACTGGGAGAATCACCCTGAGGACACAATGACACTGAGGATACGATGGAGATCTACCCGACTTGGTGAGACCACTCACGATCCTCGTGACGGCGATCGGCCGCGGCGATCTCTCGCGTCCGGCCATAGTCCGGAGCGAGAGTGCATGGCAGGCCGTTACCCCTTCTGCAAAGCAGTGATGCTGGCAAAGGAGGAGGGGGAGCGCTTGAGATTACAGCAATCTTAGCACCCTCACTGCCTCACCACTAGCCACCGCAAGAGACGTGTTGTTATTTGTCAGATAAAAAATAAAGTTATTGCATTTTTAACCAAATTCCTTAAGAAAGGTTTAAGGAATAAAAAGATAAAGTTGAAAAATAATGCTGAATAAAAATGGATTAATAGTGTGGGCAGGAGATACGATACGACGGGGAAGCTCAGGGACACAAAAACTTTCACGCGAACAAAGTTGACTGCAGAAGCTAGTCGCTACAGTAAAAAAAAAACATTTAGGCATGGGAAATTTTCTCGTTTAAGTTCTTCGTCTTCTTCTCAGTCTATTAAGGTTCACTGCTTCAGCAGCCACAGCAGCAGCAGTTTTGTTCACAAAAGCCCCGCCAAGGGTTCCCACAATTAACTCTCTTGTACTGCCCGCATCCATCGTTTGGCTTAAAAAACCGTACAAATGGTGAATTTTGAACTGGTCTATACTGAAGCCTCAATTTTGTTATTTTATCCGTAATTAATGCAACGTTTTATTAGAACATATGGCTTTATATTTTGTACACTCTGTTACTATCAGTGGAATAGGAATAATTTTGAAGCGTATATATTACTAATCTATAGCTTCGGATATTAGAAAAATGTGTCTTCTCCACAACGTAAATAACGCAATGAATGTTCTTATATTGTCAAATGAAACTCATTGCTACTGATAGCATGTTACGTAATTACCCTGCTGGTTAGAATGGAAGCCGGTCCCAAAGTAGCTGAGAAAAGACTAGACGGATGATAATGATGATAAAGGCGTGGTGTCAGAATTAAGAAACAAATGGAAACATATTAAGAGTCCGTGCACAAAATTCTCTCGCTACAGTTTAGGTAAAATCGTTGCGATGTTATCTTTGTGTGCATCGTTCTAGCAGCTAGACGCACACGCGCGTAAATATCGAGCTTAGTGAACGCTTAAACATTTTTGATCCTTTAGAAGATATTATTCTAAATTATATAAAGTATGATTTGTGAATAGTCGGAAACGAGTGCACATTGTATATTTATCACAATTTAGATGAATATTGATACATTTTGACATTAAAAAAATATGGTGTAATGATAGTTTATTACATAGGCAATTTAAGAAATAAAAACATATACGGTAAAATGAAATATCAGAATAAGTAATCAGTTTAATTTAATATTCCTCACATTTAGAAATCTATTAACAAAATTTTAGGGTTAACATAATTATTACGCGATAATATATCGACGCTTGAAAGGCAATCATATCTAAGCGACAAAAATTCGTAAATTGAGTTATATACAATTATACACCAAACGACGCAGAAAAATCTGGCGGTTCGAATGGTGTATATAACTCAATTTACGAACTTTTGTCGCTTAGATATGATTTCTAGGGTCATCACGAATCGTCTCGCTCGCAGGTTCGACGACTTCCAGCCTCCCGAACAAGCAGGCTTCCGAAAAGGCTTTAGCACCATAGACCACATTCATACGCTGCGGCAAGTTATACAGAAGTCCGAGGAGTATAACAAACCACTATGCTGGCGTTTGTGGACTATGAGAAGGCATTCGATTCGATTGAGACTTGGGTGGTGCTACAGTCTCTCCAGCGGTGCCAAATTGACCATCGATACATTGAGGTGATAAAGTGTTTGTACAAGAACGCCAGCATGTCAGTCCGTCTCCAGGATCAGGACTCGAAACCGATCCAACTGCAGCGTGGAGTGAGACAAGGAGATGTCATATCTCCTAAATTGTTCACTGCTGCGCTGGAAGATGTCTTCAAGCTCCTGGACTAGAAAGGACTTGGCAACAACATCAACGGCGAGAACATCACTAATCTCCGTTTCGCAGATGATATCGTGGTCATGGCTGAGACCCTGGAAGACTTGGGCAAAATGCTCAATGACCTCAGCAGAGCTTCCCAACAAGTGGGTCTAAAATGAACATGGATAAGACGAAGATCATGTCGAACTCTCATGTCGCACCCACTCCAATTGTAGTTGGTTGCTCTGCACTCGAAGTTGTTGACGAGTATGTATACCTGGGACAAACAGTCCAACTAGGTAGGTCCAACTTCGAGAAAGAGGTGTCTCGGTGAATCCAGCTCGGTTGGGCAGCGTTCGGGAAGCTACGCTACATCTTCTCGTCGTCCAAGATACCACAGTGTCTCAAGACTAAAGTCTTTGACCAGTGTGTGTTGCCGGTGATGACTTACGGAACTGAAACGTGGTCGCTCACAATGGGCCTCATACGAAGGCTCAGAGTCACACAAAGGGCAATGGAAAGAGCGCTAGGAGTTTCTGTGCGTGATCGAATCAGAAATGAGGAGATCCGCAGAAGAACCAAAGTCACCGACATAGCTCTGCGAGTCGCTAAACTTAAGTGGCAGTGGGCAGGGCACATTGCTCGTAGAACCGATGGCCGATGGGGCAGTAAGGTTCTGGAGTGGCGGCCACGTACTGGAAGACGCAGCGTAGGGAGGCCCCCAACAAGGTGGACCGATGACCTGGTGAAGGTCGCGGGAAGCCGATGGATGCGGGCAACACAAGACCGGTCAGCGTGGAAAGCCTTGGGGGAGGCCTTTGTCCAGCAGTGGACATCTATAGGCTGAAGAAGAAGAAGAAGATATGATTGGCTTTCAAGCGTCGATATCTATGTCCTACCTACTCTAGTAAGTATATATAAATAAATTAATTTTCCTTTTGAGTTTTTGCAATAACTAAATAATTAGTTTATGGATACTAATATTAAAGTGTAGTGTAAGTACCTACATATACAATATCATAATCATCTGCCTAGCCTTTTTACCAACTATGTTCGGACCGGCTTCCAGTCTAACCGGATGCAGCATTTAGGATTACGATAGATACCTCCAGTTAGACAGATTTCCAGTATTTAGGTAAACGATATATAAAACAAAAACATGTTTAAAATAGTATTTATCAAAGAATTTTAAAGCAACCGTAAGAATACCTTAAAGAAATCTCTTAGATGAACTTCAGGACCTAGCTGCCGGCATTAGCCTCCTATTATTTTAAAATGAAGTGTCTCGTAGAGGCATTGAACGAGATTTTCTTGGATCGACAATTTCGGGCAATAGGCAAAAGTTGGTTTTTCGTCTGTGCAGTAATAGTTTTCACATTGTGAATGGTCTCCATAAATATGTTGTGGGCTGTTGATAATGTCTTTTTGTAAGTTTTTGATTTGCTCAGTAAATGGAACATTTTGAGTTCCTCGGAATCTTACTGCTGCTTTCACAGCAATGCGTAATCGGTTCACTCGATCAGAATGTAGTAGCTTGCGTTCGTTTAATGGGATGGACGTAATAATAAAAATAATGGGAAAAATTAAGTTTGATGAAAGATATTCATCAAACTTAAATTTTTCCCATTATAATTGCGCATTAAGTGATTGGAACACTCCACTTTTTCAACCGTAACGTTTGAATATGGCCTGCTTTCCAATATGTTTTTATACACACTTGAGTCACCATCAGCAATAAGTTTTGCATACACTAAATTATGTGTTTTCACAGATTCTCTAAATCCCTCAACGATTATTGATTTCTCCATACTAGTGGAAGAGCCAGTATGATTTTTGACACCGGTGTTTCAGGGGTGTAATATTTTTATTAGCTGCACGGGAACATGTAAAACAGTATTTATTTTTAATACCAACATGTAATAATTTGCCACTTTTCACCCCTATTATAGCTCCAACGCCTGCTGCGGAAGAAAAATTTGTTTTATATGAACGTTTTCCCCAAGCAGCATCAGCTGTTACGGCTATAGTTGGTATACCTGATGGACTTACATTGCCACTTTCGAGAGCTACAGAAGCCTCTTCCTTACCAGCTTCTATCATTGTGGCTTCGGCTGTAGTTTTCCACCAGTTAAATAAATTGACGTGACATTTATTTAACTTTACTTTTGATTTATTCATAAGTGGCAAATCTATGGAAGCAGCTAGCTCATTTAAGTTGGTTCGACCACATCCGATACTTATAACTCCCGAAACAGCGCTTTGGTTAACGTCCAGTTTGTTTGTTTTAATTTGACACGTCTTTAGCAGGAATTGACTTCCACACATTGTACGTGACAATGAAAATGTTGAACAAAACCCTTGCAATTTTTCTTCAATTATAACGAGGTTTGATGCATTGCATCCAAATTTTGAATTGTGACCTAATATGTTAATAAATTGGTCAAAAAAATACTGAAAATCAACTACTCTTCGTCCTTCTATAACTACGACGAAACTGGTGACTGCTGAAACAACAAAAATTCAAACTTATGTGTGTTTCTGGTGAATTAAATTAATTATTATTACTTAATGTGCATTAAATGCAGCATAGTTAGTACATCCAGTACATACCTTGTTTGACTCAATTTCAAAGACATCGCTTGAAAATAAATTTGTTGCCAAACAACTAATAATAATTAATGATATAGGTATTGTTCCTGTTTATTATAGTCTAAGTATATATTGTAAATATATTATAAATGTTTCTTTACTAATTATTCTGACTTTATGTATGTATTGTTTTTTTTTTTGTTTTGTATAATTTATTCTTACTTATAGCACTGAATTGGAATGCTCTGTAATAGTGCTATAATTGTATGTTTCTAAATAAATAACTTACTCCCTTTCGATTATTTTCTTTACTCTGCAATAAATAGCATATGATTATATAAAGAAAACAAAAAGCAAGCTGTATTTGATTGAAAGACTTGTGAAATAAAATTAATAAATAATTGTAGGTTATTCATGAGATAACACAGGTCAGCGAGGTTTGGAAGTAAAAAGGCCTCCCCCCTACTACCTAGCCTAGCCTACTGTGTCTCCCTTTGCATAGCAGAGGGAGACACATTAAGCTATTAAAAAAAAAATTAGATAGCAGAAACGTACTGTGCCTACATCAACTTCGACACTCATAGTAGATGACGAAGTGGTATCCAGTTGATTAAAAGTACGTTCTTTAAGCACTTGTCTGGCTCTTGCCATTCCCTCTCTATTCCTCTTTCTTTTATTGATACATTGGTAATGTTCTCCCTTGTTTCGCCCCATTATCTTAAAAAAAAAATGAGTTTAGGTATAACAAAAGCATTATGTGAATTGACTTTAATAGAGAAATAAAAAACCTAAGATATTTTTAAATTGGTTCACAAATGATAGAAAAATCTACGAACTCAAAAAAAATATACTCCTTCATTTTTAAAGTCGGTTAAAAATTAGTTAAAGCAATCCAAGGGATAAGTCGTAAATATCCTAATATAATTCACAACTAATATAATATTACTAAGAAAGAAAAATTATTAAAGGACCAAGTTGTGGTAGTCGCAGTATATTTTTTACATAAACCTACGAAAAAACTCGCGAGCTCTAGCGACACAAAGTGATACGTCCACTCGTTGCGCTAGCCGAGTTACCACTGAGCCGGCTGCGTTAGCGCGCTCGTAAATATAGTAGATTTTGACATTGATTTTCATGATGAAAAAAATTTTTTTTTAGAAAATAAACTTTTGTTTCTATTATAAAAATACCTTAAAATTAATGAGGCATTTTTTAATTTTTAAAAAAAGTTGATTTATTATAGAAAAAACATACTTGTTTGGCTGCAGTTTTCCCTTGAATTTCTTAATTTCCGTCTTCGTTTTTGGCTGAATTATGAAATAAACTCGAAAAAGTGGTCAAGCTAGCACCAAGATAGTTATATGCTGATGTGAATAGTACTTTTTTATAGGCAAAATCGCTTGTAGTTTCTTCAGAAACTATGGTCAAACTTCACTCGAACGTGAAATTTGAGAAAAAGAGTATTGGAAATTGTAGATTTACTACTAATTATGAAGTTTCTTGAAAAAAGTAGTCAAGCTAGCACGTAGATGAAGAGTTGTACCATCCATATCATACATAATTTTACTAATATTATGTAACATATTCTCACAATCATGGAACAAAATTGATCAAAATGAGCAGATTAACAGGACGGACCCTTAAGAACAGAATATTATTAAGCAGACGTTCGATTGTTCCGACAAAGTTGAACAGTCGATATTGCAACAAGTATTCCACCTCTCGTGAAGTTTATACTGCAAAGAAGATAAGTTTATGAAACTCTTTTGTAACAGACTATTAAGAACGATGTAAGCCTATTCGGGCTGATATGTCTAAAACACGAGAAAATATTGGAGGCGGTAACCATCTTGGGAAAGGCTGGAGAAAAGTTTACTTAATATTTTGGACATCAATTTATAGTGTCAAAATGTTATTCTGAAAAGTTTTTTTTTTTTTTTAAGGGCGTATTGTAGGTAGAAATGAAAAAATGAAATTGGAATTTTGAATTTTTTTGAATGAATGAAATTGGTTGTAATGTCGAAGTTTAGCCATATCAGCAGTTGGACTGGTAAAAGCGGACCCCAGACTCCAAAGCTGAAAAAGTCTTCGGATGCGACTGGGATTAACGCTGGGATGATGATGATGATTGTAGGTACTGTACCTTTTCAACAAAATCTTCAAAGAATATTCTACTTCAGCTGGCACAATATAAATATACCTGTATAAATAACTCTGCAAGATACAGTCGGCATCAAAAGTCGATTAACACTTTAGTATTCAATATCGTAATTACTGAGCGAATAACCGAAGTGACATTTCATTAAGGAAATAGCACTCTGATTCAGTCTCTCCGTACTTTTATTTGTTTCAGTGTACCTACTAACACTTGTCTAAAAGTCTCACATTAAAGACAGTGTTATGAAATAATAAAAAGTAAAAAAAACTAAAACTCAACTACGACAAAAAACGACGCTGAAAAAGTATAAAACAAGATTTTCAGAATACTGAACTGAACAAAATTGCTAATTTAGTTGCAAGTAAATTGACACAGTAGACTCTACCAAGATGCCTTCGTTGTATATTGACAATAATGTCATACAATACTATTATACTATTCTGAAATATGCAATATTCACCATGTAGAGATAAATTTTCATGTTTGGAAAGGCGTAGTCACACGTTGTCAAGGTGCTACGGTAGGTAGGTATACATATGTAACGTGTGACTACGCCTTTCCAAACATGAAAATTTGCATGGCAATGGTGCCGACCATTGCCATAAATAAAAATAGAATAGAATCAGTCTCTCTCTCTTTCTTTTCCTTAACTCTCAGTTTCTATTATAAAATGTCAAAAAGTACTTTACCGAATCATAATTATCATATCAATCGAATTTTGTTGTTG
Source organism: Sesamia nonagrioides (assembly GCA_017933935.1). NCBI lineage: Eukaryota > Metazoa > Arthropoda > Insecta > Lepidoptera > Noctuidae > Sesamia > Sesamia nonagrioides. The sequence continues at coordinate 783,410 of JADWQK010001454.1, read as the reverse complement.
TCCGTACTCTGTAGAAATGAGAATCTCAAGTACATAGAATTTCATCGGCAATAGGTAGGTACGAGGAAATTTAATAAAATACAAAAATGTTGCTTACATTGCCTGTAGGTACTTGCTTATCCAAACATCAATGCTGATCAATACTTGCTTATGAAATAGCATTCCAACGTATACTTACATTCAAACCCTTCTAAACCCGTCAATATAATCGCAAAATATTTGTATACCACTATAACGTACAGTTGACAGTTTTCTTCACAAATTATAACAAAATAATATCGGCCGCCGGCAGAAGTTACCACCCATTAGACAAAGTCTTGCCGCCAAGCGATTCGTTGTATTCCGGCATGATGTCTGGTGAAGCCGTACGGAGGACGGCTCTGAGCAATTGTGTTGCGATGTGTACCGGGCACGACGCACTGAATGTTATTGTGTCGGGAGTTTAGTCGTGGAGGGTCTCCAGATCAGTCTCCCTGGCGCAGCATCGTTGGTCGTGCTGTTGGGTTTAACATTGCATCACTTCGCTCAACGGCCGTCTTCCTTCCTATTCACTAAGTTTCTTTAAGTGAATAGACTTAATTAACTAGCGCGCTTTACCATCAACGATTGCATTACTGCTTACCATCAGGCGGGATTGCAGTCAAGCACTAGTTTATAATGATTAAAAAAAATTACAACATCCTAACGAGAGCAGAATAAAGTCTCTACTTAAATGAACAAGGATTTTGAGTAAGGAAAAAACAGAAATAAATCTTTTAGCATCTATTGTCGGCTCCTCTTATTTTTGCTAAATTCAATATAAATGAGTATTATCTTGACAGCGAATGCTTGGCGACACAAAAAGCGTGGCGTTATCAGTGGGGAGACGGACGCGGGGTTATTTGTCTCGTCTCGACTAACCGCGACGTGATAAAGAGTGGCCTGCTCGCTGCCGTCTGCAGGCTGACCGAGCGACAAGTCTAGTCCACTTTAGTTCACTCGGCCAAGTATTCGTGGCTACGTGTAAATTTACCTTTTTGGCTGTTTTAGTGCAGGTACAAAACTTTTTTTCGCAATAGATATTGAATTGTGAACATTTGCATGCCCATGTGACGGTAAAATATGGAGAACTATTTGAAAATCACCTATGTGCTATACCCATGTTTGCAAAGAAATAAATACTTTACTTTACTGAACGTAATTGTAGATATATATAGCTATACATATATACAATATGTAAAGAAAACCCTGTCCGACCCATAAGGATAATAAAGGTTAGGCAATCACATGACCAAATAAAATTTGAAATTTTGCATAATCATCATAGTAACAATAGTTAATCAATTTTGAAACTATCTTTTTTCCCCGCGAATTTATGCTAACTTCCCCAATATTTGGTGTTTTTAAAAAAATGACAACACCATTTTAGGCGGTATAAAAGGCTATTTGACAGATTTATAATTTTTATCTTGAATTACTTGGTTGCGGTTAAGAAGTTCACCCAAAGTATTTTTTTTTATTTTAAATACTTATGTATTTCGTAAGAAATATGCAAATAAAAATTCAAAATTCAAATAAGCCGCGAAAACGATATAATCAGCAATATGGCGTTGCGCCTGGTAAGTGACGTCACAAGCGGTTTTCGGTTCTCAGTGGTGTTTGTTTTTAATTATTATTTGCTGTTGTTATCTAATAAAATGGTTTACAAGTGGTGTACTGTACTGGGTTGTACAAATAAATCGATAAAAACCCCCGAAAAACAGTTTATAAGTTTGCCGAAAACAAGCGTATGACGTCATCGCGACATTAGCGAATCCGGATCGTTTCACAATGTGTGGCGCGAGAAACAAAAAGCCAAACATATTTTTGTGTTTTGGATATAATAATTGTTATTATTTTTTATTAAAACTCTTGTAAATGATATAAAGAACCCTCATTTTATGCAATTAAAGCAAAAAATCACAAATAATTGAATACTGTCAAATAGCCTATTGTCGGCTTTCCTTTTATTGTTTTGTTAGATTATTTATTTCTTTGGCGGCGTCGCGCGTGACCTTTGTCGGCGGCGTAAAAGAAATAACTAGTGATGCACTAATTTTTGCGCAATAACGTTTTTTATCGCTATTAATCGAAACTTGTATCTGGTTGAATGATTTGTTAAAAACACAGATTACCCAATGGTAAAAGTACTTTTGTTTGTTTATCGATTAATTACTAATAACATTATTATAACACAAGTATTAGTTTTTACTAATACTTCTGTTATAATAATGTTATTAGTAATTAATCGAAACTCGAAATTCGAAACGAGAAGGACTTATGAAACACAATTTTAGTAAAATTTTACAAATATTTTAACGGTCAATATCATCGATTTTGAGACAGAAACTGAAATTAAAAATTTGGCATGATTTTCGTTTACAGCAGTGTACCTAACTAATTTAAGTTTTGTAAAAGTTCTAAACAATTCCATGCGATGTTGAATCTAGAATGAGAATGAGAAACTACAATACTAAATCGATAACAAAAATAGACAAGTAAATTGTTTCCATCGAAAATCAATATTTTGATTACTTACACATCCCTATTTACTCAAAGGATGCCGCGAGCAGCCCCGTAGGTACAATATTATAAAATAAAAATCATTTTTACTTTAAATTATCAGTTGCGCCTGAACATCGCTCTAGTGAAGACTATTCGTGTATTGTGTGATCATGTCGTTTCCTAATGTAGAGTAATGTAACATGCTGATGGAAGGTAGCAACTGCTGTTTTGTGATCAGGTGATTGTGGTCAATGTGGTTCCAGTATGACGGTGCGTCACCATATCTTTGTCCTGTACGTGAGTACCTCCATTATCAGTTCGGCGAGCAGTGAATTGGTAAGGGTGGACCAACTGTGGCCAGCGCGGATTTGACACCACTTGGATTTTTATTTGTGTGCATGTCTCGTGCGACGGTGCCAGCTGGGCCTGTATCGTTATTAGTAAACGAAATATGGAACAACATCTCCGCCACAGCCCAATCAAGCAAGCAAGCAATCAGCTCATCGAATGAAATGATACATTTGGAGAGTCAGACGACCTTCCTACCTAAAAATAAAAGTTCTTTTCACGAGCTGCCTAAGTATCATTATTTCTTTCGAGACTCGATAAACGTAAATAAATTACCTATACCTACATGCATGAGGTCAACTGAGGTTATGAACTGTGCCTGTGTTGCCATGAAATTACCTATTTATTTTATTTCAGTTATTTATTTTTTAGGGGGAATTTTTTTTTAAGTTTAGCCAGGTTTTGTAGGCATTAGTAGAATCAGTTATCGATACCTAACAATACCTTCACGGATCGGACAGGGTTTTCTTAACATATTGTATATATATAGGTACTGCGCCAGTATCAACCTAAGGTCGTTTTTATCCGCAATTGTTAAAAATAGTTTTTTTTAAACTTCAAAGACATTTGAAGTCTACTAACCCGTACTAGGTCCGTGTTTACGGACTATATACGTACGGATAACTGAAACCATTATAAAACATAGAATACGTAAATATGAAAAAATCAAAAAGCGGTCACATCATCATCATTTTAGCCAAAAGACGTTCACTGCTGGACATAGGCCTCTCCAAGGATCTCCATGACGACCGGTGCAGCGCCCCTCGCATCCAGCGGTGTCTCGTGACCTTCACCAGGTCGTCGGTCCACCCTGTCGGGGGCCTACCCACGCTGTGTCGGTCCCATCGAGCAACGGATCTACGGGCAATGTGCCCGGACCACTGCCACTCACTCTCACGTAAATTCAATCCTTTTCACCATCGAAGAGAAATGTTTAAACTGTCTAATTAAATAGAATTACCTTATCATATCGTGTACCGTTTTTGACAAATAAATATCGTATTTGACAGTAACGTTTTACCTAGTAGACAAAGGTACTACATATTTTAAGAAAAGAGTCGCTATACAAGCAAGAAGGTGTTCATGAAAATACTTTGCTTGCTTGATATTGTTATATATTTTGTCCTTTTTCCGACTTTGGTCGAGAGTAATTTTTTCGATCAATATATTTTGTTTCAGTTTCCCCGGACCAGATCCCGGAGAACGTCAAACAAAAATACATGACAAAATTACGTGACCGCGGCCAGGATTTCCACAATTTTCGCACCGATTCAAGAAATAAAGGTCGAACCGTCATTATCAGGGATAAAAGGCGGAAGCGAACATAAAGGGTTGATCCCATAGTACATATTTTACAGATAGCTGTGACGCACCAATCTCCCGTCATTGTAATACCTACAATAAAACAGCGGATTTACATTAAAAAAGAAATTTAAATGTCTAAAAACGATCGGCAGGTGCGAGATAAAACGGAAGAGTGGTTTCGAACGTCACAAAATGATTTTTAACGTTACCCGCCCGAATAAAGTCGTACTATAAATTGGGAGATAGAAAAGGGTTTTTATCAGTTACATGCTGGACCAGTGGCAAAGTACTGGCATATAAATGAACACATACACCATACCGGTTTATTCATATTCTTTTTTTGAATTCAGGTGTGGTTTTGGTTTTTACGAAAGAGCGTGCATTTCGCAGAATTTTACTATTCCAGTTTTTTCGGATATTGATTTTCATGCTCATTTTATGTATGAATTTTTGTTCACTATTTTTGGGAATACAGAATATTGTGGGGTAGATGGGTTTTCTTTATGAAGTACATTTTTCATCTACAGGTTGTAAAAGTGTACAAAAAATATTTTGATGAAAGAAATTCAAATTTAGTTTATAGGTTACGTGATCTAGAAATGCCGCGAGGAAACCGCTATGGCCTAGAACAAAAAAAAAAAAATAAGACATGTGGCATCTACTAACCCGCACTCGGACAGCGTGGAAGATTACGGCCCGCTCCATCTCCCGAAAAGGAGGCCTGGGTCCCAAAAGTTAGAACATAATAGGCTGATTATGTGTTATGTTATGTACGTCATCAAAACTAATATCTTACTAATCTATACTAATATATAAAGCTGAAGAGTTTGTTTGTTTGTTTGAACGCGCTAATCCGATTAGAAAAATAGATTTGCGTTAGATAACCCATTAATCCAGGAATGCTTTAGGCTATATAACATCACGCTGCGACGAATAGGAGCGGAGCATAACTAACTCCACGCGAACGAGGTCGCTGGTGACCGCTAGTATTACATAAACGTGAAAGTTTGTAATGTACCTGTACAAAGTTATTTTTGTATAAGTATGCGAAACCCGAAACATGTGTACAGTATTTTTAACTAAAAAATATATGTATAAAATTTCAAAAAGATATCACTAAAAACCACAAAGTAAGCTTGTTATCTTACCTGGTTGTCCCAAGACATATGGTCAACACACCCCGCTCGCCCGGCTGCGCCTGCAGCAGCGCGGCGCCTGTCCTGTCTCACGCGTGTAGTAGTAGGATCTAACGTCAGTCGACTTGGCGCTCGGTAACCACACTGCAACAATTTCTAAATGTATTTGGGAAAAAATATAACAAAAATATGGTCAAAGGTTCGTACGGGCGGGCTAGCGAGGGCGTTGACCTCTGGCGTCAGCTGCGATCTATCGTAACCGCTCGGTAACCACTCTGAGGTCTCACTCTAAATGTATTTGGGAATAAATATAACATGGTGTAAAAATGATTGGGATCGATTCAGTTGCTTATTCTGAACAAACTATATTCAGGTTTCTCATAAACAAAAATAACGTTGTATACATTTGTTAATCTTTTACGCAAAAACAACTGCAGTGCGATTCTCTAACCATAAAATCGAGAAAACTTAAGTGAAGTGAGCGTGGAGTGAGCTGTCATTCTTACTAATGCTGGGGATAATCACTATGAAGATAATCTATTGGGTCAGGGTTGCGAGTTGGTTAAAAAAAACTGTGGCCCTGGCCTACAGGCAAGTGAAGGCAAGGAACACGGATGAGTTTTAGTCAGTAAAAGTCTGACACGCCCTTCCGCTCCGCCCAGAGGGAGAGAGGTCATTTGATGATTTTCCATCCCAAACATAAATAAAGAGATAATCTCTATTGATAGCTTTTGGGGTAATAAGGACCTACTTACCGAATATGAGAGATGTAAAATTCTTTTTGCGTTAGATAACCCATTAATCCAGGAACGCTTTAGGCTTTAGAACATCACACTGCGACCAATAGGAGCGGAGCAATAACTAACTCCACGCGAACGAAGTCGCTGGCGACCGCTAGTATTACATAAACGTGAAAGTTTGTAATGTACCTGTACAAAGTTATTTTTGTATAGGTATGCGAAACCCGAAACATGTGTCCAGTATTTTTAACTAAAAAATATATGTATAAAATTTCAAAAAGATATCACGAAAAACCACAAAGTAAGCTTGTTATCTTACCTGGTTGTCCCAAGACATATTATGGTCAACACACCCCGCTCGCCCGGCCGCGCCTGCAGCAGCGCGGCGCGGGGGTCCTGTCTCACGCGTGTAGTAGTAAGTAGGAAAAAATATAACAAAAATATGGTCAAAGGTTCGTACGGGCGGGCTAGCGAGGGCGTTGACCTCTGGCGTCAGCTGCGATCTATCGTAACCGCTCGGTAACCACTCTGAGGTCTCACTCTAAATGTATTTGGGAATAAATATAACATGGTGTAAAAATGATTGAAATCGATTCAGTTGCTTATTCTGAACAAACTATATTCAGGTTTCTCATAAACAAAAATAACGTTGTATACATTTGTTAATCTTTTACGCAAAAACAACTGCAGTGCGATTCTCTAACCATAAAATCGAGAAAACTTAAGTGAAGTGAGTGTGGAGTGAGCTGTCATTCTTACTAATGCTGGGGATAATCACTATGAAGATAATCTATTGGGTCAGGGTTGGGAGTTGGTTAAAAAAACCGTGGCCCTGGCCTACAGGCAAGTGAAGGCAAGGAACACGGATGAGTTTTAGTCAGTAAAAGTCTGACACGCCCTTCCGCTCCGCCCAGAGGGAGAGAGGTCATTTGATGATTTTCCATCCCAAACATAAATAAAGAGATAATCTCTATTGATAGCTTTTGGGGTAATAAGGACCTACTTACCGAATATGAGAGATGTAAAATTCTTTTTGCGTTAGATAACCCATTAATCCAGGAACGCTTTAGGCTTTAGAACATCACACTGCGACCAATAGGAGCGGAGCAATAACTAACTCCACGCGAACGAAGTCGCTGGCGACCGCTAGTATTACATAAACGTGAAAGTTTGTAATGTACCTGTACAAAGTTATTTTTGTATAGGTATGCGAAACCCGAAACATGTGTCCAGTATTTGTAACTAAAAAATATATGTATAAAATTTCAAAAAGATATCACGAAAAACCACAAAGTAAGCTTGTTATCTTACCTGATTGTCCCAAGACATATTATGGTCAACACACCCCGCTCGCCCGGCCGCGCCTGCAGCAGCGCGGTGCGGGGGTCCTGTCTCACGCGTGTAGTAGTAAGTAGGAAAAAATATAACAAAAATATGGTCAAAGGTTCGTACGGGCGGGCTAGCGAGGGCGTTGACCTCTGGCGTCAGCTGCGATCTATCGTAACCGCTCGGTAACCACTCTGAGGTCTCACTCTAAATGTATTTGGGAATAAATATAACATGGTGTAAAAATGATTGGGATCGATTCAGTTGCTTATTCTGAACAAACTATATTCAGGTTTCTCATAAACAAAAATACGTTGTATACATTTGTTAATCTTTTACGCAAAAACAACTGCAGTGCGATTCTCTAACCATAAAATCGAGAAAACTTAAGTGAAGTGAGTGTGGAGTGAGCTGTCATTCTTACTAATGCTGGGGATAATCACTATGAAGATAATCTATTGGGTCAGGGTTGGGAGTTGGTTAAAAAAACCGTGGCCCTGGCCTACAGGCAAGTGAAGGCAAGGAACACGGATGAGTTTTAGTCAGTAAAAGTCTGACACGCCCTTCCGCTCCGCCCAGAGGGAGAGAGGTCATTTGATGATTTTCCATCCCAAACATAAATAAAGAGATAATCTCTATTGATAGCTTTTGGGGTAATAAGGACCTACTTACCGAATATGAGAGATGTAAAATTCTTTTTGCGTTAGATAACCCATTAATCCAGGAACGCTTTAGGCTTTAGAACATCACACTGCGACCAATAGGAGCGGAGCAATAACTAACTCCACGCGAACGAAGTCGCTGGCGACCGCTAGTATTACATAAACGTGAAAGTTTGTAATGTACCTGTACAAAGTTATTTTTGTATAGGTATGCGAAACCCGAAACATGTGTCCAGTATTTGTAACTAAAAAATATATGTATAAAATTTCAAAAAGATATCACGAAAAACCACAAAGTAAGCTTGTTATCTTACCTGATTGTCCCAAGACATATTATGGTCAACACACCCCGCTCGCCCGGCCGCGCCTGCAGCAGCGCGGTGCGGGGGTCCTGTCTCACGCGTGTAGTAGTAAGTAGGAAAAAATATAACAAAAATATGGTCAAAGGTTCGTACGGGCGGGCTAGCGAGGGCGTTGACCTCTGGCGTCAGCTGCGATCTATCGTAACCGCTCGGTAACCACTCTGATGTCTCACTCTAAATGTATTTGGGAATAAATATAACATGGTGTAAAAATGATTGGAATCGATTCAGTTGCTTATTCTGAACAAACTATATTCAGGTTTCTCATAAACAAAAATAACGTTGTATACATTTGTTAATCTTTTACGCAAAAACAACTGCAGTGCGATTCTCTAACCATAAAATCGAGAAAACTTAAGTGAAGTGAGTGTGGAGTGAGCTGTCATTCTTACTAATGCTGGGGATAATCACTATGAAGATAATCTATTGGGTCAGGGTTGGGAGTTGGTTAAAAAAACCGTGGCCCTGGCCTACAGGCAAGTGAAGGCAAGGAACACGGATGAGTTTTAGTCAGTAAAAGTCTGACACGCCCTTCCGCTCCGCCCAGAGGGAGAGAGGTCATTTGATGATTTTCCATCCCAAACATAAATAAAGAGATAATCTCTATTGATAGCTTTTGGGGTAATAAGGACCTACTTACCGAATATGAGAGATGTAAAATTCTTTTTGCGTTAGATAACCCATTAATCCAGGAACGCTTTAGGCTTTAGAACATCACACTGCGACCAATAGGAGCGGAGCAATAACTAACTCCACGCGAACGAAGTCGCTGGCGACCGCTAGTATTACATAAACGTGAAAGTTTGTAATGTACCTGTACAAAGTTATTTTTGTATAGGTATGCGAAACCCGAAACATGTGTCCAGTATTTTTAACTAAAAAATATATGTATAAAATTTCAAAAAGATATCACGAAAAACCACAAAGTAAGCTTGTTATCTTACCTGGTTGTCCCAAGACATATTATGGTCAACACACCCCGCTCGCCCGGCCGCGCCTGCAGCAGCGCGGCGCGGGGGTCCTGTCTCACGCGTGTAGTAGTAAGTAGGAAAAAATATAACAAAAATATGGTCAAAGGTTCGTACGGGCGGGCTAGCGAGGGCGTTGACCTCTGGCGTCAGCTGCGATCTATCGTAACGGCTCGGTAACCACTCTGATGTCTCACTCTAAATGTATTTGGGAATAAATATAACATGGTGTAAAAATGATTGGAATCGATTCAGTTGCTTATTCTGAACAAACTATATTCAGGTTTCTCATAAACAAAAATAACGTTGTATACATTTGTTAATCTTTTACGCAAAAACAACTGCAGTGCGATTCTCTAACCATAAAATCGAGAAAACTTAAGTGAAGTGAGTGTGGAGTGAGCTGTCATTCTTACTAATGCTGGGGATAATCACTATGAAGATAATCTATTGGGTCAGGGTTGGGAGTTGGTTAAAAAAACCGTGGCCCTGGCCTACAGGCAAGTGAAGGCAAGGAACACGGATGAGTTTTAGTCAGTAAAAGTCTGACACGCCCTTCCGCTCCGCCCAGAGGGAGAGAGTTCATTTGATGATTTTCCATCCCAAACATAAATAAAGAGATAATCTCTATTGATAGCTTTTGGGGTAATAAGGACCTACTTACCGAATATGAGAGATGTAAAATTCTTTTTGCGTTAGATAACCCATTAATCCAGGAACGCTTTAGGCTTTAGAACATCACACTGCGACCAATAGGAGCGGAGCAATAACTAACTCCACGCGAACGAAGTCGCTGGCGACCGCTAGTATTACATAAACGTGAAAGTTTGTAATGTACCTGTACAAAGTTATTTTTGTATAGGTATGCGAAACCCGAAACATGTGTCCAGTATTTGTAACTAAAAAATATATGTATAAAATTTAAAAAAGATATCACGAAAAACCACAAAGTAAGCTTGTTATCTTACCTGATTGTCCCAAGACATATTATGGTCAACACACCCCGCTCGCCCGGCCGCGCCTGCAGCAGCGCGGCGCGGGGGTCCTGTCTCACGCGTGTAGTAGTAAGTAGGAAAAAATATAACAAAAATATGGTCAAAGGTTCGTACGGGCGGGCTAGCGAGGGCGTTGACCTCTGGCGTCAGCTGCGATCTATCGTAACCGCTCGGTAACCACTCTGAGGTCTCACTCTAAATGTATTTGGGAATAAATATAACATGGTGTAAAAATGATTGGGATCGATTCAGTTGCTTATTCTGAACAAACTATATTCAGGTTTCTCATAAACAAAAATACGTTGTATACATTTGTTAATCTTTTACGCAAAAACAACTGCAGTGCGATTCTCTAACCATAAAACCCAGAAAACTTGAGTGAAGTGAGTGTGGAGTGAGCTGTCATTCTTACTAATGCTGGGGATAATCACTATGAAGATAATCTATTGGGTCAGGGTTGCGGGTTGGGTAAAAAAAAAACTTACCTAAGTGAAGTGAGTGTGGAGTGAGCTGTCATTCTACTAATGCTGGGGATAATCACTATGAAGATAATCTATTGGGTCAGGGTTGCGGGTTGGTTAAAAAAAAATCCGTGGCTCTGGCCTACAGGCAAGTGAATGCAAGGAACACGGATGAGTTTTAGTCAGTAAAAGTCTGACACGCCCTTCCCCTCCGCCCAGAGGGAGAGAGGTCATTTGATGATTTCCCATCCCAAACATAAAAAAAGAGATAATCTCTATTGATAGCTTACTTAAACCTCACGTCACGAAACTATTCTCGGTGAGATTTTTCAGAATCGATCAGCTAATCGGATTTGACGTTTGAATATTTTTATCTCTAGTAGAATATTCCATGTTAGTTTTAGTGGTAGTTTTTAAGTTAATTAATGTAATTCTTTGTCTCTATGTTAGTAAATGTAATTGGTTTTGTACCGTTTTAGCTAACTATAAATAAATAAATAAAATAAATCTCGATATTCCCACGAGATTGAAATTTATGCAGGAGAAACCGCAGGGCGCAGCTAGTATTCTGGCAGTAGCTTCTCAGTGATAGGCCATAACATCCGCTGCCGGCAGATATTACCACCCACCAGACAAAGTCTTGCCACCAAGCGATTCGTGGTGTTCCGGCATGATGTCTGGTGAATCCGTACTGAGGACGGCAGGGTAATTACGTAACACACTATCAGTAGCAATGGGTTTCATTTCGACAGTTCCAAAACATTCATTGCGTTATTTATGTTGTTGAGCAGACACATTTTTGAAAACATGGAGCAATGGATTAGCAATAAGCTTCGAAATGATTCCAACTGATAGTATTAATTAGTCATCATCAAAGCGTTAATCCCAGTCGCATCCGAAGCCTTTTCAGCTTTGGAGTCTGGGGTCCGCTTTACCAGTCCAACCGCTGATATGGCTAAACTTCAACATTTTCCGTGAAGCGACTGCCGTCTGACCTCCCCAACCCGAAGGCGACATCGAACCATTGCAGTTAGACCAATTGTTGAATTTTTGAGGGCTCCAACAACCCGTAACGACTGCCACTCGGCGGCTTAATATGCTTTCCGAGGCACGACCAGACCAGTGCAAATATTCATATTCATGCATACAAATACTTGCACTGTGCGGGGATCGAACCCGCGCCACCTTGCGCAGCGGCCGCGTCCGCTACCGCTACGCCACGGAGGCTGTCAATAGTTTTAATTAGTGTGTTACGCAATTAGGGGGCAACACCAGTGCAGCAGAAGTTATGTTGCAATGTGTGCCGGGTACGATGCGCTAAATGTTGTTGTGTCGGAAGTTTGGTTGTGGGGCCTCCACAGATCAATCTCACTCTAGCACAGCATCGTTGGTCGTATTGTTGGCTTTAACATTCTTCACCTCGGTCAACTGCCGTCCTATTCACTAAGTTTTTTGAGTGAATAGGCTTTTAATAAATTTGCACCCTTTACCATCAACGATTGCATTACTGCTTAGTATCAGGCGGGATTGCGGTCAAGCACTAGTTTATAATTATAAAAAATAAGGTATTATATGTAAAAAAATATTCGATTTTATGTGCATTAATGTTTGTAACGCAATAACACTAAAACACTAAAACGGCTGAACGGATTTGGAAGCCATTGCCATTAGCCGGATTGGAGGACATGGACACTGCTAAGCCGCGGGGCGCAGCTAGTTTTTTTTTTTTTTTTTTTTTTTTTTGTCAAATACCCTTATTGTAAATAGGGCATTTGACAAAAAACTAATTACCCGTCGTCAGATTTCCAAAAAATACACATATTTTTTTTTTTTTTCATATACCAAAACAAAAATGAAGACGACACAGTGCGTTGAAAACTCGTGTGACGTCACTGCACGCTACACTTTTTAGTGGCCAGTGACGTCACCAGCCACCACTCCTGATCTTTGATGCCTTTTATATTTGTCAATTTTTATTGATTTGATAAAAAAAAATATACGTATCCAATATTTTTCTATAATCTGAATGATGAACTAAATAGAATCATTTTTTTGTAACCAGGAAACAGCTCTATTATACCAGTCAGTCGAAGTCAGTAGGTACAAAACATGGATTTTATTTAGATCAGGCTTAATCCACGTGAATGGTTATAGAATTATGTTAGTTATAGAGTTACACCATTAACGAAATGAAGTTTTAAAAAGTCATATAAAAATGACAGCTTAGTTTCGGTACCTACTAAGTTATCACTTTTGTAATAAGAACTTTAACCTCAAAAAAGTTCGAAATACAAATACCGATTCAAAGGTTAAGTATGGAACTAAAGATTTCGTTTGGTAATAAGAAGGTTAAAGATTGTATAAAATTATGTCGAGTCCTCTTCATCTTGATATTATCGATTAAGTAAAGGGTAAATATGCCAAAGTATTGCAACGAAAATGTAAACCTTTCATTGTTCAGTAGCAAGTACTTATTAAGTATCGAAGCTGCATCGAAATTTCAGAGAGCCGGACCGATACCTCAATATAATTCACAACGAGCCACTATAATGGATGACACGGCATTATTGATCGGATCGGTCCGCGCAGTGCAAATATTTGTATGCATAAAAATGAATATTTGCACAGGTCTGGTCTTGCCTCCGAAAGCACGTTAAGCCGTTGGTCCCGGTTGCTATACGACCATCTAGTGGCAGCTGTTACGGGTTGTTAAAGCCCTCAAAAATCCTACAATTAGTCTAACTGCAATGTTTATATCGCCTTTAGGTTGTGGAGGTCAAACAGCAGTCACTTCACGGAAAATATCGAAGTTTAGCCAAACTAGCAGTGACTGACAAAATGGACCCCAGAGTCCTAAGCTGAAAAAGCTACAGATGCGACTGGGATTAACGCTGAGATGATGATGATGATGTGGGGTACTTCCAACTATCGGATGATGTACGCCCGGTCGTGTGATGCTTGCCGGATGACGGAATGCGCGATTGCTAAGTTTACACAAGTCCCTCAATGACATCAACTTAAGAATTACTTATACTTGGTAAAGAAAACTCCAAAAATCTAATTTCCGTAATTAAAAACATAATTAATTCAAAATCTAATCTTTGTAACAATCAACGTCAAGAACTTTTTTATAATGTGAGAATTTTAGAAGTATTTTTGACAGAATGACACTGAGTTCAGACTGTGAAATCTTAAAATTACAAGAATTGGCCCTTTTTTTGGTGTGGAAGACTGACTAAAACCCGGGGTGGGTTTTGTGTGTGGGGTGTGTTTCTTCACTTGCCCTGTGCGCCAGGGCCACGGTTTCTCTTTTGACCAACCCGCAACTCTGACCCAGGCATAGGTCTTAGTGGACCCCGTCACGATGTGCTGACATCTCTTTGAGGTGCGCGTGAATCACAACACGCCGTCGACTCGAAACCTGGTCCTTACCGGTCAGGAAGGTGCCTACTGTTTACCGCCCGCAAGCCCGCGCCTATGGTGGCTGGAAGTTCGATGTTGTCTCCCGACGAGGAAGTTTCCTGTGACGGCACAAGAATTGCCCCTCAGACTATAAAAGTTCTTAGATTTAAAAGAATTGTCCTCAGATCAGCAGAATTAGTGACGATGCTAAAAAGTTACAGTACCTTACCAGGCATTATTAGTAATCAAAGCATATATTTCAAATGAACCAATTATAGGCACTTTGAATCGTTAAGGGGACCGTCAGTCAGAATGATGTAGCTAATTACCCATTTCAAAGCGTTGTTTGCACCGGTTGCCATACAGACTTCTAATGGCAGTCGCTACGGGTTGTTGAAGCCCTCAAAAGTCCAACAATTGGCTTAACTGTAATGCTTCGGTATCGCCTTCGGGTTGTGGAGGTCAAACGGCAGTCGCTTCACGGAAAATATCGAAGATTAGCCAAACCAGCGGTTAGACTGGTAAAACGGACCCCAGACTCCAAAGCTGAAAAAACTTTTTTACAAAAAAACAACCGACTTGCAAAAACCACTACAAAGTGAAAAATAACTAATTTCGGAAGTCGGTGTCTTTGGTTTTGTATATTCATTTTTGACACCGACTTCCGAAATTAGTTATTTTTCACTTTGTGGTGGTTTTTGGAAGTCGGTTGTTTTTTTGTAAAAAAGTTTTTATTTTACACTTTTTAGTTGTTAAAAGTACTATGTATTCAGTTGCATCCGGTCAGACTGAAGCTGACGCAAATATAGTTGGGAAAGGACGTAATTTTGTTTACTTTCATTTTATTCCCTCAACTGCCTATGGTGTTCATCATCAAATTTACTGCAGACCATTATTTTAACCCAATGGGTGCATCTATATAAATGAATTGAAATGAAGTTCTCATCAATATTAAGTCCAAATACAAGGTAACTACTGTAAATCGTTTAGGCGTTCCCTGAACTGACCTTTGTCATCGTCATCAGCTCCTAAATGAGCTCCCTAATGACAGTCACCACCCATCTATGTGTAAGGTTCTTGTCAATACAAATTATTCAAGCACAAACACAAGGTAGCTGCTGTGAATTGTTGAGGAGTCCCTTCGACTGTCTCCCGGCTCCATTATCAGATCTACTCCAGACCTTTATTAAATTGTAGTGACCGGATGCAACTGAATACATAGTACTTTTAACAACTAAAAAGTGTAAAATAAAAACTTTTTTACAAAAAAACAACCGACTTCCAAAAACCACCACAAAGTGAAAAATAACTAATTTCGGAAGTCGGTGTCAAAAATTAATATACAAAACCAAAGACACCGACTTCCGAAATTAGTTATTTTTCACTTTGTAGTGGTTTTTGGAAGTCGGTTGTTTTTTGTAAAAAAGTTTTTATTTTACACTTTTTAGTTGTTAAAAGTACTATGTATTCAGTTGCATCCGGTCAGACTGGAAGCTGACGCAAATATAGTTGGGAAACGACGTAATTTTGTTTACTTTAATTTTTACCCGTAAGTATTCCCTCAACTGCCTATGGTCTTCATCATCAAATTGACTGCAGTATTTTAATCCAATGGGTGCAAAGGTCTCATCAATATAAATGAATTGAATCCAAATACAAGGTAGCTACTGTAAATCGTTTAGGAGTTCCCTGAACTGACCTTTGTCATCATCATCAGCTCCCTAATGACAGTCACCACCCATCTATGTGTAAGGTTCTTGTCAATACAAATTATTCAAGCACAAACACAAGGTAGCTGCTGTGAATTGTTGAGGAGTTCCTTCGACTGTCTCCCGGCTCCATTATCAGATCTACTCCAGACCTTTATTAAATTGTAGTGCTTCAAAATACTTAATGAAAATGCTAAGAAATGCACTAGTCGCCCCTGCTATTTTCGAAAGTTTCCCTTGTTTTCTCTGGTCTTCCACTATCAAACCCTGATATCCTTATCACGGGACTACCTTGGGAACGTCTTCTTTCCAACAGAAAAAGAATTATCAAAATCGGTTCATAATCGACGAAGTTATGCGCGAACAAACATAGAAAAAAAAAGCATATATACGGTCGAATTGAGTAACCTCCTCCTTTTTGAAGTCGGTTAAAAAGCTTCGGATGCGACTTAGATTAACGCTGAGATGATGATGATGATGATGAAAGCGTTGTTTGCACTCATGGAAAAGAACTGGCTAGAAACTCCACAGATACTCCTTTAAATCATAAAACTGTTACAAAGTGTAGTAAAAGCTTGAGTAAAATATAGCAAGTAGAATACTAGGCACTGTTTAGATTATAACCTATTTAGTGCTTACGCTTACATACAACTACCGCGCGGGTGTTATAAAAAGATGGCACAAACACAAAAACAATTTATATAAAGAAAGATAGGAAAATCGAAAAATATAAATGAAAATCGAACTTGGGAACGAAGGGTTCCGTACAATTACGAAATAATATTCTATTTTTAGTATTTGTTGTATTCTGGAGTCTAAGCATTATGGTGTCGTTTTTACCCTTTGGGTACGAAAACCTAACAATTAATTAAAATAAAGTGGACGTTTTCTAGGAATAAATATTGAACTTAAACAATACACTGTAGGTTAATTCATTTCTCCCTGCATGTAGCGTCAGCTTATAAAGCTCTCATAGTAATCTTACAAGTTCGTAAACGGTATAAAAATGTTCCGAGTTTCCTTATACTATCTGCTACGAATGGTGGCCAAAGACTACGATGTGCTACGCCGCGCTACGCGCTACGAAGCTCTACACGCGTTACATTGTTTTTCGTGTTTCTTTGGACACCGGCAGATATCGCCCCTAGCGAGAACCCGCCCCTTTGTCTACAATCTTGTTTTATCTCCCGTATTCAATAATGAATGTTTCATTATTCTTTACAAATATAATTGTTCTTTAATGTTTTTGTTGTCGTATTGATTTCATAAAAACCGGGGCCCGCGACCGTTCTATATCAAATAAAACATAATAAATATATTTATAACCAAGTTCTGTACTTAATTTCAATATGATTTACATTTCAAACCATCTAAAACGCCTGTTTAAGTACAAAAGTAGAGAAACTTTTGTTAAAATATATATAACAAGTCGGCAAATGATGTGCAAATTTACGCCGTGATGAGAACGCGTTAGCATAACGTCAGTATGATTACTTACCCGGGATGGCATATTTGACGGCCCCGAGACTCGGCCCGGGGAATATTGATGTTCATATATACCCATTGTACTGTACCAAAGTTGTCCTCTTTAAAATTGTTATTATTATTTTATGTCCTGGAAAACTTCTGACCTTTCTAAGGTGTCCTGTATGTAATTGCCTTAGCGATAAAGCCGCACATTGTATACTGTTAAATGTACGTTTTTTCTTTTTATCTTTTAAATGTATTGTATTTTGTGGTGTACAATAAGGTAGGTAAAATATAAATACGTCATAAATGAATTGTTGCATTTATTTACACAATAAATTAAATTACTTAACGATTCTTCTGTCAGATATATTGATGGGCTTTAAAACTAAATATGTATGATAAAGCAACACAAGTGCAGACTCACGCACGAAGATTGTCGTACCATTACATACAAAAAAAAACTAATTTTAGAATTTATTGTTGTAACACATACCGCATACATCGAGGGACGGGAACAATTTGCCAGCGGCGTTGTTTTCGTCGACTACAATTTAAGTGTCTCTAAGGCTAGAGTGAATAGGTTCTTTATAAACTAGCGCGCTTTACCATCAACGATTACATCACTGCATACCATCAGGCGGGGTTGCGGTCAAGCACTAGTTTAGTTATACGACTGTCTAGTTATCACTTTTCTATTATTATTATTTATAAACCAGCGCTTGACCGCAATCCCGCCTGATGGTAAGCAGCGATGCGATCGTTGATGGTAAAGCATGCTAGTTTATTAAGAGCCTATTCACTCTAGCCTTGAAGACACTCAAATTGTTGTCCGACGGAAACATCGCCGCCGGTAAGTTGTTCCAGTCCCTTGATGTACGCGGTATAAAGGAGGAGGCGAAACGCTTCGTCCGGATCGTAGTAGTGCTAACAACGTAAGGGTGGAAACTCGCCGTACGACGGGTCGTCCGATGGTGGAACGGAGATGGGGGAATGAAATCATGCAATTCCCTCGCACACTCCCCAAAATGCATCCTATAGAACACCGAAAGGCTGGCTACTCACGAGATACGGCCTGGTGACACACAGACCGGCAGACAGTGTAGTCTTAGTAGAAGGGTCCAGCACCTTGATTGCACAACACTTTATTACTATCAATTGGAATCATTCTGAAGCCAATTACTAAACCATTGCTCCATACGTTCGGAAAGTGTGTCTGCTCAACAGCGTAAATAACGCAATGAATGTTGTTGAACTGTCAAAATGAAACCCATTGCTACTGGTAGTGTGCTACGCAATTACCCTGCTGGTTTTACCTTTTGGGTACGAGACCCTAAAAAATGTAATTTGATTTTATTTGTGGGGTTATTGACAGCAGTTATAAAAATATATGGATCAGTTCTTTCTCTATATAATCATTACAAACATGATGGGTACCGATATTAAATTACCATAAAATAAAAAAAACACAGATTTTCTATAAAAATTTTTTTTATTATTATTATAAACTAGTGCTTGACTGCAATCCCGCCTGATGGTAAGCAGTGATGCAATCGTTGATGGCAAAACGCACTAGTTTATTAAGCCTATTCACATAAAAAACTAAGGAATAGGAAGGATGACGGCAGTTGAGCGAGGTGATGCAATGTTAAACCCAAGACCAACACGACCAAACGAAGCTGCGCTAGAGGGAGATTGATCTGGAGACTCTCCACGACCAAACTCCCGACACAACAACATTTGGCGCATCGTACTTACCCGCCACACATCGCAACACAACTGCTCAGACCCGTCCTCCGTACGGCTTCACCAGACATCAAGCCGGAACACGACGAATCGCTTGGCGGCAAGACTTTGTCTGGTGGGTGGTAACTTCTGCCGGCAGCCGATGTTATGGCCTACCACCGAGAAAGCAAAATAACAGCAAAGGTAATCGATTCCTAAAAAATGTAAAAAGTATTTTTAACTTATCGTTTGTATCGTCGATAATCATCGTATCTGTGGAATTACGCTTGTAATACAATTTGACCCGGTATAGGGAGGTCTAATGCGAATGAGATGGTTTTATTTTGTCTTATTTACCAGAACGTCTTTAGCGTTCGTACACTTGCACTTTAGTAGCCCTCGGAATGCCACAGACAGGCACGAGTGACGTGGCCGTTGTGACTACGAGGCGCTGGCGCAATTATTATTTTATTTTTGTCTTTTTTGTTGAAAAATATATTTTGAACTACTTGCTAAGATTATAAGAAGCTTAAATCTTACACACATCATATGGAGAAATTAGATTTGTATTTTTTTTTAAATAAAATATGCAAGAAATAAAGGTGTAGATATTTTCGCTTTTGTCTATATTTGACCGGTCTGAGGACTTTTCGTGATAGCAGCACATATTACAATTCGACTTAAAAATATATAAAATACAGCTGTGGTCATGTGCACGGGTTTTTGTTTTCAAAATGGTCAGATGTAAATTTAGCTATATGTATGGAGAATTAGTAATTTATCAAACACGAAATATATTTTCCACCTTTTCGAAATTATAAAACAGAAAAGTTGAGTCATCATAATGGGTTCAATATTTCCTTACAATCGTAAAAGGTCACAAATACTGTTGTTATAATATAGCAAGTCATCATCACCCTAAGTGAAAAACAGGTCGTCTCTCAAAATGTCACACTTCAAAACTTGATCCTTCAATCTCTTTGATAACAAATTAACCGGTTACCTCCATCATCTACAATTAGGCGCACGTCACACGAAAGACGGAGCGGATTCGGGTTAGTAACACCCCTTTCTTGATCAGGAGGCACCTTTTGTCTGGTTTAAATGGGTAAACTATTGTTCGGTAAAATGACTTATTTTATTTGAGTGTTTAAAGCGGTCGTTAAATCTTGTCATCTGTCTTTAAGTCTATTAGGTGTTATTGGAAATGTCATCGGAAAATTACCGTTTTCAATAATAATTAATAGCAATTATTAATTTTAAAGTTAAAGCAGGTACCTATTTTAATTAAAATTAAGATTTCATAAAAAATACAGGAATTAGGAAGAGAAAATTACCCAGTCTCAAACGATTTTTTCGACTCGTATTAATAACATGTGGAAAATTATGAAAAACAAAAACATAAGCACTTTACAGAACAACAGTACTACGAGGCTGACGTCAAAGAGCTGTTAAAAGCCGAGATATATATTTTTATGGAACAAAGCATTAGGAAATGCCGCCAAGATATTGTTAAAAAATTAACGTATCCAGCATTAGCGCATTCCCCGAGTACTTATATTATTTACTAAATTATAGACCGTATCAGCTTCACACCATTTATTTTATATTTCTGTCATGACGACAGACAGCGCATCATGTGTTGGTTGCCAAGGTAGGTATACAACCTCCAACACGCCTCCTCAATCTACTACATGATGAGTTACACAAATTAGAACCAAAAACGCTAACTTGATTACATATAGAAGTAATAAATCCAACGCGTCACATTAACAAAACAAAACAATATCAAAATTAAAAATAACCATTACAACAGATAGGTAGAAAACTCAAATTACAAATCCTAAACCTAACTGTACTTGCCCGCCCTCTTAATGGGTAATTTTTGTACAATCTGTTTAAGTTTTGGGCCTGGCAGAGACTTCGTTAACATGTCTGCTAACATCTCTTGAGTACACAAGTATTGTACATCAATCGCCTCCTTAATCAAGGCTTCGCGGACAAAATGATACCTAATACCTATCTATATGTTTTGTTCTATTATGGTTCATTTTATTTTGCGATATTTTATGTGCTGACTGATTATCGTTAAAAATAATCGTTGGTTTGTCGCAAGCATTTTTAGTCAAACTAGACAACAAACCTCGCAAGTAAATTGCTTCTTTAGCAGCCTGACTGAGTCCTATGTATTCTGCCTCAGTCGAAGACAATGCTACACATCGCTGCTTGCGACTCTCCCATACTATTAAATTATCGCCTAATGTAAAAAGCATTCCTGTGAAGGACTTTCGATCGAATGATCCCCCCCAATCAGCGTCAACGTACCCGCGCATCTCTAAGTTACCGGATTTTCGGAAGACAAGCGCAAAATCAGATGTCCCCTTTATGTATCGCAACACCCGTTTAGCACAATTGAAGTGGGTCTCATCATAGCACGAATTGAATTGAGACAGTAAACTGACAGCATGTGCTATATCAGGCCTAGTAGTTTGAGCCAGATAATTCAGACATCCTATCAAACTTTGGTACGGCAACCTACAACCAGGCTCAGCTTTTTCTAGCTTGATGCCTACCTCCATTGGGGTATTGACTGGTTTGCAGTCTGACATTTTAAATTCCTTCAATACATTCAGGACATACTGTTCTTGATCGAGATAAATAGTTCTCTTATCTCGTCGTAACCTCATACCTAGTACGTGCCTAGCTTCGCCTAAGTCTTTCACTTTAAACTTTTTGAGCAGCCCCTTTTTCAAAGCTTGCTTCTCTTTATCCTGCTTTGGAGGACATAATACAAATATATCATCAACATAGATAACTATCACTATCCTATCTTGACCTATTATCTTTTGATATAAACAGGGCTCTATCTTTGATTGTATAAAACCTAAATTAAGCATCTCCTTATCTAATTCGCTAAACCAAGCATTAGAGGCTTGCTTCAATCCATATAATGACCGTTGTAGTTTACAAACTTTGTTTTCCTGACCTTCGGCTATAGCGCCCTCTGGCTGAAGCATGTAAAGGTCTTCCTTTAATTTTCCGTACAGGAAAGCAGTGGTAACATCCCACTGGTCAATGGTCCACTCGTATTCTGCAGCTAGTGAGAATAACAAGCGAAGCGTAGAGTGCCTCACGACGGGAGAATAGGTTTCATTATAATCAATTCCACGTACCTGTGCAAATCCTTTAGCTACCAACTTCGCCTTGTATTTCAATATGTTACCATCACTATCTCGCTTGATTTTGAATACCCATTTGTTCTGTATAGGCTTCTTATCGCACGGTAGATTAACTAACGTCCACGTTTGGTTCTCCTTCAACGAGTTGAGCTCATCGTTCATGGCCTTCTGCCATAGCTCACGATCAGGCCTTGACATTGCCTCATCCATTGTCGTTGGATCGCCATCAATATCTGCGATAGCTTTTCTTTCAGCTTCGGCTTTCGCACATGTGCATCTGTAGTCCACATTATTCCTTGGACGTAAGTTATATCTGGGCGGGTTTCACACTCGTTGTTTTCAGATTGTAATATAGGATTGGTACTTGCTTCTTGAGCTTCCTGTCTTATTTCATCAATAGTTTCTTCAAAAACGTCTTCATTGCTTCCTTCACTAACGCTGTGAATTTCCTCACTTGCAACCTCAGGTTCAACACGTTCCTCCTCTGTTGAAATAGGAACGACTGAGTTCTTCGTCACTTTCATATCGTCTCCAGGAAAAACATTTTCTAAAAATTGGACGTCTCTCACAACTGAAAATTTTCCAGTCTTTGGTTCTAGCAGTTTGTAACCTTTCGTGGTCTCGCAGTAGCCAACAAATATCAGAGCTTCAGTTTTTGTGTCTAGCTTCTTTCTCTTTTGTTTTGGTTTCAGAGCGTATGCCAAACATCCGAATACTCTCAGATGACTCAGATCTATTTTCTTACCAGACCAGAGTTCCTGTGGTACTTTTCCAGTGACAGCTTTCGTTGGGCTTAGGTTTTTTAAATATACAACTGTTCCGACTGCTTCTGCCCAAAATCTTTTGCCCAAATTGGCTTCAAAAAGTAATGTTCGCGCTTTCTCAATGATTGTTTTATTCGCTCTTTCAGCCACGCCATTCTGCTCCGGCGTGTATGGAACTGTCTTTTGATGTTTTATACCAGCTAACTTCAAATGCTTGTCGAAGGCATCGTTGCAAAATTCTTTGCCATTATCCGATCTCAAGCACTTGATCATCTTGCCAGTCTCATTTTCTGCTTCCGCCTTATACTCACGGAACTTGTTGAGACATTGACTTTTGTTTTTTAAGAAATAGACGTGCGTCTTTCGCGAGAAATCATCAATAAATAAAAGCATATACAGCGAACCAGCAAAAGATGGCTCTTCCATTGGGCCGCACAAATCTGTGTGCACAATCTCCAATAAATCATTTGCTCGAGTGCCTTGTTTTTTGAATGGACTTTTGCATTTCTTTCCATTTATACATGGAACACACGGCTCTATTTTGTCCGTAGTTTTGAATTCTATTCCAGATACCATGTTTTTCAGGGTGATCATGTACTTTTGTCCTAGATGAGCTAGTCTCCTGTGCCATAGATTTGACAAAACTTCATTCGATGTTGTTAAATTAACCACAGTATTGCTGTTTTCAATCAGCTTGAAAATTCCACCAACTTCTTTGCAAGTGGCAACTTTGCGGTCATTTTTATCTTTAATCAAACATCCATACTTGTCAAACTTAACTTTGTACTCGTCTCTTACGAGATCACTCACTGAGATTAGGTTCATCGACAATTTCGGAACATGCAGGACATTATTCAATTTGAGTTTCTCATTTTTACTCACAATCGGTGCTGCATTGCCCTTTCCAACTACTGATATCTCATCACCACTAGCAACTTTTATCTTACAGTCGCCTTTCTGTGCCTTATATTGCACTAGTTTGTTCGCATCATTCGTCATATGGGTAGAACAGCCACTATCAACATACCAGGCGTTTTTATTTACGGTATCGGCAGTACCCATGCAAATATTCGCAGTTTTCTTTATGCCTTTGCATTCTGATGCTTTGTGTCCAAATTTTTGACACTTGAAACATTTGTATGTCGCTGGTTTCCGAGCAGTGTTGTTGTTGCTCTTCCTGTTTTGAGTGGTAAAAGCTTGCTCACCAGCCCCATTACACACTTCGGCTTGTCTGTTGCTTTCTTGTAGTAATTTGGTCTTTACTTGCTCTAGTGTTACCTCTTTACCACTATTATCGATGGCCATCACGAACGGGTTGTATTCGCTCGTTAAGCCAGCCAATAGTATTGAAATAAGCCAATCGTCTGATACTTTTGCGTCTATATCATTAAGCTGCTGTGCCAGGTGTACTATATCGCAGATGTATTTTTCCATACTTGAATAATTTTCCAAACGACACTGCCATAGTTTACGTTGCAGCAAAATTCGCCTGCCCCAGCCTTGATCCTCGTAGGCTCTGCACAAGTTTTGCCATACCTCGCGTGCGGTTTTTGCTTGGTACACGTGCGCAAAACATGTAGACTCAATAAGCAGACATATAGTTGATCGTGCCTTCCTATCACTGTCTTTTAGTAAATCACTGATATTTTCTGTTTCCACAACATCCCACAAGTTTTTGGATTCGAGGAGGTTTTTCACAACGAATTTCCACGATGTAAAATCATTCGCTCCTTGCAGTTTTTTAATTCCGCAATAGGAACCAGAAACAGAATTTTCATCACACATTTTTTCACTTTTTGACAGTACCTATTGTTTTTTCACTGTCAACAACGTGACAATAAGTATTTTATAGGAAATATTTTTTACGATCACTTTTTAATAATATTTACTCAGGTACGGAATGGGAACCATAACCTGTTAAAAAATTAACGTATCCAGCATTAGCGCATTCCCCGAGTACTTATATTATTTACTAAATTATAGACCGTATCAGCTTCACACCATTTATTTTATATTTCTGTCATGACGACAGACAGCGCATCATGTGTTGGTTGCCAAGGTAGGTATACAACCTCCAACAGATATAATCACTTCTTATATGTATCACACCAAATATAAGTTTCATACAACTTCATACAAACTCACCTACTGCAACAAAGCGTCACCCATTCAGCTACTCAGAGCATAGCGAATGATATAGTGCATTTGAGCGAGCGGTGAATGACGTCGCTGCAAGCTGACAGGGAATGGCTCGGCTTTGTGTCAACGATAACTTGTCACTGTATTGCCCCGCTCGATGAAAATACCAGAGGTGCCACAGTAGCAGTGTATGCATTGATGTGACATTTATGGCACGGCTTGTCACAGTACTTGCTTGGGTTTTTATCCTAAATTAGGGATCTAACGGTTACTATCACCAGTGATCGAGTTTTGACGGGAAAGCTAAGATGAGTGTCACGCGCAGTATTTATTGGACTTTTAAAATTATTTATAATGTCGTTTAATAAATAAAAGCACACGATTTATATACCAAGAACTGCATTCAGTAAATAATTCATAAAGAACTTTGAAAGACCGCAGCATAGTGGCCACATCATGAGTTTGCCTCAAACCTCCCTCCTAGACGGCCCACGCGGCCATCTATTCCAACTGTCATTGGCGATATCCGCCATTATTGTGAAATAAAATTTTCAAAGAATTTTTATAATTTGTTACACGTGTTATTGGCAAAATTGTGGAATCTATTCCACAGAGGCCATTGATCAAGAGTTGAATCATCATCATCATCATCTCAGCGCATAATCCCGGTCGCATCCGCGGCTTTCGCGTTGGAGCCTAGGGTCCGCTTTCCTGCACATTCTCCTCCATTTCGCACGATCTTGAGCATCCTGTGGTAAGAGCTTGTTGGACCTCTTTGGACTACCTCGCTTGTTCCGGCCCGGCGGAGGCGCCATGGCAAGACATTTGTTACCCACGTAACCTGCCGGTTTACGTAAGACGTGACCGTACCAGCGCAGGCGACTCTCTTGCAGTTTGTCTGCTATGTCACGGACACGGAGACTGCCACGGATGAGGGAGTTTCTAATGCAGTCTTTCCGCGTAACTCCATACATCCACCGCAGCATATTCATATCCGTGACACGCACCTCCGGCTTGTGTCTCAAGCACAGGCCACGCCTCACTACCATACAGAAGGACAGGTCTAATGATGGTCTTATAAACCTGTCCCTTAGCTTATTTTGGGGTCACAAATGACACCTGCCGCCTCACGCCATTTTGCCCAAGCTGCGGAAATGCGTGCTTTAACGTCGCAATCAATGTCGCCGGACGCGTGGAGCACAGACCCCAAGTATTTAAATTGGTCTGTGCACTCGACATAGGCACACAGGCATAGGGTCTGTGGTGTTGCTGGCCATGTACACCGTCTTCGCCACATTGAGTTTAAGACCTTCGTTCTCAAGCGAGTTCTTCCACGCATTTACCCGCACCAACCGTACCCTGTCAGCGTCTGCCAGCGCGATATCATCAGCATACATGAGCAACCAGGGAGGTTGCTCATGTGAATTCTTGATGCTGTCTGACAAGACGTCTAATATCACGCTGAACAGGAACGGACTAAGGACGGATCCCTGGTGTACTCCGACGGTGATGGGGAAGGGTTTAGTGTCGCCAACATAGGTCCTAACAACGGAATCCGAATTGAGGTACTATCAGCTGTAGAAGTCCATTTCCACCTTAAAGACTACTGTCGCCTGCGCTAAACCGGCCACGCACACTACCGCATTATTTTTTTTATCGCAGTCTCCGTCTTTCTTTAAAGTAATGCAAAATTTCGTTACTTCATTTGAAGTTAAGTTAGCGGCCGCACTTAACAATGGTGCTATCATAAGCGAGCGATTGTGGGTTCGATCCTTAATAAAGGCAAATCTTTTTGTTGTTTCATATAATTTAAAATTATGATAATTGATTTGTATTTTAAAGTAAAAATGTTTGCAAATAATATTTAAACGAATAGGAAAATTTATTGAATATTTATCCCAAAAAAGGTTTTTATTATATGTTTTAGTTTACTATAGAGGTAATATAATAAAAAAATATATAAAAATAAAACAATAAGCATATTATAATGCAATATACTATAAAGTTATATATTATTCGGTATAGATATACTTATACTAACAAATGAAACAAACGTTGAAACGGCAGCATTGTAATATTTTATATAAAAGTAATCCTTGACAAACTTATGATATTGTTATGGTAAAAATACAAAAAACATTTTTGGTTGTTAGATATGAAAATTATAATATTATACATATATTATGATTAAAGAGGTTATAGCTTAATTATTCATTTTCTTAAAGAAAAGAGGATTGAAGCTTAACCTGAATATTATTGCAATCATAAAATAATCTATACTAAAACACAAAATAGTGCTTATTACATTTACAATTTTTTGCGTGTATAGCATGGTACTAGTGCTGTCATCCTGCAGTGACTTTTTTCGGAGTTTGATGGCATGAGATTATAATCTTCAAGCGCTTTCTTAGTTCAAAAGTAAACGAACTTATTTCTTATCGAATTCCGAAATTATTGTTTTTATAATTTACCAAAAGTAATTTGTATTGAAATTGCAAAAGGCGACATCTGTTAGCCATTAAGCCAACCGAACATATTACTGTCACTTAGCTAAATTACTTTAGAGATGGTTTAGAGTCCGTTATTAAGATATATAATGGTATATATTTAAAACACTCTGTAGGACACTTCTGCACTGTGATTGTTATCAATAGTTTTTTTTTTTTTTTGTTTAGCTCGATAAGACTCCACCAGTCGCGCCAGTTTATTTTTAAACCACAAATGCAACCTCCCTTCTTCGCAAGATTTAAAAGTTTATTCAACGGTAAATATTGTCGTTTCGTTTCACTTGTCTCGACAGCTACCTTCGTCCTCCAACCTCTTGACCTTGACCTCCAACGGCTTACAGTATTTCTCTAAAACAATAACAATTTTATTACAGACTTGCAACAAGCTATTAGTTTGCACCTTAACACAAATAATAATAAAAACAACTTACACAAAAGCCGGTTTCATATCATATTTGAGATATATTGCTGCATATGTCTGCATATTGATTAAAAAAGTAAAACTAATAACACAAACTGGTAACTATATGTTCACCAACTAACAACAGCTAAGTAATATTATTTGAGTTATTGTAGCTAATAATAGTTGTTGTAGGTAGCGGAATATTTTTTGTGAAGGAGTGATTCAGATTCTTTCAAGTCTACCGTCATCTTTTTATAATGACTCTAATATAGAAAAAATCTTAAAAGAAATTATCATCTTTAAGTTGCGGATCGGTATTTTTAGATATTTTTGTTGTCAGCATTCATAACTCACCAATAAACATTTAAAAAATATTTTGTAAGTTATCAGATTTGAACTCGAACCACCTTGAACGCCTATCAAGGCGAAAACCATTAGGCCATTGAAACACTTACTGTGGACGTTGAAATTAGTAAGTAGTACCTAACAATCATAAGCGGGAAGCAAAGTGTATGAGTGTGTATCAAACTTTATTATAGAAGAAGGTCGTAACTACAACTAGTATTGCTTGGCCATAGTTTTGTGAGATTGCAACTCGAATTTTGGTCATGTCTCGAATTATGTCAACATAGGCTTCTGGTACCCCTTTGGACCTCAGTGCCCAGCAGATCACCCCCCGAAGGACACAGTCGAAGGCCTTCTGCATGTCTAAAAAGAGCATATCCATCCATGGTGATCCTTAGGGCGAAGATAGGGTCCGTGGTTCCGTACCCTGGACGGAACCCATATTGACACGTCGAGACAGCACACTCCTGCCGGATCCGGGAGTCTAAAATCCTCTCAAAGATCTTCATGGTGTGGGACATGACCTTTTTACCGCGATAGTCGCCACACTCCTGTACCGAGCCCTTGCCTTTGAAGACTGGAGTAATAATACTCAGTCTCCATTGGCTCGGGATTTTGCCGGTCAGGAGCACGCGGTTCGAAAAGCAAGTTAACATGCCCACACCGCGAGGACCCATCGCCTTCCAGGCCTCAATGGGGACTCCATGAACTCCGACAGCTTTCCGATTCGCCATGCGACGAAGAGCCGTGTAGACTTCCTCAGCGTTATCGGGGGCACTAATCCAAGGTTCGGAGGGAGTTCCGGTGTCTGCACCTCTTGGTTTTTTTTTTTTTTTTATTACTTATAACCTAGTGCTTGACTGCAATCCCGCCTGATGGTAAGCAGTGATGCAATCGTTGATGGTAAAGCGCACTAGTTTATTAAGCCTATTCACTTAAAAACTTAGGAATAGGAAGGATGATGGCAGTTGAGCGAGGTGATGCAATGTTAAACCCAAGACCAACACGACCAAATGATGCTGCGCTAGAGGGAGATTGATCTGGAGACTCTCCGCGACCTAACTCCCGACACAACAACATTTGGCGCATCGTACCCGCCACACATCGCACCACAACTGCTCAGACCCGTCCTCCGTACGGCTTCACCAGACATCATGCCGGAACACGACGAATCGCTTGGCGGCAAGACTTTGTCTGGTGGGTGGTAACTTTGCCGGCAGCCGATGTTATGCCTACCACCGAGTAAATGGTGCTGGTGCTGCTTATTCAGCAGCTCGTGGAAGTACGTGCGCCATCTCTCCGTCACCGCGCGATCCTCACAAAGCAGGTTGCCAGTAGGGTCTTTTACCCAGCGGCACTTGGATATATCCAGTGCCGCTTTCACCCTAGAACGTGCCAACTTGTAAATGATCTTCTGCCCCTCAGACGATTCCAACTTCTCGTAGAGCGATTGCAAGTGGTCTCGTCTGGCTCTGGCTACAGCTCTTTTAGTGGCACGTTTGGCAACCTTGTATGCGTCGCGATCTTCAGGAGATCCGGTCGCCTGCCATGTTTTGAAGAGGGCTTTCTTCACCCTTGTCTCCGGAGCTCGTCAGACAACACCACGGCGACCCCATTTCTCCCACTAGGTGCACCCGTGTAGATCAGCTTGTAGCCATTCCCAATAAGCCGGGTTCTGCTGCCTTTCCACCGAGTCTCCTGCAGGAACGCCACGGCCACCCTCCGTCTGTGGAGAGTTTCGGCCAGTTCTCTCGCGCGTCCAGTTAGCGTGCCAACGTTCCACGAAGTGAAACGGAGTTTACTGCTTTGGGCTCGCTTCTTCAGCCGTGTCCGCCCCTGACACGGTAGCCCTAGCCCACAGGTCACAGGAGTCGGGCGGGGCTCCTGCGCGCCGTTTTGCGGTGGCACCCTAACTGTAACTTGTGCCTTTCTTCTGTTCCTTCTCATGTTTGGCGATTTTTCTTGACTTTTACGAGTGCGACTGCCGTCTGACTACTCAACCCCGAAAGGGAAGCCGGCGTCAGGGTCCCGTCCGTATGTCAGCAGGTGCACCGTCTGGCAGGTGGGGTTGACTTGAGTCCCAAAGATGATGGTGGGACCCCAATGCACCCATTAGAGAGTTGAGGTTGAATGTCACCTTGAAAAAAGAAGAAGAAGAAGGTCACCACTGATCATCAAGTGCTGACTAATTTAAAAAGTATACGGAATTTATGTTTTTGTCATTCCAATATTATCGTCGTCATTTGTTTTCATTCTAGATTCGAATTGGGAACAGTTACAGTGGAAGGAGTTTTGAGATCGCAATGTTGTCATTACGAATAGGTTCGATATGCACAGAACGTAATTATACGCTGTCTCTCTGTATGTACGAATTAATTTGATAAACTAATTGTGGTTCAGTAATTGTGTTCGACTATATTTGATGGGGATTAACTGCCAGTGTGCGGCCTGCATCGTTATTGTTGTGGCATTATGTGACTATGTTTGTGGAGGAGGCGCCCGTTGCGCAGAAATTGAAGCTATGGAAATAGTAATAGGCTTTAGCTGTTCTTTAGACGGGTTTTAGATGTTAATATTCAGATAGACTGAAATGTTTATAGCATACAGTAGATAAGATTTTTGAAAACTGTATGCATAATTATCCTATAATATTCTCCCTGCAGACAGGGACAGACCTTCGGTCGGTGAGAGGTAGTGTACTGAATTTATCACGCGGGCCCAGTGCGGGTTGGTGGATGTCACATGTCTTCGAAATTTCGGTTCCCTCACGATGTATTCCTTCTCCGTTTTGAGACCAATGATGATTAAATGAAATACACAAAGCCAAAACTACTACTTTACATTTGAATTGCTGTACGGCACACAATTATTACCGACATTACAATCTTTGAACCTCCGTCAAAACATTTGTCACATTATAATAAATATTAATTATTATTTAATACCACTGCGACAAGTTGGGGGGCGCCATATGACAGCTTGACAAATGAAACGTGCCGACTATGAAAATACATTCTCCTGCACATTAGGTAGCCTACTGGGGGGAAATTGTTGACTACTAGCGTCTGGCAGAAGTAATGTGACAGGTGTTTGAGGCATTAAAGATCAAAGGCCTTTTGAGGACCTTCGGATTTTGAAAACAATTAGTTTTCCCAAATAGAATATTGAATAGAATATATGCGAGTCGGACTTTCTCATCGAGGGTTCTGTACGAGTAGGCCGAAAAACACACGCTTTTTGTATGGAGTTGTAATTCTCCTGTAATAACAGTCAACTATCATCTAAGTATCTTTCACGGACGGAGAGCGAAGGGTTAGCAGTATTATTGTCAGCAATAGCAGTAAGGTCGAAGCAATAGAGTCCTTGGCGTCTGTTATGTACGGAATCGTAATTATATTTGCAGACAGTTTCCTGCAGCTTTGACTGGTCACGGATCATTTGATATACACATATATTTTTCATATGAGTTTCATAAATGATACTTAATTACAACGATACAAAAACAACGGTACCAACAATGATAGATAGATAAGAATAGTCGTCATAAAACTAAAACTAGAAATGAACGCAAGTAGGTAAATAATAAATAAGAGTTCTATTTTTATACTCAATTTACTATAACAAATGTATTCCATGAAAATCATACGGCCGGTTGTCGTAATCAAAACCGGTCAACATATTCTAGAGGCAGATTGTGACTTATGAAACAAAGATCACACTGTAAACGCTCTTAAAATTTCGAAAATTTCCCTCAGATTGTAAACGCTCTTAAAATTACGAAAATTTCCGTCAGATTGTAAGGAAAACATCAGGTCAAAATACCCGAAACTGTCTTATATTCCCAATCAACCTTGGGTTTTAACGCTTTAGAGATAAAGTTGAAAATCTAATAAAGAAATCTAACGTATTGTACCTAGTAGCTTGATGTGCTGTCGTCTGAATAAGAACAGACGGACGGGGGACGATTGGACGGTGACTCCAAAGCTAGGTATTTATTTGCATAGGTATACTTTTGTGGTCGGAATTGCGTCATTTTTGGAGTTAAGAATATAAATTATATACTTCTTTTCACAACAGTGCGTTTCTGTAACAATCTCATGAAAAGTAAGCTGATATGAGCGTGGAGTGAGATGTTTTAAAGGTGTGTTTTATGTGTGCAAGGGATTTTCACTATCGATAGCTCGCTCTAATCTCATATGGTTACACGGTGAAATTTTTACAAAATTGATCGGCTGGTGCCTAAACGTAAACTAAAATAAAACTCCCACACTAAAAATAATAAGCAAGAGTTAGGCAGAAATGTGAGGCCTATAGTACAACCATATTTCGCCAGATATGTCAATCAACATAAAAAATAATATTGCCATTAGCATTCAGCGTAAAATTAAACAAGACAAAATAAAATAATCTCAAACTCAAATAACAAAAACCTCAATTCCGTTCCCACCATAAACAAGTAAACTTAAAAGATTTTCATTTCAACTTCAAGTCTTTTTAAAGTCAGATTAAAACTGTGACTGCAAATAAGTTATTAGCCGGAGAATACTGTTGCCAGCTATTTTAGGATTTGTGAAGTAGTCTCATTAATTCAAGTATCCGTAGTCCGGAGTCCGGACAGCGGCGACAATTGCTCCCTAAATCCGTTATAATAGGCGCCATTGTGATTTTTGCTTCGTCCACCAATCGCACCGCCTCAAATTCAAAACTAATTACGGGCTCAAGTGCAAGAAATTCAACAAGTACCCTTTTACGAAACAGTTTTGTATTCAAATAGAAAAATTTATCTTTGTCTTTTCTTGTACGAATTTGTCAAAGGATTTGTTGATCGGATTGATTCAAAATTCTTTGTTAAATGTTTTCGATTGTCGTCATGATTAACGCATGTTGCTCATGTGTGAAGTATTGAACTTCAATATCAAATCGATTTTATTATTGAATATTATATAGAATACTAGCTGCGGGCCGCGGTTTCAGCTGCGTAGGTTTCGATGTGTTTTTTTTTATATGTTCCTTTTGGTAACAGCGTGATGTTATAGCCTAAAGCCTTCCTGGATTCATGGGCTATCCAACGCAAAATGAATTTTTCAAATCGAACCAGTAGTTCCTGAGATTAGCGCGTTGAAACAAACAAACAAACAAACTCTTCAACTTTATATATTAGTATAGATTTTGGACTATTTTGCGAATTATGGCGTTTTTATACTCTTCGTTGGTTTTATTTATTCACTTCGCTTCGGCTTCGCTTTTTTTTATATTGTGAACTAAAGCGCTACAGCAACATAACATATATTACTTTTAGTGTTCATATTTTTAAATGTGGCAAAAGAAGCAATTCTTAGCTTCGTCAAACCTGTCCGCGATCAAACATGCTAAGACCAAATTAAGCCAAATGACAACTTTGTAATCAAGCGAGGCCCCTTGATTGAAAAGTTGTCAATTGGCTTAATTTTCAGATTATGTCAGTGATATTAACCGTAATTCTATCTCAAATAGGCACTTTAACTAATGGACAGACGGGATTTCAATTCCTAGAGTATAGTAGATTATCAAACGGTTGGATAATCAAATAAGCATAGAATTTCGTTTATGTTTGTCGACACAACTTTACTCAATAAATTAGTAAATAATGAGGGGTTCCCTGCCACACTGTGAAGCAGAAGTATCTGGTTGACCGGCCACTGTACTCTGGTTATAAAGGACACAATGCGGCGAATAAGACGAGGAGAACCACAACTGAAACTATTGTTTTTGATTTTATGTA
Source organism: Sesamia nonagrioides (assembly GCA_017933935.1). Taxonomy (NCBI): domain Eukaryota; kingdom Metazoa; phylum Arthropoda; class Insecta; order Lepidoptera; family Noctuidae; genus Sesamia; species Sesamia nonagrioides. The sequence goes on along the minus strand of JADWQK010001454.1, from coordinate 749,183 downwards.
TTTTTTGTTTTTGTTTTGTATTTTTTCACATCCTATATACAGGGTTACAGGTTAAGTCGACCTAGATCCTTTATGAGGTTTTAGCTTTCTTCATTCCTAGCTGATTTAACCATGAAATACCCCACCCCAAACTAACCCATACTGAGATATTGGATTTTGATTATTTTTTTAAATAAAATGAAGATTTTATGTATAACTAGCTTTCCGCCCGCGGCTTCGCCCGCTTGGAGTTCGGTTATATCGCGCTTTTTAGTTTTCCCTCGGGAACATCAAATTTTTCCGGGATAAAAGGTAGCCTATGTTCTTTCTCAGGGTCTAAAGATTATCTGTGCCAAATTTCATCAAAATCGGTTGAGAGGTTTAAGCGGGAAAGCGTAACAGACAGACAGACAGAGTTACTTTCGCATTTATAATATTAGTATGGATTGTCCTTTTTTCAGATTATGTGCCGCTAATTTATAATATTTTTGCTATTTTTGTATAGTATACTAGTTTGTTTATTACTCTCAATACAATAAGTGCAGGTAACTAAACCAATTGGGTAGCAGTTAACGATTAAAAGATTAAAAAATAAACAAATTTGTAGAAACATTTATATCAACAAAAAACGGCCAGTTTTTCTTGTTTGTTATGTAAATGGCCAAATAAATAAATACTAAAGTCCATTGTGACAGGTTGCTCTCCATGTTCTTTCTGTATTGATGGTGTTCTTCTTCGATATTGCGCAGGGTACCGTTGTCCTTACTAATCAAATGCTGCCGACGTGTGCTGGGACAAAATTATTTTATTCCATTTTTATTTATGGCAAGTGAAGCCAATCTCCACTATTCTGCCAATAGGATAAAATTAAACAGACTTATAAAGGGAGTTTTGACGGGAAAGCTAAGATTAGTGTCACCGCGCATTGTTCATTGGCCTTTTATAATTATTTACAGTGTCGTTTACTAAATGTACTAAAAAGTGTATTCAGTAAATAATTCATAAAGAACATTGAAATATAGCAGCATAGTGGCCACATAATGACTTTGCCTCAAACCTTCCTCATAGACGGTGCACGCGGCCGTCTTTTTCAACTGTCTTTGGCGATATCCACCATTATTGTGAAATAAAATTTTCAAAGAATTTCTATAATTTGTTACACGTGTTATTGGCAAAATTGTGGTATCTATTCCACAGAGGCCATTGATCAAGAGTTGAGGTTGAATGCCACCTTTAAAAAAAAAGACTTATAAAATACAGTCTCAGACAAAAAAAATACATAAAGAGACTTTTAATATTTCTAATATGTAGTAACAATAATAAGTAGTCCCACGCACTGTGAACATACATAGTACCCGAGCAGATACCTTATTTGCTGTCAATAGCTGTGGAACGAATTCTGGGTTGCGCTGCCCTATCAGTCGTATGGTTGAATCATATAAATGTAACTCAAAATCTAAATTTAAATGTAATGTTATGAAAATTATTATTGATATTGATAACCATAACAATGTCATTAGGAATGTAAGACTATATGGCTAGACTTCATTATTATTTTACTAGCTTTCCAACCGCGGCTTCGCCCGCTTGGAATTCGGTATATCGCGCTTCTTAGATTTTCCCTTGGGAGTGAGATGTTCCCCAGCGCTAAAATATTCCTTATCAAGGACCCAAACTAACTGCATACCAAAGGAGATGTTTCATTTTGGGCCACCACTATGTACGCTATATAGATAAAAAGGAAAAAAAATAGAAGATTTTCATAAAAATACTACTAAACTAATTTGAATAAAAATACAAATATATATAATTAATTATTTGAACCGTTTTTTAGTGAGATAACCCTTTATTAAGGTAGCCATGTCGCTTTTTATGAAGTTTGATTGGCGACTTTGACAGTTGTATTTTCCCGTTGTGTTCGTGTCGAGGGTTGATTTGAGTTCATTGTGTTTATTTAATGGGCTGTATGTTCGGAATTCATGTTTTGTTTTTTTTTTTTTTTTTTCGCAGTCATATGGTAGATGGGGTGCTAGTCGAAGAGCCTCCACGTGGCGCACCCTGGGCAACGCCGGCCCCAACTGCCCACCGAGTTCTGGTGGACTCTTGGGTCCGGCGGCAAATACTTCACACGGGGAAGGGCCAGGTTTCAATCACCGATCATCTTTGATGGTCGTTGATGGGAACCTGGCTATTAGGGGTTCGCATGCATCCGTTTCCACTCTGTTAAGCAGAGTCGAAGTGGATGCATGCTGGGGTATACCGTAATCCCTTCGGGGACCGGGGGCTGTCGGGGCGTTTGTCCGGGCCACGAGGGGACACCTCTATAAAACGGCCGAACCACGGGCGGCATATCCCGTCTCTAGGTTATTGCAGACCTGACGGACTAGTAATCCGTCGAACATTGCAATCTAATCCTAAGTTTTGGGTGGGGCTCGGCGAGAGGATGAATGGCTGGAGGAAGTCCAGTCGTTAGAGCTCCCCACTGTAGATACCTGCCGCCCTCTACAGTATGTAGGCTTACCTGGAGTACGACGCTCTGCTCTTGTGTTGACTTTTATAACGCTAATTTTCGTGGGACTTGATATGGAGAACAAAAACAAAAACCAAAACAAAAAACGGACTGGAAAAAAACAAAACAATGACTTACGGCGAGCAACATCGGACCTGATTTGCAACACGGACGGCAACGAATCGGAGAGGAAGGAGACTGATGCCACTTGTGCGACCGGACGGTCGTCGGTGATCACGGTGGCATCAAGTGAGGGGGCACGCGACGCAATGTCTGCCCAAAGTGGTTCCGTGGGGGGAAGAAGGAAGGCCACACGGAAGCACTGGTCAAACGGCGCGTCAGAAGGTGAGGGAGCTGGATCCGGAAGCCCGGAGAGACCAGCTTCCAAGATCCTCAAGACGGGAGCTGGCAGGGGTGGGTCCCAACACTCGGTGGGGCTCTCCCAGGCCAGGCAGTTTCTGCGGGACGGACCGTCGGACTCGGAGTTCACTTTAACTGACTCCGAGACGGAATCCCGCCAAACCGGACGTACCAAGGGGACTGGCCCCTCGATGGCTGCACCTGAAGAACTTCGGGCGAAGGCTGAGGAGGGGGCGGCGGCCATTGAGGGGGTACTGAAGAAGTCCAAAAACCTCAAAGGGACGTGCATCCGGGAGATTAGGGATGCTTCGAGCAAAATGCTCAAAGCCGTCAGATCCCTGGCCTCCCGGAAAGAGGACGATGAGGTGCGGCGGCTGAGGGCCGACAATAAGCGCCTTCAGGGGCAGCTTGCGGCCCTACAGAGGGAGGTGGCCGAGCTGCGTAGGGCTTTCTCCGAAAGGGGAAGCCCTCGCGGCAAAAAGAAGCGGCCACAGGACCCGGTCCCGGAACCGATCCCGGAGCCCCCACTCGGGGCCGAGCCAATTACCCGGGAAGATTTTGCCCGGGCAATGGAGGCCTACCAGCGCGCGGTGATGAACCACATGGGTGGCATCATGACTGCGCGGCTGGAGGGCCTGGAGAAGGACGGCCGACTCCTGCCGCCTAAATCTCACCGACCCTCCCTGGCGGCCGACAAGCGGCTGAGTCAGCCCCCGGCGAGAGAGAGGCGGGAGGCAGAGCCGGCGACACTCATGCCGCCGGTTAACCTGCCCAAGAAGGCAAGGCCGGCCCTGGGGAAGAAGCCCAAGGGACCGAGCGCGCGCGGAGGGGCAGAGGCCCCTGCCCCTGAACCAAAACGCGCCCTGGAACAGGTCGCCGGAGGCTCCATAGAGGTGCAGCCCCTGGTCCTGGAGAGGGAGTCATGGGCCACGGTGGTCCGTAAGAAGCAGAAGAAGGCCGCCGTCGCCCGTGCTCCCACTCCGGGCCCGAAGCCTAAGGGGCCCAAACCGGCGGCCCCCAGGAAGGCCCCTAAGGTGCCGCAGAGGCCCGCCGTGCTGATGGCCCTCAAGCCAGAGGCCGTAAGGGAGGGCGCCACGTACGTGGACGTCCTCAGGAAGGCGAGGGCGGCCATCAGCCTCACGGAGATTGGAGTGGTGCCGGGTAAAGTCAGGAGGTCGATGACGGGAGCCGTCCTTATGGAGCTCCCGAAAGAGACCTCCCCCTCCCAGGCCGACACCTTGGCCAAGAAATTGACCGAGGTGCTCGGCGAGGTGGCCGAAATTACCCGGCCCACAAAAATGGCGGAGATCCGTGTGGCGGGCCTCGAAGAGTCACTGACGCCTTTCACCTCTTCGTGAAGGGCGTCCTGGCCGAGGCGGCCAAGTGCCCTCCCGACCAGATTCGGGTGGGCACCATAGCCCTGGGGGCGAGGGGCACGGGCTCGGTCAGAGTGTCCTGCCCCGTAGAGGCCGCGAAGGGGCTGGCAGAGCGGGGCAAAGTGGTGGTGGGTTGGAGCGTCGCTTCAATCCACCTACTGGAGCGGCGCCCCATGCGCTGCCGCAGGTGCCTAGAGGGGGGCACACCGCGGCGCTCTGCCCGTCCAAAAAGGACAGGAGCGGCCTGTGCTTCAGGTGCGGGCAGCCGGGCCACATGGCCATGGGCTGCAAGGCCCCTATAAAATGCGCGCTGTGCGCAGATAGGGGCCTACCCAGTGGCCACAAAATGGCGGGTAGGGCCTGCAACCCGCCTCCAGTTCGGGGCCGCTCCGTAATGGGGCCGACAGCGGCCGGCTCTGCTACCACCGCTACGGAAGGGACACCGATGGACACTGCTAATGCCCAGTAGGTCCATCGGTGTCATATTACAAGTCAACGCCAACCACTGCGCCAGGTCGCAGGACCTGTTGTGCCAAGACATGGCGGAGTGGGGGGCGGATTTGGCGGTGGTGTCAGAGCCATATTTTATTCCGGCGTCGGCCGATTGGCTGGGGTCATCGGATGGCCTGGCTGCGATCGCAAGACCAGCCGCGAGCACCGGTCCCTCTATCGTTCTTAGAGAGAGGGGTCCGGGGTTTGTTGCGGCGCAGTGGGGGGGATTAGTGGTCATCTCCACGTACTTCTCCCCCAATCGCAGCCGGGCCGAGTTTAATCACTTTTTGGCGGCCGTCGAGGGAACGGTCCAGAGGGCGGCTCCACGCCCCGTGTTGGTGGCGGGAGACTTCAACGCCAAGCATGGCGCATGGGGGTCTCCCGTCACGAACGGTTTCGGTGAGGACCTGGTGGAATGGGCCCACTGCTTGGGTCTCCAGGTCCTCAACCGGGGCAACACCCCGACGTGCGTGAGGTGGCAGGGTGAATCGATAGTGGATATCACCCTGGCCACCTCGACCCTGGCCAACTGAATCCGGAACTGGCGGGTAGAGACGGCGGTGGAGATCTCGGATCACAGGTACGTCCGGTTCGAGATCTCCACGGCGGGTCCTGCGGCCCCCCTCCACCTGGGCCCCGCGGCAGGCGCCTCCTCATTCCCGAGGTGGGCGCTTGCGCACCTCCGCAGGGACGTCGCCGAGGAGGCGGCGGTGTTCCGAGCGTGGGCTGAACCGCCGGCCCACCTCACTGGAGACGCGGACGGTATGGCGGACCTCCTCGCTGAGGACCTGGAAGTGGTCTGCAGCGCCGCCATGCCGAGGGCCCGGGGCTACCGCCGGAGGAAGCAGACATACTGGTGGACGCAGGAACTCGCTCACCTGCGTGCCGCCAGTATGGCTGCACGGCGCGCCTACCTGAGGTGCAGGAGGCGCGCCGTAAGGGGGCCCGGCGAAGAGGACGGTCTTCGCCGGGCGTACAGAGAGGCCCATCGAGCCCTGCGTACCGCCATATGCAGGGCAAAGGTCGCTGCTGCTGAGGAGTTTCTGGCACTCCTCGACAGCGACCCCTGGGGGAGGCCGTACAGGGTGGTGAGGGGGAAGCTGCAGGGAGCGGCATCTCCTGTATGGAGCCAGCCCTATTGAGAAGGGTCCTGGAAACTCTGTTTCCGGACCCGGGACCCTTCACGCCCCCCAGGATGCCCACCTCCAGCTCATCCATTCTGGAGGTGTGGACCGATGGGCCTCCCGTAACCGACGGTGAGTTGGACTCCGTCAGGGAGAGGCTCAGAGCCAAGAACAAGGCTCCGGCCCGGACGGCGTCCCTGCGAAGGTGTTGGCACTAGCCATGGAGCACCTGGGGGATCGGCTCCGAGCGGTCATGAATACATGCATCGCGACGGGCCGCTTCCCCAGGAGATGGAGGGTGGGCAGGCTGTGCCTCCTTCGCAAGGACGGACGTCCCCCCGACTCACCGTCGGGCTATAGGCCGGTCGTGCTCCTGGATGAGAGCGGCAAATGCTTCGAGAGGATTCTCGCCGCTCGCATCCAGGAGCACCTGGAAAGCAGGGGACCGCAGCTGGCGGACTGCCAGTACGGCTTTCGGACCGGCCGGTCCACGATGGACGCGGTGGCTCGCCTCAAGAGGTGGACTGAGGCGGCCACAGCAAGGGGTGAGGGTGTCGTCGCGGTGTCGTTAGACATCGCGAACGCGTTCAACACCCTCCCTCACGAATGCATAGAGGCGGCACTAAAATTTCACGAAGTGCCCCTCTACCTCTGCGCCCTCGTGTCGGAATACCTCTGCGAGAGGAAGGTCCTATACGAGGACGCAGAGGGTCGCGTCCAGTCGTGGACCATGAAGGTAGGAGTACCCCAGGGATCAGTGCTTGGTCCCCTGCTCTGGAACCTGGGGTACAACTGGGTTCTGCGTGGCGCGCTCTTGCCGCGAATGGATGTGGTCTGTTTCGCGGACGACACCATGGTCGCGGTGAGGGCGCGCGAGTGGGAGGAGGCGGTCCACCTCGCGTCGGTCGGCACCTCTCTGGTCGTCCGACGCATCCGCCTCCTGGGGCTGGAAGTGGCCCTCGAGAAAACGAGGGCCATGGCATTCCACGCCCCGCGACGCAGAACCCCACCGGGGCTCCGTATCCGGGTGGAGGGGGTCCAGGTTCCCGTCGAGGTGCACATCAAGTACCTCGGCCTGATCCTGGATCCCCGTTGGGATTTCGAGGAGCACTTTAGGCTCCTCGCCCCGCGGCTGTGTTCTGTCGCAGCCGCCCTCGGACGGCTCCTCCCCAATTTGGGGGGGCCGAATTCGGCGTGCCGTCGGCTGTACCATGGTGTGGTGCGGTCGATGGCACTCTACGGAGCCCCGGTGTGGGCGGAGTGCCTTTCCCGGCGCACAGTGGCCCTGCTGCGGAAGCCGCAGAGGATCATCGCGACACGGACCGTGCGGGCGTACCGCACGGTCAGCCATGGGGCTGCCTGCGTGCTCGCGGGCACGCCGCCGTGGGAGGTCGATGCCCTGGTTCTGTCCCAGGTGCATCGACACCGTGTCGCGGCCCGGGAACGGGGGGAACGACCCGCCTTCGAGGAGGTAAGGCGGGTCCGAATAGCGGCTCAGGGGGAGGCCCTGAGTCGGTGGAGGGAGGCACTCCGCACACCAGCTGCCGGCCACCGGACGATTGGAGCGATTCGTCCGGTGTTGGAGGGATGGGTTGGGCGCCGGCATGGCAGCCTCACCTACCGCTTGGTGCAGGTACTGACCGGACATGGGTGCTTCGGTCACTACCTGCACCGTGTCGCCCGTCGGGAGGAGTCACCGCGGTGTCACCACTGTGACTCTCTCGACGACACGGCCGAGCACACCTTGGTGGAGTGCCCGGCCTGGCGAAACGAGCGCCGCGATCTCGTTGCGGCGCTCGGAGGCGGAAGCCTCTCCCTGGCAACCATGGTGCGAGCCATGGTTGAAAGAGAGAGTGCATGGGAGGCTGCCGCCTCCTTCTGCGAGACCGTCCTCTTGCAGAAGGAGGCAGCGGAGAGGGAGCGGGAAGAGAATGCTCTTGCCGCTCCCATCCGGCGTAGACGGGCGGGGCGAAGAAGGCGGGGGACGAACCCCCGTCTCCTTTAGCCCCCGAGTGTGACCAGCGTGTGTGGGTAGCTCCCGCATGCGCATTGCACTGGTCACCACGTCTGGGGATTATCCATTCCCGGGTAATCCTCCCTAGGCGCGGAAACCGGCCTACATTAGGCCGGTAAGCCCTGAGAGTGGCCCGGAGTCAGATCTTCGGGCCGAGCCCGGGTCACTCTCAACGCAGGGCTCGAGGGAACCGAGTGTTTTTAGTGGGTATTCCCGGCTCCGGCCGGGCGAGTCCCACACACGCCTGTCGCCTAGCTAGCGGCGGGTACGGTGCGTAACGCATTTTCACTCGTATAAAAAAAAAAAAAAAAAAAAAAGTCATATGGTAGATAATATAGATACGATAGCCTTAGATACATGACACATCAATCAAATGTCATTGTCAAAGTCTTATTTCGTTTATTGCTGACCACCGTATTTATTAGTATTTGTGTTGCACTCCTTGGCCGAGTTAAATTGAATCTGTATAAAAACTAAGCCAAAATATAGGAAATTAACATTAAAAACAGTTAACTATAGCGTAACTATACCTAGCATTAAGTGTACAATGTGCTGGCCCAGGCTCCATACATTTCTGAAACATCTCCTTTCATAAAAATTCTATCAGGCGTTTAGGCGTGAAATAACAACAGACAGACGGAGTTACGCTCGGATTATATGCATACATGTCTCGCATATATGTATACCATGATTTGTTAAACCAAAATTAAGTGGTAAACCATATTATATGTTTTACCTTGGGGTGCAAACAATCACACTCACTTCCCGATTTATAATATAGTATTAGTTAGGATTTAGCTTCTAAGTTTACATGTGCATATTCGTTGAGCATTACCTTGTTTTAACTGTTTTAAACGACACAGCGCCATATATCACCGAACTGATATGAAGCTATCAATATTTTTGTTTTCCCCCGGGAATATCACTTTTCCGGTGTTAAAAGTATCCTATTATTTAATCCGGACTTCTAAGTTTACGACTGCAAAATTTCAAAGCAATCTGTTCAGTAGATACGTCGTGAAAGCGGAACAAGCAAACAAACAAACAAATTTACTTTCCGATTTACAATATTAGTAAGGACTAGCAGCCGCCAGCGACTTCGTTCGCGTGGAATTAATTATGTTCCGCTCCTATTGGTCGCAGCGTGATGTTATATAGCCTAAAGCCTTCCTGGATTAATAGGCTATCCAACGCAGAAAGAATTTTTCAAATCGGACCAGTAGTTTCCGAGATTAGCGCGAACAAACAAACAAACATACGAACAAACTCTTCAGCTTTATATATTAGTATAGATTAATGTTAATTATTTTTATTATTTTCTATTTGGCAAGCAATCGAATTTGTAATTTCTATTTTGCATCCCAGTTTACGGAAGCACCTTCGCAGAATGGTATTAGTTTTTCCTATTTAACACTACATTTTTTTATATATAATAATTTACAATTAGATTGTTACATTGACATTATTTTGTAATATTATGACAGTTTTAATAACGTTGTTAATTATGTCACCATGACAACCTTTACTTTGAAACAATGATGGCTCGTTATTTTTTTTATTGGATTTGTTATCCAAACTTCTTCAAATTTAAAGTAATTAATATTCCATTGGCATTATTTTTGTTATTCAAATTTAACTTTAAAGACGTTCTGCGCGGTATTTTGAGAAATAATCGCAGAGTTGTGAGCAGTTGAGGTCTGACTTCTAATAAAGAAGCTAATAAAATAGGAGTCTAAAAATTATGTATTTTGACTCCTATTTTATTTTTATAATTATATAAAAGCCACGGGGGCAGGGCACGCGGCACACGGTCGCATCGCTATTGGCTCACAATACCGTCAAAAATGGTGTTGTCACTTTTTAAACAAATATCAAATTTTGGGGAAGTTGGAATGAATGCACAGAAAAATAAGATTATTTCAAAATTCATTATGATTGTTACTATGACGTGTATGTCATTTCATAATTTATTTGATCATGTGTCTAACCTTTATCATCCTTAACTGTCGGAAGGGGTTTTCTTTACATATTGTATACTAACTAATTTAAGTAGGGGTCTAGAATCATTTACTCTTCACTCGTCATATTCCTGCCACTCTGTTTTAATATAATAATAATAGTTTATTGATAACTCCAAAAATTACAAATTTGTAAAAAAAAATAGAAATAAAAAATAGTCTAATGAATATCTACATATTTAGAGATAATGTTGACGACTATACTAGTAAACTCTGTCACAGTTATAAGACATTTATAACCTTCTATACTATTAACCATAGATATAGGAAGTAAAAGATACACATAAACGACTCGATACTGAGTCAAAAAAATATATACACATTTGTGCGTAAATGACAATGTTTGAATGAAAACTAGTGTTGTCCAGGATGGCTTACGATAAATATTTCATTATCGATTATTTATATAATAAAAACCATTTTACGCTAGTTTCAGATATTTACAAGTTATTTCAGGCGCAATACTGATTGAAATTGTAGTACAGGAATAAAAGCACAAGAAATTAAAAATAAATTTTAATTAATTATTTATTCCAAAATAAAAATCATCATCATCATCATCAACCTATTTATCGTCCCACTGCTGGGCACAGGTCTCCTCTCATACAGAGAAGGATTGAGCGTAATCACCACGCTTGCTCAATGCGGGTTGGCGATTTCAGACCCAAAGTACATATAACTTTAGAAAAGTTACATTGGTACTTGCCTGACCTGGAATCAAACCCGCGCACTCATACTTGAGAGGCTGGTGTTTTAACCACTAGGTCACCACGACTTCCAATCAAAAAACAAATCAAAAATATTTTATTCAAATTAGGCTGAGAATCAGCACTTGAACGTCAATATTAAATAAGACAGTCCCCTAAAACGTCCGCCTTTCGCCACTTCCTAGTGCTTTCGTTGGGAAGAAGTGACGGAACAAACTCCCTAGAAGCACAGCTGTGTGTTTATTAAAAAAAAAATACACATGACTTTATACAATACTATGTATAGTAATGAACACAAGAAAATACTACAACAATGAAATTATTGACCATATGGTAACTAACCAAACCAAAAAACCAGTAAAGCAAAAAATTTATTAAAACAACATTAAAATAGAAATGTAAATAATAAAAACATGATACTATTATATACAATCAAAATCAAAAGTCATTTATCTGAGAATCAGCACTTTTTGAACGTCAATATTAGGTACATAAGAATATAAGATATGTCGTGTCGAGTCGTATATATGTCGTAGTGGCCTAGTGGTTAAAACACCAGCCTCTCAAGTATGAGTGGGCCGGTTCGATTCCAGGTCAGGCAAGTACCAATGTAACTTTTCTAAAGTTATATGTACTTTGGGTCTGAAATCGCCAACCCGCAATGAGCAAGCGTGGTGATTACGCTCAATCCTTCTCTGTATGAGAGAAGACCTGTGCCGAGCAGTGCGATGATAAAAAAGAGGTTGATGATGATGATTGCATAAGACAGTCCCCCAAAACGCCCACCCATCGACAGTCCTTAGTGCTTTCTCTGGGAAGAAGTGGCGGAAAAAACTCCCAGCAGCACAGCTATCTGTTCATTTAGAAAAAAACATATTAGTTTATACAATACTATGTAGGCACAGTAATACAAGAGAATAAAAAAACAACAAAAAAGAATTTATTTATCATATGGCAGCTAGCCACGCCAAAATACCAGAAAAGCAAAAACAAAAATAAAATGTCATTAAAATGGAAATGTAAATAAGTAAAAACGCAAATTATATGAACTCATATAATGTGTCAGTAAGCTAATTCTGGATAAGGAACACAAACATTGTCTCGAGTTAATCAGAGCGACCAGCTATTCTTATCAATAGTCATTTACAGAATAATATGCCTTTGAACAAAGCTTGGATTTCATTTGTGCTTTAAATGCATTGTGAGGCAAGTCTTGCAAAGCAGAGGGTATCTTGTTATAAAAAGTTATACCAAGCCCAACAAAAAAGTTATGAACCTTTTGAAGTCAGTGAAAAGGGGCTCGTAGTTTTTCCTTATTTCGGGTGTTAACATTATGGATCTCACTGTTTTTGGTGTGCATGTGAATATTTTGCCTAACATATAAGGTGTTGGCTAAGACAAATTGCGAAGCAACCGTGAGAATGCCAATATCTTTAAAGGAATCTCTTAAAGAAACTCTTTCACCGAGCTGGTAAATTGCTCGGACAGGACGGTTTTGGAGAACAAATATATTTTGTATGTCAGAAGCTTTGCTCCACAGTAGAATACCGTAGGTCATAACGCTGTGGAAATAACTAAAATAGACTAAACGAGCTGTATCAACGTCAGTGTATTGTCTTGCTTTCCTGACGGCATAGGCGGCCGAACTGAGACTTCCTGCTAGGGTTGATATGTGTGGTCCCCACTGAAGTTTGGCATCTACTGTGATTCCCAGAAAAACTGCCGAGCCCACAGTTTCACTTCTTTGTCTAAAACGATATAGGGTCGCAAATTTCTAACGTTTGGCAAGGCGAACTTTACACATTTCGTTTTCTTAGTATTTAGTACTAGGTTATTTGACGTAAACCAATCTGTTACTATTGAGAGTGCACTGTTATCTTCGCCAAAATTTTATCTATTCCTGTCTACTTTAAAAATAAGAGAAGAATCATCTGCAAACAGCACAACGTCACAGATGCCTTTCAAATAAAATGGTAAATCATTAATATATACTAAAAACAAGAATGGACCTAGTATTGAGCCTTGCGGTACACCTAACTGAACTGGTAGCCCGGAAGATTTCACACCATTAATATCTACACACTGGAATTTGGGACACCGCAATGGCGTAGTTTACGCAAAAGTGTATCATGGTGCACACAATAAAAGGCTTTGGAGAGTTCACAAAAAATTCCAATAGGATTTTGCGACCTCTCCCATGCATTAAATATGTGTTTCAGTAGACCAATACCCGCATCTGTAGTCGAACGACCCTTTGTGAAACCTAAATATTTCAAGGTTAATGACCTTGAAATATTACAATTCTGTTTAAGTGTGTCCGTAATGTTTTTCTATCAAATTTTAACATTTTGCTTTCATGTTTTAAGCGAAGATCAAAATAACTTTCAACAATAGCTTTCATAAATAAATACCTACCTATAGCTATCTAATGGATCTTGATCCAAAACATGGTATTGCAAATTATAGAATAGAGATTCTGCGGTCCGTAAAATTTTCGGCACACATTTCGCAAAAATGACTTCAGACATAATTTTTTTCTTCATGTTTTCTCTAAAATAAAATAAGTTTGAGCACTACAACACAATTGAATTACGTCATTTGATGGGTATGTAAGATAGCCTTTATTTGTTTTTGAAAAATTCTTTTTGATTATAAAACAATTATATAATGTATCGGATGATTTCGATATCAAACTTTGAACGCAATAGTCACACTTAATCTTGTTAGAATTTTTTTTTACCACAAACCCCGATATATAAGAAACAATTATCATAGACATTTGAGAAAGAGAAGCAGTATAATCTATCAGTAAAATTTCATCGCCGAAATCAGTTTCTTCGTTTTCGTTACTGTCTTGCATCAATTCTTTAAAAAAATTATTATAATTTAAAGAATTATTAATTTTAGCTACTGTTGACATAGTGTTAGTAGATAAAACTGCTATTTTCTCTAGTTCTAAGGAATTGCCACTTTCACTTATTTTGATTTTAGTGTGACAAATTAATCTTTTGTACGCTGCAATAAAATTTTAAATTAAGCGATGATAATGACTTGTAAATTTATTGTAGTATAGTTATATTTGGTAAATTTGCTATAAGTAAGTGGTCAATTCGCAGAACTGAAGCAAAATTTACTAGAAATAACTACGACCACTTTCAATATAATTGTTATTATATATTGAAAGAATAAAAACTAAAGAAAATCTTATTAACTATTATTTAGTAAAAAGAAATTAAAAACCGGGCGCTAGTGAGTTCCAGTACTTTCTTCCTTTAGTAATTTCTAGATATAATTTGGTTAAATATGTAGTACATTGGTAATCCAGTTACGGTCTCTTTAAAACTAAGTTACATTTTATCGATACTTGTGACGTAACCGATTTGTCAAGCACTAGCGTAAACAAACAATTTTAATTTTTACACAATATTTTCATAAATCCTATTTAAAATTACAAAATATACTTACATACAACAATGGGAATAAGTAATACATTGAAATTACTTTTTTCTCATCGATATAATTGCATAAATTTGACAAAATATGTTTCAGAAACTTATGATGACAAAATCGTATTTACCTGTGAAAAGTGTATTGATTCGGGTTATTTCTTTTTGTCACATCACATTCACACACAGAACAAGACACCATAGCTGAGCTTAAATCTTTTTCGTTCTTTTAATAAGGGATTTTTAAAATAATCACAAAATACACCACGCCGCAAAGCACTCAGTGACTCTAGGGGCCCCTAGAGTCACTGAGTGCTTTGCGGCGTGGTGTTCTTTCTTGTGAAAACAATGTCTCAATTGCAATTTATTTTTTGTCTCTTTCTTTCTCCTCTGAAATCAACTGGATCGGGATCTCTCGCTCACACGCATTGTGTATCTTTTGCGTAGCAAAAAAAATCCTACATCTATGCTATTAACAAATCAACGACAGCTTCCATGGCGTAGCGATAACGAACGCGGCCGCTGTGCAAGCACGTTCGATCCCCGCGCAGTGCAAATATTTGTATGCATTGGTCTGGTCGTGCCTCGGAAAGCACGGTAAGCCGATGGTCCCGGTTGCCATATGAACATCTAATGACAATCGTTACGGGTTGTAAAAGCCTTCAAAAGTCCAACAATTGTTTATTTGTCTAACTGCATTGCTTCTATATCGCCTCCGTGTTGTGGAGGTCAGACGGTAGTCTCTTCACGGAAAATATCGAAGTTTAGCCAAAATCAGCAGTTAGACTGGTAAAGCATACCCCAGACTCCAAAGCTGAAAAAGCTTCGGATGCGACTGGGATTAACGCTGAGATGATGATGACTATTAACAAATCAACGGACAAACAATGTACATATTGAAAGAAAACTCAAACATTTAATTTAACTTAGAATTATACTTTGATGGCCTTTAGCCAAAGAATTAAAACTAAGTGCATTATAACTATGTTTTGTTAAACGTGTAAAAGTTAAAAATTACTTTCTGTATGCTGTATGAGAAACAATTAATAAAATGTTCAAACAATTTTCTTTGCGGTGGGCAGGAATGATTAAGCGGTACGTAACCGCTGTATTGTTGGACTCTTTTTTTATGTATATTATAAACTAGCGCTTGACCGCAATCCTGCCTGATGGTAAGCAGTGACGCAATCGTTGATGGTAAAGCGCACTAGTTTATTAAGAGCCTATTCACTCTAGCCTTGAAGACACTCAAATTGTAGTCCGACGGAAACACTGCCGCTGGCAAATTGTTCCAGTCCCTCGATGTACGCGGTATAAAGGAGGAGGCGAAACGCGTCGCGTCGTCCGGATCGTAGTGGTGTTAACAACGTAAGGGTGGAAACCAGCCGTACGACGGGTCGTCCGCTGGTGGAACGGGGATGGGGAATTGACTCCAATATTGAAAAGGTTATAATGTTTCTAAGGTTGGTATGATTTTAATGTTTGTCTGTGTTTGTATTATTAAACACCTACTCTGTTCTTTCTCATTCTTACAAAGTTTTTTTTTTTAAATGCTATGAAACAGATACTACAATATTGTTATATTGGTCGAGAAAAATAGTACCTACCTACTTAACTGTGCATGCATAAATATTAATCCCAACTGTGGAACACTTCACTATCAATAATCTGATCTGACAGGCACATGACCGATATTTACTTATAAACGGAGTTCAAGAAAACAATTTCTAAAAAAGAAAGGTAAAGAAAAACTTTCCCGACGCTGAATATCCGGAATTTGATGCAGAATAGGGGACTATAATTTCGATAGCGCACCAAAGCGTAAAGTTCCCCTGGCGATGTCTAATGAGCAAGGTTTTATGCCATTTGCTGCCGAACGATAAAAATGTTAATTCAACTGTGCCGAACAAATGAAAAACGTCGTAAATACAAACGCGACTTTCTCGACGCAGAAACTTGTGTATTTATACCTAAATATAAGAAAATTGTAGAGTTTATGCGTATATTATACGAGTATACTAGTGCCTTCAACTTTACTCGTGTAGGGTGTCAAAATAAACTCAAATGTAGCGAATTCTTACTAGCCCTCTATGAATGTATACTAATATATAAAGCTGAAAAGTTTGTTTGTTTGAACGCGCTAATCTCAGGACTACTGGTCCGATTTGAAAAATTCTTTTTGCGTTGGATAGCCCCTTAATTCAGGAAGGCTTTAGGGTATATAACATCACGCTGTGACTAATAGGAGCGGAGCATATCGAAACCTACGCGGGTGAAATCACTTCGCGCAGCTAGTTTTAATTAAATGTTGTTGTAAGTAAGAGTGTACTGAAGTCGGGACGTTGTACATTTATACATAAGTGTACTACCTAGTTGCGAAGTAAACTCTGTTTGTGCGTTGCAGGATTCTGCGTGAGTTGAGTGTGATGTGTGGACCCCATTAGGCGATGTACAGGCCGCCACAACTCATTACATTCCGGCTGGTCGAGAAATCAGCGGGGTAATTGCGTATTACACATAAAATGGCAATCGATCGCAATTTCCTTCATTTGGCAGTTCATCAGCCATGTTAACTGCGCTATTTACGTTGTTCAGTAGCTAATATACATGTTTATAGTAGTTTGACAGCCACCGTGGCGTAGCGGTAGCTGACGCGGCCGCTGCGCCAGGTGGCGCGGGTTCGATCCCCGCACAGTGCAAGTATTCGTATGCATGAATATGAATATTTGCACTGGTCTGGTCGCGCCTCGGAAAGCACGTTAAGCCGTTGGTCCCGGTTGCCATACGAACATCTAGTGGCAGTCGTTACGGGTTCTTGGAGCCCACAAAAGTCTAACAATTGGTCTAACTGCAATGCTTCGATGTCGCCTTCGGGTTGTGGAGGTCAGACGGCAGTCGCTTCACGGAAAATGTCGAAGTTTAGCCATAGCAGCAGTTGGACTGGTAAAAGCGGACCCCAGACTCCAAAGCTGAAAAGACTTCGGATGCGACTGGGATTAACGCTGAGATGATGATGATGATAGTAGTACTAGAAGTAATGAATTAGGAATTTTCTCCAAACTTTCGAATTGTGATTGAAAGTGTGTTACGCAATTAGGGTGCTGGGTACCGTTACAGTCGTGGTGGCCTATTAGTTAATACACCAGCCTCTTATCAGCCGAGTTCGATTCCAGGTCAGGCAAGTACCAATGTAACTTTTCTAAGTTATATGTACTTTCTAAGTATATATTGGACACCAATGACTGATTAAAAAAGGTGAAGGGAAAACATCTTGAGGAAACCTGGACTTTAAGTCTGAAATGGCCAACCCGCATTGAGCAAGCGTGGTGATTACGCTCAATCCTTCTCTGTATGAGAGGAGACTTGTGCCCAACAGTGGGACGATGAAAAGGTTGATAATGATGCACTACCGTTATCATTTGCCCTGGCAAGTTAGCAGTGCTACCGCGAACTATCACAGTGAGTTTGCTGTCTTCTTTCTTGTCTTAAATTTTACACAAAATTATTGAAACATTAGTATGCAGTATGCGTCTTGTTTGATGTTTGTGCTTTGAATTAACATAGTGCTTTTTACTAAACATATTATATTTAGACCTACTTAGGACAACGTTGTTTTCTAAACATTTTGCGAATAACTAGCTTTCTTTACATTGTAAAATCTGGGCACGAACAAACTAATGGCTAGATTGTGCTGATACCGAATGACAGAGACATATTTGGCCATTGTATCCTTCGAGATTGCTAAAAAAAAAACGAAAGTTAATGAAAAAGTTCTAACAATAAGAAATTTTAAGTATGTGCTTATTTTTGTTCAAAATCTTCCAGCATCTAATCACTTATTAGCCTATAAGATTCTCATTGCTATAACACAGACCCAGCCCCTAATCGGCAACACATTTTTGCCAAATGATTGCGACTAGTTGGCATGAGTTGGGATCGTTCGGACCGCCCATTGGTCCGTTCGCCCAAACGATCCCAACTAATCGGCATCATTTGACAAAAATGTGTTCGCCGATTAGGGGGCTGAGTCGTAATTGCGTACCACACTATCTGTAGCAATGGGTTTAATTTTGACAGTTCAACAATATCGATTGTTTGTTTAAATTGTTAAG
This sequence comes from Sesamia nonagrioides, assembly GCA_017933935.1. Taxonomy (NCBI): domain Eukaryota; kingdom Metazoa; phylum Arthropoda; class Insecta; order Lepidoptera; family Noctuidae; genus Sesamia; species Sesamia nonagrioides. The sequence goes on along the minus strand of JADWQK010001454.1, from coordinate 731,046 downwards.
CAAACACATTTTTCGAACATATGAAGCAATGATTACCAACATCCTTCAGAATGGTTTAAATTGAGAGTAATAGTACATTACTCCAAGGGTGTGCCTAGTCATGGTGATCTAGTGGTTAAAACACCAGCCTCTTCTCTTTCTAGGTCATGCAAATACCAATGTAACTTTTCTAAGTTATATGTAGGTACTTTCTATATATGTTGGACCAGTACTTTCTGTATATCTTGGACACCAATAACTGATTACAAGGTGAAGAAAAAGATCTTGAGGAAACTTGGACTTTAAGTCAGAAATCGCCAACCCGCATTGAGCAAGCGTGGTAATTACGCTCAATTCCAGCAGTAGGACGACAAAAAAACAAAAAAAAAGAAAACGGGTTGATGATGATGATCATGTGTTACGCAATTAGGATACCGCTCTCTTAATATTAACGATAAGATACGTATCAATTTATTTTTAAACTAGCGGCCGTCAGCGACTTCGTTCGCGTGGAGTTAGTTATTCTCCGCTCTTATTGGTGGTAGCGTGATGTTATATTGCCTAAAGCCTTCCAGGTTTAATGGGCTATCCAACGCAAAAAGAATTTTTCATATCAGACAAGTAGTTCCTAAAATTAGCGCGTTTAAACAAACAAACAAACTCTTCAGCTTTATAGATTAAAATATAGATATAGATAAGATACGTATCTATTTATTCTTAAATTTAAAATTGCATACAAAATAATACTTGTTCATTTACATCGGAACATATTTTATTCAATTCAAGCAGGCTAATATCGAATCCGGTGTCCCGAACTGTGGCAGAGCAAGTTATAATGATCGGGCGCAGTCGTCATGTTCTCTGTCATAGTTCGCAGAATCTAGTTAGGACTTGTGCTGCATCTACGTGACACTGATACTGAAACATTTACACTAATTAGGCACTCGAAACTCGTCCAATTATAATCAAATATTACAGCGTAGAGTGACATTTAATGACTAGACTGTTGTTAGTTGGTATCTAGGTGAGGAGGAGTTAGGCAAGTAAGCGTTAGGTGTTATAATGGCGTAGGTACTGAGAATGAGGTATAGGTGTTTAGAAGAGAGTTGATAGCTTCGACACAGTTCTAACTCTTTTAGCTATCATAGTTTCCATTGCAAATTAACTGTATTTAGCCGACTTTTCTCGGTGGTAGGCCATAATATCGGCTGCTGGCAGAAGTTACCACCCACCAGACAAAGTCTTGCCGCCAAGCGATTCGTCGTGTTTCGGCATGATGTCTGGTGAAGCCGTACGGAGGACGGGTCTGAGCAGTTGTGTTGCGATGTGTGCCGGGTACGATGCGCCAAATGTTCTTGTGTCGGAAGTTTGGTCGTGGAGAGTCTCCAGATCAATCTCCCTCTGGCGCAGCATCGTTGGTCGTGTTGTTGGGTTTAACATTGCATCACCTCGCTCAACTGTCGTCATCTTTCCAATTCCTACGTTTTTAAGTGAATAGGCTTAATGAACTAGTGCGCTCTACCATCAACGATTGAATCACTGCTTACCATCGGGCGGGATTGCAGTCAAGCATTAGTATATATTAATTTAAAAAAAAAAGACTTCAAAAAAGGAGGAGGTTTTCAATTCGATGGAATCTTTTATTTTTTTATATATGACGGAGTCAGCGACGGCGGAGCGGTAGGGTTGTCAGCATCTTGGTGTGGTGGTACGGGCTTCGTTTCGTAGGTGTAGTTTTGAATTAAAGCACAACGTGTAAATATAGCCTCCAATTTATGGTGCAATAATATGTGCATCTTGGTTGCGGAGGATAGTTTCACGCTGGGTGCCGCACAATCTCACCGGTGCTCAGTTGCAGGCTCGGGTGGAATGGTGCCATTTGAAGCAGGCTTGTCTCGGCGTGTTTACGACATCGTTACAGGTGATTAATCTTGGATTTATCAATACCATCTAGAAATGAAGCGCCAGTCGAGGGTTTGGATGTTTCAAAACTAATCATCGCCTACTAAAGTGAAGCGATTTTCGCTTCACTTTAGTAGGCGCTACCGCTAGCTTTTTCAGTTTGACCGGCTACTTGGTGTCAATTCCTTTACGGAACCAAAGAAGCATTATACTACCAAATGCTTGACAAAAGTTTTCTCTGTTGTGAGCAACAAGCAATCAAACAGAGGACTCCGCGGGTCGTTTTTCACCACGACAATGCGCCCGCCCTCACCGCAATCAAAAACGAGGGACTGCCTGGACAGTACACCGGTCAATCTCCTGGGTCACCCTCCTTACAGCCCTGACCTAGCACCGTGTGACTTCGTCTTATTCCCAAAAATAAAAGATCAACTCAAAGGGATACAGTTTTTGTCGCCGGATGATGCGCTGTCACCGTTCGAGCAGGCTATAAACGAGGTGTCTGCGGCGGACTGGAAAAAGTGTTTCGAAAACTGTTTCAGACGCATGACACTTTTTATAGAGGCTGGTGGAGAGTACCTTGAAAAGATGTAATAAAAATATGTGTACTTATAGAACATTTATTTTTATTATTGCAAAACATTCTGAGTGTCCCACGTAATTTATATGATTATTAGTAATTGTACAATAAGTAGAGACGAACGCAAATTAAAATTGCATGACTTTAGGCGGATTATGGAGATGCCCAACTGCTTTATTTATGGATGTTCATCAGCCGCCGGCATAAGTTACCACCCACCAGACAAAGTCTTACCGCCAAGCGATCCGTCGTGTTCCGGCATGATGTCTGGTGAAGCCGTACGGAGGACGGGTCTAAGCAGTTGTGTTGCGATGTGTGCCGGGTACGATGTGCCTAATATTGTTGTGTCGGGAGTTTGGTCGTGGAGGGTCTCCAGATCATCCTCTGGCGCAGTATCGTTGGTCGTGTTGTTGGGTTAAACATTGCATCATCTCGCTCAACTGCCGTCTTCCTTCCTATTCACTCAGTATTTTTGAGTGATTAGGCTTAATAGGCTAGTGCGCTTTACCATCAACGATTGCATCACTGCTTACCATCAGGCGGGATTGCAGTCAAGCACTAGTTTATAACCAATAAAAAAAAAAGGTTAATATTAACCATTTTCGCAAATTTCCAGTATTTAGATAGAGTGACTGCTTTTCACAACTAAAAAGAGAAAAATAAAAAAAATATTCCAAAAAAAAAAGAAACCTCTTTTCACTTTGAAGTGTTTTTATCTATTGTGTTTTTATTTATCTATACTAATATATAAAGCTGAAGAGTTTTTTGTTTGTTTGTTTGTGCGCGCTAATCTCAGGAACTACTGGTCCGATTTGAAAAATTCTTTTTGCGTTGGATAGCTTATTAATCCAGGAAGGCTTTAGGCTATATAACATCCCGCTATAACCAATAGGAGCAGAGCAGTAACAAAAAATGTTGCGAAAACTGAAGTCAAAGCGGAGCATAACTAACTCTACGCGAACGAAGTCGCTGGCGGAGACTAGTTTGATATAAAAGGGAAAAGTAATTGTTAACTTACTTAGAATGTTTTTTGAACAGAAGTTATTAAAATGACTGGATACTAGTAAGTATTCAATCATCAAAAAAAAAAAACATTTCAACTAGGTTTGAGGAATCCGATTTCTTGTTTGATTAAGGTTTTTTTTTTTTTTTTTGTTTATGAGTTATTTTATTTCGTAACAAAAAATAGCATCACGCTATTTAGATTTAGATTTCGTTTGAAATAAGCATCACCTTTGTAACAAATTTTCAGTTCTTTTCAGTTGTGAATAGGCTCTTAATAAACTAGCGCGCTTTACCATTAACGATGCATCACTGCTTACCATCAGGCGGGCGGTTAGCGGTTAAGCAGTAGTTTATAATTTATATAAAAAAAAAAAAAAATTGTCTGTTTCTCATGTGTATACATAAATGGTAAATAAATACTTTTCCGGCCAATCATTAAAACCCTGTACACACACAAACAGAACATGTATATAAACAAACCACGGATGTATTGGGCGAACGGTTTCTCCAAGCGGATCACGTAGCTTGGAGTGGACGGCGCGTGTCTCCGGAATTGCTAAGGACCACCTAAAGAATCTACTCCACGTACGGACGGAACACATGAGTAACATTCAACACTACTCTAGGCAAACACACATTTGCGAATGTAAAGAAAAAACGCTCACTTTAAGCAAACATACAACTTCTACGAAGTACTGCTAAAACTTATTTTCGTAGGTCCTTTCACAGTTATTTTATTTACCTCTGATTTTGAGTCATTGTTCAAATCACAGTGAACTTTCATCATCATCATCATTAACCTTTTTATCGTCCCACTGCTGGGCACAGGTCTCCTCTCATACAGAGAAGGATTGAGCGTCATCTCCACGCTTGCTCAATGCGGGTTGGCGATTTCAGACTTAAAGTCCAGGTTTCCTCAAGATGTTTTCCTTCACCTTCAGTAATTGGTGTCCAAGATATACTTAGAAAGTACATATAACTTTTTAGAAAAGTTACATTGGTACTTGCCTGACCTGGAATCGAACCCGCGCACTCATACTGAGAGGCTGGTGTTTTAACCACTAGGCCATCACAACACCCTAAGTGAACAGTGAACTTTATTGTCATTTTAATAAAGTTGCTGTTTGGTTACTGAAACTGACAGCTTTGTCATTATCATTATGATCTTTATACACGCTACAATAAGTTTGCAATCCGTTTTTCGTTGGGTTGGAAAAGATACCACAGCAACATGCGTGTAATGTATTCAAAAAATGTTACATTTTCCTTTCGACCGTTAGATATAAAAACATGGTTTACCTCTATAACGTCCGCGTGCCCGCCGGTTTTTTTTTTCGAGAACCTTTGATGTAAAGATCAAAGGATTGAAGAAGAAGATATTTACTAAAGATGTTTTTCTTTGATTAAGCTTTGATAAAATTTGTTTCAGTAGCTGACCATAAAGATAAACAAGCAGCCAAGAAGTGGATGTTAAAATTAATTTATATTATCAAAATAAATAGAGGCTGCATTTAGCTGAGGAGGCAGGTTAGCTGAACTACTTAGTAAATTAACTGAAAGTAGGTTCCATTCCATAGTCTAGTGGGTGCATAGTTATTAAACGAAATGTTTAAACTTAACGCCAGTAGTACGAGAGGCCAACTAACCACTTCTCTGGAAAATGTAGGTTTTCTTTGAATTAAAAATACCTAGTCTGGTGTTTTAAACTTGAGTCTGATTGTCTAGTTCGATCTTTGTGTTAGCTTGAATGTTTTTTGGCAAGCATTCAAGTAATCTCAAATCTTCTACGTTGCATTTATCATATGATCAAATCTCCTCTGTTTTGTTACAAAATAATAAAACATAGACTTTGTTTGTAGGTAGCAAGCGCAGCTGTTACGCGAAGTGCTTGGTTTTGATATCCAATATTTAAAAAAAATCCTCAGTGTTTTGATGTGGTATTTTTGAATTTGGTGTGATGTCATATAGAGTAAATATTCGAAAAAATTCCAAAACAAAATGGCAGTGGGTAGAGCAGAGTTTTCGCAGAACAGATTGAAGAATTGATTGTTACAGGCGCAGGAACTCGTTGGATGCGATAGAACTGCTAGAATTGGAGGTTCTTAGGTGGATACTATGCCCAACAGTGGATGTCTTTCGGCTGAAATGATAATCATGGTAACTGATTCAAGTAATACAGAATATCCAAATTCATATTTGTGTTCAATATTAGAACCTATCAAACATTTCTTTTTTAATAGCTAAATTAACACACACAATTACATCTCTACCATTTTCAGTCAACTGTTATAAACAATAAACTAAGTTCGTAATTAATTTAACTTGTAATTGAAACATAAGTTTATACAGTAACAAAATAAATCAAGCTTATTTGTAATGTATAATGGTATCGCGACGCCACCGCAGCTAATCTTATAAATTATGAAAAACAACGAGAAAGCTATAAATTGCAATTCTGTTACCCGACCCGGGATCGTAACAAGCCGGGCTCACTAGCTGCTAGTACTCTCTGCCAGTAGCTCGCCCTTCACTATTGTCTTATTAAACACTCCCCCAGTTTTATTTTCATTATCTCAAAGCTTTGATAACGTACCTTTCTGCCTATTTTATTGTTTTACTTACCGTTTCGGGAGTCATTATTTTATTTCGATGTCCATTGTTTTATAGCAAGAGTATTATAACTTATTTTTATCATGAATTCGCTCCCGTTGATGATGAAAAATGTTCCATTTTATTATAAACTAGCTTTTCACGCGCGTGGAATTCGGTTATATCGCGGTTTTTAGATTTCCCTCAGGAATGTCAAATTTTCCCGGGATAAAAAGTACCCTATTATTTAATCCGGACTACTAACTTTACGACTGCAAAATTTCAAAGCAATCGGTTCAGTGGTTACGGCGTGAAAGCGGAACAAACAAAGGAACTCACTTTCTGATTTATAATATTATATTAAGGCGGCTCCAGAGGAAAAACACACCGCAGGCCGTTTTTATGTAGTTTTTCGGAGCTATCTACTCTTTATCCAAAAGAAATATCAACTTATTAAAAATACATAAATTTTCTCCATAATCTTGGCTCCAAAATTGTGGATTTCTTTTTTTTTTTTACTAAGTATAATGTTTAAATATTTCCTTCACAACGAAACCACTGACAAGAGAAATAATTATCATAAACGAGCATCTCCTCGGAAAGTAAGCATTATTTAGATTGCGTTCTTACACTAATGGATAGGTAATTTCATGACGAACATTATTGTAGAAATATTTTTTTAAAACGACCAAAATCAAAATTTTATTCAACAATCTGAGCGTATTCGCCATCATTGCTGTTGCCCGGGCTATTGAGATTCAGTATGCCACAAGCTCTCGAAGGGGGAACCCGTGTCGTTCGTCATCGCGCGCTCCGCTAGCATAAGCGGGCGGCGCGTGAGCGAGAAAGCATCTGCTTGCTCGCTCACGCACCGCATGTCGCATAGAGTATTAAAATACTATCTTAGAGTGTCTCTAAGATAGTATTGATGTTTATTTTGGTGTTCGTTTTTTTAACCGATTTCAAAAAGGAGGAGGTTGTTCAATTATATGTTTTTTATGTTCAATTTTTAACCGACTTCAAAAAGGAGGAGGTTACTCAATTCGACCGTATATGTTTTTTTTTATGTTTGTTCGCGCATAACTTCGTCATTTATAAACCGATTTTCATAATTCTTTTTCTGTTGGAAAGAAGACGTTCCCAAGGTGGTCCCATGATAAGGATATCAGGGTTTGATGGTGGAAATCCAGAGAAAGCAAGCGGAACTTTCAAAAATTGGGGGGCGACTAGTGCATTTCTTAGCATTTTCATTAAGTATTTTAAAGCACTACAATTTAATAAAGGTCTGCAGTAGATCTGATGATAGAGCCGGGAGACAGTCGAAGGAACTCCTCAACAATTGACAGCAGCTACCTTGTGATTGGGCTCGATTAATTTGTATTGATAAGAACTTTTCACCTAGATGGGTTGTGACTCTCATAAGAGCTCTAATGATGAAGACAAAGGCCAGTTCCGGGAACTCCTCAACGGTTTCCAGTAGCTACTTTGTGGTTGGACTTAATTCATTTATATTAATAAGACCTTTACTCCCATTATGTTAAAATAATAGTCTACAGTAAGTACAGTACAGTTGAGGGAATAGGTACTTACGGGTAAAAATTAAAGTAAACAAAAGTACGTCGTTTCCCAACTATATTTGCGTCAGTTTCCAGTCTGACCGGATGCAACTGAATACATAGTACTTTTAACAACTAAAAAATGTAAAATAAAAGTTTTTTTTACAAAAAAACAACCGACTTCCAAAAACCACTATGTAAAGTGAAAAATAACTAATTTCGGAAGTCGGTGTCTAAAGCGAATATACAAAACTAGTTCCGAAAGTAGTTCCGAAATTAGTTATTTTTCACTTTGTAGTGGTTTTTGAAGTCGGTTGTTTTTTTGTAAAAAGTTTTTATTTTTATGTCTGTTTGCGGATAACTTCGCCTAAAATTTGGTATTTCGATGAATTTTTGGGTATTTCGACATGGGTGTCGTGATAGGGATTTTCGGGAGTGCAGTTCACGAATATGACGTAAGTTTTGAAATCCAAGATGGCCGACACCAATTTTTTGATATTTTGACATAGGTGTCGCGAAAGGGGTTTTTGTGGGTGCTAATCACGAAAATGACGTCATTTTGGAAATCCAAGATGGCCGACACCAATTTTATGAAATTTTGACATGGGTGTCGTGAAAGGGGTTTTTGTGGGTGCTAATCACGAAAATGACGTCATTTTGGAAATCCAAGATGGCCGACACCAATTTTATGATATTTTGACATGGGTGTCGTGATGGGGGTTTTCGGGGGTGCAGATCACGAAAATGACGTCATTTTTGAAATCCAAGATGGCCGACAGCAATTTTATGATATTTTGACATGGGTGTCGTGAAAAGGGTTTTCGCGGGTGCTAATCACGAAAATGACGTCATTTTTGAAATCCAAGGTGGCCGAAATTCAATTTCATGATATTTTGACTTGGGTATCGTGACGGGTTTTCAGGGCGCTGATCACGAAAATGACGTCAATTATAAGCTGTGGCATAGCTTCTATTTCTTTATCAAAGTCAAAAATAAAACATCAAATATAGTTTAGTCGCTAAATCGCCACCGTTTTTCGCACTCCTTCAATGACGTCACTGGTAAAAAATAAATAAACTACAAAAAAGAAAATACATACTTATACAAATGTATACGTTAATTGACAAAATAAAAAAATACTATGTCATAAATAACTAATAAAAAAATTCCTACTAACTACATACTGCGGAACTCGGTGTGCACACCTTTGCGATTTACCCCGCAGCCACGCGCAGGATTGCGTTTTTTATCTGCATTTTCATGCAGATCTGCAGCCCTGCGCGTGAGCGCAGATTCAATGTATAGTACCATGCGTTTCTCCATACAAAATTTGGTACTAGCGAACATCTATCTTATATATAAAATTCTCGTGTCACAGTTTTCGTTCCTATACTCCGCCGAAACGGCTTGACCGATTCTCATGAAATTTTATGAGCGTATTGAGTAGGTCTGAGAATCGGCCAACATCTGTTTTTCATCCCCCTAAATGTTAGGGGTAGTCGACCCCTATTTGTTTTTTTATTTTTACACAAAATTTTTAGTTTCTATTTTTTTACAACATACAAAAATACATACAATCCTAAATTTTCACTGTTCTACGATCAATCCATAAAAACTGATCAATCGTCATTTAATTAGTTTTATTCCCGAGGGAAATCTAAAAAAAGCGATATAACCCAATTCCACGCGGACGAAGCCGCGGGCAGAAAGCTAGTACTAATATATAAAGCTGAAGAGTTTGTTTGTTTGAACGCGCTAATCTCAGGAACTACGGGTCCGATTTGAAAAATTCTTTTTGCGTTGGATAGCTCATTAATCCAGAAAGGCTTAAGGCTATAAAACATCACGCTGCGACTAATAGGAGCAGAGCATTACTAACTCCACGCGAACGAAGTCGCTGGCGGCCGCTAGTATAAAATAGCTTTACCGCGGCAGCCCCGAGTGCCACATGTTTTTGTTTTATTAGAAAGACGATATCTTCAAGGTAGTCTCATGTTTAGGAAATTAGGGTCTGATGATGGAAGACTAGGTAAATCTAAGAGAAATTTAAAAAATCAAAGGGGCGTCTAGGGATTTTCTAAGTTTTTTCATTAAGTGTTTTAACACACTACAATTTAGTAAAGTTCGGAGTTGATGATGGAGCCGGGAGACAGCCGAGGGAACTCCTTAACGATTCACATCAGCTGTCTCGTGTTTGTGCTTAATAAATTTGTATTGATAAGAACTTTACACCTAAATAATAATAATAATAAATTTTATTTTCAGACCATGGTCCATAGAAATAGCATAAAACAGAATTACAATATTTAAATTTAACAATAAAATTAAAATAAAATGTAACTACTTAGGACCCACAATACAATAAAACTCAATTTTTTTTTTTCATTAAAGCTCTGATGTTGAAGACAAAGGCCAGTTAAGGGAACTTCTTAAAGGTTTACAATAGTTACCTTATGTTTGGACTTAATTCATTTATATTGATGAAAACTTTACACCCATATAAGTAGGTTAAAATAAATGTCTGCAATAGATCTGATGATACAGCCGAGAGAAATTCGAGGGAACTCCTCAACGATTCACAGCAGCTACCTTGTGTAATCTCTTGATTAATTTGTATTGATAAGAGCTTTACACCTAGATGGATTGTTATGATCATTAGGAGTCTGATAATGAAGACGAAGGACAGTCTGTTGCGGGAACTCCTCAAAGGTTTACAATAGCTGCTTTGTGGTTGGACTTAATTCATTTATATTCATGAGAAATTTGCACCCATATGGGTAAAAATTGAAGTCTGAAGTACATCAGATGATGAAAACCATAGGCAGTCGAGGGAATTCCTCAACAATTTACAACACTCTACTTTAACATGGTACAAACACTACCTACTCGTCATGCTTATGCAAAAATCAAGAGACTGAATTTAAGTTGTGTTATTTCATTGCGTTATTTCTAGAAATGCTCATACTTTCATTGTGGTCTTCAAGGAATTAAAGCAAACGAAATAGGTCGTTTGCTTGCAGGCCTTTTCCAAATATGCTGGCGTCAACGTCCAGTCTGATCGGATATTGTATTAGTCGGATGTTTATTATTTTTCTGCGAAAGGAAGCTTTGTGTAAATAATATTATAGTATATATGTATTTGTTATTTATTTTGATATACGATAGTTTTATTTTTTACAATTTACGTATTTGTTTTATTAAACGAGAATAATAATATAATTTCACAGTCTTGCCTGGTCCCAAAAAAAACATGTTTTTTTTTTTGAAGGTGTCAGTTCTGCAGAAATTTATTTGACCCTGATTACGTTTTCCCTTAAAATAATAAATAATGATAAATTAAACTTTATTATATTATTTTTCTATCCCTTTGTCCATCTGACTTAGCTAACTTTCAATCTACAAAAACTAACTTCTAACCCTGAAGTTACAGTCATAACAAATTTAGTTATAAAGGTCTAATCAATACACATTAAATAAGCCCAAACACGTGATAGTTGCTTCGGATGTGGATTCCCTTGATATTCTGTCATCTCCATCATCAGGTCAGGCCCAAATCTTCACGGTTTTATAGTATCATCCGATATAAACACGAGTATCAAGTTGTCACCCGAAGCGTGCCTACAATTTTCGATAATTGGCCTAAATTTCTCAGAATTTCCATTATCGACACTGACGTGGTAACAATGGGATTACATAGGCAGCATATCCCTTCATATAAAAAAAAAGAATGGTCAAAATAGGTTCATTAACCATAAAGTTATCAGCGAACACAATAAATCGAACTGAGAACCACCTTTTTCTGAAGTCGGTTAAAAAATAAACACTGCAGTATTTTTATTATGAAGTATCGTCAACATTTGTTTGAGTACATAATAACCAAAAGTATTTGGGCGCACCAATAAACATAAATAAAAGTGCTATGTCTGTTACTTCTGTGGTCTATGTTTCTAACTTGTATTTGTAAGTACTACGTCCGCCAGACGGCGCTAGTAAAATTTTACGAAGTATTGTAGAGGTGGGGCGCGGTGAAGAGGGAGCAAATGCGCAAGGTCATTTGGTGAGGGTACGGTCTTAAGGACTAGGTGTGTCAAATTTCATCCAAATTCATTCCATCTCATCCAAAACTAGAACTATTTTTATAAATTTGTCATTCCAACATGATTCCATTTTAATTGTGCTTAAAAGTACGTAATCTGAAAAATTCATAATGATCGATTAATTATCTCAGTCGTCTCTTAATGAAATGGTGATAGAATGACATTGCCGTATTGCAATTATTATAAAACCCGTTAGAGGAAATGTTTTTCTAAAAATTAATACTCAATTTGAACATTTTAAATATTAATAATAATAAGATAGCCAAGAGCCTCGACCAACATCTATTGAGGCTCTCGTTAGTCAGTTGGATCAAGACCCAGATTCAAAAGGCAGTACTCCTCGATACGGCCGGCATCGTGAGGAGGTTCCTGTCTCTGGAGCCCTAACCACTGGTAGCTTGGACCCCGCTCCCGCCATCGGTGGAACACTATTTGTTATGTTTTTATATAAATTTAAAAATGTAAATGAATATGTCAATGTAGAGAAATAAACGGAATAATAATTTATTTATTTGACACAAAAACATGTTACATTTGTACAGATATATAGGCCACATTCAAATTTTCTTATTTTTTACTGAAGGCATCTGTGTCTGAACTAGATAAAGAAATATCTTTGTCTCAGACATCAGCGCTCTTCCTTAAAGGGATTCATTAAAATACTAGTTTCATTAGACATATTAATAATAAAAGATATATCATTACACAGAGATAGAAAAATTAAACTTAAAACAAACAAAAGCTGTGTGAAGTGTTAACCTCTCCAATATTGAGTGGAGTGTCAGTAAATGACCACTGGAAAGTTGCAATGAAAAAAAAAAGTTGCGTCTAAATCTATCATTATGAGATCACTGTTTGACTATTCTGACACCATCGTAATAGCAAACTATACGGCCCCTGAAATTAATAAATAAGTAGATATATTTTCAACTTTATGCATAAAGAATTAGGTTCAAGGTTAAGAGGGGACTCTAGCGGCGTTTTCTCCATACAAACGTATTTCGCTGTTTTCTTAGTAGATAACGCTTTTAGAGTAATGATTTTTTTTCTACAATTTCACACCTTGGTTATACGCACCCCAATTATTTGTTTTTTCGAAAACTTAATTAATAAAAGAAAGATGATGTTTCAAAATCCCGAAAAATAACCCATTTTTACGGCGATGTTCAGACGATTATTACACAAATGTGACAAGTTTTTGACAAAAAACAAAATAATAGAGGCATAGGTATACTCATCCTCTAAATTTTGATATAAAAATAATTGAAATCTGTCGTGTTTTGAAAAAGAAAACAGCAGAATACGAAATATCTTTTGTTTAACGTTTTTGTACGTGAAATCAGCCTGAGTTGCGACTGTCCCTTTCCCACTTTACGGAGAAAGGTTGAAAGCGCCGCGACGGCAATAGTTTTTCAAATACTTTTTTCTCAAATTCCTCGGCACTAGAGTCCACTCTTATTTAGGAATTATTCTACTAAAATATTCTATTTTTATGTAACAAACGGAAAGTATTGGAGGTGGGTATTTGGAATAACAGCGGTGCGTAAAGATCCTACTGTTACTCTTGTACTAAGTAATTCGGTTGAAAGGTTGTGTGTTTTTACCCGACTACGGCAAAGCAAAAGGAGGGTTATGATTTTGCCAGGCTATGTATGTATGTATGTATGTTCATCTGTTCCCTCGTAACTTCTAAACTACTTATCAGAATTCGACAAATGACATATCATTAGAAGCGTCTTAATTGTCCGCTAGTTATATGGGGCTTCACAAAATCTAATGTGGCGCCCTCTAGCTGACATAACATACAGAGTAAAAAAAAAAGTTAAGATAAATATGCCGTGTTTGGTATCACTTGAAAGCGCTTTACTTGTACATTTTGAATATATATATATATATATATTGCTAGCATTTGCTTGCGACTTTACCTGTATTCATGGGCTGGTTGCATATAATTCACATCTTTTCGTTCATAGCTTCTTTACTACTTATCAGAAATTGGAAAGGCGTAGTCACACGTTGTCATGGTGCTACGGTAGGTAGGTTTAAGTAACGTGTGACTACGCCTTTCCAAACATGAAAATTTATCTCTACATAGTGAATATTGCATACTTCAGAATAGTATTGTATGACATTATTGTCAATTTACAACGAAGGCATCTTGGTAGAGTCTACTGTGTCCATTTACTTGCAACTACATTAGCAACTTTGTTCAGTTCAGTATTCTGAAAATCTTGTTATATATTTTTTCAGCGTCGTTTTTTGTTGTAGTTAGGTTTTAGTTTTTTTACTTTTTATTATTAATCAATACTAATAGGATTGTAAGTGTGAAAGTAACTCTCACTGTCTCGCTTTCACGATGGATGAAATTTGGCATAGTAAGGTCTGTTACTGTGGCAGGACATAGACTACTTGTCATCTTGGATCGCAGACGAAGTCGCGGGTAACAGCTAGTAATTAAATAATTGTAGCAAGTATTTAGTATTTTCGTATTTGTATTATTAAGATGAGATAACACACTCACCGTGCATGTCAGAGGATAACAACGTTTTTTTAAAGATATGCCCTTAGTCAGCCTACCTATATTAACAAGTAAATAATCCTAAGAGTAAAAGACGTATTTTTATACTGTAACATAAAAAAAAAACAATCTTAATCCATACTATCCATACTAATATTATAAATGCGAAAGTAACTCTGTCTGTCTGTTACGCTTTCCCGCTTAAACCTCTGAACCGATTTTGTTAAAATTTGGCACAGACAATCTTTAGACCCTGAGAAAGGACATAAGCTTTTATTGAACAATTTAATATTCCAAAAAAATTAAAACTCCACGTGGGCGAAGCCGCGGGCGGAAAGCTAGTGGTAAATAAATTAATTCAAAATTATTAAATAATATTTTATTTCAGGAAAACCTTGACTTTGAAGTACGGTAAAGGTACGAAAGAAATTACTTAGCTGAGAGAACATTTTTAAGGTGTACAACGTTATATTTCCTTTATTCGAAACCTGAATATAGTTTGTTCAGAATAAGCAACTGAAACGCCTCCAATCATTTTTACATCATGTTATATTTTTTCCCAAATACATTTAGAAATAGTTGCAGTGTGGTTACCGAGCGCACAACACAGTTGACGGTAGATCATGGTACTAGGTGCGTTGACCATATTTTTGTTGGGACAACCAAGTAAGCTCATAACTTTGTGGTTTTTCATGATATCTTTTTGAAATTTTGTACTGCCATCGCGGGCAAAACCTTAATGAGGCGGTCACAGGAGAGTGGTGCTTTACGGAAAGCGAGGCTTGTGCGCTGCAGTGGGTAAATCGGCTTGTGGGTGATGCTGTTGATGATGATGAATATAAAGGTCTTTACTTAAAAATACTGGATACGTTTTTCGGGTTTCGCATAAACAAAGTACTGACAGCTGGAGGACCTGTTTGAAGCCCTAATAGATTATCATATGTAGCAGTTAAAATAAAACTATATATAGTATGTATGTGGTACATACATGTCGAAATTATTACCTCCTTTTTATAATCAGCAAAAACTGCGACTCCTCAATCTGTCTTCCCTCCTTCCTCAGCCTATAGATGTCCACTGCTGGACAAAGGCCTCCCCCAAGGCTTTCCACGATGACCGGTCTTGCGCTGCCCGCATCCATCGGCTTCCCACGACCTTCACCAGGTCATCGGTCCACCTTGTTGGGGGTCTCCCTACGCTGCGTCTTCCAGTACGTGGCCGCCACTCCAGAACCTTGCTGCCCCATCGGCCATCGGTTCTACGAGCAATGTGCCCTGCCCACTGCCACTTAAGTTTAGCGACTCGCAGAGCTATGTCGGTGACTTTGGTTCTTCTGCGGATCTCCTCATTTCTGATTCGATCACGCAGAGAAACTCCTAGCATAGCTCTTTCCATTGCCCTTTGTGTGACTCTGAGCCTTCGTATGAGGCCCATTGTGAGCGACCACGTTTCAGTTCCGTAAGTCATCACTGGCAACACACACTGGTCAAAGACTTTAGTCTTGAGACACTGTGGTATCTTGGACGACGAGAAGATGTAGCGTAGCTTCCCGAACGTTGCCCAACCGAGCTGGATTCGCCGAGACACCTCTTTCTCGAAGTTGGACCTACCTAGTTGGACTTTCTGTCCCAGGTATATATACTCGTCAACAACTTCGAGTGCAGAGCAACCAACTACAATTGGAGTGGGTGCGACATGAGAGTTCGACATGATCTTCGTCTTATCCATGTTCATTTTTAGACCCACTTATTGGGAAGCTCTGCTGAGGTCATTGAGCATTTTGCCCAAGTCTTCCAGGGTCTCAGCCATGACCACGATATCATCTGCGAAACGGAGATTAGTGATGTACTCGCCGTTGATGTTGATGCCAAGTCCTTTCCAGTCCAGGAGCTTGAAGACATCTTCCAACGCAGCAGTGAACAATTTAGGAGATATGACATCTCCTTGTCTCACTCCACGCTGCAGTTGGATCGGTTTCGAGTCCTGATCCTGGAGACGGACTGACATGGTGGCGTTTTTGTACAAACACTTTATCACCTCAATGTATCGATGGTCAATTTGGCACCGCTGGAGAGACTGTAGCACCGCCCAAGTCTCAATCGAATCGACAACAAACAATCAATCTCAATCTGTCTACTTCCCGATAAACAATTTAACTAACCTTATAAACCGCGCGGTAACTTCACTAGTGAGCCCGTAAAGCATCGTTACTACTAACTACATTACGTGAACAGCGCATGTAACTGTACGTTTATCAGTTTACGGCCACATCGGTAGCCGACCGAGCAACTTTTAATTCAGTTCGGGCACATTGGCGTCCGCAACGCGCATACAAAGCCGCTTTTCATTATAGTGCAGGCGAGGAAACTGGATTGGTTGATGAACTTGATACTGTACCTATTGTTTAAGTAAAGCTTATCTACACTATCTGTACCCACTATAGCTACTGTAGCGGTACCTTTGTGTACATGCGAACGTCACGACGAAGTCACCAGTGTGGAGGTATGAGGAATAGGGAGTAAAGTTCACTCATCCTCCATAGAAAAGGGAGCATCCTCCGACCAGACGGGTGTTATGTCTGGCGGGCACTTGCACAACGGTAGAAGTTGGGAAGTTGTATGTATGCTAATTGCACGGTAAACTCTATTTGCGAGATGTAGAATTCGTGTGACGTCAGTATGACGCGTTGTTTATTTGTGGCGTTTGTAGGTACCGCTACATATTTAAGTAAAGTTGAAATCATAAAACATTTTTTTTTTTTTTGTGGAAAAAGTGCTGTTCACGGAATCGCGCAATGTAAAGCAAATCAAAATGCAAGCAAATCAGCGTGCACATGCTGAAAGTACATTTTACGTTGGTAATTAAGTCGTTTGCTGAAAGTACATTTTTCATACATCTACTAGTAGTTTTAAGTATTAAGTGTTTAGTTTGAAACTTATTATATATTTATTTTATATCAACTGAGCTCCTGTAAACTGAAGTCCACGCGGACGGAGTCGCGGGCAACAGCTAGTCACGCATAAAGAATTAACATAATTTTACCTCGCGCCTGTAATTCCCAAAACGTTAGGCAGATTTAAACTTATAATACAATCATATTTTGTCAGTTATTCTAAGTCCCTTAGCATATAGGGCGACGCTATTATCATTAACGGGCCATAAACCCTGGCAAGAGAATTTTACGTTGGTAATTAAGTCGTTTGCTGAAAGTACATTTTTCATTCATTATTGAGTCGTGGTGGTCTAGTGGTTGAAACACCAGCCTCTCAAGTATGAGTGAGCGGGTTCGATTCCAGGTCAGGCAAGTACCAATGTAACTTTTCTAAAGTTATATGTACTTTCTAAATATATCTTGGACACCAATGACTGAAGGTGAAGGAAAATATCTTGAGGAAACCTGGACTTTAAGTCTGAAATCGCCAACCCGCATTGAGCAAGCGTGGTGTCAATCCTTCTCTGTATGAGAGGAGACCTGTACCCCGCAGTGGGACGATAATAAATATAGTTTAAAAAAAACTAAAAAAAACATGCTTTTAAAGAATATCATACTAAAAAGTTAAAAATAATTTTTAAAAAAAGCGTGAGACGCTTTGTGCCATAATTTTTGTATATTAAGCGCCTCACGCTTTTTAAAAAAATATTTTTAACTTTTTAGTATGATATTCTTTAAAAGCATGCTTTTTTAGTTTTTTAAACTAAGTATATTTATTTTCAACTTTTTAGTTGAACATCCTTAAAAAAAAAAACGGTGAGACATTTTACAGTAATGAATCGCTCACTCGTAGTCCAAAGAGTTAAAGGCGGACAAACACACAAAGAAGCAAGCAAACATACAAGTGAAGCTAATAAAAAGCATGTAAAAAAAGGTTGATGATGATGATGATGATGACATTTTTCATTTAAATTTATTCGTAGCCCTAAACTAAAATATATAATAAATACTAAAATATGTATAACATTATATTGTGAATAACATTAAATCTATTTTAACTCTAGTCTATTTGACTCAGAACTTTATTTTAAGTATCGTTAAAAGCTTGAACTTTGTTAGACGTCATTCGACAAGTTGGAGCTTGTTTAAGACTGCACAGAATACCTACAGATCTATATCTACCTGTGTTATCAAATTAATTTCTAGGTATTATGTTAAGACAACTTAGTTTAACATAAAAAGATAGATACAATTAAAGACTACTTACAAACTATTATATTTAGTTTTTCTTTCTATTTCTATTTCGTTAACAAAAGGACAGAAGACAAAAATATTAGTTAATGGTTTAGTCCTGGTATTGTCCTGTCCTGTTGTTGTGCAAATTAGTCCGCGCCTGACTCAAATCGGCGTATTTTTAGTCGTCATGTTTTTAACCACGTCTAACCTGTCTATACTGTATCTTAATTTGACAGGACTAAACTAATATTATATCTTCTTTCCTTTTCTTAATAAAATAGAAAGAAAAAGATGTACTGGACTAAAAATAAGTTAGTTTGTGAACAAACGAATCGGTATCAAACAAAAATATAAAGAAAAATGAGTTTATCGAAAAATGACTTTAGTTTTTACAAAATAAAGTTCAATTTACGCTACAACTTCAAACATTCGTCGTAACTTCTTCAATAGTAGTGGAGTTACACTGCACTGTAGACTTTTATAGGATCTTCTTCAGTTACCTTATAGGTAACGGAGATATTGAGATTAAAATAAAACTGATGTTTTATAGGACGGATGGGTACGGACGACAGCAGATCAAGCTATCAGAAACTGTGAAATATTACCAATCAACCGTGACTCTTAGTACTTAAGCGATAAAGTTGAAAATTTGCTAACTAAATTGGACAGATTGTAGTAGCTTGATGAGCTGTCGTCTGTACATACTTGTGCAGTCATCAGTTGTAATCTCGATTTTTATATAAAATCTGGATCGGTTAATGGCAATAGGTCGGCACCTATTATATTAATAGGACTTCAAATTGACTAAATAAGAGTTTGCTACACACCTCGACCCAGGCGCGGATACGTTCCTTGAATCCGCACTACGAGTGTTGTTGTCCCTCTACGGGCTTTCACAAAATAGAGTTTAAAACCATAAATCTGACATAGTTTTATATCCTGTATTTTTACATTGTATACAGTATAGGTATTACTACATAAGATACAGATAGCAGATTTTTTTTTTTTAGAGCATTCGCTGTTCTTGTAATTTCTCTCTGTTAGTGTTGCCCAAATGCAAGAACAAGACGAGACTTAGCCAGTCTTGGTCTTGGTCTTGCGCCAATACACCTGGTCTTGGTCTTGGTCTTGGTCTTGCGCTCCCAGTCTTGGTCTTGGTCTTGGTCTTGCAGCAAGAGTCTTGCAAGTCTTGCAATTACCTATTAGTCTATTACTATTTATTAAAGTTTACTTTAAATCTTAGAAAAACGTATTAGAATTGGAACATTGTGAACTTGAATTAACATAGCCATAGTAAAGATCAAGCAGATTAATAAATAACTGAAGATTTGATAAGAAATTCGAAAAATCAACTGACCTATATGTCGTTTTCCATGGAAGTAACTGTTTCTTAATAAACATTTATGATTTATAAGCTTACATTTGCTAAAACATGTAAAAAAACAAATTTTTGTAGAATTTTTTTACACGTTTCAAGTATATTTAAAAGTGGCTACAATATTTATTAAACGGGTGATATTTGAACACTTTTTTGCTATTTTTTCTTGTAAAAACTTAAGAAATATAATGACTAAATGTACAATAATAGTACCTAAGTAATTAGTTTAAAACCATATAAGTAATCAATATTATAATATATACTTACTAGAATGAATTAATATGACATCTACTACCTATCCTTACCATTTTATCCTAATCATAATACTACTTGCGTGATCAGTATAATGTATTCATTTTCATTCTAAGCACTCTGAAACTTATTTATTCTTTGGAACACCTATAGGTACTCTTAAAATTCGAAATTATTTTGCATGAGTATACCTACGCCCTATGGCGGCAATCAAATAGTGTCAAATGTTATGATTTCGGCGTGGCGGCAACGATTGTTTTAGATTTCAAAAGAAGCCGCCGGCGCGTGTATCATAACCATGTACTTCCGAAAAGCGGCAAATTTCTTTGAGAAGTAAGTACAAAACCTTTGATTGATGCCGCATTATCAAAGTGCCGATGGTTAAAACATAACTATGCATGCACTCAGTTTGATTTTAATACATATTTTTTTATTCGCTATGTTTATGGTATTAGTCGTAATGCGCAGTTTTTCATATTCTTTGATACAGTTTTTTGCGTCTCATAGAATTCCTAAGCGTACCTACCTATACACCGAACAGTTACACCTAACTACTCAGTGAAATAGCGCTAAGTCCTAGCTGCAAGACGCAAGAGTCTTGCAGGCTATGTCTTGTTCTTGCTCAAGTCTTGCACGGTCAGTCTTGGTCTTGGTCTTGCTAAAAATACGCGGTCTTGTTCTTGGTCTTGGTCTTGCAAAAACGCAAGAACAAGACCAAGACTGCAAGACCAAGACTGAATTTGGGCAACACTACTCTCTGTCCTCTAAAACAAATACAGATCCGTGTGTCGAACACGGTTTAGATGTTTGCGCAGAAATCTAGATCCGTGCTTGCCTCAACCTAGGATAATTACCTAGACCTTAGGTAGATACTTTCCTAGGCAGCTTACCGCCCGGTAAGGACCAGGCCCGAGTCGACGGCGCGTTGTGTTTTACGCGCGTCTTTAAGAGATGTCAGCACACCGTGACGGGTCCGCGAAGATCGATGCCTCCGGGGTCAGAGTTGCAGGTTGAAAAAAAGAAACTGTGGCCTTGGCGCACAGGCAAGTGAAGAAACACGGGTGGGTTTAAGTCAGTAAAAGTCTGACACACCCTTATGCTCTGCCTAGAGCAGGAGAGGTCATTTGATGATTTCCCATCTTAAACCAAAAAAGGTACTTTCTTAGGATATGCCACCCACCAGACAAGGTCTTGCCGCCAAGCGATTCGTCGTGTTCCAGCATGATGTCTGGTGATGCCGTACGGAGGACAGGTCTGAGCAGTTGTGTTACGATGTGTGCCGGGTACGATGCGCCAAATGTTGTTGCGTCGGAAGTTTGGTCGTGGAGAGTCTCCAGATCTCCCTCTGGCGCAGCATCGTTGGTAGTGTTGGTTCAACATTGCATTACCTCGCTCAACTGCCATCATCCTTCATATTCCTATTTTTTTTTAAGTGACTGAGCTTAATAAACTAGTGTGCTTTACTATCAACGATTGCATCACTGCTTACCATCAGGCGGGATTGCAGTCAGGCACTAGTTTATAAATATTAAAAAAAAATGCGTACTGTGTGCTTATTTTAAGTACCTAGTAAAAAATGTTAAGTAAAAGTCACGCAAGTAGGTATACAATGACTGATAATGTCACTACACATATTAACACCAATCAGCAAGTTTGACTTCCTTTGTACTTACCCACTAAAGTGTTATGAAAGCCTATTTGTACGGTGAGTGTGATCCTTTTGGAATGTTCACTCGCACGTAAAAATGCCGGTGACATCACACTCCAACCGGTCATGACAGCCGATAGCCGATCCCACTGATTCATCTTTGAGTAAAATGAAACCAGCACTTGATCGTGATCAACGGTTAATAAATAAAGCTGTTGTAAATGTTTTTCAACATGAAAATTCCAGCCTTTTTCATCTTCAATGAGCTCTTTCTACCCGAGTTCACTGCATAGAACACGGCTCTTTAAAACTACGCCATCGATAAACTCGCAACGCGTTTAATTAAAATACAAATAGGAATTAAACTACTCCAACCTTTGAATTATTCAATTATTCAGAAAATTCGTAGTGCATTTTACTAAGATTACAGACGTGGAGTAGTAGCTAGTAGTGTAACAAGTAGGTAGTTGTTCTGAGGAAAAAGTATAAAAGAAAACATGTCGACAACTATATACTTTATACGTTTCCCGGAAGCAAACCAATTCCATTTTTCATTTATTGAAAAATTTCCTTGAAACATTTCACCTGCGCCCAGTAAACACGAAAATTGAATCCGAGTTTCAGCACTGTAAAGTTTGATTGTACTACTCGTCTATAAGGAAACGTCGTAACATTCAAGTAACGATTTAACCATGCATGATTTTATCGGTGATAGGTTGGTAGATATTTCTCTAAAATATCGGAAACGTAGTTACAGCTACGCACGGACTCTGCAATTCAATCGAATATAATACAACCAGTAAAACCGGGAGAGAAAGTCATTCAAGCGGAAAGTATTTTTTTTCCAAAAGTAGCAGATTCCCGTATCTTAGACGAGCTCGATTTTATTAGAACATAGACCGTCGGCACCTGTGTCCTGTAGGCCAAATGTCGTGGAGTCCTCTGTTCACTCATTCAAATTTATTCACGAGTTAGGATGCCGCGGGCCTCCCTCGCTTGACAATTCTCGACATCCGTGCCGTGCCGAGGCGCACGCGTCTATAATTTGAAACAACACTGTATCGTAACATTGCGTCAGGGAGGAAATGTAAGATCGATATTTATGAGAACGTCGAGTGCTGGGTCGGATTTGTTTGTACTTTTGGAAATAAAAAATTAATTCTCCAATTTCAGCATTTTTTTACATTCCGCCCCACAGAATCCTAATAAAATCAGTGCTTTATTTGAATATTTACTTCTATCGAGTTTTCAGAAAGGGCACCCAATAATATCGCTTAAAAATATGGCAAATAATTTGAAATCGACAAATTCCCCTTTACATAAAGGGTCTCGCTCGACCAGACCCCCATCAAATTAAACCTTGTGTGACCCTTGAATCCAATTTAACTGTTCTACAAATAGCTGCAGGCTGCTGGCTACATACATGTATTAAACCTATAAATAATTTATGCTCACATAAATTATGTAAACATTCTCCTTTCAGAACAAATGCTAATAAATTCTACAATACCTATATACACACAAGTTGGACGTCGTACCCGTGACATGCTTCGCTGTTTATTGATGTATGTACAGAATGAAGATACACAATAATTATATCATGCATATCATATATACAGGGATGTTTTGCAGGTAATTCGTCGTGGATTGGCCAATAGGTACCTACATTGAGAGAAGAGATCTGACTTAAATCAGGTCCCAGAAAATAAAAAAAAAATGCTATATCTGGAGAATTGCTCGTATTTTGAAGAACAGTCGAATTTTAATCTCAACCGTTACCTATTTTTTATTATATTTTAGGGCTGATTTTTCGAACGCCACGAATTTTATCGGAGAAATAACTTAAAATTTTTAACACTTCTTCAGTACTTACAGAAATCGTTAAACATTAATTTTATTCCAGGAATAATAATTATTTGTTGATTGAAAAATCAGCTCTTAATCATATTTTTGATTTTGATTACGCCGAAAAGAAATTGAACAATTTTTTTTCTGTTTTTAATTATCTACAGCCTTTAGGTTGTTCCCGCTGTCAATCTAATGGAATTTCGTCCCAAGTGTATCAATATATTAATGGATTCATAAAATAAAAGGGTGTCGTCTACCTACACGAGACTACTTGCTGTTTTGTGAATGTCACTGAACAAGAAGCTAGCCAACAGAGTGAAATAATAATCACTTAACCTTTTAAAAATTGCATAATAAAAGATGTCTACGAACCGGTATATAGTTTTTCACAAAAAGATTCATCAACTGATACGTACATTAATGAAATCAGTTCTCTGCCTACACCCGAAAAAATACGGTAATCTAGAACGAGAATGGTGAACATCGATTGGAAAATGAAAGCCATCGATAGATATACCTAACTTATACATGGATCGTAAACACCATAATTAGCGCACAGAAATCTTGAAAAATCTTTTGTTTATCTAAAGGTTTCTAATGTTTTTAACATTTATGTTTTACGATCTGACATAACGAACGTAAATTTTCACGTACAACCTATTACTCTACCACCATATATGGAGGTTATATAAAATAAAAACTTAAACGTTCAACAAAAACACAATAAATAACAGCACCAAGAAAAGTAATTTCGCAGTGGTTGCCATTTCCCACGCCTTGAGGTAATTCACAACTATTACTGAATTCCATTGAAAAAACATAATCGCGCCGAGTGCAAGACGCCATATGGCTGTTATGGCCATCAACCATGTCCAAAGACATAAATGGGCACGTTGTCGTCACAGTCGGAATACCTGTGCGAGCGGCGCAGGGGCAGCCTTGCCGCGCGCGGGTATGAGCAGGGGAGGGGGGACGGCACTCCCGCGCAACCTGCTGCCTCCGTCACTCCTCGCGCCAGTACCTCGCCCGCGCATGCTCGCGCCCATACGCGCACAATCAACACATTACACGAACACTGTGCTCTAAACCTTCAAAACAAACGAAATACTAGTGCTAACTCAGTGAAGTGACAGAAAGATCTAGTGATGTGCCTCTAGTTATTTACATAAAAGGTAAACAGTGCAGTTAAGCCTATGTTTTATACATTATCCTACTGTTTTGCCATCAACAAGGGCATTTGTAAGTTAGCCAGCCAGTTTAGCATTTATATACGTACTTATCATGTCTATACTAAAATTATTGTTCTCTTAAAGGCATTTTTATTACAGAGCTCTGTGTATTATGACATCGTAGTAATATTCATAGCAGGTGCATCTGATTTCGTGAATGAGTAGGCTGTAATAGCGATCGCCCGGTCGTGGCTTGCATAACATTTTAAATGGAGTAGTGTGTCATCGAAGCCTGCGCATTCTGAGTACTTTGCAGAAGTTGCCCAAGTACAGAAAGTGACAAATATTTCCAAGTGTCGAGTTAATGACATCATGCTGTACATATAATATGTCCGCACTCCACCCACAGCGCACGTGTCGTGAGTTAGTACTAAAGCAGTGATTTATGACAATTGTACATACGACAATGAGTTGAAATTGAGGTTAAACCTTATTCTTTAAAAAACTGATCTTGCCATTATTGTCTTGCTACAGACATAAACAAACGAGCCAGGATATTCACATGAAGGGTTAAAAAACCAGTGAAGTGTGAGTCGGACACGCACCGAGGGTTTTGTAAAAATTGTAGGTGTATCAGTCTAAATTAAAATATGCTTTTCGGATTTTTTCCTTTTCTGTGGCGAACGAAATGAGACGAAGACGAGGACGAGACGTCGCGTTGTTTAATACATGATTTCAAAAAAATTCATGATTTTGAGTTCAAGGAAAAATACTCTTTAGTTTTTGTTTCCTTTCCAGTGTCGAAATTTTTCGGCATAAATGGCTGGATTTTTCATAGTTCCTAGACACAGTAGACCTGTTACATTTTGTGGTGGTATGAGGAACAGCGTGTAAAGCTCACTCATCCTCCATAGAAAAGGGAGGATCCTCCGATCAGACTAGTTGTCTGGCGGGTCACACACACAACACCGCCGGTTGATGTCGCGAGCTTGTATAAATGCTAGTTGCACGGTAAACTCTGATTGCGAGATGTAGAATTCGTGTGACGTCAGTATGACGTATTGTTCGCATGTGGCGGTTGTAGGCACCGCTACAATTTGATATAAATTCCAGCTTGATATCTACACCCGATCCTACGAAAAAGGGTCTTGACAGACAGACGGACGAACAACAAAGTAATCGTATAAGAGTACCGTTTTTCGTCGTGGCACGAAACCCTAAAAATACAAAAAATTCTTGATTTTACGTTTTTGTTACTTAATTTTATAATGGCACTATAATGTCGAATCACAAAATGGAAGTCTGTACATATTCTTCGGTATATTATTTACATGAACTTAATATTCATATCCAACCCCAACCTTCCTTTTGCCAACTATGTTGGGGTTGACTTCCAGTCTTATCGGAAACAGCTGAATAAGAGTATTTTTCATGGAGCGACTGACTCTCAGACCTTCACAACCTACTTATTGGATACGATACTCCTTGGTAACACTAATTTTCGGACGTCCCCGACGAATCAAAGATCTAAGAATGACAACCGAGACCAACGGCTTAAACTATTTTTCGAGGAACGACGAGATGGTTACCCATCCACGGCCCAACCACGGCAAACGTAGCTTAAGAGGGGACTCTAGTACTGAGGAATTTGGAAAATAGGTATTTGAAGAAACTATTACCGTCGCGCTGCTTCCAACCTCTCCTGTTAAAGGGTGAAAAGGACAGTTGCAGCTCAGGCTGATTTTACTTACAAAAACGTTGACCAAAAGGCGTTTCGTATTCCGCTGTTTTCTTTTTCAAAACACGACAGATCTCAAATATTTGTATATCTATGCTTCTATTATTTTCTTTTTTGTCAAAACTTATCACGTTTGTCTAATAGTCATCTGAACATCACGGTAAAAATGGGCTATTTTTCGCGATTTTGAAGAATCGTATTACTTTTATTAATTGAGTTTCGGAAAAATCAAATGATAGGGGCACGTATAATCACGGTGTAAAATTGTAGAAAAAAAAGCAATTACACTAAAAGTATTATCCACGAAGAAAACAGCGGAATACGTTTGTATAGAGAAAGCACCACTAGAGTTCCCTCTAAACTTCAGCAATTGAACCGTGCGGCTGAAATTTCTTAGCGTAACATTATTTGTCATTTAGATGTGAAAAATATTCATAAAACCTACTCGTAAAATCCGGTAATGATCATAACAGATGGCGTCCTAGAGTTACGGTCTACCCTTATGCGAAGAATGCCTCACGCATTTTTCGTATAAGGGTAAACCGAAACTGTACCTAGGCACATGTCCTAATTAGGCTAGCATTAATAAATAAAGCCAAATAAATGGGATATTTGACGTTCTTACCCTAGCGCCCATCTTACCCCAACGCACCTTATGTGCTAAGTATTCATGAAGATAAACAAATTTGACTAAAGGATCAACCCTGAAAGCGCTAAAGAAAAGTCAGCTGCTCCATTCGTTTATGTTTGCATCACCCCCCAAATGTAGACAACAGCTGGGTTTTTTCATATACTTCGAGTTGGTCCCATATAGAAATTGTTCAATTTCATGATTATTACACTCCCATAAGGTATGTGTCCTTTGTTTCACTAATAACACTGTGTACAGGGTGGAAGGGGCATCGAAAATTCACGTAATTTTTAGAATGTTCAAACTCACATTTTGAAGCATATTCCTAACACTTTTTTTTTATTTTATATTTTGCTTCATATGTTCGAAAAATGTGTAGCTTCCGGCCTGGGGGGGGGGGGCAAATCAGAGTTAGGGGGGCAAGAAAACTTTTTAGGGTCGAATCATCCCCGGCTATTTTGTCTTACAAAGTACAAACACATCTACTTGAAACATTAGGTATTTGTAGGGTAATGTGTAGGGCAAATGGACTCAAATTATCCCGTATAAGTCCCCATTTATATGTATTTTGATTAGTAATTAGGGGAGTTCATACATATCCTGCGAGTTTCCAGGAGGGGGGCAGCTGAAGGCCAGGGGGCCCATCAGGGTTACATTTTGACATTTGGTGTTGACTGCGAGAGGATTTTTAAGGTTTTTGATTACTATTACCATGTATCGATGTCCATGGCACCAGGGTGCCAACTATGTACCTAGATCCGAAGGTATTGGTAGAACAATCATAAGGTAGGTATTTCTGGAAAGTTAAGATTAGAATTCGATTGTTCTTCAAAATACGAGCAATGCCCTAAATATGGTTTTTTTTTTAGATTTTCTGGGACGTGATTCAGTCAGATCTATTCTCTCAATGTATTGGCCAATCCACGACGAATTGCCTGCTAAATATGCTTGCATATATGGCATGCATGATATAATTATTATAATCTAAGTGCCAAGTGTAGACAATATACGTACATAGATGGTTATTTCTACGTGGATGACCGGCACATTATCGGAGGCAGCCAAGCACGAAGCAGGCGCATAACCAGGCGCTTGTTAAAAATAAAATTATACAAATTTAGCACCCCTCTGCTTTATTCCTTTTGTACATACACATCGTTTAGAATGCAAGAAAATCACCAAGATTTATAACTGAAGTCGTTAATGTTACCTTTATATTTTTTATTGTTGGGAAGATTTAAACAAACGAACAATAAGTAAATTTGAGACTTCACTCCTTATGTTTTTCTTTCGTTGTAGGCGAATTTTTGTCTGTGAATTGTGATGTAAAATATGTGGGCCCATTAGATATTACAGCATACAGCAATATACCTGGGCTTACTATAAGTATACCCTGTCTTACACGTTGCGTGTTTGAGTAAAAATGTTAAGCTCTTGTCAGGACAAGAGATCCTGATGGAAAATTCGTAAGACGTAGGAAGTAATCGTCTCTTTCTACCGCGCGGCGAAAATGTATACCTACTCCTGCTGTTTCGTTTTAGCAGCGCAGGACGCTTACTCGAGCGTGCGTGTGTGTTTGTACTACAGCTTGCTTCGCTAAAATGCAGATTTAAATTGTTTTTTTCTCATTGATAAACTTTTCAATGTAAAATAATTGTGATAGTTCTGAGCATTATTTTTTTTAAGTAATATAAATAGTCATGTTTGTCTAAAATAGCGCATTAAATGCGTATTGGATTTTAACACATAAATGATAGTAATGTACTTTCATACTGATAAAGTAATCAATTCTTGCGAAATTATTCCCTACTCATTCCAAAATGTTCAAAAATGCACAAATGTTATTTTCAATTCTGCCTGCGCTCCCGGAATGTAACCCGTTGTATTTTAATTAACTCAATATTTTGAAGCAGTTACCAACAAATTTTTGGTTACATTACAAAGTAAACTGGGTCGTTGGTAATTTATGTTACGTAACCATATTAAATCAGTCCGCATATCACGGAATGAATATTTTGTGGGCAGTTGTGGTCAAATCAACGAGTTCTCACCTACGTTATAGCATCCAGTACCCAATGTTGTTATTACAATTACATCACATTCGAATGTCATGATTTATGCTAACAGACACATCATGCATAGCATATTGGCAAAACTGACTGACATCGTTTTAAACATGGAATTGGTGTAATCTATACTAGTCTATACTAATATATAAAGCTGAAGAGTTTATTTGTTTGTTTGTTTGAACGCACTAATCTCAGGAACTACAGGTCCGATTTGAACAATTCTTTTTGCGTTAGATAGCCCATTGATCAAGGCTTTAGGCTATATAACATCACGCTGCGATCAATAGGAGCAGAACATATCGAAACCTATGCGGGTGAAACAGAGTAGAGTTGAAAATTGTAATGTTCGTGATCATCGTTGGGGTCGGCTTTCAATTAAATCATCATCATCTCAGCGTTAATCCCAGTCGTATCCGAAGCTTTTTTTCAGCTTTTGGAATCTGAGGTTGGCTTTACCAGTCTAACTGCTGACTTTGGCTAAACTTCGATATTTTCCGCGAAGCGACTGCCGTCTGACCTCCACAAACCAAAGGCGATATTGAAGCATTGCAGTTAGATCAATTGTTGGACTTTTTGAGGGCTCCAACAACCCGTAACGACTGCCATTATATGTTCGTATGGCAACCGGGACCAACGGCTTAACGTGCTTTCCGAGGCACGACCAGACCAGTGCAAATATTCATATTCATGCGACCTGCGCGCCTCCTTGCACAGCGGCCGCGTTCGCTACCGCTACGCCATGGAGGCTGTCTGTCTGGTCGGCTGCCACTCTAACCATTCTTATCTGTACCCACTTCATCGTAAAACTTTGTTTTTTTATGATGAAATTTTCACAGAACCGTTCGACTGTATTTTACACGAAGCGACTGCTAATCAGTGTGGCTACCATGAGTTTTCATTACGAAACTCGATCGTCGATATCGAGCGCGTTTGACTCATCGTATGGTCCGCTTCAAGGCTGTAAGAACTCTCCACCAATGAGAGCGCCAAACGCGCTCGATATCGACGATCGAGTCTCGTAATGAAAACTCATGGTAGGGTCCCAGGCCTCCCGCGTAACCCCTTGGTTATAATGGTTGTCAGACCTTTATGCTTATCACCTGTAACGACGGTCAAAGATCTACTATTGACAGCCGGGATCCACGCCTTATCGTGCTTTCCGAGACGCGGAGTCTCTATAAGTAATGGATGTCACCCATCCACAAATTGACCGCGGAAGTGCTTCTCAGCCTTTGATTGTGCGACTGTTATCACTATTAATCCATGAACCTATCAATTTTGTTTTGGCTTCCGAATATCTAAATTAGTAAAAAACCTATTACTCACTGTGGATTAAAAAATATTTAATGTTCATCAGATAGATTTATAAAAAATATTGAACACGTATTTTTTATTTTATTCAAATACTTAGGAAGATATATTGATTTGAAATATCGCATGACGTCACGCCGTGGTACAAAATATACCACGGCGTGACTTAATTATTGGCCCCGTGTGGTACCGGGCCTAGAATTGTACCAACCCATATCCTCCCGTGGGTGTCGTAAGAGGCGACTAAGGGAAATCACCAGGGAAGCGGGCAGCAGCGCTTCTCCTGTGTAATATCAAATCACTGCGATCCCCAACCCGCCTGCCAAGCGTGGGGATTATGGCAAACCCCCCCAATGATGCACACGATACAGCCCAGGCCCCTAGTCCCCGGCAGCTCCGCTATTCCAGTCTACGGTAGCGGACTCGGTTACAGCGGAGCAAGGGGTGCTAAGAATCTCCGGCAGAGGTCCGGCTACCATCACAAACGACGACCTTTGGCCCTGGCAACATTTAACACGCGCACACTACGGACCGATGAGAAGATTGTCGAACTGGAGGAAGAACTGAGCCGGTTGCGCTGGGACATTGTGGGGTTATCTGAAGTCCGAAGAGAGGGAGAGGACTCGATAATCCTGAAGTCTGGCAACCTGCTCTATTTCCGGGAAGGCGACCAGCTGTCCCAGGGTGGTGTCGGGTTTATTGTCCACAAGTCCCTCGTGAACAACGTGGTTAAAGTCGGGAGCCTTTCGACTCGGGTGGCGTACCTTGTACTGAGAATAACAAAACGATATTCGTTAAAGATTATACAGGTCTACGCTCCGACGTCTAAACACTCTGACGATGAGGTGGAGGCTATGTATGAGGACGTCAGTAGAGCCATACATTCCTCCAAAACCCACTACACCGTTGTCATGGGAGACTTTAACGCAAAACTGGGCAGGCGAGAGGCGGACGAGACGAAAGTGGGGCAATTTGGAGTTGGAAATCGGAATCCCAGAGGTCAGATGCTAATGGATTTCATGGAAAGGGAAGGACTCTTTGCGATGAATTCTTTTTTCAGGAAACCATTGCACCGCAAGTGGACCTGGCTCAGCCCCGATGGTCAGACCAAAAATGAGATAGACTTCATAATGTCAACGAGAAGGCAAGTGTTCAACGATGTCTCCGTGATCCATGCGGTAAAAACCGGGAGTGATCACCGTATTGTTAGAGGCATCTTGAACCTCAACATTAGGCTCGAACGCTCTCGACTTATGAAGTCTACGCTCCGTCCAGCGTCAACACAACTCCAAAACCCCGAGAGCTTTCAGATCGAACTACAAAACCGCTTCGAATGCCTCGGTGAATGCGTAGATGTGGACGACTACAACAACAGGTTTGTGGAAACTCTCCAAACGGAAGGGTCTAAGTTCTACAAAACCCTCCGTTCAAAAAGACAGAAGAAGATCTCCGGTCCCACCCGCCGGCTAATGGAAGAAAGACGGGAGGTGATCTTAAAATCCCCTGATGACGCTTCGCGCATCAGATGCCTTAACAGACAGATCTCAAAGTCTCTGACTCGCGATATACGCCAATTTAATACAAATTGTATTAAAGAGGCTATCGAGCGGAACAAAGGCTCCAAAGTGTTCGCACGAGAATTGTCTGTTGGACAGAGTCTACTTGCGAAGCTGAAGACTGGGGATGGTAGGATCGTCACTTCCAAGCCCGAGCTTTTGGGTGAGATGGAGAAATTCTACGGAGAGTTATACACATCAACACACGCACCTGTTGTAAGCCTGGCTAATGATCCTAGAGCCAGACTAACCCGACACTACACCGACGATATCCCGGACGTCAGCCTGTACGAGATTGGTATGGCCCTGAAACAGCTCAAGAACGATAAGGCGGCTGGAGATGATGGAATTACGGCTGAGCTTCTGAAAGCGGGTGGCAAACCGGTTCTTAAAGCGCTTCAGAAGCTATTTAATTCCGTCATTCTTAAAGGCGAAACGCCTAAGGCGTGGCACAGGAGCGTGGTGGTTTTGTTTTTCAAAAAAGGTGACAATACCCTCCTGAAAAACTACAGACCGATATCCCTCCTGAGCCATGTCTACAAGCTGTTTTCTAGGGTCATCACGAATCGTCTCGCTCGCAGGTTCGACGACTTCCAGCCTCCCGAACAAGCAGGCTTCCGGAAAGGCTTTAGCACCATAGACCACATTCATACGCTGCGGCAAGTTATACAGAAGTCCGAGGAGTTTAACAAACCACTCTGCTTGGCGTTTGTGGACTATGAGAAGGCCTTCGATTCGATTGAGACTTGGGCGGTGCTACAGTCTCTCCAGCGGTGCCAAATTGACCATCGATACATTGAGGTGATAAAGTGTTTGTACAAAAACGCCACCATGTCAGTCCGTCTCCAGGATCAGGACTCGAAACCGATCCAACTGCAGCGTGGAGTGAGACAAGGAGATGTCATATCTCCTAAATTGTTCACTGCTGCGTTGGAAGATGTCTTCAAGCTCCTGGACTGGAAAGGACTTGGCATCAACATCAACGGCGAGTACATCACTAATCTCCGTTTCGCAGATGATATCGTGGTCATGGCTGAGACCCTGGAAGACTTGGGCAAAATGCTCAATGACCTCAGCAGAGCTTCCCAACAAGTGGGTCTAAAAATGAACATGGATAAGACGAAGATCATGTCGAACTCTCATGTCGCACCCACTCCAATTGTAGTTGGTTGCTCTGCACTCGAAGTTGTTGACGAGTATATATACCTGGGACAGAAAGTCCAACTAGGTAGGTCCAACTTCGAGAAAGAGGTGTCTCGGCGAATCCAGCTCGGTTGGGCAGCGTTCGGGAAGCTACGCTACATCTTCTCGTCGTCCAAGATACCACAGTGTCTCAAGACTAAAGTCTTTGACCAGTGTGTGTTGCCAGTGATGACTTACGGAACTGAAACGTGGTCGCTCACAATGGGCCTCATACGAAGGCTCAGAGTCACACAAAGGGCAATGGAAAGAGCTATGCTAGGAGTTTCTCTGCGTGATCGAATCAGAAATGAGGAGATCCGCAGAAGAACCAAAGTCACCGACATAGCTCTGCGAGTCGCTAAACTTAAGTGGCAGTGGGCAGGGCACATTGCTCGTAGAACCGATGGCCGATGGGGCAGCAAGGTTCTGGAGTGGCGGCCACGTACTGGAAGACGCAGCGTAGGGAGACCCCCAACAAGGTGGACCGATGACCCGGTGAAGGTCGCGGGAAGCCGATGGATGCGGGCAGCACAAGACCGGTCATCGTGGAAAGCCTTGGGGGAGGCCTTTGTCCAGCAGTGGACGTCTATAGGCTGAGGAAGAAGAAGACTTAATTAACCCCCACTCCGTAACTTTAATTCGCTATAATCTCAGTAGTTTTTCGTAATTTCGACAAAATAAAAAATACGGGTCTTATTTCTTTATTATCTATAAGACAGACTAACCATTTTTTTGATTTTCATACCTTGGATACCTCCCCATTATTCTTACAAGTGCGTGAAATTACAAGTTAGGTGCTGGTAAAAAAAAAAAAACTTACTCGAGTATTTCATATTTTGTGCCCAACAGTTTCCATAATTATTTCTAATATTATATTTTTATATTTACCACCTGTAAGTGTACATTATGGATTGCAATAAACGATTTTGACTTGATTCTCAGCCTCAAAATGCTTGCTCTGGTTTGAGCACTTGATAATCTTCACCACAGATAAGTGTGGTGAACAATATGTGTAACAACAGTTAAATATAAGTAGCCCATTAAAACTGAGAACGTAAGTTCTCAATTTTATTTTATTTTTTTATAATTAATTATTATTTAATTATAGGACAAACTTTTCTTACAAGAAATAACCTCCAGATGCTTATCAGAAAGCCAATTCCCGTAAAAAGCGCTAAAAGTTCAATACGAGTAATGAGAGCTCAGAATTATTGAAGTTAGTTGAATTTGGGCAGTACTAATTCGTTTAACTTATCGTGTTAGTTACTTAGTTTTGCTAACTGCGAAATTTCGTCAAAGAATTAAGGCCGGGTTTTGACCAAACGGAGAGAAGATGTATATATGATATACGACATTATCTTGGTTAAAACACTAGTCTCTCAAGTATGCCCGTACGGGTTCGATTCCAGGTCAGGCAAGTAACAATGTAACTTTTCTAAGTTATATGTACTTTTTAAGTATATCTTGGATACCAATGACTGATTAAAAGGTAAAGGAAAACATCTTGAGGAAACCTGGACTTTATGTCTGAAATCGTCAACCCGCATTGAGCAAGCTTGGTGATTACGCCCAATCCTTCTCTGTATGAGAGGAGACCTGTGCCCAACAGTGGGACGTTGAAAAGGTTGATGATGATTATCGATTAACTCATCACATCGCGTAGCTTTGGTGGGGATTATTCAAGCGGGGAGGAGACGTGAGAGATGTCCGGCTTCTGCCTTACGTTGCTGATTGCCTTGAACTGTTTTCTTACCATAACCCGCGGAGTCAGCCCTACACCCGAATTGCGTAATACACTAAATGACAGTCTAGATCATTATGAAGAACATTGCTATTCCATCGGTTCAGATGTTCGAAAAAAATATTCTGCTCACCAACACAATAAATTTTGTGGAACTTTTTTTTTATAATTATAACCTAGTGCTTGACTGCAATCCCGCCTGATGGTAAGCAGTGATTCAATCATTGATGGTAAAGCGCACTAGTTTATTAAGCCTATTCACTTAAAAAACTTAGGAATAGGAAGGATGACGGCAGTTGAGCGAGGTGATGCAATGTTAAACCCAAGACCAACACGACCAAACGATGCTGCGCTAGAGGGAGATTGATCTGGAGACTTTCCATGACCAAACTCCCGACACAAACAACATTTGGCGCATCGTACCCGCCACACAACTGCTCAGACCCGTCCTCCGTACGGCTTAACCAGACATCATGCCGGAACACGACGAATCGCTTGGCGGCAAGACTTTGTCTGGTGAGTGGTAACTTCTGCCGGCAGCCGATGTTATGGCCTACCACCGAGAAAACTTGCAAAATGAAAGCCATTGATAGTGTGTTACGCAATTATCTTAATGCTACAAACTATCGTGCTTAAACCTCCGCTCTAGTGTAGTGAAAAGACTTCTTCTTTCCTTCCTTCTCCAGTTTGGTAGAACACTTATATTTTTGACTTATGGCCATACTTTTAAGGAGATATGTCCATTTATTGTAATAAATAATACACTAGCTGCCGCCAGCGACTTCGTACGCGTGGTTTAGTTATGCTCCGCTCCTATTGGTCGCAGCGTGATGTTATATAGCCTAAAGCCTTCCTGGATTTGGAGCTATCAAACGCAAAAATAATTTTTCAAATCGGACCAGTAGTTCCTGAGATTAGCGCGTTCAAACAAAGAAACTCTTCAGCTTTATATATTAGTATAGATTATTACATGTAATTATTTAAATAAAGCTATCGATCAAATATTGACGTACGCCTAGATTTTTTTGCGTTGAAAGTAATTACATGATCATAAACAGCTTAATTAAGGATCAAAGGTGAAATAACCGAAATGACGAAACCACATCCATTTAATTATTTAAAATTTCAGTCTGATATAACTTTATGCAGGGATGTCAAAATAAACTAGATATATCTAGCTATTGACGTGCCCAGTAGGGATCTCGAATTTCGCGCACTTTTTTTATGACATCTTGTTCGAACGAGGCTTCTGGACTTAACACGCTATGCTTTTTGAGAAATCATTTTGAATGTAATATCTAATTAATGCCTGTAGAAGTGTGTGTGATATCTGTGTGATGAGTGTGAAGATTTGTGGCGTTATGCGTAACGCGTAGTGCAAATAATCATTTGCACGACGCGTTTTGCAAAACGTGTTCACTTGTATATATTTTTTGATCTATTTTACAATCAATCACACTATTTGAATATTTTTCCTTGTATTTACGGCATAAACGCGATTATTCTAATGTGTGTGCATATTAAATTTCAAATATGTTCGATTTAATAAAAAAGCTAGAACAAGACTCGAATCTATCGAAATTTTCGACATCTCAAGCCTTATTGCCGTACGAAATTTTTAACACGCACACGCGATATCTTAAGAGTGCATTCCTTAACTCAAATATATTAAACCCATATCCAATTAGGTACTTTACTAAGTCGATTGATTGGTAAAATTCATAGTTGCCCTGGTATTTAAATTTTTTAACGTATTTTGAAATGGTTACAAAATACTCTCATAACTTATAATTCCAGTGTTTTTAATTATTGTCGTTTGAAGAAGAAGCGGTGGAACAAAGACCCCAGCAGCACAGCTATCTGTTCATTTATTACCAAAATAAAAGCCTAAGGTATAAAGGACGTGACAGGTCACATATTAATAATACATAATAGACAACAAAAAAAGACAACTATAAGAACTTATATAACGTGTCAGTAAGCTAATTCTGGAGAAAGAACACAAACATTGTCTTCAGTTACATAATCAGAGCGACCAGCTATTCTTATCATTTAAATACGTAGTCGTAATATGCCTTTGAACAAAGGTTGGATTTGATTTGTGTTTATTTCAATCTCTTGAAACAAGTTATTGTTACACAGTTACTCTAAGAGAGTTATCAAATCATTTATAGATGAACTAGGTAGTGAGAAAAAAGCTAAAAAAAAAATATTACTTCTTATTGAGTGGGATCTAGGACTATTTTAATTCAGAAGAATCTTATTGAGCAATGCTCGTTTAAACCTTAAAGTCAATTTATAACACTCTTTCGAACTCCATATCGAGCAAAAACGTCATATTTTTTTATACGAATTAAGATAAGCTTCAGCCATCATCACGAATGATTTATTTAAATCTCCAGCGTTGTGGGCGAAGTAGGTAAGTCTTGTCACCTCTTAAGTGGCCTTCTAGCAGGTAGGTATCAGTTAATTAGTAATCATTAGAAGTGGAATATGTGCGCGGCACATGACTCAAATTATTTGAATAGAAGCGACGGATAAGGTCTGGATCAACTAGTGTTTGGTACAACTTGGAAGTGGCGAATTCCAAGTCAGTTTCAAAAACTATGTGATGACAACGTTATCAAATAGATCAGAGAACGTACGATCAGCAAAAAAAATCGATTATCATGAAATTGTTATGTTAAAATCTCAGTGCTGTTCTTTAATTAATTAACACTTTAGTATCGATTTTAATAAAATGTTTCGCTCAGTAATTATGATTTATGAAAATGTATAGTTATTGTAAATCGACTTTTGTTGATGATTATACGACCGTTTTATTAAAAAAAAATGTTTAAAATAGCACTGTTTATCCGTGCTTCCAGTGGGTTAACTCATTACTTACGGGCACTAGGGTTTTTTCCTTGACTTCTGACTATTGATAAAACTCACTCATTCATAAGCAAATAAACTCATTCTATTTATGGGTACAAAATATAATCGTACAACAAAAAAGAAAAAATAACAAACTTAAAGCCAATAAATCTATGCTTTACCGGGAACTCTAACGTTACAGTTTGCGAATCACTTAGTCGCAAACTGAAACGCTTACGTTTCAGTTAGTGACTAAGTACACAGCCCTTTTCCAGAGCAGACAGACCGCGATTCGAATCATGTCAATTATTTAAATTCCTAATGCGCCTCCAACTGATATTTTACCATTAGTGTATCGGTTAAGAATTAATCATTTTCAGTTGCTAGTTTTGTTCTATTTCAAAAAAACAATAGTGTTTTTTTTTTTCTACTAATAACGTTCAAGAGACGCATTTTGTTTGTGATCTATATAAATAGTACACTGTAGACTACCTAAATTATTTCTCTCTCCTTTCCCTTAGTAAGTATTCCATGCAAAAATTTTCACCAAGATAAGACCGCCCATTGTGTCACCCTTCGTAAAAATTTTATATTTATATTCTCTAATATATATGGTGTATATAATAAAGACTTTCTATTCTATTTTTCAAATTTATTTTGCTTTGCCAAAACTCCGTCATGTTAATACTAGTCCCATGCATTTCTCCGAAAACACATGGAATTTCAACAATATCATTGTTCAGCCAAACACGTTGCAAGTAATTTAAAATAAAATACCTGAATTACATATATTCCCACACTTCCAAAATTTTCTCTTTCAGCTGTTAATAATGGCCGTACTGAATACGATAACATAAGTAATGGCTTGAGGTTTACTTTTCCTAATGCCGAATATTTTCTTGCTCATCCTCCACAAAGCCTACTACCGGTGATAATAGCACGCTTTGATCTTAATATCGGGTCAAAAACATTATCCTTACCACTTTCACATTTATCATTTGTTAAGGCTAAACCCCTTTTAAATACGACATTATTGTATGAACTTTGAAGTAATTCTGACACTCGCACGTTTTTAAATTTTTGTGGGTGTGGAATTGGATGGAAGTGTGGAATTTATAGCTGCTAATTCAAAATGGCAGTAATATTTTAATGACTTCCTGTCTGGAACCTGATATTTTTATTCCTACTAATATTATAAATGCGAAGGTAACTCTGTCTGTCTGTCTGTTACGCTTTCCCGCTTAAACCTCTCAACCGATTTTGATGAAATTTAGCACAGACAATCTTTAGACCCCGAGAAAGAACATAGGCTACCTTTTATCCCGGAAAAATTTGATGTTCCCGAGGGAAATCTAAAACGTGCGATATAACCGAACTCCACGCTGGCGAAGCCGCGGGCGGAAAGCTTGTATACATATAAAAGGCTGTATAGTGTATATGTTCCAGTTCTCTTATCAGTTAGTAATTAAAACGCCTAATTTTGCGCGTATAGCAAGAAATTCAACGAATGGAGGCATTTTTATACACAGTATATTAGCAATACTGTTAACTTTTGAACGGCAAATCCTGTCCCTATATCCAGTCTTCCATTTTTGTGTACAATGTAAACCAGTATTAGTTTCCAGAACAAGAAATTCAATTTCATGTGGCTACTTGCATCTAAATAATTATGTCATAATGACAAAAGCAAGGAGATTTAAGATAATATATTTGGATATAAGGGAGCAAATAAACAAAGATTCTACTAATTTTATGACAACATCACTAATACAGGAAAAAGATTACTCTCTTTGTAA
Organism: Sesamia nonagrioides; assembly: GCA_017933935.1. NCBI lineage: Eukaryota > Metazoa > Arthropoda > Insecta > Lepidoptera > Noctuidae > Sesamia > Sesamia nonagrioides. Next base: position 691,477 of record JADWQK010001454.1, on the reverse strand, counting down.
TGTGATCCCTTTTGACGTACCTACGTAATATTATTATGGATTTACATTTAATATTTAACAGATTCATGATTGTATTTAACTTTCCATCGACATAGTCAGAAGTCCAGGAAAAATCCCTAGTGTCATGGGACTACGGGTAATTAAAATTACCCCTGGACCCGGTAATGGGTCATCCCGCCGGGACTACGGGTAAACAGTGGGATAAAGTGATGAGATATAGGGTCGATAATTTCTAAATACAGATGAAACTGGTTTTATTTCCCCTTATTTATTAATTTGTGTATTAATATATTTTTGAAAAGTAGACATGACACATTAAGTGAGTGATTGCGTAAGAGTTAAACCTGAAGTGACCCTACTGACCTACTGTGAAAGGACATATATAGAATAGGTAATACACGCACATACAGAGGTTTATTTAAAAGCATTTCAAGTCCTAGAGATGTACAAACGCCGAAAATGTTCGTTTAAATATTACCTAAATACCCTGACTGGCCTGACAGTAAGATTTAAAAATAAGAGGGAAATCTCAGGACCAAACATTTCCTGGCTGTTTAATTACGAATACGTAAAAGCAATAAAATAAACAGCTAAGTTCCGCGACAGTTGTAACACAGTAATAAATTATAATCCATACTTATATTATAAATGCGAAAGTAACTCTATCTGTCTGTCTGTCTGTTAAGCTTTCCCGCTTAAAAATCTCAAACGATTTTGATGAAATTTGGCACAGACAATCTTTAGACCTTGAGAAAGGACATAGGCTACCTTTTATCCCGGAAAAATTTGATATTCCCGAGGGAAATCTAAAAAGCGCGATATAACCGAACTCCACGCGGGCGAAGCCGCGGGCGGAAAGCTAGTACCTACAGTATAAACTGGGGTATTTAAAAACAATACTATTTTTAAGGAATGGTTATATCTACTTTTAGGCATCACTACTGCTCCTACAATCATTCCCGTGCCCAGAAAAGACTTAATAAGATTCAGGGTCAGTCCCCATACAAAAATTAAAATACTGCTTCTAGCTAGAGACTGAAAGTCTATTGATCTAATTAATATCGATGAAACTACAAGAATAATATGATACGAAAATTGACAAATACGACAAGCACAACCGAGCACTTAAATCAGAATAACTAAATAAATAAAGCCTTGAGTCAATAATAAACAGACGTCCTTGTCATTATAAATTCATTCGTTTCATAGCCGAATTGTTTACTTCTAAGATACTGTTATTTTTTATTAAGTCTACTATTTAAAATATCAAGACTACATTGTTGAACTTTGCGATAGTGACAAGTATCAAATGATTTTAGTCTTCGTTGACGTTTATTAGAAACAAAAGTATGTTTTGCAGTCCAGACTCTAGACTTCTGCCTGGTTGAAGGTATGGTTATAATAGGCTCTCTCCCTCCTGTTACATGGCACTCACACTTACATACCTACACCTATCAATCGATTTCGTAAAAATCTCACCGTAACAGTTTGTTGAAGTGAGTTTAAAATGAGTTGTCAATAATGTCAATCCCTAGCATTACTGTTCTTTTTGTATATATAAAATATGCAATAATGCTTGACCGCAATCCCGCCTGCTGGTAAGTAGTGATGCAATCGTTGATGGTAAAGCATGCTAGTTTATTAAGAGCGTATTCACTCTAGCCTTGAAGACACTTAAATTGTAGTCCAACGGAAACACCGCCGCTGGCAAGTTGTTCCAGTCCTTCGATGTATGCGTTATAAAAAACGAGGCGAAACACTTCGTTCGGATCGTTGCAGTATCAGCAACGTAAGGGTGAAAACTTGCCGTACGACGGGTCGTCCAATCATGGAACGGAGATGAGGGAATTAAATCATGCAATTCCCTCGCACACTCTCCAAAATGCATCCTATGGTATGACACCGGCAGGCTGGCTACTCTTCGCCTGCGCTCCAGGCTTTGGAGACCGTTTTGAGCTTTGACCGTTTTGATGAAAACCTCATTCTTCGCTCACTTCATCTTTGTTTCCACGGTGATATGGTTACTCAGTTACGTTAACCCAGCATGATACCTATTATATAATATGATACCGTATTCCATGAATATCCAGCATAATTACAATACAACGTAGCTGAGAGCCTAATTTAAGTTAAGTATGCGACGCATTAAGCATGCCTCTACGGCTAACGATGTTAAAGCACTTTCAACCCAACTTACGTACTACTAAATACCTCTGTCTAAGAGGACTATACTACAAAGTTACCAAATATGGACTAGCTAGTCGTGTCACCCGATGAAACTGAGTATGACTAACATCCGACTACAAATTCAAGTACCCATTATAAAGTGCCTCCGATTACATGAATCAGTGTGCCCATGAAGAACCAGTTTACCTCATCCAAAGAATCACAATCAGCAGTTTAGCATAAATTCTACGAGAATGCGTTTACGATCATACATATATTGAGGTTTGAGTTAATAAGGTTGTATATCTAGTGACGCAAGTGTTACGTTTGGTGGATTGTCGAAAATAGAAGTGACGATAGATCAGCTGTGTGGTACAGACGGTAGCAAACACTGCCCACTATCCATGCGTATTAATATTATTAATATATAAAATTACCTCTGTTTGTATCTTGCCTTTTCACACCTAAACCACTGGATGGATTTTTTTTATACACATTGTCGAGGAGTTAGATGGCTTTCTGCGAAAGGATATAGGGGTACTTTTGTCTTTTGATCTTGATTTAAAAAAAAGTGTTTTCATTTAAATAAACATTCAAACGTTGTTTATATTTGAAGCTAGAAATTCTCTCTCTCTTTTCTGAGAGAGAATTTACAGCTTCAAATATAAATAACGTGTTATCGTTATAAGCGATCATTTAAAGGCGACCCTTAAATATCAATGCTGATAGCCAATTATTGAGGAAGTTTATAGGCAACATAAAAAGAACAAAAGAAAGAAAATAGTTTTCTTTGCGGTAAACATGACGCAAAAAAATAAAACACAAAAAGGAATGTTTTAGGGGAAACATGCGTCCCATCCACGCTAAACGTCTATTAATCAGCATTATGATGGGGCCCTGTGTAGGACAGAGTCACAGCGCTGGTTTTAAGCCGGCTACATCACACCATGGCGCATAGCAGTCGAGATAAAAGAAAAAAGTCAGAAGAAAGAAAGCTAAGCGAAAACGAACTAACAGCACTTGCTGGCGATAATTTTACTCGGACAAATTCGCAGGCAGAAGTATGTATGTTATAATAGAATATCTTATATAACAATAACGTCGGTCCGGTTTAAATGTGCGGCCCACACCTCACACAGCCTCCTATATACTCATTGTTCTCTTTTGATAAGCTTCACTCTTTATTATTAGGTATGTAGGTACCTTTATTATGGTTTGCAATGAATCAATGCTTAATGAGAGCTTTATAGATGCTTTAATTGTCAATTCTTGACTGTTGCATTAATAGAATATAATACACTTTAATATGTATACCATATAAATTACAGAACATAAATATGAAGATTTTATATAGAGTGCCACAATAGGTGGTCTTATCGCTAAGAGCGATCTTTAACAGACAACCTTTGGATGGATTATCAAAGGGAAGGAGAGACAAACGGTGTACTATTTAAATTATACAATAGTGTTTATTAAATAAATGAGATTGAAGGCTATAGATACGGACTGTATGTATGAGGGCTGGTGAAATAACATTAACTAAAGCCAAAGACATTCAAATTATTTACAAAATCTCTTTGACTAAAACAGTGTGTTAAATAGAAAAAATATACATATCTAATAATAAACTCTTGATCAATGGCCTCTGTGGAATATATACCACAATTTTGCCAATAACACGTGTAACAAATTATAGAAATTCTTTGAAAATTTTATTTTACAGTATTGGCGGATATCGCCAATGACAGTTGAAAAAGACGGCCGCGTGAACCGTCTATGATCCCGGTTTGAGGCAAAGTCATGATGTGGCCACTATGCTGCGATATTTCAATGTTCTTTATGTATTATTTACTGAATGCATTTTTACTACATAAATCATGTGCTTTTATTTAGTAAACGACACTATACATTATTCAAAAGTCGAATGAAAAATGCGCGTGACACTCATCTTAGCATTTCCGTCAAAACTCCTACATAGGTATCTAATAATGAAAAAACACGAAAACAAACCTTTGACAGATAGAAGGCAAGGAAGATAGATAGGAGAAAAAATGCAATAAAAATAATAGATTCAAATAAAAAGCTATAAAATCATAACAGGAGTTTGCATAACCAAGGAGGTGGCAACAGAAATACATGTATGTATATTCCAGCTCGAGTACCTGTATTGGGATGTTCAATCTAGAATTTCTCATTAGCAGCCCGATTTGTGCCTGGTCTATGGCTTTAGGCACGCTCCCTGTCACATGGAACTTGAGACATAACCGGTGAAATGTAGGTGTACTATTGGTACACCTCCTCCCAAATTTCGAGAAATATAGGCGTAAAGATTAGAAATAAATATTGCCCGGAAGAGAGAAAGTAAGGCAAGGCAGAATTTTTTGCCTGACTCCGACCCCCCAATGGTATCAATTCCTATCATTTGTTGGAATGACAGTTTACTCCACGCTCACTTCACCTGAGCTTTCACAGTGCGATGATTACAGAATCTCCCTGCAGGGGAAGGAGGTACAGACCCTTCCGTGTCTCAGAAAGCACGATAAGCTGTCTCGGCTGGTATTTGTAGATCTTGACAAGGGGTTTTTTTTAGGATGGGAAATCATCAAATGACTTCTCCCGCTCTGGGCGGAGCGGAAGGGCGTGTCAGACTTTTACTGACTAAAACCCACTCGTGTTTCTTCAATTGCCTGCGCGACGGCCAAGGCCACGGTTTCTCGTTTAAACCAACCCGCAACCCTGACCCAGAAGGCATCGGTTTTCGTGGACCCCGTCACGATGTGCTGACTCTCTTTGAGGCGCGCATGAAACACAACGCGTCGTCGACTCGGGCCTGGTCCTTACCGTGCAGCGAGCTGCCCACCGCTCAGTTGAAAAGGGCCTCACTCCGCTTTCCTTAGCTAAAGAGAACTGTTGTAAGCCAGCAGTACTTGATACTAATGACTGCGTGTAGATATGACAGAGTAAAGAGCTACAGGGACGCCATTTCCGAAAGTGTAACAACAGTTTTATTATAGGGTTTATTGTTACTTAATAACTGATTGTAGAGATCAGATAAGCAGCTACTCCATGTAACACTCAGGTATTGAGTTGCATCGAATTGAATTGAAAGCTGCCGTCAACAAAGTTGGGAAAAGGCTAGTTAGATGATGATGCGACAGCCTCCGTGGAGGTACGGGTTCGATCTCCGCTCAGTGCAAATATTGTCTGGTCGTGCCTCGGAAAGCAAATTAAGCCGTTGGTCCCTGTTGCTATACGAGCATCTAGTGGCAGCCGTTACAGGTTGTTGGATCCCTCAAAAGTCCAACAATTGGTCTAACTGCAATGCTTCGATATCGCCTTCGGGTTATGGGGGTCAGACTGTGTTGCAGTTTAGCCAAAATCAGCAGTTGGATTGGTAAAGCGGACCCCAGACTCCAAAGCTGAGATGATGATGATTGGTACAGGCCATGATGATTTGAATTCCGATCCAAATTACGTATATAAATATGTACATACATTGTATCACATTCTCCTATATTAGAAAGATGTGTCAGAGAGATTTTTATGCTATAACATGTAAAATAAATAACAAAGCTATATACCGCTCGTATTACGTGGGGTGTCAACATCGTTTTGAGTGCAATATGTTTTTGCAAACGCTTACGTTTCACATATGAGTAAAATTGAACATGCAAACGCTTTCAATTTATTACGAATACATTTGTTTGAAATTCTTTGTAAAAAAAAATGTTTTATGATAGACACAAATTATTACGATGTCACATTAGACGTATAACATTATGTTCTGATTACAAATTCATCAAGCATTATGCACACCCTACTAACGATTATTCTGTTAAAATCATTTAAGTAAGCACGCCAGCCGGTTGATTCTCTTCTCACCGTTAAAAGTTAAGTGAAAAGTGCTTAGAGCGAGCTATCCATAGTTTCAATCCCTCATCATTATCATCATTTTAGCCGAAAGAAGTCCACTGCTGGACATAGGCCTCCCTCAAGGATCTCCACGACGACCGGTCCTGTGCCTCCGTTAGTTTATTGATAGTTCACTTCAGCAAAGTTATCACGATGAGATAGTTACAGGATAGCATACCTACATAAATCCCAGAAGGGAAAGACCAACTTTACGCTAGTCATATTTAAATTTCATATAACATACGGACGAGCCTATTATCTTCTTCATTATTATCATCAGTCATCTTGTGGTGGAATAGCGTAGACATTGCCGTATTGCCATTATTATAAAAACCGTCAGTAGAAATGATTTTCTAAAAAGTACCTACTACTTACGCAATTTGAACATTTATTAATATGATGTCGAGTGTCAGTAATTGATCACTGGAAAGTCATAATGACGTCATTTTGTTAGTAGATTACGAAATTTGTCAAAATTTATCATAATGAGAACACTTATCGACGATTCTGACACTATTGTAGGTAATAGCAGACTAGGGCCCCAGGAGTGACGCTTGAGACTAATAAATCACCCAGGTAGTCTGTAAAAAAATTCTACTGAAAAAAGTACCTTTTTTCAATAGAATTATAGCGCTCCACTTATTCCTAACCGTTAATAATATACAAATGTGTGCAAGCTTTCGTCAATGTTTGAGTGTTATTGGTAAACATTAATTACCAATTAGTGCACACGCACACTACAATAAATAGACTAATCAGGAGAGAGTGTCATGGTCAAAGTGTACCTTCAATTAAAAGTTGGTGGGGCGCGTCTTCGTGGATTGTACTATCTATAGTGAGCTGTCATTTCAACTAATACTTATGACACTATTGACAGCTCACAAAAGCACACTTCAACTAACTTTACATGGGTCAACTGTCATTGGCGATATCCGCCATTATTGTGAAATAATTTTATTAAAGAATTTCTATAATTTATCACATGTGTTATTGGCAAAATTGTGGTATCTAACCACAGAGGCCATTGAAGAGTTGAAGTAGGATTCACTCTAAAGAAAAGAAAGAAAGAAATTTACATGGTGCGATTTTTACAGAATCGGCCTGCTGACTCTGGTTCTAGTATTTTTTTTTTTTTTTTTATATTATCGAAGTGTCATTCTATAAAAAATGGTACCAGAAGTTAGGCGACTATTTCTGAAATAGACGAGTAAATAAAGCCATATTCATTAAATACACTGTAGCTATTTTCTTTCCTTGCATTGTTTATGCCACAAAGTAAAGCTACATATTACTCACATATTTCCTATTTGCATAATGGGAAAATGAAGCGTTTTCTTGACAATGTCGGTTTCTCGTACGCGGGTACACGAAGACTAGGATGCATTTTCCGTTTATCTATATAAAGCTGAAGAGTTTGTTTGTTTGAACGCGCTAATCTCAGAAATAACTGGCCGGATTTTAAAAATATTTTTACGTTGGATAGCCCATTAATCCAGGAAGGCATTCGGCTTTATAACATCACGCTTCGACCAACAGCCTATACCTAGCTGTTATTTAGGCAATAAGATATGTATGTAATTGTATAAAATATTTTTGTAGCTTTGATTTTACAATGTTGTGTAAGTTTTTTTGAATAAAGATTATTATTATTAATAGGAGCGGAGCATAACTAAACCACGCGAACGAAGTCGCTGGCGGCCGCTAGTCTAAAAGAAAACTTTTTCGCATGTGAATGTTTCCTTCCAAAAAGTAATTAATTAATTTCATACAGCGCGCAGCGCTGGAAGATTGAGCTTAACTCTATTCGGATAATATCAATGACACGTTTACCCGCGATTTGGTATAAGGGATTTTTTTTTGTTCCTCTGTCCCATTTCATTACTTATTTTTACTAAGATTTCTTTCTGACTTCTTTTTAGTCCATTCTCAAAGGTCCTAGCATATTGCCGTGAGTCGTTCGAAAAAGATACCATGGCCAAGAGGAGAGTGCAGAGCAGGATAGATCATTTGATGATTTCCTATCCGCAATAACGTCCTAGCAAGATGTTAAAGACGCTAGGCGATTGCATTTCTCAAGAATTGGGATATTAAATACAAAAATAATTTTACGAATCCATTTATTGGTTCCTAACTTTTCAGTTTATTGTTAAAAAATAAACGTGACGGTTATTACATAATATTCAATTAGTGGTTGCTACGCTACGTAGTCAAAATACTTATTCCACGAATCTCTAGTTAATTGTTACAGTCAGATTTTCAACTGCTTCATTTCCAAGAATAATGTGTACTTAACAATATTAAGAAGCGATTTTAATTACGAACAATGAACGAGTTTGGTCTGCAAATCTGTTACAAAGACCATTGTTATGGTAACAGATGAAAGGTTAAATTTGAGGCATCAGTTTTATTTCATAATAGTAACTAGCTGTGCCCGCGACTCCGTTCGCATGTACATAATATGTATGTTCGATTTCTTTTGCGCGAAATCATAAAATTATTTTATTCTTTTAAAATAAACGTAGCCTAATATCTCCCAGTGAAAGACGTTTCGGCGATTATCTGACACAAATAGAGAGATTTTTTTTATAAGTAATATTAGTAATTTTATTTATTTGTATGTACATATACACAGCCATGCATTTTATTACTAAGTTCGTCAACTCAGTAAAAAAAATACGTCGCTATATATATTTTTAGAGAAGCCTGTTTTTTTATGTATTACACACAAAACAGTCTTCTATAAAAAAATGCCTTTACAAAAACAAATCTTTTAACCGTAATTTTATCATTTTATCATTGAAGGCGAAATTTGAATTTATTGGCGCAGAGATTATCTCGCAAATCATTAATTATCTCTTAAGACCTCTTGGTCTGATTTCTCTGAAACGCCCTTTACTTATTGATCTGATTAATTATCAAAAATATACAAAACAACTATTACTACTACTTAAATCATTTTAGCGTATAAAAGCAACTAGCAGTTTAGATACGAAAGTAAACAAAATTAGTGTCACAAACAAAAAAGGTGCGCTCTGTAAAATAAATAAAACAGAACGACAGTTTGGTTTGAACACGTTCACTAAAGGATGCGGAGACTAATTAGTGCGTACCAGAGCCTTTGCAATGTTATTCTAGTTCGAATAATTGCAGTAGCCCTGCACATGTCCTGAGACAGGAATGTACTCTCTATGTACATTGACATACCTAAGGATGGAAGCTAGGAATCTTTACTGGGAAATGGTATTTGGGAAATGACTGAAAGCCCACCTCAATCAAATAAGGTGAATTCAAATCACAAGTCATTTTGGCGAAGGCACATCCCATGCATCGGATGGTTAATCGCAGTGGGTGCGCCACTGTGATTAATCATCGGTAACAGTGAAATTCCATATAAAAATCACACATCATAATCAGCCACTCCTGGAACACAAGCCTCCTCTCGGTGAGAGGGAGTGGGAGTAATCTACGACGCGGGGCCAGTGCGGGTTGGTAGACGTCACATGTCTTTGAAGTTTTGTCTTTAGGGCATGCCGGTTTCTTCGCGACGTTTTCCTTCGCCGTTTTGAGAGCAGTGATGAAGAAATATTTACACAAACTAAATCGCCTGAACGGGTTTAAACCTACAACCTCTTGTAAGTCGCGGCCGATATACCATGAAACCAGCGCTGCTCGTAAATTCCAAATTCCATATAATTACTACTTATTCCATTCCATTATTATATACTATTTATTTATGGCTTTTTTGAGAATTTCTAAAATCTTTTATTGCTGCCTTACAAAAGCCTATAGATCTGCTTTAAAAAGTACTTGAGTGCATAATTGTATGCTCCTCTAGCATTCAGGATGTGCGTAGTCTGCTAATGAATTAATCAATTTATTAAAATCATTAGAAAGACAGACTCTGTGGCGTAGCGGTAGCGAACGCGGCCGTTGCGCAAGGAGGCGCGGGTTCGATCCCGCACAGTGCAAATATTTGTATGCATGAATATGAATATTTGCACTGGTCTGGTCGTGCCTCGGAAAGCACGTTAAGCCGTTGGTCCCGGTTGCCATAGGAACATCTAGTGGCAGTCGTTACGGGTTGTTGGAGCCGTCAAAAGTCTAATAATTGGTCTAACTGCAATGCTTAGATAACACCTTCGGGTTGTGGAGGTCAGACGGCAGTCGCTTTACGGAAAATATCGAAGTTTAGCGAAAATCAGCAGTTAGACTGGTAAAGCGGACCCCAGACTCCAAAACTGAAAGGCTACGGATGCAACTGGGATTAACGCTGAGATGATGATGATTAAAATCATTAGACAACTTTTTTCCATAAATTGTCAAAATGACAAAACTATTTATCTAATAAGGCGACCAGCCCTTATTTAAAATTCGGTTGGAGGTTCACCAATTTAACGTCAATTGTTACCAAAACCGACCTCAAAAACGGGTGTCACGACTTCCTATTGTTGAGCTGGACACAACTATGTCAATAACGACTTATCTTTGATTGCCAATGTCATAAATATTTACGACGCTGTACTAAGCTGTGACTTGGTAGTTAAATAGGTAAGACATAACGTAATCGATCATACTTAGTTATTTCCTTCAAATTCAGCAAGGGCATATGGCTCGGTATATTTGCATAGTCAGTGCCCCATAATATTATATCCATTCATAAAGTCAGCTGCCTATCCTTTTTCTAACTATATATATAATTATGTATTGTGGAGTCTACATCCAGTCTAACCTGATGCAGCTGAATACCGGTAGGTATTTATAGGATGCATTTTAGAGTGTACGAGGGAATTGCATGATCTAATTCCCCATCTCCATTTCATCATCGGACGACCCGTCGTACGGCGAGTTTCCACCCTTACGTTGTTAACACCACTACGATCCGGATGAAGCGTTTCGCCTCCTCCTTTATACACAGCAACCAGCCCTCCTCCTCCGCTCCTTTAACAGTTTGCCAGCGGTGGTGTTTCCGTCGGACTACAATTTGAGTGTCTTCAAGGCTAGAGTGAATAGGCTCTTAATAAACTAGTGCGCTTTACCATCAACGTCTGCGTCACTGCTTACCATCAGGCGGGATTTCGGTCAAGCGCTAGTTTATAATTTATAAAAAAAAAAACAGAGTTATCCATCATGGCCATCTCACCTCTGCAACTTAGTTACTGGGTAATACCAGTACCAGTAACCAGTCTTATCAAGGGGTATCCTCTTAATAAGACTGGTTGTCAGTATTACGGGCTTCTGACAACCTCCAATAAAGTTAGAAAAAGAACAGGCAGATGGTGGCGTCTTATTGAGGGAACATTTTTATACAATACTAGCGGCCGCCAGCGACTTCGTTCGCGTGGAGTTAGTTATGGTCCGCTCCTATTGATCTCAGCGTGATGTTATATAGCCTAAAGCCTTCTTGGATTAATGGGCTATCACACAAACAAACAAACAAACTCTTCAGCTTTATATATTAGTATAAATGGTATAGATGTAAAGGAATCCGACCCATAAGGATAATAAAGATTAGGTCAACATATGAGCAAATAAAATATGAAATTTTACATAATCATCATAGTAACAATAGTAATGAATTTTGAAATAATCTTTTTTTTCGCTAATTAATTCCAACTTCCCCAAAATTTGGTATTTTTTTAAAAAGTGACACCATTTAGACGGTATTATTATAAGCGATGCGACCGCGTACCGCGTGCCCTGCCCTCCTTCGCCCGCGCATGTATTGCTTACCGCACATGCCTTAAGTTACCGCCTTTTAAGAAATAATATTTATTTTTTTAGGGGGATTTTTTTAAGCTTAGTCCGGCTTTTTAGGCATTAGTAGAATCACTTATCGAATACCTAACAATACCTTCACGGACAGGACAGGGTTTTCTTTACATATTGTAGAAACTACAACCAAATTCGTAATTATTTGGTTCACTTGTGAGCCTTGTAAGTTATAAGTACCTATTATCTACTTCATTACACAAAGGGTATTTACGGATAAATTATTTACTTAAACCTTCTACAACGTTGCCAAACTTTTATTGACATTTAAGGTCATACAAAATAAAAAGGTTGTTGCGTATTTTCCCTTGCCCGACCTTCGTTTAAAAACAATTGACGGACAGTTACTAAGATACCTACCAAACAATATGAACGAGAAACTACAAGTGACTACATAAGGCTCGACCGCCGATGTTTTAGTAGAGCTATTAGACTATATTGTCTTCTATATGAGTCAGCAATAACTGTTGTATAATACGAAAGAATTTATTGATCTGACTCAAAACTATAATTGGCACAAAAAACCAGTGAGATATAGCACGATGACTACTGATTTCTTATTCTAACAAAAATAAACGAAAGGGAAAGTTGCATAAGTATTTCTCTTACAAAGAACATCAACAGCATAAGACAATAAATTCAAAATTTGTATTGGTTTGGCTTCACACGCATAAGTTTTAATCCCGTAGGATTATTGGGATAAGTAATCTTGATTATAAACTATTTGTGTGCCAAACATCCAATTCAGTCATGAGGTGATCGTTATCAAATCTTTTAATTTGCTACACAATAAATCTATCCGATTACGTACTTATTCCAATAAGTTAACATATTATTCTAAGATCAAGCCTCGATTGTTTAGTCTCGAACTAACCTGCGTGACCATGACCGTGACCAAAGGTACCTTAGCAAAGTTGGGCATCAAAAAGTCAAAACTGAACCAAATCAAATTTCTTTATTGCATTCATGTATACATTTAGGAGTTAATGAAGGTAGGGGTTGGTTTACGATATTGCAAATACTACATTACTGTGTTTATAACATCATTATAGGTATGTAAAAACCTCAATAAATCCTTACATAATAAGTACATAATATAATACGGTACGCCGTATTCGAATAATTGACATGAAATTTACATCACATTTACAATATTTCTATATTTGCAAACACGTAGCGCGCAGTTAAATTAATTTGGTTTTGTTTTGATAAAATAAATCCGCTTAACTGAGTTCATTACGTATCATATTGAAACGGTGGTCATTGCACTTAAACACCGCAAAACTGTCAAAAACACTCCTCTATTAATTGAAAACCGAGTTTCACGTATTGAGCTTTGTGTTTTCGTCACACTTTTTGGAGTATACAACCGAATATATTCCGGTGATTTTTGACGTTATGAGAATAATTTTATGTACTAACAGCGCTCTGTGGTTTCATTCGCATGGGTGTCAACCTGTTCGAATATCGGGACAAAAACTATTTTAATTCATAAGTAACTATCTTACAGTAAAGTTTCAACAAAATCCCTTCAGTCGTTTTTGCGTGAAAATGCAACAAACATCTATCCATTCTCAGTAACTTTCGCGTTTATAATATTAGCAGGAAGTAGGATTTTATGTCTAGAGTCTTTTGTTACGTTGACGGGCAAAGGCCTCACTTCCTCCTCTCCGCTTCTCTTTGTCTTAAAACATGATTGGTTAACACTACCGTGTATTAAATCATGTCTCTAAGCGTCAGGTCGATAAAGATTAAAAGTATTAAAAACCAGAACTGAGCAAAATCCGGCACAGCTAGTTAAGTTAAGCTCTTAAAAAAACTCTCAACACTCTAGTATCGAATTATAGATTTAATCGGGAACTGTGATCAATCAAAAGCGAGGTGACAAATCGTCCAGATCCGTCCGGACTTGCGAAAACTACAAGTAATGTGCTCTTAAACGCGGTTATGACCACTTAGACCCATTAATAAAGGTAGCTGTATTTAAGAGGGATTGGTGACTAAATACTCTTAAGCTACGCTTATAATCAAGCTTGAGCTACGCTTGCCGCGCTCGGTACTTGGATGGGTAACCAAACCAGTTTCGGTTTGGTCACCCATCTAAGTACCGAGCCTTTGTTCCTTGGAAAGCACACTAAGCCGTTGGTCTATGATAGTTTTTATAGTGTGACAAACTATAAAAACTATCACGCTACTAGAAAAATAAGCCGGAATATATAACAAACTGTCTTATCATCTTGTGGAGGTAAGATAAGCAGCTTCCAGTCTGATTAGACTGGAAGCCAACCTTAGCATAGTTAGGGCAGACATAATAGGAAGGTACATTTATTCGCTTTATTGAATCGAATGGTTTGCATGCTCTCAGTATCTCTTAATAGTGATTAATTCACTTGATAAGCGTACAATATAAATAGATTGACTAAAGGTGCGGTTAGGAGTAAATTTTTTGGTTTTTAATTGACAATAAACAGCCCATCGCTAAAGCTATTTTCAAAACAGTGACGTGTTTGTACGTTAGTTGAATTGAATGATCATCAAAATTAACTTAAATTTAAATATACATAAGTATCTATATATGTGCGGCTCAGTGGAATCATTTGTAGATATTTTTAGTTGATTCAATTACCTTTATTATTAATATATTACAGTACATATTCACGCTCAAAATTTTGAGAATTATACGATGAAATGTGTTTTGTTTTAGGTCTCATTTACGATTTATCATGATACTTTTATGAAATATTTTTGGTGTAAAATGAATGAAATATTTTACATGATACTTTTAGGATATGTTTATGAAATATTTTTGAATAAGTAACCTTGTTTTTTGAAAATTAGACAAATTCTCATTTTCTTTCAGATTTGTAATATAGTATACCTACATTGTCAGGTATACAATACCACGAGCTTAATCTGTGGGACAAGAAATAGAGCGTTTTACAATGTCTTACATTTTTGCATAGCGCCTTAACTTATTGTACTGTAAAATCCTGATTAGGGTTCCTACTACGCCCAATCAATATTCTAAATACGACTCACTCTTTGTACAAAAATTTACATACCTAACAGTCATTCATTTACATGTAGGTATATATGTACCAAAAATTCCATATACCTATATATAATAAAACTATCTTTCCAGATGACAACGATGTGCAGTGCCAAAGAAAAAGAAGTGATATTAAATAGATGAAACATACATAACTGATAAGTCGTCATTATGGATGGGGTGAGAGTGACACACCAGGGGCTACGGGCGCATTCTGCTGAGGGCTCGGCGGGCCGCATCACCCAGGCCGGCCTTGCGGCCCGCAGCCCTGCAGGCACAGCCGCCAAGGGCATGGCCATCAAAGGCCACGAGGATCTCTGGGTGGAGATACAGGCCAACACTTTCAGAAATTGGGTCAATGAGACCCTGAAACCAGTGAATATAAAGGTAAAAACCGTATTAATTGAGTTAATATGTTTAACACAACTTGCTACGCTAATTTATAGGTAGTGTCTCCTAATGAACAGCGTGTTATCGATACTGTTTTGTTTCATTTTAGTAAACGCTGTGACTTTGTTGTTTATTGTTCTTTGAAAATCGACCATGACGTTCTGACAATACTGTAAAATTTGCGTTTAATCATTTTCTACAGGTTGCAGACTTAGTAGAAGACCTCCGAGATGGGACAGTACTGTGTGCCTTAGTACAAGCTCTACAAGGTCGAAAGTTGAAGGGTTGGAGTCAAAACCCTACAAACCAACACCACAAACTGGAAAACGTCAC
Organism: Sesamia nonagrioides; assembly: GCA_017933935.1. Classification (NCBI taxonomy): domain Eukaryota; kingdom Metazoa; phylum Arthropoda; class Insecta; order Lepidoptera; family Noctuidae; genus Sesamia; species Sesamia nonagrioides. The sequence continues at coordinate 675,858 of JADWQK010001454.1, read as the reverse complement.
TACAGCGTTGCAAGCTATTGAAGACGATGGAGTCAAGCTTGTTAATATTGGTAGGATGCATCTTCTTACAACCTCATAACTTACTTTTTCCTTGGTTTATTTTTAAATAAACTATTGGGTCAAGACCACAGAATAAAAAACGACAATACTTGGAGTCTAGTAAAGTCTGATACAGTCATTAAAGAGATTCGTCAGGTATTCTTTATATAAACCATTTGAAAATCATCAATTATATTTGCCTTCGGTGTACCCAAATATTCTGTCGAACCCCAATTAATCTCTCTTACCCTTAATTATGAGCAAACCAGAACATCTTGAACTTTCAAATTGAAAACTTATCTTTTAATCGTTACCAATTAGCAACTTACTATGCAAGTTGAGAAAACAGATATGGATATTCTTTTATTATGTGTAATTTTAACATTAATTGGTTATTTACATAACACACTTTTTTTATTTAAATATAATATTTCCACCATCGTCAGGCCCATTTCACTTATGTCCAGGAAAATCACTGTCCATTCTATAGTTGCATGGATGAGATTGCATTACCGATAAGGCTTCCCTTTGTATATGTAGTAGTGTTTAAAGCAATTTTTTATATAAATATAAATAAACAACTCAGAACCAATTTCCCAAATTATGATGATAACCCTATCAAAATATATTGCATAGTTCACAATGCTATCACACAGACTCTAAAAGCGTCCATGTTTCTTGGACAAATCAAATTTTGTAAAATACTGCATTTTAACAATCTGCTTTTGTTTTAGGTAACGTGGACATAGTGAACGGGAATTTAAAACTAATATTAGGTTTAATTTGGTCACTCATTGTTCGGTACCAGATCGGGCGCAGCAAATTCCCTCCAAGGTAAGGTTTATTCTTAGTAGTTCATTGGTAATTATGTTTACTTAATGAATACAACGGTTTTTCTTAGACTTAAGTGTAACGGTCGTATCTTTTTGTTCAATTAACGTTTTCTTGCTGTTATAATCTACATAGACTACTATTATAATAAAGATACACCTATGCTTCCAATCTACATAAATAGGTAGTTATCAACTACCTCTACCTCTGTTAGCAACTCAAAACTTAAAAAAAATAGATAACAAAGCGTAATCTTCACTAGACTGCGAACAAAAAGTAACAATGCATAATAATCAACATGAGGCAGTACCCAACAGATGCAATAAATTCAGACAACGGAGCAATCACGCGACGATGCTGATGTAATCCAAACGCTTGAATCAATAAAGATTAAACCTTGGAACAAACTAACTGTATCTAAACACCAAAACGTTTATTTGGTGCTATAACAATTAGCGCGACCAGCCTGCGCCGACGCAGCGGTCCATGTCTCTAGACTGCATTTAAAATAAACACACCTAAGATACGCTCAGTGAGCTTGCCTAATAGTCCCGGTGTTTAGAAATACCGGCAGTGTCTAGTTTTTCACAGGTCAAGATAATTTATTCCATCTAAGTCTCTGTTTAATCTGTCTCATATTCGTACTTACTCGTTACCTACTCACACAAGTGTGTGTCAATTCTCCCAGTCGGAAAGGATGTCTTCAATAATTCATTTCCGTTTAAATATTCGTACGCAATCAAGGGAAGACATAAAGCTCTAGCGGTGACGAAAGAATTCATGCCATCCTCGCTATGCGCGGTGAATATTAGAAATTCCTAATATAAAATGTAAGTTGCTCAATACTTCTCGCTTTTATGGAGGTTCGATGTGAAATACTAATTGGAACGTTCCAAAGCTGTAACTGAGATCGAACTGGGTACTTGTGTGCACTACCTACGGTGCAGGCAGCAAGTGACTGGCAAATTGCACGTTTATTGGTGTTTGATTGCAGAAAGTTGATGCTATCGTGGCTGCAGGCGGCTATGCCGGAGTGCCGCGTCAACAACTTGACGACGGATTGGAACAGCGGGGTTCTGCTCTCCGCCTTACTCGACTACTGCAAGCCAGGCATTTTCCCGCACTGGCGCGAGCTCAGTCAGTATTGATTATGACAGATTTCATTACAACGTTCAGAGCAGTTTTTAAAAGTAATTGGAATATCTGCAAAATGGTTTTATAAAAATGAATTGCCAGCTGTTTTCACTTTGTAGACTGTTGGTAGTACCGCAGCAATTTTTGATCTTAGCAAGTGCAGACTTTCGACCAACTTAGTTTACTAATAAAAACCAAACGATATTCTATAATTCTTGCAATTCTACACATCTAAAAGTTGTGTATGAGATATCACATGGGATAACAAGGCCGTCCATGGTATATACATTCAATATGTATGTATCCTTTAGAAAATGGATTTAAATACTAATCCAAACTGCTTACATAACGTAGTATCGACCAAAAGTCATGCAAGATATTTCTTACAGATCGTCACGAAGCCGTGGAAAACTGTCGGCGCGCGATGAAACTGGCTCACCGCGAGCTGGATGTGCCCATGGTCTTGGAGCCGGAATACCTGGCTTCACCCTGGCTAGACGAGCTCTCTGGCATGACCTACCTCTCCTACTTCATGAAGCCTGACTCCACAGGGTTTAAGACAACTCTAGATTGGGTCAATTCGCGTCTGGAGAGACCGATCACGAATTTTACGGTGAGTTTTTGGGATTTCTGGTTTTGTGGTATAATCGTCATATCTGTGTCCGTCTATTGTCACCGATGTTACTCATATATTATAATTATGCTTAAAAATATTAATTACTAGCTGACCCGGCAGACTTCGTACTGCCTCAATTGGTAAAAGACCTAAACTTTTGTATAAAATAATTTTAAAACAAACAAAACGAATCCGTATTAAATAAAAAAGCATCGACTCTTAAACGTTTGGATAGAAAAGGGCGTATTTTTATGATTTTCCCGACATTTATTAAGTTTTTTCTCATCTTTTAAACCTTCCCTAGACCTCCACGAACATTTCAAGACCTAGATAAGATAAATCCGTTCAGCCGTTCTCGAGTTTTAGCGAGACTAACGAACAACAATGCATTAATACATATATATAGAATGTTATTTTTGTTTATGCGAAACCTGAATGTAGTTTGTTCAGAATAAACAACTGATTCGATTCCAATCATTTTTACACCATTTTATATTTTTGCCCAAAAACATTTAGAGTGAGACCGCAAAGTGGTACCGAGCGGTTACAATAGATCGTAGTACATACCTACTTGTGCCCCACGCCACAGCTGATGCCGAAGTCCGGACCTTTGACCATATTTTTGTTGGGACAACCAAGTAGAATAGCAAGCTCATAACTTGATGGTTTTTTATTGTATCTTTTTGAAATTTTGTATATAGATTCGTTACTTATAAATACTGGACATGTGTTTCCGATTTCGCATAAAACAAAAATAATGTTGTATAGATTTTCACGATACCTTTCATAGAAAATTGGAGAGTATTCTGTGTACCACAAAACAATGGCGTAGTAAAATTACAAAATAAACAATTAGGGTGGCTCACCCTATGCATTAAACCGAGGGAGGGTATAATACTGGTATTCAGCAGCTTCCGGTTGGACTGGAAGTCGATCCTATCTGAAAAAGGCTTGGCAGATAATGACCTGTGGGGTATCATTTGATCCCATAATTAAAACAATTATAATGTTTCTAAGCGATACATTCGTGGTAATGTGGGAGGTAACGTGGGATTCAAAATACTGGTGTCTGTGAACTATATTAAAAGACTAGCGGCCGCCCGCGACTTCGTTCACGTGAATTTAGTTATTTGAACATTTTATTTTAACCCCAAAAGAGCCGATTTCTATAGAAAGATACATTATTACACTTCTAGATCATAATATACAGCACACATTTTAAGCTTTTGATATGCTCCGATCCTATTGGCCACAGCGCGATGTTATATAGCTTAAAGTCTTTCTGGATTAATGGGCTATCCAACGCAAAATAATTTTACAAATCGGACCATTCGCTCAGGAGCTCCTAAAGTCAAAGAAACAAACAAACAAACTCTTCAGCTTTATATAATATTAAGTATAGATATGCAATCTTTGCTAATCCCTATAGGGAAAATGGGCGTGTATAATAGTTTCGAAAGGTTAGCTTTCTTATAATAATGGGTAAAGTAGGCGTTTGATGTATTCAGATATCAGTGCTAAAGGTTTTTCTCATTCATGCTTAACACAAGATTACGTAAGCGCAATAGGTTAAGGTACATAGCTAACACATGTCTAAAGTTACAAAACTTAGCGTTAATAATTTTACAAATACCTGAGATATTTAGTCACGTTTTATTATAAAAAATTACGATGGCTCGTCCAGTTAAGCAAGCCGGTCTCACGACAATCTGCCTAGTGATTGAAAGATATGACTCACAATGGTCTAGGTACACTTAGTGGGTTAGTATTCACATATTCTACTTTTCTCTTGGTTTCTTTCTAGTACAAAATTGCTCAGGTTATGATTAATTTGATTCTTAAATACGTGTTTTGAGTTAACCGTATCAAATAATACTTCTATAAAATGTAAATTTATCTACTAGGTACGAACTGAACGATAAGAATGAAGTGAAAGTGAATGAATTCAGTTATGAAGAATCACTTCATAACTGAATTCCGATAGCAATTGATAAATGATGAGTTCCTTTAGGGAGCCGTGCTTTTAACTTTTTGTTCTACCATAAACAATGATTGATTCTCAGCTTAATATAATTGAACCATTTTCAACACTTTGAATATAATAACTGAGAATATAATCATCATCATCATCTCAAAATTAATAATACCAGTCAGATGTGAAACTATTTCAGTTTTGGAGTCTGGGGTCCGCTTTGCCAGCCTAACTGCTGATTTTCGCTAAACTTCATTATTTTTTCGTGAAGCGACTGCCATCTGATCTCCACAACTCGAAGGCGATATCGAAGTATTGCTGTTAGAGCAATTGTTGGACTTCTGAGGGCTCCAACAACCCGTAACGATGATGCCATGAGATGTTCGTATGGCAACCGGGACCAACTTTCCGAAGCATGACCAGACCAGTGCAAATATTCATATTGATTCATACAAATATTTGCACTGCGCGGGGATCGAACCCACAGTGGCCGCATTCGCTACCGCTACGCTACGGAGACTGAGAATATAATATTATGGTTTAAAAGGGAGCGGTTATTGTAACGACGACTTCTACAGTCGTATAGAAGAAAAAACCATTTTGCTCGAACTCCAAATAAAATTGGTGAAAGAGCGTAGTTGGGATTGGGATGATGACGATCTTTGAATAGAATGTTTATTAATTCGACGGAAATAATATATGTGATTCATATTCATTGTCTTGTTTTAGACGGATTGGAACGACGGCCGTGTTTCAAACGAGCTGGTCAGATCTATTGGTGGCCCAGCGCCGCCACCGAGCCGGTTGCGAAGAGATCCCGCGCGCTGGGAGGAGAACAACCAAATGGCTATCGATGCTGCCAAGAAAATTGGTAAACAACAACATTATATTTTGAATAAATCTTTAGGAAACTTATTAACACTACAGTAATTAACGCACCACAAAATTCGCAGCCAAGCGATGGTCACCATCTCCTGCCTTATCCTAAACAGGAACCTCATGAAACAACCATGTCCGGTGAGGCCTCTCCAGCCACTCCTCAAACAGTTTATATCTTAAAACATTACAATAACGTTTATAGATGCTGTTTCAATGGTAATTTAATTTATCATCGCACATTTGACATAGTTGCGGTAGTTATTAATTACAGCAATTGCCTGATATAATACGAGCACCCAATGAATTACGGCAATATATTTCAACGTTCTAAATATTTGAGGGATCATTACAAACAACGTTAATCACTGAAATATTACACTATATTACACTGAAAATGGACAACGAGAAATAAACCTACTCATAATAAATACTTAGTTGAAATAAAGCTTCAATTCTAGTTGAATTCAAATTAATTTATCTTATATTTTAATACCTACGTTCGTTTTGTGGTTATTATTAATTACTAGCATTCCGCCCGCGGCTTCACCCGCGTGGGATTCGGTTATATCGCGCTTTATAGATTTAAGTCGGGAATATCATTTTTTTTTTATCAATAAAAATTAGCTGTCCTTTCTCAGGGTCTAAAGATTCTCTGTACCAGATTTCATCAAAATCGGTTAAGAGGTTTAAGCGGGAAAGCGTAACAGACAGACAGACAGACTTACTTTCACATTTATAATTTTAGTATGGATGCTCATGTAGCAATCAGTTTTATTAATTCATGAAAACTCCAATATGCTAATATGAATACATTTTTCAGACCAATTTATTCTGAACTAGTCGTGTCTGAAACTTCGTTTGTGTCAATTTTTGTAATTTTTTTGCATCTAATTCTTTTTAGAAAAGTAGCCTAGTTACTCCTTATAACATCAAATATCTGCAAGTAAAAGTGCCGTAATACATAGGTATCATAGATTTTCAGACTTTGGAGACTTAACGGCCGAAAAATTAAATTTAAAAATTTTCTTATAAGTATTTATTGCATATAATATTATCATATACCAGTTTAGTGATGACTTACGGAACTGAAATGTGGTCGCTCACAATGGGCCTCATACAAAGACTCAGAGTCACACAAAGGGCGATGGAAAGAGCTATGCTCGGAGTTTCTCTGCGTGATCGAATCAGAAATGAGGAGATCCGCAGAAGACCCAGAGTCATCGACATAGCATAGCTAAAATTAAGTGGCAGTGGGCAGGGCACATTGCTCGTAGAACCGATGCCCGATGGGGCAGTAAGGTTCTGGAGTGGCGGCCACGTACCGGTAGACGCAGCGCAGGGAGGCCCCCAACAAGGTGGACCGATGTCCTGGTGAGGCTCGCGGGACCAGTCGTCGTGGAAAGCCTTGGGGGAGGCCTTTGTCCAGCAGTGGACCTCTATAGGCTGAAGAAGATACGTTTAGTAAAAATCTCGAATCTCTTTGTAGGTACGTTAACATAACTGTTAACGTACCTACAAAGAGATTCGAGATTCTATCCAATTATATTATAGTGTACTTTAATTAAATTGCATTGAATCTCGAATTAAGCTAGTTGTATGATATTTTTATACAGTCGCTTCATGTATAAAAATTAATACAAAATTTGATATCTATTAATCAAGGTGTTTGCAATTATCCTGGATATCTTTCAAAATAACGTTACAACAATCTGTCTAACCGTGACTATGTCTGGACTTTAAAAGAAATATGACCTTTGTGTCTGATTCGGTCTTTCTGGTCAAAGCACTTATAAAGGAAACACTGACCTTTTATAGTTTTTTAAAATATCATTTTAGTGTAAAAGTATTTGTACAATCATCATCATCATCTCAGCGTTAATCCCAGTCGCATCCGTAGCTTTTCAGCTTTGGAGTCTGGGATCCGCATTACCAGTCCTAACTGCTGATTTTGGTTAAACTTCGATATTTTCCGGAAAGCGACTGCCGTCTGACCTCCACAACCCGAAGGCGATATCTAAGCATTGCAGTGAGATCAATTGTTAGACTTTTGAGGGCTCCAACCAACCCGTAACGACTGCCACTAGATGTTCGTATGGCAACCAATTTTTTACCATTTGATATATAATTTTATTTTCATAATTATGTAGTTTTTCTGTAGGTCATAAAATCATTATCATTATTTTCTCATTAAACATTTATCATAAAATAATTTATTTATCAAACTTCTTACAGACTTTAGTTGTACTGTGCAGGTATACACCCAGTATTATCAGCTCGTGACCTGAGTCAGAGCGACGTGGAACACCTGGGAGTGATGGCATGGGCCACGCAGCTTCGGAACGTGCCTCCTCGGCCGCCTATACATGATATGTTGAGAGTCGCATTAGACTCCACCTCTGGCAGAGTCGGAGAAACCGTGAGTACAACTTTACCCCTTTTCGTCTGCATCTAAGCGACTGAATATCCCAAATGGTCTGTAAAAATATCTGGATGCTCTCTTGGCTAATAAAGACGTCGAGTGATGTCGAAAATTTTACTACTCATTACTCACACAGCATTAGGTTCTTCAAAATAGTTTCTTACTTTACTACTTACTTTTATACTTGTCTTATTTTCCTGTACCTACCAAGTACCATCTGTGCTGTGTCTGTGCATTGGAACGTTACTAAGACATTTTATTAGTTTTAAAATGTCCTCCTTTATACCGCGTACATCGAGGGACTGGAACAATTTGCCAGCAGCAGTGTTTGCGTCGGACTACAATTTCAGTGTCTTCAAGTGCGCAACTAGTGCGCTTTGCCATCAACGATTGCGGCACTGCTTACTATCAGGCTGGATTACGGTCAAGCGCTAGTTTAAAATTTATATAAAAAAAAGTTTTAAAAATGGTTAAAATATTTTCCCTACCTACCCAATAACATGGGTTATATTTAAGACCCTCTCAAAAAGAGGAAGCCTGTAAACTCCAAAATAACGTTAAGTTATAAAACGACAGCTATTTAATAATCTTTTAGGAGTGGTTGGCTAATTCATCTGGTTTTTAGAATTCGACATCAAACGGAAAGGCGGAAGGGTCTTATCAAATTTCCCCGTTGCACGATACCGTCTCAAACAGCCGGAAGTGGCCCAACTGATTTATCCGACACAAATGAACTAATTCAGTACTCATAGAAGATTCCAATCATGATATCTATTTATGACAAATTAAAAAAGAAGAGAGAATTTAAAAAAAACTAAGCATTTATCAAGCATCGTTTATTTTATCATATTCTTATTAATTAATTAATTTTTATTATTAATTATTAATTTACATCTATCTACAAAAACATATGTGCTGATTAGAATTCCTAGTACAATCTGGATGGAAGCTGTCGAAAATCGGGTTGAATGGCGTGCAATGGGAGATCTATGTGCAACAGTGGACTGCTATTAGGTTGATGATGTACTGATTAAACCAGGAAATATGTGTCTTTTAACTTACAAATATTAAAAGTTAAATACTCAGAAACTTGAAAGAAATCTACTAACCATGCGACCATTTATTACAAAGGCGTTGAACTACTTCTTTGACTTTGAATGTGCGCCAAACAGCTGACCAAACATTGAGTTCATTTCGCTCACTTCACGCTTCCTTTACAGACCTACATTAAGATTGAGAGCATATCCAGCGAGTTATCCATATCTGAAGTAAAAGTGTCTATTGTGAACCCTCTGGAGCAAGAATCAAGGTTGAAACTTGATGCTCGGGGTGCAGGAGAATTTGTACCCGAACATGCTGGTATGCATGAAATCGTGCTCACCGTTGATGACATCAGGTAAATTTTTGTATAATTATATGGCCAAGATTATAAAGTGCTTATTGTCTATACAGTCATAGTATTAAATCATCTCTCACGCCCTACCGAGGTGTGGTGTGCACCGAACAATGCCCACAAACGTTTGATATTTATTAGCAGAAATTTCGATTTTGTATATGAAGTTGTGTTTTTAAAACTACACGTGTCCTTGCATGCAACATTTTTAAACAATATGTTATACATACGTTCATATATAACAGAAAATGAGTTGTCAAAATAAAATAGATGCTAACAAACTGAAATTGTAATTACAGGGTCGATGGACGATACTTTTTCCGTGTTCTTCCAAGACTTGTAACAGTCCCACCTCCCGGCATGGCGCCGTGTGCCATAGGGAGCATAGTCGAAGTACTAGTCAGTGCTACAGGTACGTACATGCACTACATATAGATACATGCCTCTACATCCAGAGCAGAGCAAACACGATAACATCGCAATGTCCTTAGTTCAAGCATGTACAAGCACTCCTTATGCGCAATTGACCTTTGGACGCAATGCTACGTACATGGTTTGTAGCTGTGGCAATGATGCATAGATAAATGCTGTAATATGAATAGATTCTACACACCTGTATACAATGTAAACAAAGACAGAGTCTTGGTATAAAGCACAGATCGGGAATGACATGCGCTATTTATAAAGACATTCAAATTAAATCAGAAGTCATTTATTCAAATTAGGCTAACAATCAGCACTTTTTGAACGTCAATATTACATAAGACAGTCCCATAAAATGCCCACCCATCGACACTTCCTAGTGCATTAAATTACCTATTGTGCCTGTCTTAAATCTTTTTAGCTATATACCATATTCAGGTTTTAAACTGTCAAAAATAACTGTAGTTTTTGGGATAAGAAACGATTATACAGGGTTAAGATTCTATAACATTTTAGGTAGATAACTTTTAAGCTTGTAAGTGGCAAATGTAAGCGGTAATTGTATATTATTTACCTAGAAATTAGACTGTAAGCCTTCTGGAAAATGAATAAACAATTCATTCTAAGTAGTTTATAAGAATAGTCGGGAAATGTACACATGTTTTTCATTTGATGGTGTAATTAAATTTTGCATTACCGATTTAGATTACACTATAATTTCATTTAGTTTACAAAATGCCACCCCGTACTTTCTAAGTATATCTTGGACACTAATGACTGAAGGTGAAGGAAAACATCTTGAGGAAACCTGGACTTTAAGTATGAAATCGCCAACCCGCATTGAGCAAGCGTGGTGAGGAGACCTGTGCCTGTGTGAGACGATAAAAAGGTTGATAATGATGCCACCCCTTAGCAGAAACCCATAATGTCCCCACTGCTGGGACACAGGCCTCCTCTTTATGAGAAAAAGTGGGCCATAATCTTCCACGCAGGTCCAGTGTGGTGCAGTCGTAGATAAATAAATAAATAAAATAAATATATACGGACAAATCACACAGATTGAGCTAGCCCCAAAGTAAGTTTAACACTTGTGTTATAGGATATTAACTCAACGATACTATATTTATAATAGATACATATATAGATAAACATCCAAGACCCAGGCAAATCAGGAAAAGATCGTTTTCCATAATTACCTGGCTGGGGATCGAACCCGGGGCCTCCACGTCGCAGGCAGGCGTGTTGACCGTTGCGCCCCGGAGGACGACAGATGCCACAAGCCTTCGATTTTTGGTTCTATGACACGTTTCTTCACGAAAATTCGATTCTTTAATCCTTATTCATTATAGGAGCACCAAGGAGAGAAGATGTAGACGTCACAGCTCACTCTCCGAGCGGTCGCGCAGTACCGCTGGAAGCTCGTCATCCTCCGCCATCAGCTCCTGGCACAACCGCCTCCAGCGCCACCTTCCAGCCTGATGAAGCCGGCACCTGGACTATTGCAATTACTTACAAGGGAGATCATATACAGGTGAAAACGGGGAGGTTTTCCTATCTTTATTTTATCTTATCTTTAAATATGATGCCTTTTATATTTTGGATATGTTCTCACTTAAGAAGCGAAATAAAAAGCCGTGCCTATAAAATTTTGACTAAGTAATCATCATAGCCAATTTTCAATCTCAATATCACCTCAAGAACGAATTGAATCTCAATATCACTTAAATGAAAAAAATAATAAATATTTATTGACCACGTGCATATAAAAAGATAGTTATTACTAAATGCCTAAGTACATGGGTTTGACATTTGACCCTTTTTGCCAAAAAATAAAATAAACAGAACCTTTTTACTTAATTTTAGTAGCTTAAGTAAGTTTCTTGCTTCACGAACATAAATATAGCTGAGTTTCCGAACGCCCGTATGCTCTGAATTGTTTAAAGTTTAATCTTATAATCTTCTTCCATACTTTAATCTAGCAGTATTATAGTAGTCATAAGATACAATGGGGTTGGCGTATCCATTTGAATACAAATCTTCGTTAAATTTCAGGGTGGCCCCTTCACATGTGAAGTTTTCGATCCCCACGGAGTTCGGTTGAGCCCTGGAGCCCTTGAAGGAGCTGAACCACTCAAACCCCACTCCTTTGAGTTGGATACCAGTGGATGCGGAGTCAAGGGCGACCTGCAGCTAGACATAGTTCACGATAAGAGGAGCGTTATGTGCGCTCTCGAGAAACTGTCGGCTACTAAATACCGCGCCACCTTCATGCCTAAAGCACCTGGAAAACATAGGGTAAAGTTTTTTATGGTATTTTGAATAAAAAAATATACTTATTTCACCAAATATATGTAACATCAAGAGCATAAAACACTCCTTACAGAAGTTCCTTAAAATTACATTACGAAACTCCAGACATCTCCAGCAACATCGCATTAAAAAAATTCAAAGTACACGTAGCCGATCCTCCGTCAAGAACCACCGATACACCTAAATAAAAACCCCAAGATATGTCACTGTTATAGATAATACCTAACAAACCTTCGGTCTTTACGGAGCAAAATAAACAATAAGCCAATGGCTAAAACACATTCGACCAGAATACGGCCCTAAGTCTATACTTACACTATCCGTGCATATACTTATACACTGTCCGTTTCCTGTAGCGGGCTTTTCAACTACATTGTCCAATAATTCCAGCTGTATATCTACTTCAACGGGTACGACGTGCACGGCTCGCCGCACATGTTCCGCGTCGGCTCTCGATCCAAGAAGCCCCGCGACAGCTCCAGTCCGTCTCCGGCTTACGCGAGGATATCTAGTCCAGGTACCAAATGAATACTACTAAACTTATTAGAGCAAGAGCTAATATCGTAAAAAGTCTTTTTGGAGGAGAATCTGTATAGCTATTTAAATTTTTCCATTTGGCATTCATCTCAATGCATATAGACTACTAGCTTTCCGCCCGCGGCTTCGCCCGCGTGGAGTTCGGTTATATCGCGCTTTTTAGATTTCCCTCGGGAATATCAAATTTTTCCGGGATAAAAGGTAGCCTATGTTCTTTCTCAGGGTCTAAAGATTGTCTGTGCCAAATTTCATCAAAATCGGTTGAGAGGTTTAAGCGGGAAAGCGTAACAGACAGACAGACAGACCGACCGACAGACAGACAGAGTTACTTTCGCATTTATAATATTAGTATGGATGAAGCCTAAATCTAAAAAAAATCGTATTTATAAAATATTTTCCTTTTGTTACAGTTACTCGTTTAAGATCAGAGAGCCCAATGAACCACTACAGTCTATACGAAACAAACACTAAGCACAATACGAGCTCAATAGACCGTCGCGAGGAAAGACGTGATTCCACCGATTATTACAAGACCTCCTACGGCTCCGACTCGAAAGACAAAAATTATGACGTAACTGACTCCGCGTACTCGACATCAAAAGCGACGAAAAAGGAAACGTACTCTAGATACGAGTCTGAAAGTCCGAGGAACAGGACAGCAAGTCCGATAACAACAAAACATTTGGGAAACGGCTCTCGGTTGGACGTCAATAGGTCTGCCAGTCCGTATCGAGCGAGTTCGCCGTACCGGGCGACAAGCCCGGTCGGCCGGACAACAAGCCCTCTCGCCAGAAAAGACAGCCCTTTGAACAGGACAGCCAGTCCAATTAACAGGTGCGTTGTTTTCACTCATATGCAACAATGGACCCCAATACCTCAGTAGCACGTATGCTAATTAATTAATTTATATTTAAAGCGTGGACGAAGCTGATTCGTATTTACAGCGTGAATCAATTTTCATATAGTTTTCGGTGCCGTATTGCGGTATTCCTACAAATATAATTCCATATGGCTTTACTATGAGTACAGCTTGATTAAACACTATTCAGTAAACATTTTGTTCTCCAAAGTACCTCAGTGTCATAATTCATAACATTTTTCCGCTTTCAACAAGTATGACTACAAGTGATTAATATTATTTACTAGACTAAAAAAATGTTGAAAAAGCCATATTATTTCTTGTTTCGTGAAAATGGGGTAAAATTATTGCAGAATAATCTTAATATCGAAGTTTAGCCAAAATCAGCAGTTAGACTGTAAAGTGGACTCCAGACTCCAAAGCTGAAAACTACGGATGCGACTGGGATTAACGCTGAGAAGATGATGATGCTTAATCTTAATATATCAAATGTTTATTTAATCTGTAAAAGATGATTCCAACTTGAATAGGAACAACAAAACAAAGTTGTTTTAAATATTATATAGTAGATAATACTTTTTATCTCTGTTTCTTTTTTCTCTCTTTTTATTTTCTTTTCAGCTATCCCATCCAGATCCGGCCGGCCTAGAAAGAGATGGCACAATCATCTCTTTCTAGGCCGGTCTCGAAATTCTTGGGAGGATTTGGGGAAGACGTTTGCCCAGCAATGGGACAGTAGAGCCAAAAAAATTGCTATATTTACGTATAAACAAAATTTATCAAGTGTAAGATTTAAGTCATAGTGGCCTATTGGTTAAAACACCAGCTTCTCAAGTATGAGTGTGCGTGTTCGATTCCAGGTCAGGCAAGTACCAATGTAACTTTTGTAAGTTATATGTACTTTCTAAGTGTATCTCGGACACCAATAACTGATTAAAAAGTGAAGGAAAACATCTTAAGGAAACCTGGCATTGAGCAAGCGTGATTACGTTCAATCCTTCTCTGTATGAGAGGAGACCTGTGCCCAGCAGTGGCACGATAAAAGGTTGATGATGAAGATTTAAGTTGGGGTATTTAATTATTTGGATATTTAATAAAGGAATATTGAATCCCTCAAGGGTATGTGGAACATACATCAAAAGTCTAGTTTAACCACTTTTATACATATTTATACACACATTAAGTTTTATTGATAATATAGTCTACTTTATAATCAAACAACAAAAACATAACGCACTGTCCAAATAAGCGGTTAGTGCAACCACAAATGTTTATCTAAAACGGATAAAGATATATATTTATTCTATAAAATAGGTTAAAATTATTCCTAATATTTTCAGAGTGAGCAGTCCAACTGATCGTTACAGTCCTGTGACGACCACAAAGCGCGTGTTTGAAAAGCGGTCGAACTACAAGATGTACAGCTCATACAGTGGGTCTCAAGACAATCTGGACCAAGCCAGCCCTCTCTCATCCCTGGAGGGAGACCGCGCGAGGAGGCTCGGAAGCCCCAGTAAGATACAAGATTTAATTAACATAAAATTAGCGTTTACACTAACTTTAGTACGAATACATGTTCGTATGTTATAAACTAAACTAGACTAAGTGTTTCTTCAATTAATAGTCTGCTATAAGCTCGTTGTTTATGCAAATAGTGTTATATTAATTAACTACTCAACGTTATAATACCTACTAGCTTTTCGCCCGCGGCTTCTTCCGCGTGGAATTCGGTTATATCGCGCTTTTTAGAATTACCCGTAGGAATTTTTTCGGGATAAAAATGTATGTTATTATTTAATCTAGACTTCTAATTTTATGTCTGCAAAATTTCAAATCAATCAATCAATTTTTGCAATCGGTTCAGTAGTTACGGCGTGAAAGCGGAACAAATAAACAAACTCAGTTTCCGTTCACGTTTTATTTCTTAAAGTAATCTATATCTATACTCTATACTAATATATAAACCTGAAGAGTTTGTTTGTATGTTTGCTTGTTTGTTTGTTCGCGTTAATCTCGGAAACTACTGGTCCAATTTGAAAAATTCTTTTTGCGTTGGATAGCCCATTAATCCAGGAAGGCTTTAGGCTATACAATATATAAAGAAAACCCTGTCCGAGCCATAAGGATAATAAAGGTTAGGTAAACACTTGACCAAATATAATAGAAAATTTTACATAATCATCATAGTAACAATAGTAATGAATTTTGAAATAATCCTTTTTTCCCGGGAATTAATTCCAATTTCCGCGAAATTTGGTAATTTTTAAAAAAAGTGACAACACGGGTATTATTATAAGCGAATAGCAATGCGACCACGTCACAGGTGCCGCGTGCCCTGCCCCCCGCCGCCCGCGGAAGGGGTTGTTTACCGCACATGTATGAAGTTACCTCTTTTTGCGAAATAATATTTATTTTTTAGGGGGATTTTTTTTTTAAGTTTAGCCTGTCTTTGTGGGCGTTAGTAGAATCAGTTATCGATACCTAACAATACCTTCACGGATCGGACAGGCTTTTCTTTGCATATTGTATAACATCACGCTGCGACCAATAGGAGCGGAGCATAATTAATTCCACGCGAACGAAGTCGCTGGCGGCTGCTATTCAATACTATACATTTTCCCTGTACTAAACCAAAGTGATAACTTGCTCAGTGCCTGTATGATAAAAATTACGCAGCGCTTTATAAATCAATGACAGGGAATTGACAGCTGACAGAACATATATAGCAGCTGACCTATAGAATTATATGAGCCAAAACTTTTGTAGATTTTAAAATGATTTTACAAACTATTATGATCTAAAATAGCTCAACCAAATAATTTGACATGAGATTGTCAATCGATCAGCTGATTTTTGCTATGACAAATCTTTCATCACCAAAAAGTTTAATGGAGTTTTGGCGGGAAAGTTAAGCTGATTGTCGAGCTTATTTTTCGTTGGACGTTTAATTATAAAGCTGAAGAGTTTGTTTGTTTATTTGAACGCGCTAATATCAGAAACTACTGGTCCGATTTGAAAAATTCTTTTTGCGTTGGTTAGCCCATTAATCCAGGAAGGCTTTAGGTTATATAACATTACGCTGTTACCAATAGGAGCGGTGCATATCTAACTCCACGCGAACGAAGTCGCTAGCGGCCGCTAATTATTTATAGCGTTGTTTACTAAATAAAAGGAAAATAATACATAAAGAACATTGAGATATAGCAGCATAGTGGCCTCATCATGACTTTGCCTCAAACCTCCCTTGTAGACGGTTCACATGGCCGTTTTTTCATAATTCATTACGTGACATTGGCTAAATGCACAAACCGTGCGAAGCCAAAAAAGAAAGAAAGAAGAAGAAAAGTTTAATTAATATGATTTTTTCTTAGGCACAGGTGATCCTGGCGGGAAATCGTATCACTCGCGGAGAGACTGGGATAACGTAGAAAAAGCAAGACAAATGATGAGCGCTAACAGGTAAGATATTGATAATATGCCACACAAAGGAAACAATGGAAGCATGATTAATGATACTGGAGTCGATATTTTGCGCAGTGTTAAGGACAAAGGAATATGTTCCATCGTTAGATACCCTATTTCAATATTTTGATGTTTAAAAGAGTATCCGTGGAGTTTCTTGCTCATTCTTCTCCATTGTTACGCAATGGCATTGACAATTAGTTCAATTTGACATTTGTAGACTTGGATATACGTTTATATATAATAAATAAACGAAATACAGGTACTTTTGAATTGTATACATAATATACTGTAAACAAATAAATTAAATTGACATATCTGTTTGTAGTATTAAAATAACAGCTCTTAATGAATTTTATATGAAAGTATATATACTTAATACTAAGTTTGATCAGATTTTTTTAAAGTTTAGCTTGTCTGGTTGTTTCGGGGACTCTCCGAAACGGCTGGAACTATTTTCACAGGAGTTTTAGCTGATGTTATAACGATTAACGTAAGGTTTGCTTACACATACTTTTAGTTTTTGGGAAAATCCTACCATCCTATCAATATTAGTTACAAATCATCATCATCAGCCTTTACTCGTCCACTGCTGGACATAGGCCTCTTTCATGGCACGCCAACAAGCTCGATCCTGAGCAGTTCTCCGCCAGCCACTACCAGCCGCCTTTTTGATGTCGTCGCTCCATCTCGCCCAAGGGCGTCCCACGCCTAACGTACGTATAACGTAGTTACAAATGCGAAAGTATATTGCTATACATAAGTTGGTTACTCTTTCACGCAAAAACTACTGAACGGATTTGGATAAAACTTTTAAACACAGTTAGTTAGCACCCTAATTGTGTACCTAATAACTATCAATTGGAATAATTTTGAAGCAAATCCATAATTAGTTAATCCATCGCTCTTTAAATTTTAAAAATCTGACTGGTCAATAAATTAAAAAACGCAATAAATGATGTTGAAGTGTCAAAATGAAACCCATTGTTACTGATAGTGTGTTACGAAAATACCTTACAACATAGGATAGTTACTTATTATCGAGATATTTCCACGGAATTGAAACTTATGTAGATAAAACTGCGGGGCCTAGCTAGTAGTAAAGGGGCACATTATTGTTTTCAGACCCCCACGCGAACAAAGTACCGATCACAGCTAGTTTGAAAGTATAGACAGTTTGAGTTTTTCTAATAAGAACGAACAAATGCTTCCTTGCCAAGAGTTTTTTGCACCTCCCAGATTTTATTATTAAATAAACACTGAGAAGTGGTAAGGGACGGGCGTTTGAGGGATGTCTTTTGTTACTTCCGAACTTCAAAAGGGTGCTGGTTTCAGCCCAATTTGAATAAAAGATTTTTATTTATTACCTCTTATTGAAATGCAAATTGGAAACTGGGTACAAATTTTCACTAATAATCTAGGGACTTTTTTCTTATTTTAATTTTATTACAAAGCAAATCTAGAGAATCAATCCAAAATACTCGCTAACAACACGAACAATCCTTTCTAATCCGTCTCTAATTTAAATGTATAGCTAATAAATCTAAACATGGTAATATTATTAAGAGAAATGATGTCACGCAAAAACGGCTTGAGCCGGTGTGATTGGCACTCTGTATAAATGAATGCAAGGGTGTGCCCTACTCTTCATCATCATCATCAACCTTTTTATCGCCACCACCACTACGATCCGGACGAAGCGTTTCTCCTCCTCCTTTATACCGCGTACATCGAGGGACTGGAATAATTTGCCAGCGGCGGTGTTTCCGTCGGACTACAATTTGAGTGTCTTCCAGGCTAGAGTGAATAGGCTCTTAATAAACTAGTGCGCTTTACCATCAACGATTGCGTCACTGCTTACCATTAGGCAGGATTGCGGTCAAGCGCTAGTTTATAATATATATTTAAAAAAAAAATCGTCCCACTGCTGGGCACAGGTCTTCTATCATACAGAGAAGGATTGAGCGTAATCACCACGCTTGCTCAATGCGGGTTGGCGATTTCAGACTCCAGTCCAGTTTTCAGTTAAAGTCCAGGTTTCCTCAAGATGTTTTCCTTCACCTTCAGTCATTGGTGTCCAAGATATACTTAGAAAGTACATATAACTTTAGAAAAGTTACATTGGTGCTTGTCTGACCTGGAATCGAACCTGCGCACTCATACTTGAGAGGCTGGTGTTTTAACTACTAGGCTACTAGCCCCTATTCTTATCCCGACACTGAAATGACAATGGCAGCGAGAAAGGGTGGTAGGTACAGGCTGAACAAATTTGATTGAAATTTAGCAGATAGGTTTATCATATCCTGGATACGATTACTTGATCCCGATGTTCCTTCAGCATCGTAACTTTCGTATGTAAAAAACCATGGGTCACAGCTGCTGATAATTAATATCTATACTAATATATAAAGCTGAAGAGTTTGTTTGAAAGCGCTAATCTCAGGAACGATCCGATTTAAAATATTCTTTTAGCGTTGGATAGCCTATTAATCCAGCTTTAGGCTTTATAACATTGCGATGTGACCAAAAGCAGCGGAGCATAACAAAAATTTAAAATGTATGCTGTATATTTTGGGTCTTCTGTGAAAGAAAGTATGCATGAGAGTCCACTATACCATGTTATTTTTAGTAGTAGTTTTTAAGTTAATTAATGTAAGTATTTATCTCTATATTAGTTAATGTAATTGGTTTTGTACCGTTATAGCTAACTATTAATAAATAAATAAGTAAATGTTCAAAAAATCTCACTCAACGCAAACGAAGTGCCGGGCGGCCGCTAGTAAGTTAGATTGTTATTTCCTCATTCATTATGCAAGCTATGTTCACTATTTTAGGGCACCATGTTAATATATGTACACTTAAAGTTCACTCTTCATTGAGAGAGAACCATAAATTTACTGAACTTACTAGTGATATTCTTCAAAAAGGTCACTACCTACGCAGCAAACGGTGTGCGTTTATGGCCAGCTGTATAAACGTCGTCGAAGCAAAAGATATATGTATATTGTAAGTCTCGTAGCAAGTAACGTTCTGTTGTTTCGGCCTACCACAATCGGAAAAAGCGTATGAGTGCACATGTTTTTTTTTTATCAAGGACTATGTTTGTGTGTCTAGCCTGGAGTCTCCAAAAAGCCCAACGGAGCGTTTGCCCGGGCAGAACACCCTGGACCGCGAAACAAAACGCAACACACAGCTCAACAAGTTCACCGACTACTCGAGAGACTCCTTCAACAGGCAGCTCGACCGGTTGGCCGATGATCGGGACTCTGACACGTACACCAGTCGGGTATGTTCCTCTGTTACAATTGTGACTAACAAATAAATTTAGAAATTAGTGCTTGACTGTAATCCCGCCTGATGGTAAGCAGTGATGCAATCGTTGATGGTAAACCGCGCTAGTTTATTAAGCCTTTTCACTTAAAAACTTAGTGAATAGGAAGGAATACGGCAGTGGAGCGAGGTGATGCAACCCAACAACACGACGCTGCACCAGAGGGAGATTTATTTGGAGACCCTCCACGACCAAACTCCCGACACAACAACATTTGGCGCATCGTACCCGGCACACATCGTTTCCTGGTGATCCCAAGTAGTAGAAACTCCGTCTTTTCTCTACATATTTTAAACTTCATTGTACACATATTTACCACAAGTGGAATAAATTTTTTTGTCCCTTTTAAAGGGTGAAATCACTTTTCATGTCAGTCTGTGTTACTACGTTGTTCAGTAAAACTACTGATGCGATTTTCATTAATATGGTTTGAATTATGGGCGTTTTAGGGGACTGACTTCTGTAATATTGCCGTTCAAAAAGTGCTAATTCTCAGCCTAATTTGAATAAACCTTTGATTTTGATTTACCTAATTTATTCTGAAAGGTAAACTAATTTACGCTATGACGGTGAAACTGTATTTATAAATTCAGGCTATGATTCTAGTTCCGTAGCGTAGAAATTCAAATCTGTAAAAAACATATTTTTTGGCCGCGACCATATTCATCATCATCTCTCAGCGTTAATCCCAGTCGCATCCATAGCTTTTTCAGCTTTGGAGTTTGGGGTCCGCTTTACCAGTCTAACTGCTAATTTTGGGTAAACTTCGATATTTTCCGTGAAGCGACTGCCGTCTGATCTCCACAACCCGAAGGCGATATCGAAGCATTGCAGTTAAATCAATTGTTGGACTTTTGAGGACTCCAACAACCCGTAACGACTGCCACTAGATGTTCGTATGGCAACCGGGACCAACGGCTTAACGTGCTTTCCGAGGCACGACCAGACCAGTGCAAATATTCATATTCATGCGTACAAATATTTGCACTGTGCGGGGATCGAACCCGCGCCTCCTTGCGCAGCGGCCGCGTTCGCTGCCGCTACGCCACGGAGGCTGTCCGCGGCCATATTGTGCTATTTTATTAAATAGCAGACTTCATATTGATAACCGAAGCCGACGAAACTGTTCATTGCGCGCTGATATATATATATATAAAATCGCGAAAAACGCGCGTGCCAAATAGACTGGACGTATGAAGCTATATGTCTCAGTTTATTTTATGATTCCTCACATGAGCTCCCAAATAAACTGTAGAATAGTCTTAAATTAAGATAGAGAAGTGTACAGCTGGCGTCGAGTTTAAAATTGAGTTAGCTATTCACTGGTGCGCGGTACAGTTCATATACGAATCACAACATAGAGAATACCACAATTAGGGCCGCCACAAACAGTCCTCAATTGCGTATTCAGTTGGACGTGGCGTGTTTACATGTAACATGGAACCTATAGTTTAGATAAACAATATAACTATGAAATATGAATCTAATATAGCAGCAGAACACATCTCTATTGCGGGTCATATTCATAGTAAAACTTATTCTTAATATGCTACTCTCTAGCTCTTACGTTTTTTTAAAATGACTATGTATATGATACGGTGACTATATCCTATAGAGCTTGATAAACATAACATAACATCACTAGTTTGCCAAGCTTTACTTCCACGAAGGACAGAGATGTAGGTGCATGTACACCTACTTATGTTACTTCGCCAGTTATTTTTCTGCCTAAGGTAATACACCGGACTCTAATACAAACTCAAGGCTGCTACTGAGTAATTCTAGATAGAAAATCCCAATAACACTTTTACCCAAGACCTCAAACTCAGCAGTAAGTATTGTTTTCGTCTACCAGACTAAAGAAGCAACCTGCTACACATATTGCTTTACTAAAAAACAATGCCTCGTGGTTTCACCCGCATAATTTTCCCGTGGGAATCTTGGGATAAAGATCATTGAATTTATCAAACATATACCTACTTACTTAGCATGCATTCGTGCAAAGATAGTTAATATATAATTTGATCCTTTTGGCAATAGACTATACTTAAGTTACTGCACTCGTAGGCCGCGTCCAATGAGTAAGCGATCGTTGGAAAAATACATTTTTTTTTTCCGAAAGCACCCTTGGGTGGTGCGGCAGACGTTCCGATTCACAGGTTGCAAGGTTTTAATAATAAATCTGTAGTTTTAACGCCCATCTGCAAACTACATCCATACCTGTCTAAACGCCTAATAAAGTCGGTCTGCGGACGCCTTTACAAACAAAACTTGCCCGAACTGACCCCTTACATAATACTTTGTAAGTTAAAGAACAAGTCTGAACTATGTAAACAGTGTGCGTGACTCCCGTGGTTATGGGACATTATGGCAACACTAAGGTTGCCGTCCCAGTCCGCTACAATGGGATAACTTGCTCTCATTAAGATTGCGACCATTGACTTGGCCATCAGTTTTAGTTGCTACTTGGACAGAAGTGTTGTGAATTTTAAGGCTGACATATAATCATGCCTATTAAGCTCTAACACATATACAATATGCATAGATGTGTGGATGTGTCGTACAATCGCTTTTCATTAGTCATCCCTTTTATTTTTTTATCGTGATGAAATCCTCATAGATACTCTCTATCTGGGAATAACCTCACCGCCTAGGCTCGGTAGAAACTTGTACATTCGCCGCAACCTCGACTGGTATCAGTCCGCTATGCTTAGCGGACACCATCACCAAATGCTACCACTCCCATGAATATGTGTAATTTTAGTCGTCTTACAAATACAGCCTACTTTATCTATCCAATGACTACTAAACTTTTGTACAATAAAAAATAAACGAGTTTAGAATTTCTTTTTAAGTATTCATCATCACCATCCTTTTATCGTCCCACTGTTGGGCACAGGTCTCCTCTCATACAGAGAAGGATTGAGCGTAATCAAAAATATTAAATATTATTATTTTTTTAAATAGGGTGAATGAACTGTGGTAAAGATGTCGCCGCTACATTTCGTTTGCTCTTGGAACTCATGACTGACTGCATTCTCATATAGGCTGTTTAAAACTATTTCTTTTTTTTTCAGAATTCGATTATTTTTCAAATTCAATACCTTATTGTCCACCCGAAGGCTAAACCCCCTACTTTTCCGGAGTAACAAATCCTCCTGGATCTCCGCACTGTATGAGTCGCCTATGGACCCATTTAGGGCGTTATCCGCCCTCCGCTGAAGCCCGGTCGCCTGATGCGTTCTGGATGTGTAGCCGAGATCTCCCTGTCAATTTCCGTAGCCACCTTCTGCGAGAAGACTATTTCGCAAAAAGAAAACATTTACCACTGCATCCTAGGACTCTGCGCTGCCAATCATCAACTCAATAACAGTCAGCAAAAAAAGACAATAAAAAAGAGCCCACTTTACTCAGAAGTTCTAAACATAACCGATACTAAACCAATAAGGCGTGATATTTCTATAGAAATCCAATTTAAATTTAATAATATTTTTGTGTTGTTTTTTTAATTTTTTTTAATCGCCCTTATTCTCCTGATCTCATTCCACGACAATCGATTTCCACAAAACTTTTCACTTACCGGTGTCACTTTCAGATTCCTCTTATGTGCTCATTTTTTATTCAATTGATTCGTGTACCGCAATGCATCCTTCATAATATTTTTTATTCATCGTCATTATCATCAGCCCCTACTCATCCACTGCTGGAGATAGGCCTCTTCCATGGCACGCCAACAAGCTCGATCCTGAGCAGTTCTCTGCCAGCCACTACCAGCTGCCTTTTTGATGTCATCGCTCCACCTCGCCCGGGGGCGCCCTACGCTGCGTTTGCCGAGACGCGGTCTCTACTCGAGGACTCGTTTACCCTGTTTTTTATTACGTACACCTAAAAAATTACAGATCTAAGTAAAGAAATTTAACATAAGGTAACATAATCGGCGATCTTATCGCTAAACTCTCTTTTGATGATTTGATGATTGAAAACGGTTTTGATGATTGAAGACGGAAAATATCGAAGTTTAGCAAAAATTAACAGTTAGACTGGTAAAGCGGACCCCAGACTCCAAAGCTAAAAAGCTTCGGATGCAACTGGGATTAGCGCTGAGATGATGATGATAATGAGAGGGATTGATGATGGTAAAAGATTATTTCTCCGAATTTTAGCTTCTAAAACACCAATGTCCTGCCATTCCGTGCCATAACCATCTTAAAAGTCTAAAATTGTTCCAGGTAACATTACAGGAACCACTATAAATATGCATTTACCTATGAAAATACAAAACTAAAGAATATTCATGTTCTCATAACTTGTTACAATAAAAATACAAACAAGTAGAGTACATAATATAACGTTGAAAATTTCCGCTGCACCATTCACAAGGTGCATTCCGTTTATAAAAGGCACTTGATAGTCATTTCTTCGAATAACAACCTCCTTTCCTACCTTTTGAGTACCTTGGCGAAGTTGTCAGGGCAATATTGCACAAATTTTACACGAATATGTGAGTGGTTCTCGTTAGAGGTATTCAGTCTGTGTTGCAAATGCTGGACAGTGATGTCAAGTTATACATTTTCACATGTTTCTCGACAAGTAAAATAGGTGGGGTAACTTCTGAGAAATATTATTATCATCATCAACCTTTTTATCGTCCCACTGCTGGGCACAGGTCACCTCTCATACAGAGTAGGAGAAATATTATATACAACATTATTTTTTGTTTATGCGAAAACGAAATACATGTCCAGTATTTTTAAGTAAAGAATATGTAATTTAGAATTTCAAAAAGATATCATGAAAAACCACAAAGATTATGAGCTTGTTATCTTACTTGGAGTCTTGGATGTCCCAATAAAAAATATGGTCATTGCCCCACTCGGGCGGCCGAGCGCTATGGCGTCACTACAGCGCGGGCGTGCGCACGCGCCATACACTATGATAAACCGTAAGCTGCGTGATGCGC
Organism: Sesamia nonagrioides; assembly: GCA_017933935.1. Classification (NCBI taxonomy): domain Eukaryota; kingdom Metazoa; phylum Arthropoda; class Insecta; order Lepidoptera; family Noctuidae; genus Sesamia; species Sesamia nonagrioides. Next base: position 650,693 of record JADWQK010001454.1, on the reverse strand, counting down.
TCGGTATCCAAACTGCAACAAGTTCTAACTGTATTTGGGAAAAAATAATAACATAGTGTAAAAATTATTGGAATCGATTCAGTTGCTTATTTTGAACAAACTATATTCAAGTTATATACGAATAAAGAAAAAATAACGTGTATAGTTAGCACACAGGTGCTAAGTTATGCCTATTACTTTCAGGTATGAAGTAACAGCTAATGCAAACCTTGTTAAACTGTAGGTAGGCATTTGCAATAAATACATGGTTTTTATTGATCTTCTCTTAGAAGAACTTTATAAAGTCCTTTTATGCTAAAGCCCGGCCGGAATACATATGTCTATGCAGAATAAACACAGGTTATGCAAGTAGTATCTCATTAGGGTATTCACCCATCAGAAGTTTTTTATTTTTTACGCAAGCTACTTGAACTACATGTGTAATTCGGACTTTAAATATGTCCTCTAGGTCAAGCCGTTATGCTATAAACTTTCTTCTAATCAGGTGGTAAGAAACAATTTTTTTTTTAAGTATTTCTTTTGTTACAGCAGGAGATAAGTAAGCGCGAGGTACGTGAGAGTACGTACGTGGTGCGCGACTCTTCGTACAGCAGTGTGGAAGAGAAGCAACAACAACAGCAGTCTTTTTTATCCAATAGGCCCCCCCGTGACCCTACCGGGGGGGCCCGAACTGAAACGGACGCAGCACACGCACGTTTCAGGTGAACATACATATTATAACATTAAAAGCTCTAAAATAAGAACTTAGTTAAAATAATCAGCTTGTTAAACCAATGTTTGTGAAGAGAGAAATAAATAAATTAAAAAAATCAGCCTATATTGTTCCCGCTGTTGGGACACAGACCTCCTGTGCCGCGTGTGTGTGTGTCGTGAGTGTGTGTGTGTGAGAGTGGGCCGTAATCTACCGCGCTGGCCCAGCGCGGGTTGGTCAAAAAATCTCAGTTATTTTTTCATTATTTACTTGAATTGATCATCATTTCTATGACAAAGCCTGCATACAGAACATTTATATTTAGCAGAAAACTCCGACGTAGAACTTTGCCATTATCACAATACCTTTCATTAGGTTCTTGGATGGAAACTTAAATTAGAAACTTTAAATTAAGTAACTGAATGACTTAAATTAATTTTTTTTGATTAAAAACTGTTCAATACGATAAAAAAAAAAACATCGACAGCAATGAACCTGAAAAATAACAACGAAAAATAGCGTTAAAATAACACAATAACGGACCGCACAGTACAAGTCTGTGGTATTTTCACAGAATATAGAGTTATTAAACACTGCAGACAGTTGCGCTATCGCATAAATTCCACAATTCACTCCACAAACTATTTTCTTCATAATTTTAATGTTATGCAACAATGTTTTTTGTTTCAAGAATGTAGAACTTCGCTTAGTTTCTCATTTCATCGTCACCTGCAATTGTGTATTTTATAAAACATTCAGTTTAATTAGTAAAGAGTTGTATTTATAAAAAGTACTACAGCATTAATTTTAAAACCGTTATAATTTTTTTTTTTTTGTTTGCAGACCTATTCAAAGGGATAATTATAGAGGTGCCAAAGGAATAGTTGTTAAACCATCGCACAAAGGAGTTTTAGGACAACCAGTTGAATTCATAGGTATGCTCACGTTTTATAACATCACCCTTTTAATCCGCTATGTGATTGGCAGATTTTATGTGTTTTTAGAATACAGGCCACTGTGTGTTCAAGTGCTCACATTGGGCACAAATCCATAATCTGACAAATGTGTAAAGGATATACCTAAGTATTGTCACTTCGCTTTGCTGTCACGGGTTATTTTGGGCGTCTCTCTGAAGGACCGCATCAGAAATGAGGTGATCCGAGTCGGATCACCTCAGTTCAGATGCGGATGTCGGATCATCCGACAGAGGATCAGAGTCACCGACATAGCTGAGAGGATTAGCAAGCTGAAATGGCAATGGGCTGGTCACATATGCCGCGTATGAAGACCGCGTCTCGGCAAACATAGCGTAGGACGCCCTTTGGCGAGATGGAGCGACAAATCAAAAAGGTGGCTGGTAGTGGCTGGCGGAGAACTGCTCAGGATCGAGCTTGTTGTCGTGCCATGAAGGAGGCCTATGTCCTATGATGATGATTGTCACTTTACCTCATATGCCATATCATTCAGCAGTCTCACATACCACAACACCAACGAAGCAGTCAAGGTCCAAGAGCAGATAAATTCAATTGTTTTCTTGTTGTGATAGGAATTGGTGGGTAATTTTAACTACAATACAATTCAATTCTAAAGTAAGGTCAGAGATACCATTTTAATTAATACAGATGGTGTAATATATAACTGAAAGGGTTACTAAATTTTACTGAGGTAAAATTAGGATCATGTAGGTTTGTATAATGTACATATAAAGAGAAACTCTATTTCAGAAAGGAATGGTCATATAATAATCCACTGTCAATACATTTGGGTAGACCAATTTGAATGAGAGAGTTGACAGTTTTTTCGCGTTTGCAATATTGGCCCTATCTTCAACAACCTTTTTATCGTCCCACTGCTGGACACAGGTCTCCTCTCATACAGAGAAGGATTGAGAGTCATCATCACGCTTGCTCATCTCACTTGGTTTGCGATTTCAGACTTAAAGTCCAGGTTTCCTCAAGATGTTTTCCTTCACCTTGTAATCAGTCATTGGTGGCCAAGATATACTTAGTAACTACAATTAACTTTAGAAAAGTTACATTGGTACTTGATTGACTTGAAATCGAACCCGCACACTCATACTTGAGAGGTTGGTGTTTTAACCACTAGACCACCACGACTTCCCCATTGGCCCCATGGAAAAGGTTATTCAGTTTAATTAAGTAAGGTACTCTTAAATTTGACGACACCTTTCTGATACTCATGCTTTATATTTCACATGATAAACTCTAGAAATTCCTAGTCTTTAACACTTTCATTATTCGGCTATAACAAAAGAACTGTAGCGTTACAATCTAATTACATAACGTGTTGATAATAATCTTTTAATTTTTTGTGGAATAAGCGGAATTACTTATAGGTACATGTCAGTGTATATCTTATCGGCATTTTTATCTTAATTGTTCGAGAATGAAAGGAAAAGTTCTAAAATAATCAACCGGCATCTAACTTGATGGTGTGTGCCTTTTTTTTTCGGGGTGAAAATCCTCATAGGATGTGCGTCGCCCTGGGGTGGGCGACGGGGTCTGTCAGACTTTTACTGACTAAAACCACCCCGGTGTTTCTTATATCACGAGCGCGCGTGGAGCCGTGGGAGTCTAAATTCTTCCACGACCGGGCCAGCACGAGAGTGTGGACTCTCGTGCTGGCCCGGTCTGTCTGGGCCTCGTCTCCTGCACGGGGTAGTATGTTGTTAAACTACCCCGTGCATCGCCTCAAGAGGCGCGCGCCGACACTCGCGTGCGCCTCCGCCTCGGGGTCCATCGAATAGGGGGCGGGGACTTCCCCATGTCCCTCGCCCCTGGACCCATTCATGGGGGGCGGAAGAGGGCGTTATCCGCCCTTCTTCGGCGCCCGGTGCGTATTCTGCGGCCCGGGAAGGGAGTTGAGAGCTCCCTCTCCCGTTCCGCAGCTTCCTTCTGCGACATCACGTCCTCGCAGAAGGACACCACCGCGTCCCACGACACTGCGCTACCGACCATCCTCCGCACTACTGCCGGCAGCGACAGGTCGCGATGCTGTGTGCCTGTGTTATGCTCACTGATAGTCATACATCATCAAGTTTACTGGACGGCGCTTCGAGTCCGTTGCAAACTTGACGGTAAACTGCAGGGACGACAGCACACCAAGCTACCCGAAACTGACAGATATTCCCAGTCAACGTTGAGCCTTAATACTTAAATATAAAGTTGAAAATCTAGTAAAGAAATCTGGCAGATTGTAGTAGCTTGATGTGCTGTCGTCTGCACATCGCCTACAACCTTACTGCAACCTTACACTATCAATTGGAATAATGTTTAAGCTTATTGCTAATCCATTGCTCCAGATGTTTTAAAAATGTGTCTGTTCAACAACGTAAATAACGCAATTAATGTTATTGAACTGTCAAAATGAAACCCATTGCTACTGATAGTGTGTTACGCTATTACCCTGCTGGTCCTGTTGCCGCTGCTGTTTCCTGCCACAACATGTAGTCACCGACATTGCACTGGCTCACAACGGAGGATAGTTTTTTTTTTTTTTTTGTTCTGTCTCAGTGGAAACATGTACCTTACCTGAATTGTCAGCCAACCGTTAATTCCGACTTTATCACAATCACCCCACAATAGGCATTGTATAAAATTGACGAGCAATTCTTTTACACAGTTGACGGAAGTATGGCGGGCCCTGGCCACCTCGAGTTGGAGGTATCAGGCGGCAACGGGGCCCTAGTGGCTAGCTCAGTGCGACCCCTTGGGGGTCACCGGTACGCGGCCTCGTTCACACCGCGCCTGTCGCGACCCCACACCGTGAGAGTCACCTTTAATGATGAACATGTACCTGGTAAGTCTTCCATATTCATCTGAATACTTTGTATGGAAGAAAATGATTTTATTTAAGTCTTGCAGCCTTTACGTGACCAAAACTATCTGTTCTAAACCATCTTTTAGGTAACACATCTATTCCATGATGACTTTAATGCTTTAGTCCTATATTATTAAAACGTAACGGACGTATTTCTCTTGCAACAATATAACTTTTTCAATATAATAGTCTAGGTACAGTTATTTCAACAAATAAATTGGACAGGTGTCTCAAAATATGACAGCCGCCAAAGCTTTGTGCAACGTTGCAACGAGGTCAGAAGGTAATAATATTTTAGGAACACTGGGTCCCTGTAGCCTTCTGTGTCTATGACACATACCATAGGTTGACGACAGCTGTTCTCAGATTACAAGTATGTACATTATGCAGCCTTAAGCTGACACCTGATAGACAAACCGAATGCGGTTGACCTTGTCAGCAATAAAACAAGTTGTGACCAAGCTTCAGGTATTTTAATGACAATGAGAAAACGTTTTGGTATGTGGATTTGCAATGAATTAGCCTTTTTGATACAGGTTGTTGCTATCAAGTATTCAGAGCCATCTCTCGGGCTAAATTTCAACGATAATTAATAGTTTAAAGCTAAGTCTCATTAAAATAATTCCAAGTAAGATTCATCATTATCAACCTTTTTATCGTCCTACTGCTGGGCACAGGTCTCCTCTCATACAGAGAAGGATTGAGCGTAATCACCACGCTTGCTCAATGCGGGTTGGTGATTTCAGACTTAAAGTCAAGGTTTCCTCAAGATGTTTTCCTTCACCTTCAGTCATTGGTGTCCAAGATTTTTTTTTTTTTTATATGTTATAAACTAGTTCTTGACTGCAATCCCGCCTGATGGTAAGCAGTGATGCAATCGTTGATGGTAAAGCGCACTAGCTTATTAAGCCTATTCACTCAAAAAAACTGAGTGAATAGGAAGGAAGACGGCAGTTGAGCGAGGTGATGCAATGTTTAACCCAACAACACTACCAACGATGCTGGCCCAGAGGGTGATTGATCTGGAGACGCTCCATGACCAAACTCCCGACATAACATCATTAGGCACATCGTATCCGGCACACATCGCAACACAACTGCTCAGAACCGTCCTCCGTACGGCTTCACCAGACATCATGCCGGAACACGACGAATCGCTTGGCGGCAAGATTTTGTCTGGTGGGTGGTAACTTATGCCGGCGGCTGATGTTGTTGCCTACCACCGAGATACCGAGATATACTTAGAAAGTACATAAAAATTTTGAAAAGTTACATTGGTACTTGCCTGACCTGGAATGGAACCCGCGCACTCATACTTGAGAGGTTGATGTTTTAACCACTAGGCCACCACATAACAGAATTACTACAACAACAAGTAAGATTACTTGTCTTAAACTTTTTGGAACGGATGTAAGGGAAATATCAAATTGGTAGATGACATATCTACGCATTTTTGGTTCTAAGACATATTGGTGTCCTCATGATATTTTCCTTCGCCATTTAGAGAGCAGTGAAATGAAATAATTTACAAAGTAAAACACCTTCTAGGTTCGAAACTACGACCAACAACTCGTTGGTTACTGCCGTTTCCATTGAGCCACTACTGCTCCTCAAATTCATATTTCGTATAGCAGTAGATGTAGTAGTAGGTAAACGAACTTAGAGCGCTGAAATTTGATTAACCCAACGTGGATATCAACTTTCAAAAAGCGCTGCAAGCAGCGCTACTCTGTGTGAGGAGCACAGTGCAGAGCTTGCATTAATTAAAAGAAGACATAAACTCGTAAACCTCATAATAAAATCCGCAAATCCTGGTCGTAGAAGGCTGGTTTATCTAAGAACACGCTTGCTGTATAAAGTGTATGTAATTACTGGAATACGAGAACAAAGGAGCGAATCACACCAGCACGCAACACTGTAGGAAACAAATCAAACTTGTAACAATACCCGATTGCAGTGCCCACGTATTGTTTATAGGCTACATTTCTTCAACTACCATGCCTTAAGCTTCTTTTTTTGATCTTGGAGTGAAATAACAAACATCTATTCTATTTTTAGATGATTTTTTACATTTCTCGTCGTATATTTCCGATTTTAATTTAAAATCCATTTTAAATGCTTCGTGAAACTAAGTTATATTGGGTACAATTAGCAGCTTTGAAGTCCATTTTAAATGAGGGTTTTAGTGTACCGTTAGGTAAATTAAAAAAAAATTATATCTCGAGACGGATCTCAAAAATACTGGAATTCGTTCAGCTGAATCCGGTTAAACTGGAAACCGATCCCAACATTGTTGGGAAAAGATTAAAGACACATGATGACGGATCTCAAAAACCTGACACCAACAATTAGGAATCCGAAATAACGGAACTTTGATATAAGTGACATTAGATTAGAAGTGACCAACAAAGAATCAAATTAAGACATCTAAGTTTTACAAACTCGTTTCTTTGATGAATAGTCAATCATTTAGTGTAAACGCAGCGATTTAAATCTAGAATGGAAATTGATTTATCAAATCCTTGTTATTAACACGTCGGTGTAGGATGTCGGTGTTGATATGCAAGGAGGTTTGTGTTCTGTTGAAGTGTTCGGACTGATATGTGTGTGCAATACCTATGTGAGTATGATCCTATTATGATACCCAATGTAATCATGATCCTATAATGATATTCTGGCTCAGGTCAATGTAGATTAGAATAGAGAATATTATACGTATGTATGTATGTAATTAAGTATCACAGAATCAGATGGTTCCATCCTTCGTAGAGATATCACACAGAGGCGCACATTAGCCGCTGTGTTTGTTTTTATATTCTAGAAATATGACTAATATTATTGAACTGTTGAGTCTGAATTTTAATTTAACGGCAACGTTATAAATTCTATGACCTTAAAACAATAAATATCTAAGATCGCTGTTGCGTTTGTAGATAATTATGTATTATTAGTTTATCATCGCTATTATGTTAGGTATCCTACTATATTATATTATCAGATATTAGATAATATTAAAAATGTGAAAGTCTGGATATTTATGCATAAAAATGTTTTGCTTAAACAACACGCGAAAACGGCCGAATGAATTAAAATGAAATTTGGCACAGAACTACTTTATAACTTAGACTACATATATTATAGTATATTTCTAAATCAATATTCAATGGAAACTTATGTGATCGTAACCTCGGGGTGCTACTTGTGACACACTTCATCCAGATAATTACAAATTTAGACTGTTCCATAAGCCACTATTGCACACAAAATTTAAGGCCCGACAGTTATAGGTGTTTTTTTTTAATAAAAATTCTTCCTCTCTTTGACCTCACTATCCCGATTTATGGAAAGGGTCTTTGTGGAATATCGTGAAGTGTATAGGGAGTTTAGATTAAGGCTCTGATATTATAGCTAATACTAATTAATTACGTAAAAATTCTTCCTCTCTTTGACCTCACCATCCCGATTTAGGGAAAGGGTCTTTGTGGAATATCGTGAAGTGTATAGGGAGTTTAGATTAAGGCTCTGATATTATAGCTAATACTAATTAATTACTTAAAAATTCTTCCTCTCTTTGACCTCACCATCCCGATTTAGGGAAAGGGTCTTTGTGGAATATCGTGAAGTGTATAGGGAGTTTAGATTAAGGCTCTGATATTATAGCTAATACGTGCTTTCGTAATTACGTACTTCCGACGTCTAATTAGTGATGATATCGAAAATACGTGCGTTTCTAATCAATCTAATAAATGTAATGAAAAGCATACTTATTCAATTATGAAAACATGTAGTCTGTATTTTTTTTATACTAAAAATAACGTTTTCGTTAAATTGGTATTCGGACTCAACCATTGATTAAGATAATATGGTAATTTATGTACGGTAAATCCTATGCATTGTGCTTTCTATTTCAACATACTGGTATTGTAGTGTGTTTCCATGGTGCGTGTAATTTCGGCATTACTGCCCGGCGAGGGGAACCAACCAGGGGAAACAGCGCACTTAGGATAGCACCTCGACCATATACAGACACGTTAGTGCTCAAGAAAGTGTCAACTTACTATGTAAGACTTTCGACTTTTCTAATCGCTTACTTTCGCATAATTGCCGCAAATTCTTACTGATTAGCAGTAAGAAACAATTATTAGAACTATTTTGTCATTTAGCCATGCATCTATGTAATAACAAACTGTTTTTGTAGGTAATCATTGGAAAAATGATTAACGATGGGATTTTCAGGATCAAAATATTAGTAATCGATTGGTTTAGAAACTGATTATTTTTTTAAGTTTTATTAATATAATTTTCCGTAAAAACCAATACGGTAAACTTTCAGAAGCGCATTTTTTATTCAACACCGCCGCAAATGCAGATATCGTAATAATTTTCCTCTCTCTGGAGCCCAGACCGGTAGCTAGGACCCTGTTTCCGATACCGATGTGGTACTATTTTTTATATTTTGAAATATTTTTTTTTACATACAATATGTAAAGAAAACCCCGTCCGTCCCAAAAGGATAATAAAAGTTAAGGTATACACATGACCAAATAAAATAAATATGAAATTTTACATAATCATCATAATAACAATACTAATGAATTTTGAAATAATCTTGTTTTTCCGCGAATTAATTCCAACTTCTCCAAATTTGGTATTTTTTAAAAAAGTGACAATACCATTTTAGTCAGTACATATTATTATGAGTGATGCAACCACGTGCCGCGTGCGCTGCCCCCCTTCGCCCGCGTATGTATGTCTGCCGTGTTGCCTAACGCACATGTATTAAATAACCTCGCATTTTCGAAATAATATTTATTTTTTTAGGGTTTTTTTTTTTAAGTTTAGCCTATTGGGGCTTGTAGGCATTATTAGAATCAGTTATCGATACCTAACAATACTTTCACGGATCGGACAGAATTTTCTTTACATATTGTATATTAATAAAGGAAATAATTGTTGGGCTAGTAGTTGCAAGCGCTACTGCTGAGCTTGAGGTCCTGGGTTCAATTCTCGGATCAGGCAAAATGCTATTTGATTTTTCCATCTGGAATTTCTCAGCCCAGAATGCGTTCCCGGTTGTTGGCAATGGGTTTACATTCTATTACTTGCAAATAAAACATAACTGTGGAACTCTCGGTATACCCTACGGGAATTAAAGGTTTCATGTTATGTCTTGTATTAAATATATGTATATCCTCCTAGCAAGAAACTTTCCATCTTGTACCGTGTGCCGAGATTATTAAGTCACGGAACCGTGAAAGGTGTTGATAAGCTCTACCGCAATTTCTTTGAATAGGGACGCGGCTTATGATTTGTGAGCCAGAAAAAAATACTGAATTTTTGCGTAAATAGAGCTTTCATTCTAGCACAATTTACAAAACAATGTGTATAGAAAAGAGTTTGGCAATGTGTCATTTGGAGGAGTTCGAATCGGGAACGATATAACTGAATACGTAATCGTATCCTATCCTACTAATAATATTAAAAACGATCAAAATCATAGACGCAGGCGTCTATAATTTTTATCGTTTTCAGGATATACGCTTCGCATATGCCTACAATGTCTGAAAAATATTCTGTTAAATTTTCAACGCGCCCACGCACTGGAAGACGCAGCGTGGGTAGGCCCCCGACAAGGTGGACCGACGACCTGGTGAAGGTCGCGGGAAACCGCTGGATGCGGGAAGCGCAGGACCGGTCGTCGTGGATAACCTTGGGGGAGGCCTATGTCCAGCAGTGGACGTCTTTCGGCTGAAATGATGATGATGATGAGAATTTTGTATTCTCGGCGCTAAGCAATAAGTTTAAGGGCTAGTGCCTAGTGCGATCTTGGAGTTCATTAGATTAATCGAGTCAGGTTTAACTACGCTAGGATCGGTGCATTTCATTCATTCATTCATACATTCTCGGCGCTAAGAAGCAATTTGAAAATCGAAAAAGTCGCCGCAGGAGAAACGCACTCGTGCGATCCCGGGGTTACACCGTACGACTCAATCACATAACAATATATTCATTACGTACCTACATACGTAAAACACGCGGGTCGTAATGAGTAGACATGATCGCGTGTCGATGCGGCGCGGGTAGTTTAACATATCCGTGGCGCGGTCGCAGCCACTGCTCACCTACTTACACTAATCAATCAATCATGTAACTAGTGCCAAGTTAGAATTGTAACGTCCGTTATGAATGTAAAGAATCATTTGGAGATGGATTCGAGTAGAAAGAAAAAAAGAATGAAATTTAAGTGATTGAATGGAATCACTTCGTCAAACAATCAATTCGATCCATCGCAGTCCAGTGCTGGTTATAGGCCGCAACATACCATTTCTAGGAGAAATCACTGACGAGAAAATGCGCTCTTAACATCTGTCAGGTTCATACCAACGAACACGTGTCAGGAACGAATTCCCTTGACGGGCGGACTGTGAAGTCTGGAAGAATACACGTGCCTGTAACTTGCGCTGTAGTATGCGAGAAGCTTGCATGCCGTTGAAACTCTTCAATCATAAGCTGTTTCTCTCACTCAACTCAAGCTACTTGTATACCTTTAAGCAAGTAACAGGACGTGTATTACGAGCTTAACTCTGTAGGCCTAGTATTAGCTTTCATTACGAGACTCGATCGTCGATATCGACTCCGTTTGGCGCTCGCATTGGTTGAGAGTTCTTACAACCTTGAAGGGGGCTAATCGATGAGTCAAACGCGCTCGATATCGACGATCGAGTCTCGTAATAAAAATTCATATTAGGCCTAATGGTAACTTACGAATGTATTCGTTCATCTTCCGTTGGTTTAGAAAATTTTTGATTCTTCGGTTCAATGAACAATCGAAATAATGGTCAATAGCAAAATGAACATCAACCCTTTTGCGTTGAACCATACCTATTTTCAGGGTTGTAATTAAGCCATAAACTGTTAGTAGATCATCACCATTTACCTTACATACACTTAGCCCTAATATTCAGGATTTAGGACGGCCTTCGTAGCGGTAGCGAACGCGGCCGTCGCGCAAGGAGACGCGGGTTCGATCCCCGCACCGTGCAAATATTTGTATGTATGAATATGAATATTTGCACTGGTCTGGTCGTGTCTCGGAAAGCACATTAAGCCATTGGTCCCAGTTGCCATACGAACATCTAATGGCAGTCGTTACGGGTTGTTGGAGCCCTCAAAAGTCCAATAATTGGTCTAGCTACCATGCTTCGATATCGCCTTCAGGTTTGTTGATGTCAGACGGCAGTCGCTTCACGGAAAATATCGAAGTTTAGCCAACATCAGCAGTTAGACTGATAAAGACTCCAAAGCAGAAAAAGCTTCGGATGCGACTGGGATTAACGCTGAGATGATGATGATGATGACACTTAGCCCTAATATTACAAGCCTTTAAGTGTTCCCATTGCTGGGAGACCGGCCTCCTCTGTGAGAGAGAGTGGGACCTAATCTATAATGCGGGCCACATGTGTTTGAATTTATTGTTCTAGGTTCAACCTTCTACTGTTCAGATCTACTGTTATTTTGTTACAACAAAATAACCAGGGCTACGAGCGGTCTTATATGAACTTCTATTCCTACAAGCTGTGTGTTCTGCACACAACACCTACGGAACATGATTATATTGTACTAAGCCGAGCGTGAAACTACAGCATTATACTCGACTCACTGAAACTACAATTACAAATTCAACAAGTTTTATTTGTTATTGTTAGTTCATTTTAGTTGATACAGTCAAATGTACACACGTCCTATCAACTTTTAACATATTACAGGGATTCGATAGGATAGCAAGCCAGCAGGGTAATTACGTAACACACTATCAGTAGCAATGGGTTTCATTTTAGCAGTTCAACAACATTCATTGCGTCATTTACGTTGTTGAGCTGGTAAATATTTGGAACACTTAAAGCAATGGATTAAGGTATACCTAAAAGCTACGTTAAAAATGATAATGGTCATTTTTTATGGATTCAATGGTACACAGGCGTGATTTTATTTATCTATTAGTGGCTAGAGTATTTCACAATAATGTATTATTTTTATAAACGTTACAGTATAATACATAATACACGTATTAAATTACATTTCTTTTGGTAGATCAATACGGGTTCCTTCTCTTGAAAGCAATTAAATGAACTGTTTGACCAAACACTGTCTCCTAAGACACAGGTCCTTAAGAGGCAGCGTTTATAATTTTTGGTTATATACATTTTGTTAAATAATTTGTATGTATGACCTTATGTATAATCTGTAAAATTACTTTTTGGTAAATATATACTTTTATTATTATTATATTATTATTTAATAGGTACATACCCTACACTAAACATGACCACGATCTATTCTGTATAGTACTGGAACAAATAGTTTTAGACGTAACAAAAATTTGAACCCTACGGAAATCTTATTCACAGCGCTTATCGAATGGTTGACGATATGGCTAAAAGGCTATCTGAAAACCGCATTTCCAATAAATATCACTTGTTAATCACAAATTAATCGTGGTCGCGTTAAAAACCCGAGTTTACAAATACTTATGCCCCAGTTCCGACTACACCGAGTCGACGTCGACTGAACGCTAAATGCGGTAATAGAAGTGCATACAAAGCCTTATCCTCCGTCTCTTTCATTTCTTCGGATGATGAGCGAGTGAGAAAATCGCCGTCTCATGACAGTGAAAGGGGCCGTTGTACTGAGTGGTTAAAAATCTTAAAAAGTTTTCTTAAGAATTTTATCAAGTTGATTTACTGGCGAAAAATTAATGTTCTGAAGCACAGTTAGGCAATGATTTGCTTAGGACGTTGTATTATCTAATTCCGGATAAAAGGGTGAAAAAATTATGCATGCATATATGTATTCCAAACTTCTCCGACTAATATTTAATCCTTATGAAGGTGTTTATGCACGTAATGCCACAATTAAACGCTCTAGCAAGTGTTCTAAACTAACGTGTAAGCGAGCAAGTTGTTCCCGCTTTAGTGCCGTTTGTGAACGCAAATAGGTGTCGCTTGGAGGGTAAGTAGTGACTTCATGTCACCGTCAGACTTTCCGAGACCCATACGAATTGCCCACAACTTGACACACTTGGAACTGTTAGCAGTTCTAGAGCTGGTTGAAACATATCGAGCTAGCATTACTTATATTTGTTTGCATAATTCTCTTTGAGGACATTTTAATTCCTTTTTTTCTTATAAACTAGTGCTTGACCGCAATCCCGCCTGATGGTAAGCAGTGATGCAATCGTTGATGGTAAAGCTGGTAAAGTGCACTAGTTTATTATGACTCTATTCACTCTAGCCTTGAAGACACTTAAATTGTAGTCAGACGGAAATACCGCCGCTGGCAAACTGTGCCCGTTACTCGGTGTACATGGTATGAAAGACGAGGCGAAACGCTTCATCCGGATCGTAGTGGTATCTACAACATAAAGGTGACGGATCGTCCGATGATGAATCGGAAATGGGTGAATTGAGTCATGCAATTCCCTCGCACACTCTCCAAAATGCATCCTATAGAACACCGACAGGCTGGCTACTCTTCGCCTGTGATTCAGGCTTTGAAGACATTCAAAGTTGCCAGGTAGCATTTTGCACCACCAGCCCAAATGTGGCCAAATGTAGGTACTCATTTCGGACGAGTACGATTATTGAAAAAAAAAACGATCTTAAGGTTATTACCTAAATAGCAAATAAGTACTATAGGTGTTTGTGCGTAACGTAGAAAAAACACTACATTAAATAAAATCCAAAGACGTACAATTTAATTCACAACAAACTTCTTGTCTATCTACCGACTTGCCTGAAATAATAGCAAAATTGCACTCGGAAAAAACAGAAAACAATAATCAAGTGGGTGTTGACTAGCCCAATCCGGCGCGACGCCGACAAATTATGTAGTTATTTTGTTACCACTACATGTAGGCTCTCGAATTCCAGCCGCCATTTTGAATACCACAGTGACGTCACGCTGCTGGGCGCGGGCGACGGCGACTCTGCGCTTGCGCACCGCCTGTGTCTGACATTTGCGTCCCGTTCGCTTCCGAACGAGGCAATGCCTCTGAACCGTCAAAATGCATAATCGCCGCGTATTCTGTCGCATATGTGCTAAATACTAATACACGTAACACAGTGCCTCTCTGATCTTAGCGTCGAACAAGAACAGTTGAGCTTGTCTTTATACAGACTCCCATGGTGTGGTGAATGTTCTATGAAAGTGTTATTGTTGTGATTTCTTTTCGTCTGGTCAGTGCAGTGCCCTACATAGTTGTCGCTAAGGGGACGCGAGTTTGTCTCCGGAGGTCGTGTCGCCCTCGATAAGTGAGTTTATTTGCATACCTATAACATATTCATACATCCGTATTGAAGTGTGGGCGCGACACGTCATTCGCAACCTTTGCGCAACCTTTTTGAACTAATTGGTTCCTGCGTTTGATACCTCTACAGTTCGCCCTGTTTTAAGTTATAATTTCATTTCGTATTACTCTAGCCAGCCGAAACTTAACATGGGAACGAGCACGGCAAATACACAAACTTGTTTCAAGCTCCATTAAAGTCATCTAAGTATTAACTACGTGATCGCCCACATAGTTTAAGATATTTAAATGGGAATACGGGCGTAGTTGGTAAATTAATGTTTTAGTTGGAAGTGCCTACTACACAGATGTATGTAGAAGCATATATGGCAAAGTGTTCTATGTACTGAAAAAGGTTCTACTCACCTGACCTACCTACCTTCATGTCAACATGTAACAGTTAATTGATTCAATTCTACGCACTAGATATGTACGATTAGCACAGTGACAGTTAGGGACACCCTATAGGTACCTATGGGTATGTCCGTTAGGGATCTAGGCTACGTTTCGCGCCACTGGGCACATACAAAGCACGCACCGTGCGTTGAACTCTTTTATAAGGGCCGCTTCTCACGCACACCCCTTTGGATCAGCCAGCGAGACAGACGCAAAATACGCAACGAAAAACACGCTCTAATACTATTTAGGTTAGTGTATATTGAGGAAAAATCTCTTGAAGAGATAACGGATGTTAAGTTTTTATGGATAACACTCATCCAACCGAACGCAGGCCGTCCGATGTTGCGTGACTGTAGCAGCTGTGTGCAAAAACTACCCACAAACGTGATCATTATCTGTGATTTACAGATAATATCTGAGGTGAATTGCTAGAGTGATTTGTATTGTACTAACTGAGGTATTGCAGACTCGTTGCTCTCCTCTCGGGACGCCCCGACAGGTCAGCTCTTATGGGACCTAACCCATAAAAGCTAACCTGTCATTGTTGAGACACAATTACTTCTTCAAATCAAAAATTTCTATATTTCTGATCTTAATAATCTTGATTTACTTGGGCCTTGACAATTTGAAAATCAAATGTAAGGTTCCGTAAAAATTTGATACACATTGATGCTTAAAATGATCGTACGTATACAATACATGAGTACGGAATACATAAGTATGTATCCCCGAAAAAAACGATTATCAAACTGTGCACCTACCAATTATGTATCTTGATGAAGACCAACCTCGTTCAGAATGGGATATTAACTATTATGTTTCATATAGCACTCTATTTATAATCTACAAGCTTTCCGCCCGCGTGGATTTCGGTTATATCGCGCTTTTTAGATTCCTCATTTCGGAGGTCAATCATCGCATCATTTAGCTTCTAAGTTTACATGTGCATAATCGTTTGCAATATATTATACTGTTTTAAACGACACACAGCGCCATCTATCACCGAACTGGTATGAAGTTAACAATGTTTTTGTTTTCCTTCGGGAATATCAAGTTTATCCGGGATAAAATGTACCCTATTATTTAATCCGGATTTCTAACTTAACGTCTGCAAAATTTCAAAGAAATCTGTTCAGTAGTTACAGCGTGAAAGCGGAACAAACAAACAAACTCACTTTTATTTATTATAATATATAACTTCCTTCCTTACTAATAATATAAGATTTATAATATTGGTACGGAAACAAGGATTATAGTCATGATGACACTTATCTAATTATTTATGTTCCTCTATCTTCTTATCTAATAAAAATAACAGATTTTTCTTTTTTTATTATTAAAATTTATTATTGTACAAATATTCAAATAAGAGTTCACGCTCGGTCACCTATCACATGCTCACAATAACCACTTTCCGCCCACCACAATAAAATTTAGCAGCCTAGCATTATTTGCTAAACTACGGTTTAACTAACTACGGTTTTATGCCGCGTTACGTTAGTGAAAGCACCGGCAGACGGAAACTTTATTTACTTGCAGAAGTTAAATATTCAAACATATAACACCTGTATGGGACTATCACTTTCTTCTTATGTAATTGTGTTCAGAACTCGGAACTGAAATGGTTTAATCATCCTATCGCTCATGATACCTATATATACATACATATTATCTATTATCTATATTTTATCAGCATATAACTACACAACATATACCAATATGGCTGAAGAATGGTCGAAAATGCTTATCTCTGTAATTAGGTATCATTCAGATTTGTAAAATTCTTTTTTTGAATTTGGTAGGCTAATTCTTGAATTTCTTTTTTTTTTTTTTTGCGACAATGCCTTTCCATGTGGTGGTTCAGAGAAATAAGAATTTTCGCGTTAGACTTTATAATAATATCTATTGAAAGATGACAATTACAATGATGCATCTACCGATTTCTCAAGAATAAAGTATTGTTATTATATGTTTTAGAGACAGAACCATCAAAAATCACCAATTATACAAATGTTATAATGGATTACCATTTAAATCGATACGACTAAAATTTCAACAGTTATAAAAACCCAGCAACAACATTAATTAGCTTTAAAAAGCCACCCGACATTGTATTCGTTTCGGAATATCTCAAACTGGACTAAACACCACAATGACATAAGTACAAGTAGGTCCAAGATACTGCACCTCCTACAAACCCTTCTCATTCTCAAGCGTGATGGATATTGCGTCAGTCATCAAGTCAGTCAGGTAACATTTGAAGACTGAAGTTATGTAGGTTATTTATTTCATTTCATTCTCTATGTACTTATGATAAAGAATGCATAAGGTATTTATTCCCCCCGGACCCCCAACAAGGTGGACCGATGACCTGGTGAAGGTCGCGGGAAGCCGATGGATGCGGGCAGCACAAGACCGGTCATCGTGGAAAGCCTTGGGGGAGGCCTTTGTCCAGCAGTGGACATCTATAGGCTGAGGAAGGAAGGTATTTATTTGTACTTTAAGAACGTTTCTTAACCAGTCCAAGAAATTTCAGTCAAAAATTAAGAAACGGAAAGCGATGATGTCTGGTCAGTTGATGACAAAATGGTGTGTTATGGTTTTTGTTTTTTTACTTTTTGTTAGCCTATATGTCATATATGAATAAAAAAACTTAAAGTGTGAGAACCTTAAATAAAAAAAAAAAATTATGTGAAGTGAATTCTTATTCTAAAATGATGAGTATAATAATATTTTAGTCATTGCGGCTGCAACTCATTCACTTCAATTATTAACCCGCAATATTTGTCATAATAACCGCTGTATGCGATTCGCGAACGCAACGTGTTTGAATTTAGAATGAATAATAATCGTATCGTTAGTTCATTAGCTACGTGCAATATTTGGTGATAGCTAGTGACGATGGTATGACACGTTTCGTAATTATAATGGTATTTACTGGGTAAGTATTTGCTACTCAATATTTATGGGTGGTTGTGTAAAGGCCCTTCGTAAGGTAAGCACATACCTAAACGTGTATCCCGAATGGAATGCTTTCCCAATTTCTAAACTTCAACTTCAATGAAGTTTATAAAATGGAACTTATTGTTAGTTACGGGGGCGCTAACTGTGAGCAAACCTATATGGGGCAAGTTGTAAAAACCAAAAAAAAAAAAATAAGTAGGATTCCTTTTCATATCAACCAATAATCAATTTAAATAAAGAAGTCTAAATTTTACTTCAATGATTGAAATAACCTAATATATTTACACAAGCTTGAATAATAAAACATTCCCTTTTGCAGACAACCTATAGATTAACTTACAACCTGCATTAATCCTACTAATATTATAAAGGCGAAAGTTTGTAAGTATGGATGTATGGATGTTTGTTACTCTTTCACGTAAAAACTACTGAATGGATTTGGTTGAAATTTGGCACAGGGGTAGATAATAGTCTGGAATAACACATAGGCTACTTTTTATCCCGGAAAAATATGCAGTTCCCGTGGGATACGAAAAATATTAGTCCACGCGGGCGGAGCCGCGGGCGAAAGCTAGTGTCTTTATAAAATTTACTATCATTAAACTATTTACTAGACAATAAAAAAAAAATGCTATCTCGTGTCTCATGCTAGAAATAGACTTTCCCAAAAATAACTCAATCTAACGCCCCGGAATAATATAAAAATCCAGGATTAAAAAACTCTTATTCAGCAAATAAAACAAAAGATGGAGGGAAGACCTAAAATTTGAAACAAATTCTCAGATCTTTGATTAACAACAAGACCATTGTGGCAAGGTGTAACTGCTGTAAGGCAAGTAATAATTTCTCTCGAGTATCGGATGTCGAGCTGCGGACGTAGGTGTTAAGTTGCAACCTCACTACACCTGTTCCAGGGCAACCACGCTCTTTTAAAACGACACACGGGTTTAAAACGTCGCTTATTGATTATGGGACAAAAACTACGTGGTAACATAAACTTACTAATATCTTAGTATTCTGTAATCTGGGCTAATATATTATAAAGCTGAAGAGTTTGTTTGAACGCGCTAATCTAAGGAACTGCTGGTGCGATTTGAAAAATTCTTTTTGCGTTGGATAGCCCATTAAATCCAGGAAGGCTGTACGGTATATCGAATCACGCTGCGATTAATAGGAATGCGGATCATAACATGTTTAAATTACTAACTCCACGCGAACGAAGTCGCTGACTGCCGCTAGTCCTGAATTAAACCATCTGTGTGCACATCCAAATCCATTTAGTAGCCTTTACGTGAAAGAGCCACAAATATCTGTATTTTTTTTTATAAATTATAAACTACTGCTTGACCGCAATCCCGCCTGATGGTAAGCAGTGATTCAATAGGGTATTTGACTAAAAAAAAACTAATTTGTCCGTTAGTCAGGTTTCCAAAAAATACTAGACACGTATTTTTTCTTTTTTCATATAAACAAAAAATGAAGACGACACAGCGCGTTGAAAACTCGTGTGACGTCACCGCACACTACACTTTTTAGCGGCCAGTGAAGCCACCAGCCACCACTCCTGATCTTTGATGCCTTTTATATTTGTAAATTTTTATTGATTTGATAAAACAAAATATACATGTCTAGTATTTTTGGAAATCTGACTGACAGGCTAATCAGTTTTTTTAGTCAAATACCCTATTGTTGATGGTAAAACGCACTAGTTTATTAGAGCCTATTCACTATTCACTCTAACCTTGTAGTCCGACGGAAACACCGCCACTGGCAAATTGTTCCAGTCCCTCGATGTACGCGGTATAAAGGAGGAGGCGAAACGCTTCGTCCGGATCGTAGTGGTATGGGTAGAAACTCGCCGTACGACGGGTCGTCTGATGGTGGAACGGAGATGGGGGAATTAAATCATGCAGTTCCCTCGCACAGTCACCAAAATGCATCCTTTAGAATACCGAAAGGCTATGCTACAGGCTTTGGAGACCCTTAAATCGACACAAACTTTTGCATTTAGAATACCTATTAGTAGGAATAGTACGACCTATGTTAGTAGAATGACACAGCAAAATGTTGACAAGCGGTGAAAAAAATAATGCCAACGGTAATTTTAGGCACAGGTCAATGTAACGGCAGTTTAACAACATTCATGTTCAATATTTTAGAAAACAGCCTACCTTTAATTTGATGCCGCCCATAAAACCTGTAAGGTACAAACCCAGTTTCTTATAGGAACCAACATGGAGATCTGATAACATTTACATAATTTACATAGTTTTGAATTGAATCCAATACGAGTTTAATAATTTCATGAATATTAAAGAACTACTACGATAGTTCGTGTATGGTGACTTATATCATTTTCTAATCAAAATATTAAACATTAAATGGACAATAAATCAAAATAATTTACATACTTACTATTTTAATATACTCAATCATTAACCCCTCTATTCATAACCGTTGCTTAATATTAACTATAGTTCTTCAAATATAAGAAGTGCAATTTGGCACTTCTAACTTACTGAAGAATAAGGATTGGGTTTTAAAAAATCGATTACTACAATATCCGATTTATACGAGATTTTGATTTCATTTCAAGTTGATTTATTTATTTTATGACTGTAAATGTCTGAATTTTAGATGAGAGAGATTTTCAAAATCTTTTGTTCCATCCTAACCTAAGCAAAATTGTCTTATAATAACTTTATGTTTGATTTTAAATATGTGTTTTCGTTGCCATTTAGAAATCAGCAAAAATATAATTAAATAATAAAGGACGCTTGCATTGAAAACGATCGTTATTAGTAAGTTCAATTATTCGGCCACTTTTAACGATTATTGGTATACAAGTGAATTTGAAGAGTCACAACACTACGGTATAGTACCTTACTACATGACTTTGACACGACGTCGAGAAAAATTACTATTTGCTGTCTACATTGGATAAATTGTTATGTTTGATTTTTTTTTAATGTAAATTAAGTGATTAAGAATTGTGCAGTTTGTGACAAAATAAAAATAACTTTAAAGAAGAAAAAAATGTCAATTTTTGAGTTACGCATGTACAAAGTTGTGTCGTCGAGAAAAATATGAAACGTCAAATTGTACTTCTTTTAATTGAGGAACTGTAGTGATTAACGATTGATTGATCATAGATTCTTGACGTTTTAACGTCACATAACTGTAATAATCGCTTGTGAATAAACACCATAGTGTTTAAGGGGCTTATTCATAAACAAGCAACGTTTATGAATAAAGGCGTAAATCTCAATGTTCCAATCCGTATTTCGTTTTTTATATCTCGTAGTTGACCTTGAAAAGTCGCGACTATTTAACCTGACTATTCTGTGGTTGCCTTAAGTGAACTCAAAGCCTCCAGGGGCGGTAACTTATCAAACTAAACGACTACACGCTAAGGGCTCCCCCTGTGGGATATGAGCTGGTGTTTCCTAGGAGTACCTTTGAGAAGAAAGGCTAAAACAAACTCAGAGGTCACAGTCGGGAATTTAACGCTACTGACTCAGCTGTGACGTGGGCTGACACTGACACTTCATCGGGCAAGGGATGGGGGCACAATTTTGTTGGGATGACGCGAGGGACGTCGGCGGCGACGCGACGTCGGAATGACAGTCTTCTGTATTAGTACGCTCTACTAATAGACCTGTTGCTTTCCAGAATGAGGGTTATGGTATCGTCGGGGTCCCGGTCATTAAGAATGTACCTTGGATGGCGATGTTTACTGATTTTGGAGGGGGTGTTTGACGACAGTATCAAAGAAAGGCATTCATGAATGTCGCAATAGCAAAGAGAAGTTACTATTATTTTTCTGCTATAATTTCGTAATAGTCACATTTCTACATTAATAAAAAATTGTAGTCAAGTGCGACGCACCTATACAACGAAATCACTACAAATAAAAATACCTTTCTTACATAATTTACCTACGAGTATACTATCAGCGCTTCGCGGTTTCACTCGCATAAGTATCGATCCCATAAGAATACCGGGATAAAATTACCTTATGTGCTATTCTGGTGTACAGACGGCAGCACATCAAGCTACTACAATTTGACAAATTTCTTTATTAGATTTAAAATTTTATCCCTAAAGCGATAAGGCTCAAGGTTGAATGGGAATATTTGACAGTTTCTGGTAGCTTGACTTGTTGTTGTCCGTACAATCTAGTTTAACAATTACTGTAAAGTTTCTTCAAAATCCGTGTAGTAATTTTTATATATCAGACTATATGTTCTATGTTATTGGTTTTTTTTTTCGCACTCGGTCCCTCCAGCTGCAGCGGACAAATCAAATCAAATCATTTATTTCAAATAAACCAGTTACAGGCACTTTTGAATTGTCAGAAGGTCGGTCAGTCAATAAGATGAAGCTAGTCGCCCATTCCAAAGAGTAGGTACCTATGGAGAAGAACGGGCAAGAAACTCCATTGACCATTGACCATTGTGCGTTTATAACAGACTATATGTATGTATGTATATTAAGTAGTACTATAGTATAGTAGGACATCCTTTAATTTTGCCACAATGGCCATTTAATAGTAAATGAAATAAATAAATAGTAGTATAATACAATATGTAAAGAAAACCCTGTCCGACCCATAAGGATAATAAATGTTAAAATTTCATATTTTATTTGGTCATGTGTATACCACACATGACCAAACATATGAAATTTTACATAATCATCATAGTGACAACAGGTACTAATGAATTTTAAAATAATCTTTTTTTCCCGCGAATTAATTCCAATTTCCCAGAACATTGGTAATTTAAAAAAGTGTCAACACCATTTTGACGGTACGCTTATGCGATTCGACCACGCGTCGCGTGCCCTGCCCCCGTCGCCCGCGGAAGGGTGTCCTACCGCACATGTATTAAGTTACCTCTTTTTGCAAAATAATATTTATTTTTAAGGGGATTTTTAAAAAAAAAGTTTTAACTTTAGTCCGTCTTTGTCGGCATTAGTAGAATCAGTTATCGATACCTAACAATACCTACACGGATCGGACAGGGTTTTCTTTACATATTGTATACCTGTAGTGAATAAAACTTGTGAATGAAATACCACATCATGTTTCATAACTACTAGTATTATCAGTAATACCTAAGCAATACACCGCACTAATATAGCTGGCTTCAAGTAAACCAGCGCTAAACGCAGGAAGTGGGTACTTACATTGCAAAATTGTTGGAATATTAAAGTTATTACATCGTGTTGATTACGAACCATGATTAGTTTTTCCTATATTTTAGCTTTGGCTTATTTAAGGGGAGGCGAGGACAGCCCGATAATGACAACTTATATATTTATATTTTTTATCATAAACATTTTTTATAAAGCTGTAAATACACTTGTGTTTCGATTACGAATGATAATACGGTCAACATATAACCTGATACGTGTGCCCTTCCCTTAAAACCGCCTAGTAGTCACCGCAACACCTGCACGGAACGAGTTAACACTGCACATCGCTTTCGAAATTATGAAGCAAAAACGAGTTTCCGAACAAGAAGATTCCCGCCTCTATTTATATTATAGTCAATAAATTGTAGATTTAAAATGATCATTCAAGATAATACATTTGAATTATATCAATAACTAACGGTCCAAGAAAGTTCTCTACGACCATAATTAGTTATGATAATAGATAGAACAATAAACTTCAAAATTGCCGATCCAATTTAGTCGACATTGTGCCAATAGGAGTCGATTTACTGCATTTAAAATTCCATACTTGGCATACAGACCATGCATCAATAAAACTGTATTACGAATTTCGATGCAAATATTTGGTAAATATTGGTGATTTGTTTATGCAAGTTATTTCCATAATTTATAGGGCCGTCTACATAATTCGCGCAAACCGGACCGAATTATTCATCATTCATTATTTAACATTTCGTAATATGTACCTATTTGTCGTCGTCGGTCGCATGTTCAATGCGACGAATGCAGGAGGTTATAATAAATAGAATCATCAAAGAACAGTGAACATATCGGAGGCTGTAAGCCGGCTGGACGTGTCGAGAACCGAGGACAACGGGCTGCCCGCATTAGCTGTCTAAATACCTTTCTACCTGACGCTGTCACACGGTATTCCATAGAGCGCTGCGGCGATACGCGGAAATCACTGGTTGAACAATTACTATCTTTTATTTATAGATTAGACGACAAGAAATCAATTCATTTTCATACACAACAGTTATATCAGTATCATATGTAACATAATTTGTTTTGCGTCATTGGATATACAAAGTTAATTTACACTTCTGATCGAATTACGAATCATTACGTAATGTGGTTATAAAATCTGTTAATAAACGATTGTCGGCAAATGACGTGCAATGAAAGCAAGCAAATAGATAGGTACATTGAGTTCAAAATACGAACAAAAGTTCTAAAGTTTTTTTTAGATCAAATGACATTAAATTTCTCGGTTTAAGTACACGATTCAATGAGCGCGCAACCTTATTTAATATTTGAACAATTCTTTATTCGAAACACTTTTTTGGAATTCTCAGGGCTCTGGTATTTAGAGCTAATGAAAGTTCGTTTAAATTATACAGCTGGTTTGTTAGTGAAGTCGTACTACTTGTGGCGAGCTGCGTACGCGCATGTTTTACGCATCGAATAGGTAAAGTGTTCGAAACCGTTGATTGCGCGAAGTGGGGTGAGGCTGGAAGGAGGTCACCAGACATGCCGTGACGTGACAGACGGGGCGCGGGCGGAACAATACCAAATCGCGTGGATACAATAGGTACCTTACAATACGTGGACCAGCAAATTGATGGAAACTGGTAAATAGGCGTGGCCGCAATCGCTATTATATTCGGAGAGCACGCCTGCAATTGTTTCGGGAAGGCTATGTCTCAATTTATCAAGTTTCTAAAAATATATTGTTATATTGTATCTAGAATGATGGCATCATTCGGAGATTTACGATAATAGCATTATTTTATTATTATTTACTAGCTGAGCCCTTCGTTGCGCCCGGTGGAACATTTAAATATCCTTATAAAAACCTATCTAATTCTACAATATGTAAAGAAAACCCTATCCGACCCATAAGGATAATAAAGGTTAGGTAAACACTTGACCAAATATAATATAAAATTTTACATAATCGTCATAGTAACAATACTAATGAATTTTGAAATAATTCTTTTTTTCTCGGGAATTAATTCCAATTTCCCCGAAATTTGGTAATTTTTAAAAAAGTGACAACACCGGTATTATTATAAGCGAATAGCGATGCGACCACGTCACAGGTGCCGCGTGCCCTGCCCCCCGCCGTCCGCGGAAGGGGTTGTTTACTCACATGTATTAAGTTACCTCTTTTTGCGAAATAATATTTTTCCAATAATAGTTTTGCCTGTCTTTGTAGGCGTTAGTAGAATCAGTTATCGATACCTAACAATACCTTCACGGATCGGACAGGGTTTTCTTTACATATTGTATATGTTACTCCTGGGTATGCGTCATCCGTGTGCCTAATTTCATACAAATCCGTTCAGTAGTTTTTACATCAAAGTGTAACAAGCCTACATCCATACTTTCACGTTTTAGGTCACAATAGATAACAATAGACACAGATACAACAAATGAGCACCTATTGAGTACAAAGGCTAGCTTATTCTAATTTATTTAGTTATCCATTTATTTCAAGCATCATGGCCCATATACGCATGTAGAATACTATATTAACATAAAAAAAACTTAAAATACAATAAATATATATGTATTATGTATAACATAATCATAACTTAATTCCACTGTCTGCACTTCCAGAACAAAGAATCTACTTTCAATACATGTCCTTTATTGAATACAAAGCTATAATATTTAAAAATATATATAAAACTAAATCCGTGCTGATCGGTCGTGTCGTCCCAAAGGAAACACCTACATATGTTGGTAAAACAATAGCAACTGAACTCGTGACATCCGTCAGCCTTACCATTGTAACAAAGATACCAAACGACTACAAATATACTTAAAGGCCAACAAACCATTACATATTCGAAAAATAATTAAAAAAAAAAAAGAACAGTTAAATCTGCTCTATCGATTGCAGCTGTAGAGGATAGTTCCTCAAATTGATGTCTTATAAAGTCGTGGGAGAAACAAAAAGCGATCGTATCGTTTTGGTCATCAATTCCCTTGTATTAATGAGAACCGATTTTGTTTTTCTTTTTATTTGAAAAGCTATCCTTAGCTATTCATCCTTATATTAGCCTAATGCCCATGTTTTCTGTATCATATGATCCCTCTGGATGCCTCTATCAATACTAGTAGGTATTGCCATAATTATAAAGATTAATAAAGTAGTAAATTTTTGACATTCGAACGTGTTATGTCAGTTATAGAATGAAGGCTTGAAGTTTCTATTATTCTTAACTTACCTATTTTCTATTTGAAAAAAAACCTATTAATATATTGGAAAAATAATAGAAACAAACAATTATAGCTGGTTGTCGTTGAAGGAGATAACGATCTTGTCGCCAAACAATTAGCTTTGTTTTAAGATTTCTTAATGCTAACTTGATTGTACGTAGATCCACAATTCCTTAAGCTCTAGTTCGCAAATATAGTCCACGAAGAGAATGATATTTCAATTGCTAGTAGAAGTAAACGGCTGTGGAGGGAACATGCTCAAACAATAAAGATAAAAAATATATAGAACGGAATAGTTTCTATGTGTGATGAGCAAGAGTTGATTTCTTAATATATGAGTCAATTGTAAGAGAATTCGCTTATACTATTCGCATAAATGTTTTATATTTGTATGTCCAGACGTTTTCTTTTGAGCCTCACAGCCATATTTAAAACGACCTAGATTAGTCACCTCATAAGTTAGAACTGTTACAGTTTCTCGATATTATTTTCACAAAAGAAAAGATTTGTAATATATTGGCAATATTATTTTTGACATCGTTTTGCGCTACAACAGAAAAGTAGTTTGTTCAACTTAATTATATATCAACTAATTTGGATTTATAGCGCGTCTATGTCTTTTTCGGAGCAGTGAACTCAATGGGAAGACATTGTTATTAACCTTACACTCTAAATTAATATATTTTATAGTTATAGCTTACTTTATCAATAGAAATTCTAATTAATGTTATCGAAATAGGTACCTTGCTATAGGATAGAAACTTTGAAGTGTAGGCGGCCAACAAGGAGTTATTTAACAAGAATCTAAATCACATTAACTGATAACTCTGTAACAAGGTCTGCCATACTGTTTATGTCTTCAAAACTTTAGCTATTTAGGCAGGCTGATACGTAATAATCATTTACGTCGAGCAATAGTTCAACGCCCTGGCGGTGCCGGGTCAATAAAACTCTTA
The DNA here is from genome assembly GCA_017933935.1 of Sesamia nonagrioides. Taxonomy (NCBI): domain Eukaryota; kingdom Metazoa; phylum Arthropoda; class Insecta; order Lepidoptera; family Noctuidae; genus Sesamia; species Sesamia nonagrioides. The sequence goes on along the minus strand of JADWQK010001454.1, from coordinate 623,089 downwards.
TTTTAAATAATACTTTTTATTATTATTGCTCAAAGTTAAACAATTTATTTGTATCGCGATCCAGTGTTGCCAGCTGTTGGTGCTGAGTTCCTCCTGCTTTTTTTTCTATTTAACATATGTGTTTGTGTACATCATCATCAACCTTTTTATCGTCCCACTGTTGGGCACAGGTCTCCTCTCATACAGAGAAGGATTCAGCGTAATCACCACGCTTGCTCAAAGCCGGTTGGCGATTTCAGACCTAAAGTCCATGTTTCCTCAAGATGTTTTCCTTCACCTTTTAACCAATTATTGGTGTCCAAGATATACTTAGAAAGTACATACAATTTAGAGTTACATTGGTACTTGCCTGACCTGGAATCGGACCGCTCACTCATCCGAGTATGTGTACTGTACGTTGAAATCGGCTTCTAGTTAAACCGTATGCAGCTGAAGATCAAAATTTTACATGGAGCAAGTGCCTATCTCCACAATTCAGTTACTGGATAATATAGGTACCCCTTGGTAAAAATGGTCTTTCAACTTTCGGTCTTCTTTCTTCTCTTAAAAATTGTCAAAGATCCACCAATAACAGATGGCACATACATATTCTTCTCTTCTATAATAACAACTATTCTTATCTTCTATAATAATAACTATGAATCATTCGTGAACTTCAGTTGAGATCCTGCCCGAGCTGCCGGTTGTTGAACGAGATACAGTGAAGTAACATGGGTGGGATTTAGTTAGTACCTAGGTAACAATCTGATACGTAGTAGTCGTGGTGGCCTAGTGCTTAAAACATCAGCCTCTCAATTTCATACTTGAGAGGCCGGTGTTTTAAGCACTAGGCCTGGCCTGGAATCGAACCCGCACACACGAGTGTGCGGGCTCGATTCCAGGCCAGGCAGTAACTTTTCTAAGTTATATGAACTTTCTAAGTATTTCTTGGACACCAATGACTGAAGGTGAAGGAAAACATCTTGAGGAAACCTGGACTATAAGTCTGAAATCGCCAACCCGCATTGAGCAAGTGTGGTGATTACGCTCAATCCTTCTCTGTATGAGAGGAGAATTGTGCCCAGTGCGACGATAAAGATAAAAGTGTGTGTGTCAGCTCCGACGCACGACTGGAGTTTACTCCTTAAGTAAGAGAAAAACAAAAAATAAAAAAAAAATACAGATAAAAAAATTATTATTATTATTATTTTAAAAATTATTTATAAAATAAATCATAAAAAATTAAACAATTTATAAATGCATATTTATGAAAATTTTAACCAATTTTAAGAAAGCTGATAATAAAAAAAAAAAATTATAATTTTTTTTTTAATTATTATATATTTTTTTTAATATAAGATTATCTTAATAACTAACAAAATATAGTTGTAAAAAGATAATTATGCCACTTTTTTAGATAAAAAGTTGCGCACCACAGATGCGCACTAAAATAGTAACGCTTAAAATTCGTTACTCGTTAGTAGGTTTTACCCCTCGGATTTTTGTCCTACCGGGCGCCTTATATATGAAAATCGATTCTTAAACTCCAAAAAGGTTGAAGGTGATGAATCTGACACGCCGTTCCACTCCGCCCAAAGTGGGAGAGGTCATTTGATTATTTCCCATCCGCACAAAAAATGTTCGGTAGAGATGTTATCTAGGAAAAACCTGCCAGTATACATACAATGTACTTATATGCTTTCCTTTACGAAGAAATAATTTTTCACGCCGCCTTCACTTAGAAAGACGATCGAATTCATTCTATATTAATTCTTCAGTAGCTGTAAACATATGGGTGACCACAAGTCATTAATATAAGAGTCTTAAGTAAGATTTATCTCCGTCATTAGGTAGCATATATACGATTATCTCTGTTTTCAATTAAGAACCAGTTTCATAATAAATCTTAACAACATTAGATAAAGAAAACAATCGTATTCCTTAAAAAATCAGCGTCCAAGTTTACCAAGATCCTCATACTAACTCCCAAGCTAAAGTCAACAACTGTATGCTGGCTATTGTCTTCAAATTATTATAATACGATGACGTGTTCACCTTGCACATATCTTGATCCTACAAATGATAATTTATTATTAATGTCCTAACCACTAAGCAGTTGATTTTATCAAGCTTAAGACGAACGCAACATGATAGCATGCGAAATTGAAATTATTGTTAAGATTTGGGTAAGTTATTGATCAGAGTTAGATTGTATGTTGATGTAAATATGTACATATAATTCGCAATCATCACTAATATTAATTTACTTTCATCATTAACCTTTTTGTCGTCCCACTGCTGGGCACAAGTCTCCTCACATACAGAGAAAGATTGAAGATAATCATTTTATTCATCATATTCATCAATTACCTTATTGAATGAATATTTAAAGTAAATTCTAAACTAAGAAGTTATGTTGCTGATTATACTAAATGTACTTGTATATAGCCATATCGGTGGCGAATCATATTTTAGTCAAATATCAATCTTACACTGACCTGCAACAAACAAAAAAAGGAATTAAATTTGAATTTCACGGGCTAGCTTAGCGCATCCCCTTTAAGAAGTCAGAATTACTTCAGACCCATTCGTAGTCAGCACAAGCTCACAATGCATTGCTAGAAACTTCATTGTAATAAAAATCTTGATAATATTAGTACATAATGTATAAATAGAACTCATATCCTGTCTCGATGTGATGAAATTACGTTTGGAATTTGCATTGCTAACGAGTACATTGTAATTACACAATTAGTAGATATTTCATTGCAATTTGTTAACTACCAAGATTGTGCGTTTAGATTTTATTTATTTACTAGTGGCCGCCAGCGACTTCGTTTGCGTGGAGTTAGTGAGGATCCTCTCCTATTGATCGCAGCGTGATGTTATATAGCCTACTAACTTTCCGCCCGCGGCTTCGCCCGCATGGAGTTCGGTTTATATCGCGCTTTTTAGATTTCCCTCGGAAACATCAATTTTTTCCGGGATTAGAGGTAGCCTATGTCCTTTCTCAGGGTCTAAAGATTGTTTGTGCCAAATTTCATCAATCGGTTGAGAGGTTTAAGCGTAACAGACAGAGTTACTTTCGTACTTATAATATTAGTATGGATAGCCTTCCTGGATTAATTGTCTATCCAACGGAATAAGATTTTTTTAAATCGAACTAGTAGTTCCTGAGATTAGCGCGTTCAAATAAACAAACTTCAGCTTTATACATTAGTACATAGATTTAATTGTCGAATGAAAATGGAATCGGAAATCTCGTTAAACCATTGGTCCCGGCTGTCATTCATAGATTTATGATATTAGTTACGGGTAATCAGCACCCTAATCGCGTATCACACTATTACAATCAGTTGGAATCATTTCGAAGCATATTACTCCATTTGTTCAAAAATGTGTCTGCTCAACAAGGTAAATAACGCAATGCATGTTGTTAAACTGTCAAAATGATACCCATTGTTATTGATAGTGTGTTATTTATTTATTTATCTTTACAAACTTACAACTACCATTACAGGTTTAGAAACCTAATGCGATAGCTAAGACTAATAAATTATAAAAAAAAACTACACAATAACTTAACTTACCTAACACAAAATTACTTAGAACTAAGACAATACAAACTTATACCTAATTATAGCAACACAATAAACACAGTAAAGGGGTTTTTGACTAAAAAAAACTAATTAGTCCGTCAGTCAGATTTTCAAAAAATACTGAACACGATTTTTTCTTTTTTCATATAAAGAAAAACTGAAGACGACACAGCGCGTTGAAAACTCGTGTGACGTCACTGCACGCTACACTTTTTAGCGGTCAGTGACGTCACCAGCCACCACTCCAGATCTTTGATGCCTTGTATATTTGTAAATTTTTATTGATTTGATAAAACAAAACATACGTATCCAATATTTTTCTCTAATCTGAATGACGGACTAAATAGAATCATTTTTTTACCCAGGAAACATCCCTATTGTTGCTGTCATAACATATTCATCATCATCATCAGCCCCTACTCGTCCACTGCTGGATATAGGCCTCCTTCATGGCACGCCAACAAGCTCTATCCTGAGCAGTTCTCCGCCAGCCATTACCAGCCACCTTTTTGATGTCGTCGCTCCATCTCGCCCAAGGGCGTCCCACGCTACGTTTGCCGAGACGCGGTCTCCACTCGAGGACTCGTTTACCCCAACGGTTGTCCCTGCGGCATATGTGACCAGCCCATTGCCACTTCAGCTTGCTAATCCTCTCATCTATGTCGGTGACTCTGGTCCTCTGTCGGATCACCTCATTTCTGATGCGGTCCTTCAGAGAGACGCCCAACATAGCCCGCTCCATAGCTCGCTGAGCGACTTTAAACTTATGGACTAGTCTGACCGTTGTGTCCATGTCTCGGCCCCGTAAGTCATGACGGGTAGGACGCACTGGTTGAAGATTTTTGTCTTCAAACATTGGGGTATGGGCGACGAAAATACCCGACGAAGTTTACCAAATGCTGCCCATCCCAGCTGGATCCTTCTATTTGCCTCCTTTTCGAAGTTGTTTTTCCCTAATTGCAACGTTTGCCCGAGGTACACATATTCTGAAACAACTTCGAGCGGCATTCCGTTTACGGCAACCGGTCCCGGAGTGACCCGTTCATTGAACATAATTTTGGTCTTATCTAAGTTCATCCGGGGACTGATGCGTTGGGAGGAGTCAGTTAAGTTGGCTAGCATTTGTTCCAGCTCTTGCTGCGTTTCCGCCATGATGACGATACCGTCCGCAAATCGCAAGTGTGAGATGTACTCGCCATTGATGTTAATGCCCCGACCCTGCCAATCCAGCGTCTTAAACATATCCTCGAAATGAAATGAAATGAAATCGTTTATGAAGCAAGTAGGATCACTGATCACTTTTACACGTCATGTTTATTTTTATTTTATTTTTTAACTAGATGAAGCCGGCATTTCCTAACTAACTACCTCTGAGAAGAAATAGTCGAAACAAACTCAGGGATCGTCGTCTTTTTTCAAGTCCAGACATTAAAAATTAAAATGTTTACAATAATTTACCTTATAATTACGCATATTGCTTAATAACAATGCTTAACAGAACGAGCAGCTCAGTTCCAAGCTCATTTGTCTTCTAAATAATCTGTGATTTTATAATACCCCTTTTTGCAAAGTTTGGCGTTTATATGGTTCTTAAATCGTTTAATGGGTAAGTTTCGAAAATCCATGGGAAGTTTGTTGTAAAAGTGTATACATTGACCCATGAACGAGTTGCCTACTCTGTGGAGACGAGTGTGATGTACAGCAAGATTGTGTTTGTTCCTGGTATTTATATTATGAATATCGCTTATTTTCTTAAAATTCGAGATATTTTCATGAACAAACACAAGATTTTCAAATATATATTGTGAAGCTACAGTCAGAATGTCGAGGGCATTGGAGAACAATTTGGGGGAAATAACGTCCCCTTGTCTCACTCCTCGCTTAAGAGGGATATGTCTAGTCTGCTGGTTCTGGACTTGGACGGACATTGTGGCAGCGTCGTAGAGACACCTCGTCACTTGGATATATCGCCAATCGACTTGGCATCGCTGCAAAGATTCAAGAACAGACAAGGTCTCGATGGAGTCAATGGCCTTCTCATAGTCCACAAATGCTAGACACAGGGGCTGATTATACTCTTCGGTCTTCTGTATAATCTGCCTCACTGTACATACCACCACCATACCACTGTATATAACATATTATATATACCTAAACCTACCTTTGCTAATTCACTAAAGTAACATGAAAAAATGTCCAACCTATTCTGTATTTCGTTACCTAATAGTACGAATTTCTCTCGTGAGAGGTGCTTTGGCCAGCAGGTTGGTTCTGGCAGTTGGCACAGCCAACAGCGGTGGGCGCCGCCGCCTCCACACCGCAAGCACTGAAGCACTTCCGAATTTTGCCCAAAAGTCTGTCGACCAGTGACCAAAGAGTATCGTGTTACCAAATAACAGTGTTCTGGGGGTCAGATAGGCGGTCGCTTCATTTAAAATACTGACATTCAGCTGCATCCGATTAACTTGGAAGGCGACCCCAACGGATTATAACTATTGAATCATAAATTGTGGTAACTTGAGCGGATGTATCGAATAAATTATATTGAAAGTTAGTCATTTGCGGCGGTTCTCTTGTTCTCAAACTAAACAAATTTTAAGTTAAGTGCATCTTTTTCTTTCTATTTAATATCTTTTTCTTTCTATTTAATATATTTTTCTTTCTATTTAATATCTTTTTCTTTCTATTTAATATCTTTTTCTTTCTATTTAATATCTTTTTCTTTCTATTGAATATCTTTTTCTTTCTATTTAATATCTTTTTCTTTCTATTTAATATCTTTTTCTTTTTATTTAATATCTTTTTCTTTCTATTTAATATCTTTTTCTTTCTATTTAATATCTTTTTCTTTTTATTTAATATCTTTTTCTTTCTATTTAATATCTTTTTCTATTTAATATCTTTTTCTTTCTATTTAAATGGGCTATCCACCGCAAAAGTAATTTTTCAAATCTGACCAGTAGTTCGTGAGATTAGCGCGTTCAAACAAAGAAACTCTTCAGCTTTGTATATTACATAGTATACATTAATGAAAAAATAACATCGAAGCAGAAGCAATTATATGAGTAGATGCACCGGAAAGACAGGAGGGCGACTTTGTTTTGATGAGGTTAGCAAAAAAACACAAGGATTGGCACAAAATGAGACAGGTTGTACAGATAATGATAATGAATAAGCATAATATTTAGAAATCTAGTAGTTAGATATACTAAATTAAGAATGAAATTTAAAGTCAGAATCATCACTCTAAACCATAAAACACTTCTACTGCTAAACGACTTTCTAATTGTTACCTAGAGTCTTTAATCAACTAAAAGTTCCATTTAATCTATTAGCTAATATCGGTAGAAAAAATCTGTGGATCTTTGCATAAATCATTCTGGATTGTGTGAATTTATCGATATTAAACGGTATTCGAATACATCGGATAATGAAATACTTATGTAGGTACTGTTATGTAATAATTATGTACTGTAAAGGTTGTCTATCAAAGTCGACCTTATGAAGTGCACTATCAGTAGCAATAAGTTTCATTTGGACAGTTCAATCAAACTCTTCTTCAGCTTTATATATTAGTATAGATTCGATCAGAATTCGGCTATTTTGACAACGTTAATGTTAGTCTCGCCAAAGCCATTTACTGCGATGATTTTACACGTAGTGTACGATAAGAGGTGAGGCGATGTTTGTGAAATTCATTGAATTCGGCAAGCCCCAATCACAATCATAATGAATGGGTCCTCCTTGTAACTTAGAAGACAGCAACGTCCTGCTTGTCAAAACAATCGGTATTATAACGCTGCCACGATAACAGCCCACAAACGTATGATGTAACTAAATTGAGATGTTATATCAACACTACATAATACTCTAGTTTGCGAAAGGTCGATCATATTCCGTTGTACTAAGTCCCTCGAGCGTTAAGATTTAGCGAGAGTTAGTTAAATTGTTACCGTCGTATCGTGAATAACTTTCCATTAACTTTCGTAACAACAAAGGTGTAACAGCTACATAGTTTTACAGCAAATCGCTTCTCGCTTCGCCATATTTACAAATGTCTTCCGTTACTGAACGAGTCTGCACGAATGAATGCGTGCACCTAAATATCTTGTATGTACTACATACACGTATTTCAACGGAAATTGTGCGAGAGCTAATGTCCACACATTTTCTCTTGCGACAGCACGCTTCACATTCTTAGAAGGGATAGGTAGAGGTTACTGTTAATATGTACCTATCCATTTGTGTGATACAGTTTATTTACCGTGTGGGAATTACCTAACCACAGAATTGATCAATCAGAACCAGAATCGCCCTCTGTGGCGCAGCGGTCAACACGCCTGCCTGCGACGTGTAGGCCCCGGGTTCGATCCCCGGCCAGGTCATGATAGAAAAACGATATTTTCCTGATTGACCTGGGTCTTGGATGTTTATATAAATATAGTATCATTGAGTTAGTATCCCATAACACAAGTCTCGAACTTACTTTGGGGCTAGCTCAATCTGTGTGATTTGTCCGTATTTATTTATTTTATAACTATGCGTAGAATGGTGTGACTTTCCCAAATTCAATTTCTAAATAAGGTATGGGAAGATTGCACCTGCTCAATGGATCGTGGCACAAGACAACCCATGATAATAAAAAGACATGTCCTGGGACGTCCAAAATCTTCGAAATGTGTCATTATCTCTCGAAATCCGAGACAAATTTTACAAAAAGTCGGGGACCTTAATTCTAACATCCTGTCAAATGGATATGAACATTATAATCGCAGAATATCAAACTAGCTTAGAGATAAAACCAGATTATTTATGATAATTAATTATTGCTAATAACAGCTACAAACACATAAATCCACTCACCAAAATCAGAGCACACAATACATTAATTACCAAAATAGATAATTTAGAAGACATTTTTATTAGTTTCCGAAAAATCAAATCAATTCCTTGATTATGCTTTGCTTGCAAAAATTGGAAGCGCTATTATAGGAGTGCTATTTTCTATTACTTAAACAAGTTTGCACCGTTAGATAGGTGATTCGAGCATTAATAGATATGGACACGATCCAACTCCCACTAGTGGACCTATTCTGCACTAATCGGTAATTGACCACATACAAAAACATTTAAGTTTTAGGTAGACGTCATTTTTTTCGCCTTGTTTAGACTATAAATATGCAAAAGAGGTTCAGGCAAAAAATCTATCAATTTGGAGAAACGTTAGCCTAAGAATTATTTTTAATAATAGTTTGATGTCTGGTGTAACTTTAATTAAGGAACGTATATACATACTACTAGCTTTCCGCCCGCGGCTTCGCTTACGTGGAGATGGGTTATATCACGCTTTTTAGATTTCCCTCGGGAATATCATTTTTTTTTTTCGGGATAAAAAATACCCTATTATTTAATCCGGACTTAACTTTACGTTTGAATTTCAAAGCAATCGGTTCAGTAGTTACGGCGTGAAAGCGGAACAAACAAACAAACAAACTCACTTTCCGATTTATAAGTAATATTAGTAAGAATGTTACGATATACCTCAATATACCTCGTATTTGGACTTCAACGCCTAGGCTTGTGATTAAGCTATTGGAGTAGATTGCCTTCTTGACAAATCAAACTAAAGTTAAGTTCAGTGCATATTTTTCTTACGAATTCATTAAGAAAAGGACAGAAAATAAAATATTAGTCTAGTCCTGTCAAATTAAAATATTCCATAGACAATTTAGAGGTGATTAAAACATGGCGTCTAAATTGCATACGTCAATTTATGTCAAGCGCGGTCTAATTTGTCAGGAATAAACCAACTGAACATACTTATCTTCTGTCATTATCATAATAAAATAAAATGAATAAGATGGTTTTTGGCGCGAAAGTTAAGCTGAGAGTCACGCTTATTTTTCATTGGACTTTCAAATTATTTATAGTGTTGTTTACTAAACAAAAGTGCGTGATTTATGCAATAAAAAGTGCATACAGTAAATAATTCGTAAAGAACATTGAGATATAGCAGCATAGTGGCCTCATGATGAATTTGCCTCAAACCTCCCTTGTAAACGGTTCACGTGGCCGTCTTTTTCGACATGAATCATTCATTACGTGACATTGGCTAAATGCACAAACCATGCGAATCCCAAAAAGAAAGATAGAAGAACTTTTGAAGATTTTTATTTTACTTGAAAATGGCACAAAGTCATAACTAGTGCCACACTACAAAAAAAATGAAAAGGTGCACTAACTCAAATTTAGATTAGTTTCTGAACACGGAAATTGGGGCCCCAGTTTTTGAACCTATGTAATTTAATTTATACCAGACTCATTCAAGAAGTGTAAATTGGACGTTAAATATACAGACAACGTACTTATACAACTTGTTTTTGTTTACCTTAAACCTCTTTCAACCCAACTAAATTAGCATATTATATGTATAAAGGTTATTTCGCCAGAAATCACGAAAAAAAACAAACAATGTATGGAACAGCAATTTTTTTTTTTTCGTATTTCACGTTTGTTCTTATTAATACTAAAAATTATGTGGTTAAATCAGTATATAACTAAAAGTAATAGTAACTGTGACAGTTTTCGAAAAAAGTATCTGCCCAACAGCGTAAATAACACAATGAATATTGTTTAACTGTCAAAGTGAATTCCATTGCTACCTAGTCGGCCATTTTTATAAATTTGTCATTCCAACACGATTCCATTTTCATTCCATTGTCAATGTGCCAAAAGTTTGTAAGCTGCTAAATAAATAGTGATCACCAATTATCAATCAGTCGCCTCGTAATGGAATGGTGATAGAATGACATTGTTGTATTGCCATTATTATAAAACAGGTTAGTAGAAATGATTTTCTAAAAACTACTACTCAATTTGAACATGTATTATGGAGTAGAGTGTCAGTGATTGATCACTGGAAAGTCATAATGACGCCATTTTGTTAGTAGATTACTAAACTTGTCAAAATCCATCATTGTAAGATCACTGATCGACTATTCTGATACTATTGTAATAGCATAGTGGGGCCCTGGTAGCGTGTTACGAATGTGTGGTTACGAAGCTATGGATGAAGATTATGATGAGAAATATTTATCTGTACTTTATTTGCTACCCATGCTACAACAATTACCAGATTTATTAACATTGAATTTATTATTAAATATTACTCATTTATTATAAATTCAAGGCTAACTACCTAGTTTAATGAATATGCATATGAATGGGTTAGACAATGCGTCAGTAAATGCAATTTATTTAAACAATGATATATTATATACACAAGTAAAAAAAATTAAAGTGTCTGTTTGTCCATTTCTACCAAAAAATAAATGTCTACATGTATGTTTGTCCCAGCTAAACTCCGAAACGACCGGACCGATTTTGACGGGACTGTCACTTGGTGTTATCCTTACTAATATTATAAATCGGAAAGTGAGTTTATTTGTTTGTTTGTTCCGCTTTCAAGCCATAACTACTTAACCGATTGCTTTGAAATTTTCAAACGTAAAGTTAAAAGTCCGGATTAAATAATAGGGAAATTATCCCGGAAATAATAGATGTTCCCGAGGGAAATCTAATCTACGCGAGCGAAGCCGGGGACGGAGAGCTAGTAAAGAATAAAATAAATTATTAATCAAATATTAAAAGATAAATAGGTTTTTATAAAAAAAATGGAATCTAATTTGTTTTACGACAAACACGCGAACGAAGTCGCGTGCACAACCAATGTTAAAATATAATCCTATTTATAGGCAGCTGATACTACACGCTCCATAGATTCAGGTTAAAATATTTCGTATGTTAATTAATCAATTTACATAACAAAATCGAGGTATTATGATGATTCGCCCAAACGTTTAATTATAATTACATAAATAAGTAAAATACAGCCTCCGTGGCGTAGCGGTAGGGAACGCGACCGTTGCGCAAGGAGGCGCGGGATCGATCCCCGCACAGTGCAAATATTTGTATGCATGAATATGAATATTTGCACTGGTCTGATCGTGCCTCGGAAAGCACGTTAGGCCGTTGGTCCCGGTTGCCATACGAACATCTAGTGGCAGTCGTTACGGGTTGGTTGGAGCCCTCAGAAGGTCTAAAAATTGGTCTAACTGCAATGCTTAGATATCGCCTTCGAGTTGTGGAGGTCAGACGGCAGTCGCTTCACGGAAAATGTCGAAGTTTAGCCATATCAGCAGTTGGACTGGTAAAAGCGGACTCCAGACTCCAAAGCTGAAAAAGGCTTCGGATGCGACTGGGATTAACGCTGGGATGATGATGATGAGTATAACATATACTAATATTACAGCCCAATACATTATCTGCAAATATTTTGAAGCATATTGCTAAACCAGCACAACGCAGAACTATGTTGGAATCGGCCGGCAAACAATTTTTTTTATTTTGTTATGGCATTTCGTAGTTGACCTTGAGAAGCCGTGACCACTTAACCGGACTATCCTGCGGCTGTCTTAGATAAAATTAAATCCTCCAGCCAGGGGCACTTAAAAACTACCGAGCGACTACGCACTAAGGGCCTCGCCTAGACTTTCTCGCTGGGGAGGACAGCAAGGGACGGCTGGACCGAAAAGTTTTGTGTGGTTTGATGACCGCGGCATTTCCTAGTACTATCTCTGACAAGAAACTCTGAAACAAACTCAGAGATCATTGGCGGGATAAATTCGATTTCACTGGCTCATTTTTACATGTACCTAGAGACTGCCTATATGACACAACTTCGTTACTAGGATACCTACAATTAAGTACTCATTGGTCGAGCAGATTGGTCATTACACTTTCGGGTAACGCCAATGAAAAAGTAAATCGTTCATCAAAGAGATGATAATTATAATCAATAGAGTTCTCAAAGGTTATATCTGTACTTATGACATATACCTTAAATCTTTATTGACGTACATAACGACCAAATTCAATGCAAAGAAACTGCTTTGCGATTCACTATTACGTAAATATTAGTCACAATAGAAGAAGTCACTCGAAGATGCTCGAGAAAGTTGACAAACCAATTATTACACAAATGAAGTGTTGATCTATTACAGACAGCGAAGTTAATTTTAACAAAAGCATGCCTACTCTATATAATTAATTGGTATTTACTTTGGTCTTGCTACGCAAATATACAGTCTACAAAATCCTGAGGGAATTCCAAGGGCAATCTACTTAATGGTTGAAAATTATCTCGTAGATATTATAAATGGGTATATATTTACTTAAGTAATCACTTTTAGAGTAATCGAATGACTGATGACCTTAAGGTCCGTATTCCAGAAGGAAACTTAAGCATTGATCTCTGCTTAAGCATTACTTAAAACTAGTTTCAACCAATCAAATGGCTTGAAACGAGACTTAAGTAAAGCTTGAGTTTTGAGTGACGTTCTGTAATACGGACCTTAGAGGCAGCTCTAGTGGTCACAGCAGATAGTAACAAATACATCTCTATAAACCAGAGACAACTTGTGAATCATAGACGTGGATTTTATAATGGACCTCTTTTATCTCGGCTGAATCTCGGCACCACAGAGTCTCGGCACAAATGAACAGCACCTCTCACGGAACGGTTGTGTTTGTATCGTTGTTCATGACCATCCCTCTCGCTGAATAAAGAACTCCTCCAATTTAATCACTGACTTAAACTCGAAATTCCTTTGTATCTTTTTACAAGTGGAACAAACGTCTTGAAAATGTATAGAGCCTTGTAAGATGTTTTTATTTTCGAACTGAGCGCGGTGATAAGTGACTACACAACATTTTTTCTTTAACAAGCGTCAGAATTCTTTAATACGTTCGAAACACATTTTATAATGACCAATTTGTGCAATATATTGCACCGTTTAATCAGAGTTCATGAAAAGATGACACATAAGTATAAGTATACGGAACCTCCGAAGTCAACGTCATCAGAAGTCCACGTCTTTTAGCTTAATACTTGAAGAGCAGTACGTTTATTAATGTATACTGTCCATTTTCACACACCACATACTACACATCACACACCACACACTACACACCACACCACACATAAGCATGCAATTAATTTAATGTTATCCATGTTATTTTAATACTGTAGCATAAAAAGTTATTGTCCAAAAAACGGGTGAAGACACTGGCTCCTGTAACACAGAACCACCTAGCACGGGAGTCAGGGCTTTAAATTAAATATAACTCTTTTTCATGTCAATAAAACTTTATTTATTTATTATTATTATTTTATAGAAGAAAATGTTGTGTCATTGTGTGCGCAATACATCACAGCGGCTGCTGTGCCATACTAACGTGTTAAACCAACCAGTCATGCTCATAAGCGAGTCTGGCTCGCACAATTGGGATGTAGTAACCTGCAAAGCTGCCTGTACGTAGTTTGGTACAAAACAGCTAACACAAAGTCAACCTGATTTGCCGTTCAGTTGTAAGTTATAATAATTAACAGCTCACATTTTTAATATAATATTGCATTTCTAATATTTATAGCAAAACCTGCAAGAGTTATTTATTATCTTCCCATACCTACAACGAAGGTTTTAATTAGGGCAGTTGATTATAGTTTTAAAAGTTGTTAATCACTTACCGTTACTTATATTCGCATGACCGATCTTCAATACTATGGAACGAAGTAGTATGGGCCAGTAACGGCTCGGCCCCAGTTGAGCAGGTGCGTCGATGAGCTACCTACGTGTTCTTTAAGTACGCAATTATACACGACATTATTGGTCATGGTCATTCTGTTCTCAGCTAAGCATGTGTGGGCTCTTGGATGTGGGCTTTGTTTGATTTTGTCTAGATGGGTGTCATGCCTTACGGAGCCGAGACGTGGACACTAACGGTCAGACTAGTCCACAAGTTTAAAGTCGCTCAGCGAGCTATAGAGCGGGCTATGTTGGGCGTCTCCCTAAAGGACCGCATCAGAAATGAGGTGATCCGACAGAGGACCAGAGTCATCGACATAGCTGAGAGGATTAGCAAGCTGAAGTGGCAATGGGCTGGTCACATATGCCGCAGGGCCGACAACCGTTGGGGTAAACGAGTCCTCGAGTGGAGACCGCGTTTCGGCAAACGTAGCGTAGGACGCCCTTGGGCGAGATGGAGCGACGACATCAAAAAGGTGGCTGGTAGTGGCTGGCGGAGAACTGCTCAGGATCGAGCTTGTTGGCGTGCCATGAAGGAGGCCTATGTCCAGCAGTGGGCGAGTAGAGGCTGATGATGATGATGATGATGGGTGCCACTTTGCATATAATTAATGAACATATAAGAAACTCAAGTTGCGCCGATCCATATAAACTGGGATAAAGCCTGCAGGGTAATTGCGTAACACACTACCAGTAGCAATGGGTTTCATTTTGACAGTTCAACAACATTCATCGCGTTATTTACGTTGTAGAGCAGACACATTCGAGCACATGAAGCAATGGATTAGCTATATGCTTCGAAACGATTCCAATTGATAGTACTTAATAGTGTGTACAAAACCATTGGACACTCACGACGGAAAAGTGTTACGAATGCACAGAAAAATATATAAAGCTGAAGAGTTTGTTTGACTGTTTGTTTGAACATGCTAATCTTAGGAACTACTGGTCCGATTTGAAAAATTATTTTTGTGTTGGATAGCTCATTAATCCAGAAAGGCTTTAGGCTATATAAAATCACGCTGCGACTAAGTAAATAACTTCACGCGAACGAAGTCACTGGCGGCCACTAGTCAAAAATATATTTTAAACTTCAATCCAAGCAGATCAAACTATTGTTAATAAATATTTGTGCTGGTAATGTCGCGGGTAGCTTGATTGGTGGTCTTTGGTGGGCTGGTTGGTTGTTTCCTGTAGCACATTAGGTTTACCTATAGATATTACGTAATGCGGATGAAATCTTCCAGATACAAAAGTGCTATTCTGTAAAAATGACACCGAGACATCTTGGGTGAAGTAAGCTCATTTTTAGTGTCAATTCTTTGCATCATATGAAATGATTTCTGCTAATAGCTGACTTCACGCCTAAATTCTCATGGTGAGATTTAACAGAATAGACCTTTTATTTTGTAGTGTGGCACTAGTTACGACTTTGTGCCAATGTCAAGTAAAATAAAAATCTTCAAAAGTTCTTCTTTCTTTCTCTTGTGGCTTCTCATGGTTTGTGCTTTTAGCCAATGTCACGTAATGAATTATTCATGTCGAAAAAGACGGCCGCGCGGACCGAACACGGAGGAAGATTTGGTTCAAAGCCAAGATGTGGCCACTATGCTACAATATTTCACTGTTCTTTATGAATTATTCACTGAATGCACTTTTTACTACATAAATCACGCGTTTTTATTTAGTAAACGACACTATAAATAATTTAAAAGTCCAATGAAAAATGAGCGTGGCACTCATCTTAGCTTCCCGCCAAAACTCCCTAAAAGAATAGACCTTCCGATATTATTAACATGATGTACCTATAGTTAATTTTGGGTATTCAAAAAATACATTCGAATTGAGAACCTCCTTTTTTGAAGTGGGTTAAATAATGGACAAAATTATCATCAAGGACCTGATAAGATATACACCAAACTAATCATTAATGTGTACTAATAACTCCAAGACCGATAAGTTCGATAACTACCTAATCTAAAACAAAACAATGGCGCGGTGAACTTGCCTCGATTGAAGCATCTTCCCACATGTTTATTATTAAATAGCAGTCGAGGCCGAGGTCGCCTCTAATAAGGAAGGGTTATGTCAGACAATCAGACAATCAATGCCATAACTATGTATTAGAAACTTTAAAAAAATATAAGGAACCATCTAGTTGTATCTACGTGTATTAAGATACATGTAGATAACACACGATGTCGTGGTGGCCTAGTGGTTAAAATACCAGCCTCTCAAGTATGAGTCCGCGGGTTCGATCCCAGGTTAGGCAAGTACCAATGTAACTTTTCTAAAGTTATATGTACTTTCTAAGTATATCTTGGACACCAATGACTGAAGGTGAAGGAAAATATCTTGAGGAAACCTGGATTTTATAAGTCTGAAATCGCCAACCCGCATTGACCAAGCGTGGTGATTACGCTCAATCCTTCCCTGTATGAGAGGAGACCTGTGCCCAGTAGTGGGACGATAAAAGGTTGATGATGATGATGAGATAACACTATATAGATGGTTGTGTTTATGTAGGACCTTGTCAGGGGGACCACCGAGGTGCAGATACAGTAGTGGGGCAACGTACAGTTACCTGCCCGACTGAGTCGACCAAACTGATAATCCTTTTTAGTTTTATAATCTGTATTTTGACTTGAGACGTGTCTACTCACTAACTTATTTATTTACAAGTAGGTACTCCTACCATTTATTTAAGTGATTCTTATATTTAGTTTTATGATTACCTTGTACTTCTCATATTTAATGAATTGTATTCTTTTTTGAGAAATAAATTATTTGTAGTGATATTCAAAAAGAGGACCGAATTGTCGAGTTTGTAGAAAATAAGTGGCGGTGTTTTTTTTTTTTTTTCTAAAAAACCGTCTCTAAATTTCCCCCTTCCTCTCAGTGAGATGCATTTGCTCCCCTTGAATGAATATGAAAAACTCTTAGATAAGCGTCTGTCCGGGGGACTACAATATCTAATACTGATGCAGCAAGCTAGCACATCTATACTTATTAATATATTATAAAGCTAAAGAGTTTGTTTGTTTGTTTGAACGCGCTAATCTCAGGAACTACTGGCCCAATTTAAAAAAAATCTTTTGGCGTTGGATAGCTCATTAATCCAGGAAGGCTTTAAGCTATATAACTTCACGCTGCGACCAATAGGAGCGGAGCATAACTAACTCCACACGAATGAAGTCGCTGGCGACCGCTAGTATAAGATATTTCAGCTTCGTCTCTGTAACTGCAATTTATGATATGGTCATCACAGGTGTAAAGACTATTGAGAGACGGTAGTCATTTCAAAAAATAAAAAGCAGTTTTAGAATTTTGGGATCGGCTTTAAATCTCACTAGCAATGACCTTTAAGTATAACACGAATTGGGGAATATGATAACGATAAACTAGAATACAAAATAGCTTATTACAGAAATGAGGGCATTAGAGAAAAGCAATTTCAATATTTTAATATGTTGTTATGATTATGGGAAGAGATAAAATAAGCGCTTTGCTCTCACTCCCTATGAGTAATGCAAATTATGCACTTTGAAAATGTCAAACATCATAAGTTTCCGATTTCAAATATTTGCTTTCTTGATTGGTATCGATCAGGTCAAACCGGTTGTTAGACATTCGGCCCTCTGACTGCGATAACGACAGTCATAGGTATGCGTACGACAACCTGGACCGACTATCCAAACGGTCGCTTCTGTCTCGACAGGATTTATGTACCCATATGAACGGCGGTCCTGCTATGTAGTTTACCCAAAACACGGTCAACGACATAGTAATATTTCACAACAAAGTTTGTCTCATAAAATGTTTATTTTATCACCAGTAAGGTGTGCCTGCAACATGAAATATCTGGCCACAGGTGATTGAAAAGTTTCAACTGTCTATTTTCTACCAAACGACCTCGCAGCAATCGGTTCCGCCATATCGACCTTGCAGTTTCGTAAGACATTTTACATTACACACGCCTATTGTTTTAGCGAAACTTTCTTAAGGTTTCAAAGACTATATGGTTGCGTTTTAGACAGTGTAACAGTTGGATCGTTAGTAAATATTCTAATAACGACGCGAAGACGTATATATAGCTAGCTAACAAACATTCGTTTGCAAATCGATCAAAAAGTTAAGTACCCAATTTCATTGCTGTGGCAATATGGATATTGCAAAACATTTACTGTAACTTCATACGTTGGGAGCTTCCAAGTGTACTTGGAAACACCTGCAAGAGTATTTAATAATTAATTACTGCAATTAACACATGCTTAAATATACGTACTTACGTATTTGTGTTTACCACGGCATAACACGAAGTGTTTTTCATGACTCGGTTCCAGAAGCGAATCATTATGAACAAATTGGTCATCTTATCCATCCTGCTATCATGCTCATTCAATGAAACAGTTATACTATATAGTATTCGTATAGGTATTAATTTACTGCTTAAAAATTCAAAAAATAATTAATTTGGAATGTTTAAAGGTTAACTACTTTCAATTTTAATACATTAATAAATAATATACGCGGTCACAATAAAATTAAACACTTTAAACTTAACTTTATCACATTTAGGTAAGCTGTTGCAGAAGACCGGATTGACTCTTTTGATAAAAAGCGACCAAATTAATTGCGAAGTTTGGAGCACCAAGACGGCTTAATTCAATAAGTTATCCAAACTTAAAGAGCCAAGTTATTTCTTGAAATCGCTGATATTTCCGACGATACTTTCATGTGTCCACATGCATCCTATTTGTTGAATTATTTTGAGGAATTTCATATGTTCCAAAAAGGCCGGTTCAACACCGTTAATAACGCATTAAATGTTAATGACTATATACTGTCAAAAATATACCCATTAGGTATGTCAGTGTGTAAGGAACTCCCGACTGTCTGGAAGAGCTGGGTAATTGCGTACTGTTTTCAAGAGTCGGGATTAAATGAAACAAGTCAAACTACCTGAAAGCCAATGAACGTTACCATATCTCCTGAATGTCACAATAAAATATTTGGGGAATAGAAAAACATGGTTGATATGAGAAAGTTAGCCTTAATGACGTCTATTAGGCGCTACCCGCTAGTGCCATCAGCCACTACATCTATCATGTGGCGTGTCATTATACCCGCGCGATCGTTCGCGCCCACGCTGGGGCGGCTTTATCAATTTTCTTATGCTCCACATTGACATTTATTGTGTACCTATAAGCACATTCGATTTGCACTAAATAAGTCACGTTTTCAACAAAAAGTAGGGCATCCCTTTAGTTTTACATGATTGGTTGACATACGATTTTGGTGCTTTTTGTCCTTTGGAATATTAGTATACTTACTTTAAAGGTAAACAAATTTTAAGTGTAAGTTTTCTTCTTCCTTAGGGTCCCCGTGGAAGGTCGAGGTGATGGCAGGGCCGTTGGGCGGCGGTGGAGGGGAGCCCACTCGGCTGATCCCTGCCAGAGTTCCAGCAGTCTTTGAGATCTCCACTTCAGCGGGAGAAGCTACCTTTAGCAAGAATGAGGTAGTAACTCCTTATTTATCTTCTGCCATATTGCCGTAGTGTCGAAGTCAAACTCTATGCATGACCCTGACTCTGATCTATAAGGTGCCTAATTATATAAAAAAAAAAATAATAATAAAAACCGGGACTTGGGACAGGTTACCTAACTGCTGTCTCACTATGAACTCAAGGCTGGCTACGCCCATGCCTCTATGCATAGTGTTAATAGTGTTTGTTTAACTTAGCAAGCCACTTCGCTCATCCGTTCTTCTGCACCCACGACACAAGAGAAATTCCTAGCGTGAGGCAAAGCTTTAAAAAAAATGAAAATTCATTTAATTCATTCTATCTTTCCTTTTATTATATTTGTCTCCAATGACATACATTTCAATCAACTTCATCTTAAATGGAACATCCTGCTGAAAGCTTTTAAAACTCATGATTCTTTGAATAGTTCCTACCACGCAACCTACCATGCACCGTTTAATTAAAGAGGTGCGATGTTTTATCGAGTGCCAGTGTTTTAACGAAGCTCGATGGCGGATTCACTCACTCATACCAATTTGTATCAATTTAACGCTTCATTCAAGGATTGCACGATATGGTACGCATTCGATGGGCAAACTCTGAAATTGTAATTAAATTATTTCAATTTTCCCTTTCTATATTTTGACTGTGGGTTTAATTCGGTTTCCAAATAACAGTAAAAAAGTAAATTCTTTTCGTAGCAGGTTATTATAAACTCAAGTGAAAACTGAGCTATGTAAAATGACACAACAAACTAGGTACATAATTACCTATATCTGATTTTCATATTATAAAAACTTTTGTATCCAATGAGCCGCCATCATATTTATCATAAAATTCATCGGTTTATTCTACCTAGGTAGATCGTATTTTTGACTCACGAGGCGACGCGCGCTTTATTTGTGCTTAAGCATACAAACCCCCTGTGAAGTGTACGTGATGACTAGTAGCATCAACAAATAACACAGATACAGAGACTTCTTACTTCGCCATTGTTTCGGACAGTGCTTACAGTAGGTACTCTCTGCGCTTACACGCGCATTCACTGCGTGTTCTCACATTTGGTGACCGCAAGTAAAATGCGCGTCGCTTCGTCGTGAGGTACAAATACTATAATTGCTTACACAGTGGCTCTATTTCTCACAAGAGTCGCAGCATTATGCTGAGTAATGGCCGTTTTGCGAGAATGTGACGTATTTTTTCCTCTTTTTCTATTTTTTTTTTTTATTTGTTCGCACTTATGCGTGATATTAGGAGCAACGAAATGTATGTTCTTTATTTCTATGACGCGCTGTATCTCGAGCATGATGTGAGTTTATGTGTACCTATTTCTAGTTGATTCATTGTGACATTGTACTTCAAGGTTGGCGTAACAGTAACAGCTCCGTCCAGAAGGCCAGTGACCTCGCGCGTGCTGGACGTGGTGGAGCGCCCAGGGGTGTACCGCATTGAGTTCACTCCTGAAGAAGTCGGAACTCATCTTATCGATGTAAGTAGAACTTTGGTAGGGAATTTAAACCTTCTGAACCTTCAGTGTACCTGAATGCTTCACCTGTAGTCTGGAGAAGCTATCGATCAAGATTACGCTTGAGAGATCACAGCCTATACATAGGCAACATCAGTGTTCTAGAATAAATATTCTAAGACATATGACATCTACCAACCTTCACTGGGCTCGCGTCGTGGATTACGGCCCACCGAAACCGAGAGGCCACTGCTAGAACACAGACCTCCTAGACATTCGTCCGGGAGGAGGCCGGTGCCCTAGCAACAAAACAATATTTATGGTTGAAGAATTTATTGCAGAGTTTAATAACAGTTTATTATTATTATTATTCCGCTAATTATATTTATCACCTAATAAACCCAATAATAATTATTATGTATTAAGAGCTATCTAACTGTTTCAGAAATTATAATCACTTCCCATTCTGAACATAATTAAAAACAAACATCCTAATTTTCTGGTATACAAATATATTAATTAACTTCACTGTTCCAGGTATCCATCGCAGACGACAAGTTGGCAGCAGCCCCACTGGTGGCCAAAGTATACGACGCCAGTCTTATCAAAGTGACGGATGTCGGCAACGCAGTAGTCGGCCAACAATGCCAATTCAGAGGTAAGCGCCAAGATCTACTTCTTATCCTTAAGGAAAGCTGTTACCTACATGAGATAGACCTAAACCCTGGGTATCGGTTGTTGATAAAACTCCCTTGTCAATTGGTGTAATGCTGCCTGAAATATTGAACTGAGCAAAATATGCTTGTGTCATTTTCAAATTGCTTACAGTTTCATATTAAAAAGTAATTACGCCCTTAGTACGGGCGAAGTATCCACTGCTTCTGCAGTGCTGAAACTTGGCCACTACATTTAATAAAAAAGAGACAAATTCATTTCCAATAAACACGGAAGAGATGATTGACTATTCCGTGCTAATAAATATAAGTACGTACGGCTCTGCGACAAAGCCCGACGGAACTAACAGGAACCAAAAATGACTAAAACGTTGCGTGATTTTTTCTGTAGGTTCAGATTTCGAAATCACAATTATTCAGTTCAAAGTAAATTCTCTTAAACCCACCTAGCACGGTGATTATGGTATTATCCTCCCCGGTACATAAATTATAGCGCCTATGGGGGGAAGGGGACATTTTCACCAATGAACATTTGAGAACCAAGGGGTCGTTACGTGCTCTTGCCATAATACCTCTTACTTCCGCAATTGGTTAGCTATCTAGATTTGAATTTAATTGGCTATATAAATTTTCTTAATTGCCCAAAAGCTGCTTTGCACGGAATTGGTACCTGGCTGAATGTAGAACGATAGCTACACAAATTATTCAAAACAATCTCTAATATCAATTAAAATACCTAGTATTTAAATTGATATTTTATAGAAATTGTTGTTGCTATTTCACAATATGGGCAATAATAAAATTTATTTACATATGTAGGTATAATTATACATTTATGATAAAATAACACCAATTAAGTATTAGAGAAAAAAAATGCAGATTTTGACTAAGAACAAAACAAAAATTGTAACAATCTACTTTACAAGTAATACTTATATAAAAAATAAATGAAAATTTAATCTTCCAGTGGACGCCAGCGCCGCCGGAGAAGGACAGTTGGAAATTTCAATAAACGAAGGCGAAGTTCCGAATCACGTGCAGGTAAGCAGGCTCGCGTCATTATACCTACTCGTAATTTGTAACTTTGAATGAGATCCTTCATTCGCTTTTCAAACTTTAAATTGGATTTTTTTAAAGTTCTTTTTTTACTATTTTATATTCAATAGTTATACCGAGTTGTCGGAAATTTTGGAATGTCTATTACCAAACTAAAATGCGGCAAAATTATTCCAATGAATGGTAACGAGTTCTTAATGGAATGTTGAGCAAAATACTTACCATAATAATCATTCTAGATAACCATAATAAATATTCATAAGACTTTTCATTGATATTCAACTGTTTTGTCCTAATTGTGTTTTCTCCTTTTTCATCGGAGGAACGTTATCTACTTAAACCTCACTCCTCGACCAGTAAAACCTTAGGAACTGAGAGTTAGGTATTAAAGTAGATACCTACCTTCATTGTATTTTAAATAAAATCGAAGGTAATAAAAATCATTTCCTTCACTCCACACTTGTTACCTACTGAACATTTATGTGTTGCATTTGATTATTTTAACTAACTAGCGGCCACCAGCGACTTCGCTCGCGTGGAGTTAGTTATGCTCCGCTCCTATTGGTCGCAGCGTGATGTTATACAGCCTTAAGCCTTCCTGGATTAATGGGCTATACAACGCAAAATAATTTTTCAAATCGGGCCAGTAGTTCCTGAGATTAGCGCGTTTAAATAAACAAACAAACAAACTCTGCAGCTATATATATTATTATATATTAGGGATTATGTACCTATTCAGTACCTACTAATTAGATATAAATTTCAAATTTTATTCTAGGTGGTTGGTGGAGGACGATGCCTCGTGTTCTGGCGGCCAGAAGCGGCCACCCCTCATCGGGTAGACATCAAGTTCAACGGAGAGCCTGTGCCATCTTCTCCTTTCATCTTTCACGTTGCTCCAGCACAGAGAGTCACTATAGACACGTCACAAGTTGGTAAGTGATTGTTAAATACCTAATTAGTGTCTATCTAATCCTGGTAAAAGTTACCTACTTACTTAGTTAATCAGACACTGATTAGCATGATCAGACTGCTCGATCCATGTACGTTGAAGTTCGTCACCAAGAACGAGATAACAATAATTACTTATTACCTACCCCCACAATGTCAACAAAAGAAAATGAAGCAAGTACAATAAAACATAACCAAGTGTCGTCATATGCTGATGTAACAAAAAATAATAATATTACTACGAAAACAACACCACAAAACAAAATAAAACTTAAAATTAAGTCACAAAAACAAACGGAACAAGAGGATGACTTTACATTTGTCCGTCACATAACCAATGCGGAGGTATATACTCAGAAAAATACAAATGAGGAATCCGAAGAGAAGAACGAAAGAGAAGTAAAGTTCAGTGAGTTGATAAATAGATTAAAGATAATAATATTTATGAAAAAAGATCCTTTACAAGTGAAAGTGCAGAACGTTGTTAAATGCTGCCTGGAGTGGTTAGTATTAATGGTGGTAGAAAACATAGCAGAGTGGCCGGTTCTTAAATTAGTGTATGAATACTTTCTTTCATAATGGCACACAAGCGTAAAATTTCTCAATTTAATATTATCCAATGGAATGCACAAAGTATTCGACCTAAGTTGGTGGCTTTTGAGCAATTTTTAATTCAGGAGAAAATTCACATTGCTACCCTTAGCGAAACTTGGTTAGAACCCAACAGCTCTTTAAGGATCTCAAGTTACAATGTTTATCGTAATGACAGGCATGACTCATACGGTGGGGTAGCGATATTCGTTCATAATTCCGTCAAAACTAGTTTACACACATACAATAGCATAAATAAAGGTATAGAAGTTGTCATGGTACAAGTTCATAACTGTGAACATCTTCATTACATTATATCAGTATATTGCCCTCCGTCGGTACGTACCTGTCAAGCCGATTGGGAACACTTATTTAATTACGTGGATAGGAAAACAATGATTCTCGGTGATTTTAACGGTCATCATACTAATTGGTCACATAAAACTGACCCGAGGGGCTCCCAATTATATGATGCACTGGTAGATAGTAAATTTATTATTCTGAATGACAGTAGTAACTCCACACGTGTAAAGTTAGTGAATAATATATTGCAGAGTTCCTCCCCTGATATCTCATTGGTGTCATCCGATATAGCAATAGAATTTAACTGGAGGACTTTCAACGAGAACTTGGGAAGTGACCACCTAATTATAAAAATAACTACAAATATTGAGAGAAACTCGAATTTAATTCACGTACATCGTAATTTTAAAAAGGCTGACTGGATTTCTTATACCAAATCATTAGAGAATAACTTCGATAATTTTAATAAAAATGTAGATAATCCACAAAAGTTTTATGACGACTTTATTCAATGTATTAACGTAGCTGCTAACCGTCACATAACGTTTTATAAAACTAACAGCAATCCCGCAAGCTCCTTTGTGCCTAAACCCTATTGGCAACCGTCTCTGTCTAAATGTGTTGCTGAGCGTCGTTTAGCTCTCGCCACATTTAGACGTAACCCCACCCCTCGGAATTTAGAAAAACTTCAAGAAAAAACTCGAGTTTCACAAAGGTTAATCCGACAGGCACGGCTTAAATCCTGGCAAGATTTCTGTTCATCATTGGACAGTAATACCACCCAAAGCGAGGTCTGGCGTAAATTGAAGTGGTTGAGAGGTCGTAATGTCCCAAGATCCTATGTTGACAAGGAAAAGGCAGAGGTTTTGTTGCATGCGTTAACACCTGACTATACGCTCCCCAGTGACCCTAGTTTTGTATCTGGTATAACTAATTTGGATATTCCAATTACTCGACAGGAATTAGACCGATGTATGCGTTATAAAGACACAACTCCGGGAAGTGACCAGATATCCTATTCAATGTTGTCCCATCTGCCCGATAGTGGAAAGTACATTTTATTATGTTTATTTAATAGTTTTTACTCACTTAGTTTTGTGCCTGTTCAGTGGAGGAATATCACTGTTGTACCTATACCAAAGCCGGGTCGTGATCCTGAATCAACAGGTAGTATTCGTCCTATATCTATGATGTCGTGTATCTGTAAAACCTTTCATTGCATTTTATTAAAACGATTAGAGTGGTATATTGAAAAGAATAACATATTGTCACCAGAAACCACAGGATTTAGAAGATGTCATTCCACTATAGAAAATTTAACTAGTTTAGTATCAAGAATACAAACCGGTTTTTCACGAAACAATATAACTATAGCCTCATTTATAGATATTGATAACGCGTATAACAATGTTGATGTTAAAAGTCTTATCCATAATATGCAACAACTTGGTGTGAGTGCGCTAATGTGTCGGTATTTGTGGAATTTTCTAAAAGAGAGATATTTACAAGTTCGGGTAGATGCGGAACTTCGTTGTAGAACGACATGTCGGGGCCTGGCACAGGGCGACCCCTTATCACCCTTACTTTTTAATATAGCATCTGTTAATATTTGTAAACAAATAGATAATATTTTTGTGTCACAATATGCGGACGACTTTGTTCTATATGTTACTTGTGTAAGTATTGACGAAGGTACAAAGCAATTACAGTCCGCTTTGAATAAATTAGTTGTTATACTGTGTAATATCGGGCTAGAAATATCGGCTAGTAAGAGTAGAATATGCATATTTAAAAGAGGATATCATCGACAATCTGTGAATGTTTGTGTTGATGGCTTACGCTTACAAGTAGTCGATCACGTAAAATATCTGGGGCTGTGGTTAGACCGATCATTAAGATGGGGTAAACATATAAATGAGTTAAGAGAAAAATGCCAAAGGTTTGTTAATATTTTTAAAGTGCTGGCTGGGTTCCGTTGGGGTATACACCCTAGCAATTTAAGACGTATATATTTTGCTATGATCCGCAGTAGATTAGACTATGGAGGATTTTTATATGGTGACAGTTGTAAAACACATTTAAATAAATTGGATAGGGTTCAAAATCAATGCATGCGCGTCATAGGAGGATTTATAAGATCTACGGCTATATATGTGATGGAATGCGAACTTCACCTTCAGCCATTGGCTATACGCAGATATTATCTTGCTGGGAAATTTTGGTTAAAGATGAAGTCTACTTCTAATAACTCAATCATCGACATTGTGGTAACGTTGAAAGACCTTTGTCGTGAAAATTTATATTGGAACAGTCGAAATAAGCCTTTACTGATATCCACCCATGATTTTTGTAAAAATATATCCATTTTTTCGAGTAGGCAGTTAGAGATGTTTTCTCTAGACACTTGGGTTAGCAATGTGAATATTTTGTCAGTGCTACAACCGGTTATCGCGGATATTATTAAACCAAAACACCAATATGACTCATGGGAAATGAAGCAATTGTGTTGCAATTTTATAAATACCAATTATAAAGATTTTTATTATATATACACAGATGGTTCCAAAGATAAGGATAGATGCAGTGGTGTAGCCCTTTTCGACCCTCAGACAAATAGTTCAGTCCAATTACAAATTAATGTTAATATATCTATTATGTATACAGAGTTGATCGCTATAGCTGAAGCAATTTCCTACATTAACTCTTTTGAGGGTGGTAAGTATGTTATATTGACAGACTCAAGGAGTGCAATTTATCATTTGGCTCGTTGCACCTCGAGCATTCGAGGAGCACCGATAGCCTATAGTATTTTGGATTCAATTTATAAAATGTGCAATAATAACAAAATTGTTAAAATACAATGGATACCTGCGCACATAGGTATACCTGGAAATGAAGAGGCTGATCGACTCGCTAAGGACGCGGTTATAAATGGAACACCATTCTCTTGTTTACCACCTTATACTGACCGCCTGTATTTAGTGAGGAATAAATGTAACCAAATGTGGAAAGAATATTTTGATGAGAGGTCTGTGACTAAAAGTATTTGGTATAAGACGATACAACCTAATCTGTCCACTTCCCCTTGGTTTGTTGGTTCTGATCTGTGTAGATCTGATGTTGTGATTTCCATGAGGCTTCGATCCGGACACATTCCACTAAACAGCTTTTTATTTTTAATGCGTAAATCCGATTCGCCAAATTGCGACGAGTGCGGTGTGGTAGAAGATGTATATCATGTGATGGTGGAATGTGCTCGGAACGAAGCCGAAAGGGTCAAATTCCAATTAGAGACGGGAATCAACCTGAATCATATTGGAATGTGCAACAACATTTTAGCTCACCCCTTGTCAAAGAAAGCCAGAATGTTGTACAAACTTGTCCAAATAGCAGTTAAGCGTAGATCGTAAGTTAAGATTGTTAATCGTATGTATGTGTGTACGAGGGTGACATGATCATGCTTGATCAAACCCTCCTTAATCAATAAAGAGAAAAAAAAAAAAAAAGTATTTATTGTTTTTGGGAGTATAATATAATAAATAGTATAATAATGTAATGTGTATAATATAATATATAGTATAAAAGTGTAAAATACCTTTTGTATTATTGAATCTTATATCTAAAGCACCTTCTCGAGAATGAGAAGGTGCCTGATCGCCTTCTATTAATAGTTTCACTTAGGTACCATCCGCAATTTATTTGGGGTGGCTCTGCAAGCGACAGCAAGGTTGTTCAATTTGCCAGTGCATTACACTGAGCAGGCAAAGGTATCTCAGACCATGATAGCCTCGTCTTGAATTATATTCTTTGAGCCATTTCTTCGTTAATCGTGTCTTTTTTTGTAACTTATCCTAACTTAACCTTTTTTTTTTTGACGCTGTGGAAATGCTTTTACGCACCATACCCCGAAGGGCGTATGGGACTCGCCCAGCCGAAGCCGGGAATACCCACTAAACCCACAGCGGCACAACGACATCGCAACGACAAGTCGGCACAGCCTGATCAACCAATCCCCCGCCGGCGATTCCCGCCAAAAGGCGAACCCACGATGGTCCCCCCATACGGAGGGGCCAGACTGGGTAAGTCATCTAGTGCGAGAAGTCGCAGCAGCTAAGGGTTTTTTAGCGAGGTGTACTTCCTCTTAGCCCCACTCGTATGCCCGAAAGCAAACGGGACCCCCAGCACCTCTCAGTGAGGAGACCGGGTTGCCCGACGGTGACCCGGAGTTCGGGTTACGTCAGCCACCTGGAGTGGTGGCCACCCGCCGCACGTGTGACCGCCGAAGCGGTCCCCGCGTCTGGTTTTGGTCCGCGCCGGTAAACCGGTAACCCCCATATCTAGGGGCCGTTCCCCTATCCGCCACCTGGGGACGCGTCCGATGGCAGGTCAGAAACTGCACACGGAATCCTAACTTATCGAAACTTAACCTAACTAAACCTATCTCCTTTCGTCTCCCGCGTGAACCGACACTAGGAGGAAGATTTATGACAGAGTCATGATGTGGCCACTGTGCTGCAATATTTCAATGTTCTTTATGAATTATTCACTGAGTGCACTTTTTACTACATAAATCACACGTTTTTATTTACTAAACGACACTATAAATAATTTTAAAGTTCAATGAAAAATGAGCGTGGCACTCATCTTGGCTTTCCCTAATTACCTACTGACCAAAATATTATATTAAAGTCGAGACTGAAATAACATTTCATCAAAGAAATATCGCTTTGATTATTTTTCTCCCTTCTCTAAGCATACTTGTTTCATTACACATGTGACAAAATGTTTAAAAAAATACAAATAGCCGGTAAAATAGGTGCAAAACATTGTAGTAGAAGAGAAATCTTTGAAAATATTGTTTTATTATAATGAGACTAATCATCTCATCGAGTTTCAAATCATGACGACGCTAAAAACAATTTCACTTCAAAAATGACAAATTAAAATTATTTTTCTGTACGAGAACAAATAATTTCAGTTTCTCTCAAGGAAATTTTACCTAAAGTGGAATGTGAACTTGCATAAGTCTCATAGTTAAAAGAAGACTCTATGGCAAGAGCAATAAGGTCGATCGGAAATAATACCTCATTTGAAGAGAACGCGGTCCGAGGGAGAAAGCGTCTCAGTAGCCCTCTGTCCCTTTCTTAGTGTTACTGTTACCCGTATTTATTTTTCGTAATTTTGTTTGAAACCAACAGTTTCGATTAAAAAAGATGGTAAAAAAGGGTGCCATTAATGGCTGCAATACTGAGTAATAACCTGGATGCGGAATATCATTCTTTGGGCTAATCACATACAAGTTATTTTGTTTGTATGTAGGGTGACCATAATAATTAAAAATATAATTTCGGAATCCATACTAATATTATAAATGCGAAAGTATCTCTGTCTGTCTGTCTGTCCTGCTTTCACGCCAAAACTACTGAACCGATTGTAATGAAATTTGGTACACAGATAGTCTAGAGCCTGAGAAAGGACATAGGCTATAAAACATCCCGCTATAACCAATAGGAGCAGAGCAGGAACAAAAAATGTTTCGGAAAAGGGAGCAAACGCGGATGTACTATATATTGCTCCCATTATTTTAACAGGCGCGTATTTTATATCAACTGAGCTCATTCGGCTATAGGGTTACGCGGGTGAAACCGCGGGGCACAGCTAGTAATTAATAAATGTGCACTTAGTCATTGTGTACTAAGTAAGTGGCTTTTATTGGGTATTTACAATGACATTAAATTCTAGTTTCTTATATTTATTTATTTAAAGGTACAGACGACAGCTTATCAAGCTACTACAATCTGTCAGATTTTCTTATTACATTTTCGACTTTATTTCTAAACTATTAAGGTTCAAAATTGATTAAGAATATTTGATAGTTTCGAGTAGATTTACCTGCTGTAGTCCGTAAATTATCAATTTATTCATCCAATTTTAGAATAATAAAATTAAAAAGTTCGCATCCATACCTGAATATTCATAAAAGACTCAGGTAATATAAGTAAAAAAATATTTTACGTACATTCCATATAAAGTCCATTATAATAGTCACTCTACACAACGAGGACAGAGGGCTAAACTGTGAAGCTATATCCCTCGGACCGCGTTTTGATTGACAGTGCACATTCCAGTTTGGTTTCTCTATCACCGCACCGCATTGTTGTATCTGTGACCGTGTCACGTGTGACGTTTTCAGGAGTTTTTGGCGGGAAGCTAAGATGAGTGCCACGCTCATTTTTCATTGGACTTTTAAATTATTTATAGTGTCGTTTACTAAAAAAAAACGCGTGATTTATGTAGTAAAAAGTGCATTCAGTGAATAATTCATAAAGAACAGTGAAATATTGTAGCATAGTGGCCACATCATGGCTTTGTACCAAAACTTACTCCTAGTGTCAGTTCACGCGAGAAACGAAAGGAGATAGGTTTAGTTAGGATAAGTTTAGGATAAGTTACAAAAGAAGACAAGATATAATTAAGACTTGGCTTAAAGGTCTTAGAAACCAGGCCATAAAATCCCCAAAAAAAAAAAAATGACGTTTTCAAAATCCAATCTGTCACAACATGAGGTGGACAATCATGTTAGCTACGGCGGGAGTTTTAATTAATTAATCAAAACAATTGCTAAATCATTAATCCTCATTGTTTAATTAACGACTAAAACATTGCATTTAAGTAATATGAGTTATATTTTTGTTTCCTAGAATTGATTCCGGTGGGTGAACTAGCGTCATGTTCAGTTCGAGTGGAAGGTTCTGCGGGCGGCGAATTAACAGTAACAGTACGAGGCCCAAGGGGCGAAATTCCTGTGCGATTGACCGGAGACGCCGTTACTGGTCTAGTAGCCAGCTTTACCCCGAAAAATGTCGGACCTCATACGCTTACCGCACAGTATAACAACCAAATAGTACCGGTAAGTTCAAATTTAATGTTTAGTTTTACTACAGTTTTTTAGAACGATTTTATTTTCAATTGTCTCCGTGGATATTAGATTCATCACAATATCTTCACTTAAATTATAAAGCAAGCAGAAACTGAAATGGAAAGTCCTTGATGCAAAACTATATTAATTGTCTGATTTAATTTTTGCTGGACGTTGATCCTGCTAAAATACGTAGAAAAAACCTCTTTTTTATTTATTTTTTGCATTCTAAACTGGTTTCCTGTCGATATTTATCACATTTTCCAAGATTAACATGCTGCATATCAACCAGTTATCGAATTCATCACAATTTGGTGAATCTATCTTTCTCATTAGGAAAACAAACTTCTTTAAAGGACCAGAATATATTATAACCCGCGCAGATAAAGAAAAGATCTGTAAATGGCGTCCGCTCGCATGCGTTCTCACTCACTCTCTATCGCTGTCTATACTCACACAGCGAAGTAAGCGCTGCAAAAAAAAAATCATCGATCAGCAATTCAGGATTCGCTTTCCAAGCTACTTTGATGCACTCATTGCACTCCGAGTTATCGTTAATTTCGTTCAGTTAAAGTCTCTGTTATTTTGTTGTTTTTGTTGATATTATTGTTTTTGTTGAGTTTGAACAATTAAACTCAAGAAAAACAACAATAAAAACAAACATAACAACAAACAAGTAAAATGTCAAATTTACGTTGTAAATAACAATATTTACAACGTAAATTTGACATTTTACTATCTTAGCATTTGGTTTGTGAGTAAACAATGGCATGTTTTGTCAACCGTACCATAAGTATACGCCGCCATTTTCAGATCTTTTCTTTATCTGCGTGAGTTATACTTAATCTATCTAATGTTACCATATAGGACTGACTTAATTTACTACCTATTGTAAAATGAAAGCAAAGCATTCCAGAAAGCTGACACTGTATAGTTTTGAACCATATACTGCTAATAAATTTAAGTCAGAATATTAAAACACCACATCAGATATGGTATTTTAAAAGTATTTGCAACCTAGTCTTTTTGTTAGTCTTAACAAATATATTAATATTTGCAGGATACACCATTTGTATGCAAAGCATATGACAGCAAGCTAGTAAGTGTAAGTGGCGGCAATGCTGCAAGGGTTGGTGTCCCAGTACAGTTAGCAGTAGATGCTGCACAAGCTGGTGAAGGCAATCTTGAAATTACAGTTGCTGCCCGAGGATTGAATATTCCTACACAAGTACACCCACAAGTGAGCATCCTATCTTCTAATCCTATTAGTTGCATTATGTACTATTTAAAATATTTGAGCATCATGTCTATGTCATAATGTGTGGAAGGACATGTATAGCATAATATTCTATTCTATTATAACAAACACGCTAGTGGTCGCTAACAATGGGCCTTATAAGACAGCTCAAGGTCATTCAAAGGGCAATAGAGAGGGCTATGCTTTTGATTTCACTGTTTGATCAAATTAGAAATGAGGAGACCAGCAGAAGAACAAGAGTAACCAACATAGCCCGAAGAATTGAAACACTTAAGTGGCTGTGGGCGGGCACCTTGCCCATAAGACCTATGCCCTATGGGGCCGATCAAGTAGCGACTACGCACCGGAAGATGCAGTGTGGGTAGGCCCCCGACAAGGTGGACTGGCGACCTGGTAAAGGTTGCAGTGGACATCTTTCATCTGAAATGATGATGATAACAGACTCATGCACCTTGCCCATAAGACCTATGCCCTATGGGGCCTATCAAGTAGCGAATACGCACCGGAAGATGCAGTGTTTGTAGGCCCCCGACAAGGTGGACTGGCGACCTGGTAAAGGTTGCAGTGGACGTCTTTCATCTGAAATGATGATGATAACAGACTCATGATAAAGCCCACGACCCTTTAATTAATAGAATATAGACTAATGATGTAATAACTGTCTAAAAATTAATATTATTTTGCTTTCAGGGAAATGCTCGCTTTATGGTATCTTTCACACCAACAGAAGCATGTGAACATGTTGTCAATGTATCTTTTAATAAAGTGAGTACTTTATTTTGTTTTCATTAGACATAGACACACTACCATTACAATTACAATCTTTTTGGACATTATGAGTTTATAAACATAAAATACCCACAAGTTGTTTGCAGTTAACAAAAAGAGGTGCTTAGTCAATTGATTGAGATATATGGCCAGTTTATTAATTAGAGACTTCAATTTCTTAATTTCTGGTTAAAGAGTTGGCCAAACAAGTACCTATAGATGGTTTGGTCAACAATTACAACTCTTTTAGTATAGCCAGTATGTTTTGGAGGTATACCTAGTATGTCTTAGTTCAGACACTTTAATTTTCATTACTAAGTGCTAAATATTCACTTTCCTTTTAGATGCGCGTCCCCGGCTGCCCGCTAGTAATCCAAGTATCAGAGGGTGGGGGCGGCGGGGCTCGTGTGACGGTCCCTGGACCGGCACCATTACACCAGAGCGCCGCACTCACACTGCACCACCCCTCAGCCTCGCTCGACCAGATTGAAGTCAATGTTGAGGGTAAGAGCTTGCACCTATTCTGAATAAGTTAGATATTGTAGCCTGGAGGTTTCTGGGATAAATCCTCTTGAACAGGATCGGATCCATTATGTCAATTAGCTTGATGACACTGCAATGTGTCTGGCCTGTGTTTCAAATGATAGCCCAAATGTTTTTTGTTGTGTGCTACTTGAGTAAGAGTAAGAAATGAGATATGTACAGCATGATTCAATAAACTAGACGCATTTTGTTTTAAAATGCTTTTTTCAACATATTGCTTATTGTTGTTAACTTAAGCACTTTTGGAATTACTGAAAATATCTAACACAATTATGTTTTATGTAGGTAGGTACTCAGCGCTTTAATTTACCTTCCACTTTTAACTAGTGTAAATGTATAAGTATTGTTTCATTGCACACATCTACCTACTGGGCACAGATACAGATGTGACCTACTTAAATACAGCCCACTTTTGCACCTTGTGGCTTTTCCTATGTAACATTACCTTACTCTCTTGCTGTTGGCTTCTTAAGGTAGGATATGTATCGCATAATATAATTGGTTATTTTTTCCAGGATGGTATAAATGAAAGAGATACAAAATAATACTTTTTGTATACCTATCTGAAAAAGATTAGACAAAGAATGGGGGATCTTTGTAGGACATGGGGATCAAAGGATTCATATAGAGGAGAAATCATAGTAGAATAACGAAGATTTAAAAGATACCTACTCGTATATCATAAATGCTTAGCCGCACTAACAAATTCACTTATAGCTTAGATATTAGTACTAACAAAACTAACAACAAATATTATTTTAATTATATAAAACCGTAGGATATAACTAACGGGTAGTCAAGTAAGATCATAAAAAAACAAGTAATAAGATTTCAGTTTACAGAGAATACTCAAAAAATAACATGACGAGGTAAATGTAACATTCATATCTTGATAAGCTCATCCGCTTCGCCCTAACTCCTAACATCCGTCACGTCGCGGGGGTAGGGCGTTAGGGCGGGCGCTGAGCTGAGTGCGTGCTGCAGGACCCAACGGCGCCTCCGTGCCGGCCGCCGTCACGGAGGCCGGCGCCGGACTGTTCCGCGCCGAGTTCGTGCCGCGCGCCGTGGGCGAGCACCGACTCAACGTGCTCGTCGACTCGGTGCCCATACCGGCCAGCCCCTTCCATTTGAAGGTGAGTCTCGTTACAAATCAATTTTAACGTCAACATGTATAGCAGTACTGCTGCAAATTTTTCAATCTTATTTATAAACGTTGCTTAAAGCAAAAATGTTTTTTTATACCGACGCTAATAGGACGACAGCAGGTCCAGCTACCCCAAACTGTCAAATATTTCCGATCAACCTTGAGCCTTAATGCTTTAGAGATAATGTTGAAAATCTAATAAAGAAATCTGACAGATTGTAGTAGCTTGATGTGTTGTCTTCTGTACCTAATGATATAACTTTAGAAGAATATAACTTTAGTAAAACGCACTAGTTTATTAAGAACCTATTCACTCTAGCCTTGAAGACACTCAAATTGTAGTCCGACGGAAACACCGCTGCTGGCAAATTGTTCCAGTCCCTCGATGTACGCGGTATAAAGGAGGAGGCGAAACGCTTCATCCGGATCGTAGTGGTGTTATACTAAAATTGCCACCAAATACTGTATTTATCACCAAATAAAATATCACTCATTTTGCAGGTGTACGACGTCACCGCCATTAGAGTTAAGGATGTCTCACATGGCACCGTCGGAAAGCCGGTCACATTTTTGGGTAAGTCTGAAACCGGCCTCATGTTCCACTTTCTGCTGGTCTTATTAGAATATTCACCAGAATACCCATCACGACCGGGTCTCTATAGTTTCATGAAGTTTTTACAAGAGTGTTGTATTATTATTAAGATCTCAAGATTGTGTTTGTATATTTTTTTCAAAAAGCTGTATGTAATATACGACGACTCGGTAGGCGCAATGGCTGAGCAAACAATTGCTGCCCTGCATGTCACGGGTTCGATTCCCGCAAATAAATATTAATACCAATTGCCTACAGGTAGTTTTTCCGGGTCTGGCTGTTTGTATACTTATGTACCTAGTTCAAACGCACCCACAATATACTTAGTAATAATTACTTAAAGTTTTAGTGGTAGTAATTTTAGCGTGGGACAAAGTTTTTTTCACTTTTCCACTTTTGGGTAATGAAGTCGTGTAACCCTCTGCATGTCACCACAGTGGAGACCATGGCAGCTGGTCCTGGCAACTTGGAGGTGACAGTGAACGGAGGTCGCGTGCCAACCGCGGCGGCGGCGCAAGGAGCTCACACGTACGCCATCAGCTTCACGCCGCGCGACCCCAGGCCGCACACTGTTGAGTTGAGGTTCAATGGAGATCATGTACCTGGTAAGAACTCATCCTTTTCTCATGTTAGTAACAATTGTGTGCATCAGTGGTGGCCTAGTGATCATCAGATCAGGCAACTGTCAATGTAACTTTTACTTACTTTCCAAGTATACAGGGTGTATCTGACAGTCATCGTAACGCAAACTTCGCGAAAAGGCTAGACCGCATGCCACTAATAAAATTATGATAGTCATTTATGTCGTTAATGAACAGTTACAGAATACACAGTGTTTAAAAAAAAGTGTCGGCTCGGCTTTTGAACGTTGCAAGCGTGCCGCCGTGCGAGTTTTTAGGTATGACGTTGATCCCTGATGTGAACTCTATTAAATCAGCTGATAAGATCGTTTTTCGGGTTTTGTTTTCATTGCGCTTTTTTATGTAATTAGCGAATAATTTAATTTTGACTTTAAAATCTTATCCATACTAATATTATAAATGCGAAAGTAACTCTGTCTGTCTGTTACGCTTTCCCGCCTAAACCTCTCAACCAATTTGGATGAAATTTGGGACATGACATTGACATTGGACATTTTTATAACTATTTAAAAAAAAAAAATTGGGACATGCAATCTTTAGACCCTGAGAAAGAACATAGGCTACCTTTTATCCCGGAAAAGTGTGATGTTCCCGAGGGAAATCTAATAAGCGCGATATAACCGAACTCCACGCGTGCCAAGCCGCGGGCGGAAAGCTAGTTGGGTTATAAAAGTATAGCAATTGTGAATGGTCTGAAGTGAAAAAAACTACATTTATTTTTTTAAATCATGAAAGAGCCGACGAAAAATTCCACCACTGGGGGGTTCAGAATCATGTACTGGATCCATGGTACTCGTTTGTGCATCGATGTCAGATACACCCTTTATATTGGACACCAATGACGATTACAAGGTGAAAAAAAACATCTTGAGAAACCTGGACTAAAGTTGGTTAAAAGTCTGAAATCGCCAACCTGCATTGAATAAGCGTGATGATTACGCTCAATCCTTCTCTGTATGAGAGGAAACCTGTGCCCAGCAGTGGGACGATAAAAAAGTTGTTGATGATGTGCATCAGCATTAAGGGTTCTCTTGTAAATAAATTGGTGGTTTTGTGATTTTTTTTTTTTTACATATTATAAACCAGCGCTTGACCGCAATCCTGCGTGATGGTAAGCAGTGACGCAATCGTTGATGGTAAAGCGCACTAGTTCATTAAGAGCCTATTCACTCTAGCCTTGAAGACACTCAAATTGTAGTCCGACGGAAACACCGCCGCTGGCAAATTGTTCCAGTCGCTCGATGTACGCGGTATAAAGGAGGAGGCGAAACGCTTCGTCCGGATCGTAGTGGTGTTAACGACGGTGTTTAGACAATCGTTTCATGACACCAAGTTTTTTAAAGACATTTTACGACAATCAGTATCCAAATCAGCTCTTGTATTGTTTTAGACAAGGCACTTCAATAGTGGCCCCGAATCTCTTGTCCTCAAACTAAACTAAACTTAAGTGAATCTTTTAAAAGGACATGCCAACAATACAGGACGGAACGAACATTTTACCGTGTGTCCTTTTCGTAATAATAAAAAGAAAAGATGCAATGACCTTAAAATATGTTTTGAGTTTTTTTACATGCGAATCGATCTCAATGTTATCATCATTATTGATAATAATAATAAATGAGTATTAAGAAAGAAAATCGGTCGGTCGGTCGGAATCGGTTGTCATGGTACGGGCATGTGTTACGGTGAAATGAGGAGAATGTCGTGAGGAGAGTTTTAATTATGAATGTTGATGGCTATAAGAGTAGGGGAAGACCAAAGAAACGATGGATGGAATGTGTGAAGGATGATATGGCTAAGAGGGGGGTGATTGCCGAGATGGCTTCTGATAGGGATGTATGGAAGAAAAAGACATGTTGCGCCGACCCCAAATAAATTGGGATAAGGGCAGGAGAATGATGATATTATCAATAATCTATTTTATCCTCCCAGGTAGTCCCTTCGTTTGCCACGTGTCAGCACCAGCTCGAGTTATCGGTGCTGGTTCAGGCGAGTCTCCGGACAAGGTATCAGTAGGTGAAGCGTACACCTTTAGTGTGGACTCGCCCACTTCGCCACACGTTGAGGTCCTCGGACCGGCCAGAAGACCTGTACCTGTGCAGGTTTGTACCTAGTCTTTTCAAAACCCGTTTCTATTTCTGTTTTTGCTACTTAAACGAATATGAACTTTATGATCGGGTAAATAAAGTCGCAACTGAACTTTATGAGTAGGTTTTAAAGTTGGTTTTCCAAAAACACATATTTGCTTCTCTACGTTTATCACAACTAAATCACAAAAGCAATAAACTTAACTCTACCTGGGGAAGCAAATACTCTAATTTATGTACAGTCTCATCGTCATGTGAAATATTTACTGACGTTTTTAAAAACTATCTGAAATCTACCGATTTGTCTTTCAACTCATGTTATTTGATATTAAACACTAGCTTTCCGACCGCGGCATCGCCCGTGTGGAGTTCGGTTATATCGCGTTTCCAAGAGAACTCTTCAAAATTCCGGAATCAAGACAATCCTATGTTATTTCTCAAGGTCAACTCTACCTTTGTACCAAATTTCAATAAAACCCAGTTCAGTGGTTTAGACGTGAAAGCGTAACAGACAGACAGAGTTACTTTCGCATTTATAATATTGGTATGGATAACGTAACACATAATCACCGAAACATAACTTTTCTTTTTTCTTCTAGGTATCAGCCGAAGAAACCATTGGGGAGAATGAGGCCAGTAAAAGGTACACAATCTCCTTTGTACCAGTCGACGTTGGAGACCACAGTATTGAGGTAAGTTCTCCACGAAATTAACTTGACGCAGGTATTATTTTCACGTTGATACAATAAAAATCAGACGTTTAAAGCGCCTGATGGGGATCAAGCGCTTTACTTTGTGTAAATTACTTCTTTACCACTGCTCTCAAAACAGTGAAGGAAAACATCTTGAGGAAATCGGTATGTTCTAAAGCCGAAACACGAACATGTCGTGGTGGCCTAGTGGTTAAAACACCAGCCTCTCAAATATGAGTGCGCGGGTTCGATTCCAGGTCAGGCAAGTACCAATGTAACTTTTCTAAAGTTATATGTAGTTTCTAAGTATTTCTTGGACACCAATGACTGAAGGTGAAGGAAAACATCTTGAGGAAACCTGGACTTTAAGTCTGAAATTGCCAACTCGCATTGAGCAAGCGTGGTGATTACGCTCAATCCTTCTCTGAATGAGAGGAGACCTGTGCCCAGCAGTGGGACGATATAAAGGTTGATGATGATGATGAAAGCCGAAAACTTCAAAGACGTGACATCTACCAACTCGCGCTGGGCCGGCGCGGTAGATTAAAGCCTATTCCCTCTCATCGAGAGGAGGCCTGTCTCACAGCAGTGGGAACTACATATATAGGCTGATTATGTATGTTATGTAAATAGTTTTAGGGTATGCCATAAAGTTAAAAAGGCAAAGAGAAATACTAACATTGAAATCAAGGTGAGGACTGACTTATAATATGTAAAGAAAACCCTGTCCGATCCGTGAAGTTATTGTTAGGTATCGATAACTGTTTCTACTAAAGCCCACAAAGCCGGGCTAAAGTTAAAAAAAAAAATCCCCCTAAAAAATATTATTATTAATATAATATTACTAGTGTAATAGAATAATACTCACGTGAATTATGGATAGTGTATAATTATTATCTCACAACAATTACTTATAGGAAGATGATATACTGTAACTATAACTATGATACAACTATTCTCAACAAGTCCAAAACGTCCGCCTTTGATGCTGGCCCCGAGCAAATAGGCCGAGTCTCCTCCCGCCTTCTCAACCGTCATCTCCCAACCGCCTTTTTTTTTGTAGTGTTGCCAGTAAATGGAACTTAATGTCATAATAATCGACAAAGACAAACTATGGATTTAGTAATTATTTCGAAACCTAACACTAGCTTTCCGCCCGTGGCTTCGCCTGCGTGGAATTCGGTTATATCGCGTTTCTTCTTCTTCTTCTTCCTCAGCCTATAGATGTCCACTGCTGGACAAAGGCCTCCCCCAAGGCTTTCCACGATGACCGGTCTTGTGCTGCCCGCATCCATCGGCATATCGCGTTTTATCCCTTGGAAATATCATTTTTTTTGCAATAATAGGTAGCCTATGTCCTTTCTCAGGGTCTAAAGATTGTCTGTGCCAAATTTCATCAAAATCGGTTGAGAGGTTTTAACGGGCCCGCGTGGAGTTTGGTTATATCACGCTTTTTAGATTTCCCTCGGGAATATCAGATTTCTCCGGGATAAAAGGTAGCCTATGTTTTTTCTCAGGGTCTAAAGATTGTCTGTGCCAAATTTCATCAAAATCGGTTGAAAGGTTTTAACGGGAAAGCGTAGCAGACAGACAGAGTTACTTTCGCATTTATAATATTACTAGCTTTCCGCCCGCGGCTTCGCCCGCGTGGAGGTCGGTTATATCGCGCTTTTTAGATTTCCCTCGGGAACATCAAATTTTTCCGGGATAAAAGGTAGCCTATGTTCTTTCTCAGGGTCTAAAGATTGTCTGTGCCAAATTTCATCAAAATCGGTTGAGAGGTTTAAGCGGGAAAGCGTAACAGACAGACAGACAGACAGAGTTACTTTCGCATTTATAATATTAGTATGGATAGTATGGATTTCGCAAAAAGAGGTAACTTAATACATGTGCGGTAGGCAATCCATGCGGAGGCGACGGGGGCAGAGCAGGCGGCCCGTGGTCGCATCGCTTATAATAATAACGTAAAATGGTGTTGTCACTTTTTTTAAATTACCGAATTTCGGGGAAGTTGGACTTAATTCGCGGGAAAAAAAGATTATTTCAAAATTCATTAATATTGTTACGATGATGATTACGTAAAATTTTATATTATATTTGGTCATGTTTTTACCTAACCTTTATTATCCTTATGGGTCGGACAGGGTTTTCTTCATATATTTTATAGGTACTAGAACCAAAGAACCAATAGGTGATTCAAAGATATATGACATACCAACCCGGACTGCCTCTCATAGAGAGGAGTTCCCAGCAGCGGGAACATTATGGGCTGTTTATTCACTAACTTAGTTTAGATCATGAAGAAGTCATTCTAATTCTAACTCGATTTAATCACAGGTGCGGGCAGGTGTTATGGGTGGTCACGTGGAAGGCAGTCCGTTCCTTGTGAAGGCGTACAGCGCGGCGCGAGTCAATGTCACCGACATATCGCCCGGAATCGTCGGCAGACCTGTGTCTTTTACTATCAATGCTTCACATGCTGGTAAGTACCTTTACCTTAAGTCATTTGAACAAAGCGTTGGATTTAAAGTAGGGCTTTTAAAAATTAATTAGTACCAGAATTAGTTTTATAATTATTTTATTACTATAGAAAATCATCATGGCACGGTTTAGTTCTTACTGAATGTTGTAGAAGGTCGGCGACGGTGTCCGTCACACAGTTCTAGCACAGAAACGGACATAAGATAAATATTGGTTTTGTTTTGCCAGATTAGTGAGATGTAGATGTAAATTGAGGTATCTTAGTAGCCCTTTTTTAATCACGTCTTTTGCTATGGTGTATCTAAATTTGTTAGGATTAAATTAATATTTATCTTCTGCGCTTTTCTGCACAAAATAATGTTATCTATTAATTTATCCTATTCATGAAACTTAACCTATCCATTCTACAACATGTAAAGAAAACCCTGTCCGATCCGTGAAGGTATTGTTAAGTATCGATAACTGATTCTACAAAGCTGGTATAAACTTAAAAAAGTAACCCTAAAAAAATAAATATTATTTTACAAAAGTAAACTTAATACATGTTCGGTAGGCAATACATGGGCAGGCCAAGGGGGGCAGGGCACGCGGTCGCATCGCTCATAATAATACCTTCAAAAAAGTATTATCACTTTTTAAAAAATTACCAAATTTTGGGGAAGTAGGAATTAATTCGCGGATAAAAAATCAAAATTCATAATTATTGTTACTAGGTATGACGATTATGTAAAATTTCATATTTTATTTGATCATATGTTTACCTAACCTTTATTATCCTTATGGGTCGGACGGGGTTTTGTTTATATACTGTATATTGAAATCCTCATTTTAATTAATATTAATTCCACTAAAACAAGTATAAACAGCCCCCTAATCGGCGAACACATTTTTGTCAAATGATTGCGACTAGTTGGCATCAGTTGGGATCGTTCGGACCGCCCATTAGTCCGTTTGGTCCAAACGATCCCAACTAGTCGCAATCATTTGACAAAAATGTGTTCGCCGATTAGGGGGCTGTACGGTACGGTAGTGTCAATAAAGTTGATTTCAGCATGACTAGTAGGTATTGAAGAAGTAATAAAAGTGTCTGAATTATTTTTTTTTAAAGCCCTATTTCACTTATTTAGAAAGTAAATTGAAAACTTAGGATTATTAACATTTTTTTTTCAGGTGCTGGCAATTTAGAAATAATAGTGGCAGTGAATGGGCGGAATGTCCCAAATTATGTACAAAGTGAAGGAAATGCCAGGTTTAAAGTAAGTAAAAACAGCGAGTTTTA
This sequence comes from Sesamia nonagrioides, assembly GCA_017933935.1. NCBI lineage: Eukaryota > Metazoa > Arthropoda > Insecta > Lepidoptera > Noctuidae > Sesamia > Sesamia nonagrioides. The sequence goes on along the minus strand of JADWQK010001454.1, from coordinate 579,897 downwards.
TTAATGGTATATCTCATCTTCACTTCCTAGCTCTGGCAATGTTTAGAGCAAATTATACTTTATCCATTTTTTCGGCTTGTTACTCTTTCTACAGGGCTCTTGATTATTTCTAGCAAGTGTGAGCAATTTATAGATGCTATAAGCTAGCTTCCTTTCTAACATTTTTCCAAAAAACTTACTTCTTCTTCTTAAATTTCTCATTAAGAATATTATTTTATTGTTAGAGACATTTATTGCCGTCTGTACTACTTCAACTTACTTTAACCCTTTCTATCTTCCGTCCAGGTAAACTTCAAGCCTGTAGAAGCAGCCCCGCACACCCTGTCGGTCCGGTTCAACGGTCAGGCGGTGCCCGGCTCGCCCTTCACGTGCGCGGTGTCTGCGCCGGCGGCGGCGGCTGATGCACGCGCGTCCGGACCGGGGCTCGTGTCCACACCCAGAGCTGAACCTGCTGAGATACAGCTTACTGGGTTCCACAGTAAGTTTAGTTATAACCACGGGATAAAATATATCTAGAGTATTTCGGAAAGTTGTACGACGTTCTGTAGTAATACTTTTTATTTGTCTACAATCGGTGCCATATTTAGTTAGACGTGGTCTGACCATTCCAATGAATTGCATCATCTACGTGTGAGAACACCTCTGGTCGAATTTTTTTGTTCAGGCATAACATGGTTTCGTTCTGATGTTCTCATTTTGTGGGTAGTTTTAAAAAAGTATTTATTTATTTTGCCTTAGAAATGGTATTAAAAAGTTGTTAGTTGGGTATTAATCTAAAGCCCACGTACTAGCCCCGCACGATGTTATTGCGATGGAACCTTGTCACAATAACAGCGTTGTGACGTCATCTGTCACACAAAAGGACAGCTAGCAAAAGAATGTTAAATGCAAAATTAATATTAGGGTTAAGGGTTTATTTGTATTTTATAATTTTATTACACTCTTTATAAAGAGTGTATGTATAAATTAATATTAGGGTTAAGGGTTTATTTGTATTTTATAATTTTACTAGCTTTCCGCCAGCGGCTTCGCCCGCGTGGAGTTCGGTTTTATCGCGCTTTTTAGATTTCTCAGTGTTTCTCTACTATATTATGCATTTATTATACATACAAACCTTCCTTAAGAATCACTCTATCTATTAAAAAAAACCGCGTCAAAATCCGTTGCGTAGTTTTAAAGATCTAAGCATACATACGGACATACAGCGAAAGCGACTTTGTTTTATACTATGTATTGATTACATACACCCTTTATAAAGAGTGTATGTATAATAAAATTAATATTAATTAAATAATTAACATTCTTTCTGAGGTATACCTACTCACCCATATTCTGACAAATAAACTTTCATTATTAAAAATTTCAAGGAAATAATTTTTGTAGACGTAAGAAAAATATACTTATTCGTATATCTTTCTTACATGTATACTATGTTTTTCTAACTACATTTCTGTTAATTTGCGAGCGGGAATTGAACCAGAGTCCACTGTGTAGTAGTCATGTTTTAATTACTACCTACATCTATCAGTTTATAAATAAAACCAGGATAATATGTAAAAAAATGTATATAGTCTTCCGAATCATAACTGTTTTCTGTGTCTGTCGTTTCCGATTCACTGTCGTCGCCGTATTTATGACAAATAACTCGTCAATTATTCGATCTTTATTCCAATAGGTATTCCTCTTCAAGCCGTTTAACATGATTGACTTCCTTTCGCCAGTCATCTGGAGTTATTGACGCCAACGACTCCAACGTCAGAGCTTCAATGCGACTTTCCAACTGCTCCACATTCTTTTCTGACACCCTCATCTTTACCAGGTTCCAGATGTACTCAATGGGGTTGAGGCCGCAGTTGTAAGGTGGTAATCTAACGACTTCATGGCCATAGCCAGCTAATAAATTGTCAATTTTATAATTTTTCGGCGGTCTGTGCCGTTTAATTAATAAATACAGTTCAGGTTTTGTACTGTCGTTGGGAAAGTCTCAACAATCAACTGTTTTTTATTGTTCGTACTTGGTGGCCTATTCTCATCCCTATAACTGTGATAAGGGGCGTTGTCCATCACAATTTTGGAGTTGCGTGGTATGTTGGGTACTATTTTTTCTGTAAGCCACTTGGTGAAATTCTCAGCATTCATTTGATCATAGTAATCCCCCGTTTTGGTATCTGCTTTAAACATTAAAAGGGCATTGTCAACAAAACCGCTTTAACTTCCCGCGTGAACTATTATCCATCGGCGGTCGGGGCTGTCGTTCCGTCTCACTCCGTCGGTTGCTGTTTGCCAACATTTTTCTACCGTGTAGTGTGCATGTATCCACGTTTCGTCGAGATAAATAACGGATCTTTTGTTATTACCAAGCGAGTCATTTTCTTTCATACGTCGTAAATATTTAGCCCTCCACGCTTGAATTTGGGGTCTTTGAATTAGGGCCAGTCTTTTTTGGTAGCATCGTTTAAATTGGTAGCCTAAATCACATTTCATTATTTTTCTTAATGTAGTTTCACTACCAGTATAATTAAGGTCTACTTTTGAAGCCGCCAAAATTTTGCGCATTGTGGGTATTTCTCTCCTCACCGTACACATTGAATCTATAATATTTCTTGAAGCTGTTAAGGAAAACCCGTCGAAATATTTCTTCTTTTGTCTTTTTCCTTTAGTAGGAGTTCTCATTTTGCTGCCACTGGCTGTTGCTGACTCATGCTCTCGTCTCAATTTCGTCACAGTATTTTTTGCAACGCCTGTGGCACATGCCACACACTCCTTGACTTTGATAGAATTTTGCAAAATATTTTTAATAAGTAAGCAGTTGCTTCGGTATTAAAATGTCCGAAGCACTTTTTAAAGCACGGTTTATACTTTCAAGAACTAACTTACAATCCTCTTTCTCTTTAACAAAATAATTGTCCATTTTAATTATAATTTCACGAGCACGACTATTAATTAATTTCTTACTCATTTTAACGAGTAACAGTTAACAAAACTAAACAACAAAACTCAAGAACAACAATAAAACAGGATAACAAAAACAAAAAGCTAACAAAAATATTCGATGTGCGTAAGTGGGTAAGCGCGGACTGAACTTGCGAACGGTACCGACGTTGCGAGTTCGACTACGTCACCAAGATGGCCGCCAATCGCAATATCATCGTGCGGGGCTTATATTTAGCTATACAGAGTATGTATATATTACGTGCAATATAATTTAATAAGGTCAACCGGGGCAATTGATTAGATGCAATTGCCCCAAAGACGCAATTGCCCCGGTTGACCTTAGTTAATTTTTGTTCAGCTGTGATATAATAATTTAATCAATTGTTTAGTTTTTACGCGGTCCGTTGAAATGTCACACAAATATGAATGCAGCTCAGGGTTACTCTCGTTTTCATAAGTAACAAACAGTCTAGCTAACCGGCGAACTTCGTACCACCATAGAATCCAAAAGAACCAATGTATGAGAAAATTACTTTCATTGAAATATTTTCGTAAAAGTTTTCCATATTTGTTTAGTTATCAGGGCGGAGACAAATCCAATTGATCACAAGCCATAAAAATCGGTCCACCCAACCTTGAGCTACATATAAATGGTACACTAACAGACTTTTTTTTTTTAAACATATACATATATGCCTCGTCTGTTACAACAGCTGTTATAACGTTGACAATTTTGTTGTCTCTAAAATATAAATTATAGTCATATTAATATGTCTGCGTTTATAATACATAAAATAAATTTATTTTTTGACCTGTATTGCACGTCAAGGCATTCCCTAAGATTACAAATAGGGTATAGAACAAAAATTTAAAAACGGAGAAAGATAATTAAAAAAGAAACATAATGTGATCAATTGTATGAGAGAGAGAGAGAAAGAGATATTTTGAGTGTTACATCGTAATTCAAATAGTGTAACCATATTATCATATCTTCAGTTTTAATAACTATGATTGCTGCGAGCCATTGTTTGTGTGTCGCATCATTGTCTATGCAAATGTTTATTATTTAGGAAGATATTCAGTCAATAGTTGCAGTCAAATGTCGAGCCGCGTTCGACGTCGCATATATTCGATACTTCGGAGCTGTACAAAATGTCGCTGTACGTTGCTTTACCTATACAAGTTAGCATTTAAAGTGAGAGTCCATAAGCCCCTTTAACGAGGTACCAACTCAATGTGATATATGATAATATTGTAACATATTTCCTCGTTTTGAAAATATTAATAGTGTGATTGAAACAAATATGTACTTATTCTATTTATTATGAATTATGAGTTTCGGCATTATTTTAAAAGGGGGGTGAAAGTACTCATAGATATGAACAACAACTATGGGACCAACTCTCAAATAACGAAAAACATTTGTATCATGCCTTTGATTCAATGTAAGTAAAGCACTTTTGGATAAAACAGCGGATACTTGAACAAAATAATACTATGAGTGGTTTTTTTGGCGAGAGACTTTTTAAATTATTTATAGTGTTGTTTACTAAATAAAAGTGCGTGATTTATGTAGTAAAATTGCATTCCGTAAATAATAAACAAAGCACATTGAGATATCGCAGCATACGCAGCGACTTTGCCTCAAACCTCCCTCGTAGACGGTTCACGTGGCTGTCTTTTTCGACATAAATAATTCATTACGTGACATTGACTAAATGCACAAACCGTGCGAAGCCAAAAAAGAAAGAAAGAAAGAATACTACGAATGTTGTTCAAACTCATGCGCACATTTACTCCCCAAAATGATGCCAAAGAATTCGAGGTGACACTGTATAATAATTATTAATCCATACTAATATTATAAATGCGAAAGTATCTTTGTCTGTCTGTCTGTTTGTTCGGCTTTCACGCCAAAACTACCGAACCGATTTTGATGAAATTTGGCACAGACAATCTTTAGACCCTGAGAAAGGAAATAGGCTACCTTTTATCCCGGAAAAATTTGATGTTACCGAGGGAAATCTAAAAAGCGCGATACCGCATATTCCGCACGCGGGCGAAGCCGCGAGCGGAAAGCTATTATTTAATAATTTCTATACAGTGTCACCTCGAATTCTTTGGCTAATTATAATATTTCTATAACATCTTCAATACATTCTTTCTCCCTTAGCAGGCGAGCCAACAGTATACGTAACGGGTCCAGGGGGCACCAATGTTCGGTCGCGTATCTCTTCGACCAGCGAAGGTCGGTACACGGCGACGTACACGCCGGAGGCCGTGGGACGGCACACAATACAGGTGACGTGCGCGGGCCGGCACGTGCCCGGATCGCCGTTCACGTGTAACGTGTATGATGTGCGACGGGTTAGAGTTACTGGATTGGGGCCTGGAGGTACGTGTTTTATTTTTATTTTTTTTATTTTACTAAATAAGCATAAGTAAAGTGTATCTTTTCCTTTCTGTCTCTGTCTGTGTCTTTTTTTTTCTGTCTAACTCTTTAGACAAACATTATTTTACTGACTAAGGGTTGTTAGTTTTATCTGTTTTTGGTAGATATATTGTTAAAAGAAAAAAAAAAACTTTATTTGGTATGTTCATACATTCTTGAAATAAAAACTGATAGTTTTTAGTGGAATTATTTTCTTCGGTGTAATCACTGGCTAATACGCCCTTTGTCTTTTTTCAGAACTCGAGGGTACTCTAGAAGGTCTCAGCTTAGATGAAGGAGTGGATGAAGAGCGAGGAGTGGAAGTAGGCAAGCCGGTGACGTTCAGCGTGGACGCGGCCGGCGCGGGAGAGGGCACTTTAGAGCTAGTCGTGTCCACACCCTCCACGACTGTGAAGGCAGAGGTATGCCTTTCATGCCATGAATCTATACAACTCGCGCGATTTAACTGTGCACCTCGCTCTGTGACGTCATTCGGATGGTACCGTTTGTAAAAAAAGAATTGTTATTTTTTTATGTTAATAAAAAGTCGTTTTGATGATAAAGCGTGATAATACTAGATCATTTTACTCATGACGTTTTGCAATTAAATTGATACATATGGACTGAAGTATAATGTTGGTGCAACCAACAGACTTCACTAACGCGTCGAAAATGTAAAAATCAAAAACAATCTTAACAAAAAAAACTCAACCAAGCAAAATCTCCACAGAAACAGTAATAACAACAGGGTATTTAAACTGTATTTAGACAATTGTAACAAAGATGCTATCGCTACTTCGCGCTTACGGCCAATGCGGGGCGTCGCGCGGGGAAGCGGGAGAGGGGTCCCATCCAGCGAGGCCACTGTTAACTGTAGGATAGGCTCTTAATAAACTAGCGCGCTTTACCATCAACGATTGCACTACTTACCATCAGGCGAGATTGCGGTCAAGCGCTAGTTTACACGTATAAAAAAAAACGTTAAAAAATCTGTAGGTACTACACGCATTCATTGATCATGTTATCACTTTTTTCATGTAGCCACGTGTAAAGTTTAGCCAGTTCATTGTCCTTATACAACGTGTAACAAAAAGGGTATATACATACCAAGGGCATGGCATCTTTAGACGATATCAAACGAAAGGAAAGGAAGGGTCACAACTCAAAATAAAATACTCAAAAAATTGGTACCAAATTTTCGGTTCCGTGTGTTTCTTAAAATCAAATCATAAAAACGTGGCAGCACACTACATACGTTAATAACTACTCGTTACCCGTCACGTTACTTGCCAAAATCCAATAAATGCCTTCAATATCTCTGTGCGACTAGTATGATAGTAGCCTATCACAGGCGGTGTTTTTCCTCATAACTTCCTAACATAAAGAGATAGGTTTAAAAAACCCTTCCAATATCGTTTGATATCATGTAAAGATGGCATGCCTTTGTTATGTATATACCCTTTATGTTACACGTTGTATACTCAGTACACTTATTAACATTCTCTTATCCACCAGGTGGTAGCAGTAGCCCGTGGTCTGTACGATGTAACATTCGTGCCGGTATCCCGCGAACCGCACCGTGTCTCCGTCACGTTCAACGAACAAGCCGTCCCTGGCAGTCCCTTCGTTTGCCGAGTCAGCGAGCCACACACATATGTTCAGATTGGTGAGACGCTTTCATTGTGCTGAATAAAAATATAATATCGTCAGCAACAAGCTTTGAGCAACAAGAAATTACATGATAACATATTTTTGGTATTTTAAAATAAAAGTTAAGAGCTAAAGAAGAGGGATCAACATACTGTTCTACAATGAAGTACCTCTCGATCTCCAAAACAACTACTTTCAGTGGAAAAATTAAAAATAATGATCATTCTAGTTATACTTCTCTTTAGACGCTAAAGTCACAGCTGCATCTTCTTTTGTCTTAATAATATCTAAATTATGTAAAATTTTGTTCCTAACTTTGGTTTATGTTTCTCCAGGCGGAGTAGCAACAGTAGAAATCGATGAGAACCTATCAGAAGTGGAAGTTATCTCACCAACCGGAACTCGCGTCTCCGAAGCACATTTGGAAGACACCGGCCTTCTCACGTTCCCAGCGAGTCGCGTCGGTAGATACGTGGTGCGCAGTGCGAGGGGACCCATCGCTGACGTGGAGGCACTCGACGCGTCTGCGGTCAAAGTATTGTCTATTGGGGATGCGGTGGCGCATCGACCAGCCATACTTACTGGTGAGTAGTAACTTACATGGGCGTACCCCTGGAGAGCAGAGGGAGGCAGCTGCCACCCCTGGAAATCTCGCAGAACATGTACGAACTCTCCTAATTCTTAAACAACGTATAAACGAGGACTTATCTCTAACTTTTAAATAAACCACGCAGTAGACACTAACAAAATGTACGGCGTAATTGTCAAAAAACTGCGTGCGATTGTAGCGCATAAAGATTATCCTGATTACTATTACTGATTAGATTTACCTTCCCTTAGGCCTGACTTGCCCTTGCTAAATTTTATTGGACGTATGGCAAGCGTGTTCAGCCCAGTCCCACTTCAGATTGACTATTCGAGAATTGTCAGACAAAGTTGAGAATTAGATCTTTATTTCTAGAATTTGTCTCATAAGTATATTCCCATTAACCAGCACGAAATCTTTTCTCAATTTTGTTTTGACTCAAATTCTTACCTTAAATGGCATGCAAAGTGCGCGCGCGCAGCGGCGGTAGATGTACGGATACGCAGAGCGTTTATGCTTTGCAGTGTCTTAGTTGAAATTCGAAAATACGAAAAAAATCTCTATCTCAAAAACTACTGAACCGATTTTGATGAAACTTGTAATATTCCCCAAATTGCACAACACCTAGTACAACAAAAAGGGTTACTTAAATCGTACTTGTAGTTCCGGAAATATGCGCGCACAAACATAAAAACATATATACACTTCTGTTCAGACGCTGATATAGACTAACATATACGAAAACTGAGCAAATCTGGAAATATTACATATACAATATGTAAAGAAAACCCTGTCCGATCCGTGAAGGTATTGTTAGGTAGCGATAACTGATTCTACTAATGTCTGTAAAGCCGGGCTAAACTTAAAAAAGAATCCCCCTAAAAAAATAAATATTATTTCGCAAAAAGAGGGAACTTAAAACATGTGCGGTAGGCCATACAGGCGCGGTCGTAGAGGGGCAGGGCACGCGGCCGCATCGCTATTCGCTCAGAATTATACCGTCAAAAATAATGTTGTCATTTTTTAAAAATCACCATATTTTGGGGAAGTTGGAATTAATTCGCGGGAAAAAAGATTATTTCAAAATTCACTAGTATTGTTACTATGATGATTATGTAAAATTTCATATTATATTTGGTCATGTGTTTACCTAACCTTTATTATCCTTACGGGTCGGACAGGGTTTTCTTAACATATTGTATACGGGTCGAATTGATAACCTCTTTTTTTTGAAGTCGGTTAAATAATCAGATGGTACATCGTGGATCATTGTCACACATAGTTTTAAAATTTTGAAAATCAATGTTCTCTCATCAATTAGATAAATATTGAAATGTAGGTGAGCCTAGCTACTAATTGTTTCTCTAAAAATAGAATGTAGGAGGATCATATACGAATTAACAAGCAATCCATGTTAACCTAACACTTAATTCGTTGTGTGCAGTAAACACCAGCGGAGCAGGCAACGGTCGTCTGTCGGGGCGCGTGACGTGCGGCGGTGCGGTAGTGCCGCACTCGGTCCGGCGGCGCGGCGGGGCGCGTGCCGAGCTACTGTGGCACCCCGCACGCGCCGCGCCGCACCGTCTCACACTACTGTGGAGCGGCGCGCCCGTCGCCAGCGAGCCCATCGTCGTCGACGTACAGCCCGCTCATCACGGACAAGAGGTCATTCATATACATCCATTGTTTAGATGGTATTACTTAAAATAACCTTTGAAACATTCTTTTAATAACGTTTACTACGGCAACGTCGCATTTTATTGGCAAATTGAAGCTATATTTTAAAAATGTGTTCTACTTACTTTTTAGAATACGTTAAATTAATACATAGTATAAAACAAAGTCGCTTTCGCTGTATGTCCGTATGTATGCTTAGATCTTTAAAATTTGTCAACGGATTTTGACGCGGTTTTTTTTAATAGATAGAGTGATTCTTAAGGAAGGTTTAGACTACCTTTTATCCCGGAAAAAATTGATATTCCCGAGGGAAATCCAAAAAGCGCGATATAACCGAACTCTACGCGGGCGAAGCCGCGGGCGGAAAGCTAGTGTTATATAAAGCCGAAGAGTTTGTTTATTTATTTGAACGCGCTGATCTCAGGAACTACTGGTCCGATTTGAAAAATTCTTTTTACGTTGCTCATTAGTCCAGGAAGGCTTAAGGCTGCGACCAACAGGAGCGTGGCATATAAAAAAAAGCGAACGAAGTTGCGAGCGGCCACTAGTAGTGGATAAAAAGTAACCATAATGTTTATAGTTATTTTACTATAAAATTAACGCCTTGCAAGCTTCCAATGCATTATTTGCATATAAATAGAACTATAAACGCAATGATTTCTTACCTTTGACATACTTTTCACCTAATTCTAAATAGTTAGTAGTTAAGGGTCCATCTGTCACCAAGCTGTATCTCATGAATCATAATAGCTAGATAGATGATTTTTTTTTTAATAATTATAAACTAGTGCTTGACTGCAATCCCGCCTGATGGTAAGCAGTGATGCAATCGTTGGTGGTAAAGCGCACTAGTTTATTAAGCCTATTTACTTAAAAAACTAAGGAATAGGAAGGATGACGGCAGTTGAGCGAGGTGATGCAATGTTAAACCCAAGACCAACACGACCAAACGATGCCGCGCTAGAGGGAGATTGATCTGGAGACTCTCCACGACCAAACTTCCGACACAACAACATTTGGCGCATCGTACCCGGCACAAATCGCAACACAACTGCTCAGAGCAGTCCTCCGTACGGCTTCACCAGACATCATGCCGGAACACGACGAATCGCTTGGCGGCAAGACTTTGTCTGGTGGGTGGTAACTTCTGTCGGCAGCCGATGTCATGGCCTACCACCGAGAAAGATAAGAAAATTTTCAGAGATTATGTATTTCTGTTGCCGCTATAACAACAAATACTCATCATCATCCCAGCGTTAATCCCAGTCGCATCCGCAGCCTTTTCAGCTTTGGAGTCTGGGGTCCGCTTTACCAGTCCAACTGCTGATATGGCTAAACTTCGACATTTTCCGTGAAGCGACTGCCGTCTGACCTCCACAACCCGAAGGCGACATCGAAGTATTGCAGTTAGACCAATTGTTGGATTTTTGAGGGCTCCAACAACCCGTAACGACTGCCACTAGATGTTCGTATGACAACCGGGACCAACGGCTTAACGTGCTTTCCGAAGCACGACCAGACCAGTGCAAATATTCATATTCATGCATACAAATACTTGCACTGTGCGGGGATCGAACCCGCGCCACCTTGCGCAGCGGCCGCGTCCTCTAACGCTACGCCACGGAGGCTGGCTGACGGAGAGGCTATAACAACAAATACTAATATACATTAATAAATTTTTAGCTCTAATTAAATAATAAAAATTGAAAACCACGAAATATGATACTAAATTGCGACGTTGCCAATCGTGCTTAGTAAACGCTCTTAAACGAATGTTTCAAAAGTCATTTTAAATAAGACCGCATTCCATAGCCCGTGTCATCCCATTCTTTTTTTTTTTCTTTTGGTTTGAGAAATTATCAAATGACTTGTCACGCTCTAAGCGCAGCAAAAAGACGTGTTACACTTTTACTGACTAAATCCTACCAGGCACCTCTGTCTTGGGGTAACTCTTTCGAACAACCCGTGGCCCTGCCAGGCATGGTCCTAAACCCCGTCACTATGTCCACGACATATTTTTGAGCCGCGCGTTGAACACAACACGCCGTCAACCTGGGCCTGATCTTTACTGATGAATAATTGGTAGCTCACTACCCGAAAACCCGCGCCTACGCATCATCCCACCCTTGAACTGTCAATTTAGAAATTTCAAGTGTTTGCTAAATCAAATTAAAATTATTGCTCAAAATACAAAAGTGTTTCAAGTGTAATTTTTTCTCTCCAGGTGGCTGCCTCCGGCCTCGGTCTGTACCAAGCCCAAGTGAACAAAGTAGCTTCGTTCAGCATCGATACCCTCGGTAGACCAGCGAGAGAGTTTGACGTGGTAGTGTCCGGCCCTGGGTCAAGAGCACTACCTGTACGGTGTTATCAAACAAAGTCGGGATTGTTACAAGCGGAATATACTATTACCGACGTCGGGCAGAGCACTATAGGTAGATATAATATTGATTATATGGCTATATGTTCATCAATAAAAAAAAATCTATAAGAAACAATACGCATTCAGTAAATATAAACAGTACTTATTTGTCTATATGCTTGCAAACAAGTTTTTATTATTAAAATATGACTGTATTGTTTATTTCAGAGGTACTACACTTATCAAAGCCCGTGTCTGGCAGTCCGTATACCTGCGAATCTTTTGATCCTAACAGAGTCATTATATCTGGATTACCTACTGGAAATATCATAGCACAAACACCTATAAATTTTACAGGTAACAACATTAGATAATATATGCTTAATTATACTTAAAAGTATTTCTTATTATTCTTTCACTTGGTTGAAGTTGTTCACTCGCCATCCTTGTGGCCATGCAAAAACCATAGAGTTAAACAGAACGTATAATTTACAAAGAAAAAAAAAAATATATTTATTTAGCACAGATTAAAAAACCCAGTACACTGGAGACATATATCTGACAAAAAGTGTTTTTTTTTCAGTTGACACAAAAGACGCAGGTGTAGCGGAATTAGAAGTGATTTGTGAGGCAATGGGTGAGCGTCGCATTCGCCTGCCGGTCGATATTAGAGAGGACGGGAGTACCTACAGAGTGCGCCTGCGACCCTCCGTGCCAGCGCACTACAGAATCTACATCACTTATGGAGGTAATTATTCTATAATCAAGTTTTTAGTAAAATCGCTACAGTTGATTTTTTTTTTAGTAATTATAAACTAGTGCTTGATTGCAATCCCGCCTGATGGTAAGCAGTGATGCAATCGTTGATGGTAAAGCGCTTAAAAATTTTAGTGCGTAGGAAGGAAGACGGCGGTTGAGCGAGGTGATGCAATGTTAAACCCAACAACACGACCAACGATGCTGCGCCAGAGGGAGATTAATCTGGAGACCCTCCACGATCAAACTCCCGACACAATAACATTTGGCGCATCGTACCCGGCACACATCGCAATACAACTGCTCAGACCCGTCCTCCGTACGGCTTCACCAGACATGATGCCGGAACACGACGAATCGTTTGGCGGCAAGACTTTGTCTGGTGGCTGGTAACTTCTGCCGGCAGCCGATACCCTACCTTTGTTATCATTTGTCGTGGGTGAATTTACAAACTTATAAACTCACATACACAAACAGCTAGCCATGAGCGTTGTCAAATTGAATGGACCTAATAAGAAAATAAAAATATCATTATGAGCACTAAATGGGACCTGTTGACCAGTAACACACAACGTGAATTCGAAAGAAAATAAATAAACATACGATTATTATATCGTCACGGGTGTAATTCCCACATATAACTGGTATACTGGTGAACTACAAACAATATGGCATTCGTTCCAAATAATTAAAATAAATCAAAAAAGTCATTTATTCAAATTAGGCTGAGAATCAGTATTTTTTGAACGTCAATATTACATACGACAGTCCCCCAAAACGCCAACCCTTCGCCACTTCCTAGTGCTTTCGCTGGGAAGAAGAAGTGGCGGAACAAACCCCCCACAAGCACAGCTGTCTGTTCATTTAAAAAAACACATGACTTTATACAATACTATGTAAAGTAATAAACACAAGAAAACACTACAAAAATGAAATGATTTATCATATGCCAGCTAGCCACGCCAAAATACCAACAAAGCAAAAAAATATCATTAAAATGGAAATGTAAATAAGTAAATAAACATTGCCTAAACAAAAGCCCGAGGTATAAAGGGCGTGACAGCTCATATATTTATGGATTGTAAAATAAAACTTTTTTACAAAAAAACAACCGACTTCCAAAAACCACTACAAAGTGAAAAATAACTAATTTCGGAAGTCGGTGTTTTTGGTTTTGTATATTCGTTTTTTGACACCGACTTCCGAAATTAGTTATTTTTCACTTTGTAGTGGTTTTTGGAAGTCGGTTGTTTTTTTGTAAAAAAGTTTTTATTTTACACTTTTTAGTTGTTAAAAGTACTATGTATTCAGTTGCATCCGGTCAGACTGCAAGCTGACGCAAATATAGTTGGGAAACGACGTAATTTTGTTTACTTTAATTTACCCGTAAGTATTCCCTCAACTGCCTATGGTCTTCATCATCAAATTTACTGCAGACCATTATTTTAACCCAATGAGTGCAAAGGTCTTATCAATATAAATGAATGAAGTCCAACCACAAAGTAGCTACTGTAAACCGTTGAGGAGTTCCCGGAACTGGCCTTTGTCTTCATCATCAGAGCTCTTATGACAGTCACAACCCATCTAGGTGTAAAGTTCTTATCAATACAAATTAATCGAGCCCAAACACAAGGTAGCTGCTGTGAATTGTTGAGGAGTTCCTTCGACTGTCTCCCGGCTCCATTATCAGATCTACTCCAGACCTTTATTAAATTGTAGTGCTTTAAAAGACTTAATGAAAATGCTAAGAATTGCACTAGTCGCCCCTGCAATTTTTGAAAGTTCCCCTTGTTTTCTCTGGTCTTCCACCATCAAACCCTGATATCCTTATCATGGGACCACCTTGGGAACGTCTTCTTTCCAACAGAAAAAGAATTATCAAAATCGGTTCATAAACGACGAAGTTATGCGCGAACAAACATAAAAAAAGCATATATACGGTCGAATTGAGTAACCTCCTCCTTTTTGAAGTCGGTTAAAAAAAGATTAGGTGTCAGTAAGCTAATTCTAGCGAAACAACACAAATATTGTCTTGTGAGTTAATCAGAGCAACCACACATACCAATATCCAACCTTAAGGCACTAGACATAAGGGAGACATTAAAAGGCAAAATATTAAGTATAGTCGACCCCGGTATACCAGATTACATAGATACGTACATAGATATACAGTCATCTATGTACGTATTATTATGATGCTTTATTGACAAAACTCACCTTTATTACAGGAGCAAACGTATCAGGCAGTCCAGTATCACTAGGTGTTCTAAGCGGTAAAAGTAGCAGTATAGCGCGCTGTGCCGGCACCGGACTGGCGCACGCGCACGTCGGCAAGGAGGCTGCGTTCACCATACATTGTACTGAAGACACGCCGCCCGTAGTACAGGTAACAGACAATACCACTTTATCACATCTTTATTTTAATTTCAACCCGAATTTTCAATCAGATTTTTCTCAGTGGTAGGCCATTACATCGGCTGCCGGCAGAAGTTACCACCCATCAGACAAAGTCTTGCCGCCAAGCGTTTCGTTGTGTTCCGGCATGATGTCTGGTGAAGCCGTACGGAAGACGGGTCTGAGCAGTTGTGTTGCGATGTGTGCTGTGTACGATGCGCCAAGTGTTGTTGTGTCGGGAGTTTGGTCGTGGAGGGTCTCCAGATCAATCTCCCTCTGACGCGGCATCGTTGGTGGTGTTGTTTGGTTTGGCATTGCATCACCTCGATCATCTGCCGTCTTCCTTTCTATTCACTCGGTTTTTTTCGGTCTTTACCATCAACGATTGCATCACTGCTTACCATCAGGCGGGATTGCGGTCAAAAACTAGATTATAATTTATAAAAAATTAAGTTTATCTCTGCTGGGGAGTTTTGCCGACACTTCTTCTTTACTTTCGCTGTAAAGAAGAAGGGACGTACTAGGAAGTGGCGAAGGGCGGGCGTTTTTGGGGGACTATCTTTTGTAATTTTGGCGTTCAAAAAGTGTTGATTCTCAGCCTAATTTAAATAAATGACTTCTGATTTTGATCACTTTTAAGGAAGCATCGACTTGAATTTTTTATATTTATTTAATATATGAAACTATAGCGTAATTCTCCAGGGTCCTTGGGTACAACGAAGGGTTCTTTCGCATCTAGCGTTAATTGACATCATGTTCACTCTGGGTGTATATGTTTCTTTAACAAATGTCCTCGCGAGATGCGAAGATTTCTAAATAAATCCTTTTCCACTTTGTTATTTACCTAACGATTATCTTACTTTCAGGTTGAAAGACTTACAACTGACAGCAAAGAAGAAAGTACGGAGACTGGTCTACTAGAGTGTCGAGTGGTAGCCGGCGCGCCCAGAGAGTGGCTCTGTGCGTACATACCGCTAGTTGTGGGGCTGTACGAGGTTAGGATATTCACATCGTCTGGACCGCTGCCGGGAAGCCCCTTCTCTGTTAAGGTAAGCAATATTACCATACAGTTTATAGAAGTATATATACAATTTGTAGAAGTTTCTTACATTTCTATTCTACACTTTTCTAACCAACTTCTAAAGCATAGAATAGAAAATAATCAAGCGAGGTTTTATCGCCGCTAAAGAGTAGATTATCTGGTTTATACCCAAGTATACTCCAGGCAAAAACTAAATATCTCTTTTTTCAAGTCAGACACAAATTGAATCTGGCATGCAATTAACAACTTTCTCTTTGACTGCACGGGTAGCGCAGTGGTTAAGCTATTGACTGCTGTGCTGCGCGTCGTGGGTTAGATTCCCGCACGGAAGAAAAATATTTGTATAACCTACAACTAGTTGTTCGAGGTCTGGCTGTTTGTGTATGTGAGTTCATATGTTTGTAAACGCACCTGCGATACAGGAGAACTTCGTACTGTGGGGCGGGGTTTTTAAAAAAAATAGCCTGTTGAGTTATATATTTGCACTGTTTGTATAACATTAAATTTACTTGATAGAGTCCCATTAATTACAGACTCCCTTATTCATAAAGTTTGCTTAAAGTTAACTAGTGATTAGTGACTTTTAACAAACACATTTTTGACGTTTTAGCGTCACTTAAATTTAAACATCGTTTATGAATAAATACCAGAGTGTTTAAGGCGTTTATTCATCAACGATGATTAAAGTTAAGGGACGTGCAAACGACGAAAATGTATGGTTAAACAGTCGCTAATCACTAGTTAACTTTAAGCATCGTTTATGAATAAGGGGGTGCTGTAATTACTGTATCATTTGTTTTTGCATTAATAGGTGATAGACACATCAGCAATCATGCCAGTCGGAGGTTGGGGTACAGACAACTCTGGCCGCGTGCGAGCTCCTTCAAAATTAGTGCTGGATACTAGCAATGCGGGACCTGGCACGCTAGAATGCTTACTAGCCGGCAGGCATCAACGTAAGTTACAACTTACAAGTGTCTTCACCCTTCAAAACCGTTTATTTAATATTTTAGCACTAATATCAACTTTAATAAAGACTAAAAGAGTTTTCTAAGTTGACAGTGCTGTTTTCTGAAAGGATATTTAAAATGTTCTGTTTGTTTTAAAGTACCCTAAGAGTGTTCGACAATATGTTCATTGTCTCTTCACAGCAGTTTATATGAGAGTTGCCTTATTTATCAAACAGAACCGTGTCTGGAACTGCAGGGTACCTAATACGCTATTTGACGGATTTATAATTTCTATCTTGAATTACTTGGTTGTGGTTAAGAAGTTCACCAAAAGTTTTATTTTTTATTTTAAATACGTATTTCTAATGGAACATGCAAATAAAAATTCCAAATTCAAATAAGCCGCCGAAACGCTTTGTTCAGCAAAATGGCGTCGCGCTTTGTAAGTGATGTCACAAACTTTAAACGATTTTCGGTTCCGCAGTGGTGTTCGTGTTTATCTGTTATTTGTCAGTCAGAACACAAAAAAATACCACAAATCGCTCCAAATATCCTTAAAAATCTTCTAAAAACCTTAAAACACCTGAGAACGACAACAAGTGTTTATGAGCGTATGACGTCATCGTGACATTAGCCAATCCGGATCGTTTCACAATATGTGGCGCGAGAAACAATATGCCAAACATATTTTTGTGTTTTTGGATATATTCATTGTTATTATTTTCTTTAAAACTCATGTAAATGACATAAAGAACCCTCATTTTATGCATTTAAAGCAAATAATCACAAAAATATTCATACTGTCAAATAGCCTATTGCGTAACACATATCAGTAGCAATGGGTTTCATTTTGACAGTTCAACAGCATTTATTGCGTTATTAACGTTGTTAAACAGATACATTTTCAAACATAGGGAGCAATGGAATAGCAATAAGCTTCAAAATGGTTTCAACTGATACTAATGGTGTGTTATTCAATTAGGGTGCTAGTTCATGCCATGTACGTCATTATCACGTTCCGATCGCCTCAGTACACGTTTTAGGATAATGACATAGTTATTTATGCCACTATCAAGGAATGATAGCTATTGTAATATGAGTGATAGTTTGTGCCACGAGGCGAAGTTTAGTGGCTCAATAGATCAGCAGTGGCATACAAAAGCTTTTCTACAACTTTGAAATAAATAAATAGAAAAAACCGTCAATGTTGAACTTTAGCGCGGCACGCGCAATGTTGTTTTGTTGTTATAATCCCACAAATGAAAGGCAAAAGCAATTCATCCATACAGCCTAATACGATGTTTAGTCGTGACACAAATACGCGCGTTTTAAGCGTAATCATATGTTCGTTACGTATTAAGCAAATTACCAAATGGTCGTAGAAAAATAATTTATGTACATCTCGGTATCTGTTACAGGCGTAGAAACGGTATCTGGTCGAGCAGTAGTGACCCTGGCAGGTGTCGAGGGCAGTGCAGGCGGGGAAGCAGAACTAGAACTAACGTACAACGGCGCGCTAGTGGGCGGAGCCCCGCGCCGCGCCTTGCTAGCGCCGCCGGCCAGCGCCGACCGCGTCACGCTGGCCGGTCGGGGGCTCGCACACGCCGCGCCGCACACTCCCGCCGTCTTCACCATCGGTCAGTACATTCTTCTCATTTCAGCCGAAAGACATCCACTGCTGGACATAGGTCTCCCCCAAGGTTCTCCACGACGACCGGTCCTGCGCCTCCCGCGTCCAGCAGTTACCTCCGACATTCACCAGGTCGTGGGTCTACCTTGTTGGGAGCCTACTTTTGTGTATAAGAACTCTTTGTGAAACATTTCCTCAGATAATATTAACTCATTAGAAACGGGCTTTTGGTCGATTTGTATGCGTCAGGTGATACCTTTTTCTAAGCATATTTATTTATTGATCTAAACTTGTCAAAACAAAGCAAAGTCCACAATATTAAGCGATATACTCACTCTCGGTGGTAGGCCATAACATCGGCTGCCGGCAGAAGTTACCTCCCACCAGACAAACTCTTGCCGCCAAGCGATTCGTCGTGTTCCAGCATGATGTCTGGTGAAGCCGTACGAAGGACGGGTCTGAACAGTTACGGGTACGATGCGTCAAATGTTGCTGTGTCGGAACTATGGTCGTGGAGGGTCCTCCAGATCAATCTCCCTCTAACGCAGCATCGTTGGTCGTGTTGTTGGGTTTAACATAGCATCACCTCGCTCAACTGCCGTCTACCGACCTATTCTAGGCTTAATAAATTAGTGCGGTTTACCATCAACGATTGCATCTCTGCTTACCATCAGGCAGGATTTCGGTCAAATACTAGTTTAAAATTATAAAAATCTATTGTAAATTAAAGCAAAGAAAAAGTACTGCAACTATAATATTAACTTCTTTTCAATAATATTATAAAGAAGTTAATATTATAATATAAATAATATAAGAAAAGTAAACATTCTTATAAACATTTAGGAGATAGCTGTATGTAAATTCAGACACTGTATCGTAAGACTCCGTGGCGCAACGGTAGCGCGTCTGACTCCAGATCAGAAGGTTGCGTGTTCAAATCACGTCGGGGTCAAACTGATCTTTTTGTGATTAAATATTTTTTCCTATCATCTCCAAAATATCAACCTATATGTAGTTATAATAAAACTTTATGAAACACAATTTCCAGATTTAATTCAAAATTTTGATCTTTATTTAGAAATTGATATAACAATAATGTTAATAATCATTCAAGTGAAATAAGTACAAACTCACTTAATCAGTCTGTAGATAATAATCTGCGTGGTAACACATATTGCTAACACCTGTGTGCAAAAAAATAAACATTGATAAGTTAATTTAGCGACACGTATTGCATAGCCAACCTGCATTGAGCAAGCGCGGTGATTACGCTCAATCCTTCTCTGTATGAGAGGAGACCTGTGCCCAGCAGTGGGACGATAAAAGGTTGATGATGATGATGATTGCATAGCCAAACAGCGCCTACTTTGGTACCTATAACACAAATCTCAACCTTAGAAGCGTTAGGCCATATAGCGTCGACGATCTACACATTTGACCTACTGCTTCTAAAGTCGAGAAATATATAAGATACCTACCATTTAACGGAGACAAATACCGCATACGCATACATACTGCTAGAGCTACTATTGTATCATTTTAATACTACACGTATTTTTTTAAATCTTTTTACATATATGGATTATATTAACTTGTATAAACGATGATTAAGTTACGTAACGTTTAAATGTCATAATATAAGGTTTATTAACAGTCTAACACTGTTTAACGTCAACCAACTTTTATGAATTTGGGGAATAACGTATTGTTCCAAAGAGATTCTGTGATCCTGGCGCTTAGGCAAGTAAAGTAACTTGATTGGTTTTAGTCAGTCTAAGGTCCGTATTACAGAAGGAAACTCAAGCATTGATCTCTGCTTGTGCATTACTTAAAACTAGTTTCAACCAATCAAATCGCTTCAAACGAGACTTAAGTAAAGCTTGAGTTTTGAGTGACGTTTGTAATACGGACCTAAGTCTGACAAGCCCTTCCACTACACCCAGAGGGCGAGGTTATTTGATGATTTTCCGTGCTGAAAATAAAAAATTGAGCTGTTTGATCAGCGGGTCTCCAGTGAGTCAAGTGCAAAGCAGCCCTTTTAACATTTGTAAGTCTTGTTGGTGTAAGTATCTTGGGGGATCCATTTCCGTTTTTAGCAGCAAAAGGTTTGCGAGAGATATTTTCAGTTAGTTTTCATAAACTTTGTTTTATGTGTAACCGCCTGATGGTAAGCAGTGATGCAATCGTTGATGGTAAAACGCGATGGTTAAGAGCCTCTTCAATCAAAAAACTGAGTGAATAGAACGGAAGACGGCAGTTGAGGGAGGTGAAAACCCAACAATGCTGCGCCAGAGGGAGATTGAACTGGAGACCCACCACGACCAAACGTGGACAGTCGTACCCGGCACACATCGTAACATAACTGCTCAGAACCGTCTCCCGTACGGCTCCACCAGAAATCATGCCGAAATCGCTTGGCGGCAAGACTATGTCTGGTGGGTGGTAACTTCTGCCGGCAGCCGATGTCATGACACTAGACGAGGGCTACATGATACCTTTGTGTTCCAGACGGCAGCGCGGCAGGTCCGGGCGCCCCGGAAGCGTCCCTGACGTGTGCGGACGGCGACAGCGTGCCCGTGGCGCTGGCGGCGGCCGGCCCGGGGCTGTGGCGTGCCAGCTACACGCCGCGACGGGCCGTCGACCATCAGCTACGCGTACTGTGGGCCGGCCGACTCGTCAAAGGTAGGTTTTCTTAATACTTTCTGTGTTAAACTATTTAACTGCACTGAGGTCCATCCCAACCATATCTATACTTCTATACTAATATATAAAGCTGAAGACTTTATTTATTTGAACCCGCTCATCTCAGGAACTACTAGTCAGATTTGAAAAATTCTTTTTGCGTTGGATAGCCCCTTAATCCAGGAAGGGTTAAAGCTATATAACGCTACGATCAATAGGAGCGGGGCACATAAAAAACCACACCTACCTACGCAGCTGAAACCGCGGGGCGCAACTAGTTGATGATATTTTGTGTATTATCCCAGGTTGTCCACTAACAGTGAATGTGTCAGCGGGTTCGGAGAGCGGCGACGCGTCACGTGTAGTGTGCTCGGGCTCAGGGTTAGCGGGTGGCGTGCTGGGCCGAGACATCCGCGCTTGGCTCGACACACGCCGCGCCGGACCCGGCGAACTCACTGCACACTGCACCGGACCCAACAAGGTACATCATACACCCACCAAATTGGGTTCTGTCCTAAAAACAATGTCTATCAGATAGATCCGAAATACTTAGGAAGATATATTGATTTGAAATGTCGCATGACTAGTAATTAGCCCCACTCCGTAATTTTAAGACGCTATATCTCAGTACTTTTTGGTAATTACGACAAAATAAAAAATAAAGGTCTTAATTTTTTTTCATTATCTATAAGACAGACTAATTATTTTTTTGGTTTTCATACCTTGGATACATCCCTATTGTATGTCACACTACAACATCGATCATATACAACATTATTTTTTGTTTATGCGTATCCCGAAACACGTATCCATTATTTTTAAAAGAATCTCTGTACAAAATTTTACAAAGATATCATGAAAAACCACAAAGTTTGAGCTTGCTATTCTACTTGGTTGTCCAAACAAAAATATGGTCAAAGGTCCGCTCGTGCAGGCGAGCGCGGGGCGTTGACCTCTGGTGTCAGCTGTTGCGCGAGCTCGGTATACAAACAGCAACAATTTCTAAATGTATTTGGGAAAAAATATAACAAGGTGTAAAAATGATTGGAATCGATTCAGTTGCTTATTCTGAACAAACTATATTCAGGTTTCGCATAAACAAAAAATAACGTTGTATAAGTGATCGATGCACAACAACAATAAAACCTTTGTAGAACCACAGTATAAAAATCATACAGTAGGTCGACGCCTTTGATCTCGTGTAAAATGCCGACATCTTCTAGACAGTAACGCATCGGCCAGGGTTGTCACAAGTAAACAATATTTATGAAAATATTTATTTATTGCAGATCAACATCGATAGCTGTACTATATTTAATTAATTTGCTATTTTTACTAAGGTAACAACTCGAGACAGATTTAAGTTATTTAGATGGCATTTTCCTAACCAGCACCCCAATCGACCTCGGAATTAACACCCATATCATATTAATATACATTTAAATTGGCGTCCGCCATCTTGGATTTCAGAAAGGATAGCTTTTTCGTAACAAGCACCACAATTATATTTACTTAATTGACACCCATATTAAATTATAAAAAATTACGACCGCCATTTTGGATGTCAAAAAGGATGGCTTCTTCGTTACAAGTACCTCAAACTTGACACTCATAACAAATTATAAAACAAACAAATAAAAAAAACAAACACGTGTTAGCCATTAAAGATAGATACCGAACTACGAACATCGTTTTGTTCGCAGCTCGGGTGCCGCTTACCTGCGTCTCCTCGTCCCTCACACCCCGCACGATTGCTCTGTCTAGACGTCTTCGTCGGACGACTGTATGATTTTTAGACTGTGGTAGAACTATACACAACTCTATCTCTGTCACAATACTGCGCATACGCAATAATGACATTAAAACTCATGGATCTAGACTGTCTATTAGGTATATTTGATACAGGGTATATATTGTGCCCCCTCATATGTAACAGTATTTTACCTTCCTTTGTCCTCAATACTCTTAAAATTATCCCCGTTATTCATAAACGATGTTTAAAGTTAACTACAAAACCCGCCACATATTTCCCACCCACTGCAACTCCTGAAAGCCAGAATCAACAGTGGAGACACGCCGAGCAATGAAGCTCGACGAGTCCCGGAGAAACGATTCAACTGTCTTGGGTTCCGCAACGAAATTAATGCGGAGGAGTAAGAAAAAAGATATTTTCTCCACTTCACACACTATAAACACACCAGTGTCTAAGGCGTTTATTCATAAACGATGATTAAAGTTAAGTGACGTGCAAACGTCTAAAATGTATGGTTAAAGAATCGCTAATCACTAGTTAACTTATAAGGGGTATATTTCTAACCATGTGATTGTTTCCAGGTCGCATACTGTGAACTATACGAGCATGGAGACGGCACGTTCACGCTGAACGTGAAGCCAGCGGAAGCGGGTCGACACATGCTAAGCATACAGTTTGCTGGAGAACACGTGCCCGGCTCGCCCTTCGTACTCAAAGTGGCCGGCGCTCCCGATCCTTCGAAGGTATGGTTTTTATTAATCATAGCTAGCAAAATCATTCCGGATTGAAAAATAACTTTAATTGGTTTAATCACGTAATCCATATTAAATTCCTTTAGGCAAATTTAGATTACTATTGTATTGGGGAAATGATGCTGAAGGGCAATGGAGAGGGCTATGCTTGGGGTTTCACTGCTTGATCGAATCAGGAATCAGGAGATCCGCAGAAGAACGAGAGTAATCAAGATAGCCCGAAGAATTACAACACTAAAGTGGCAGTGGGCCGGGTACATTGCCCGTAGGACCGATGCCTGATGGGGCCGACGGGTTCTCGAGTGGCGACTACGCACCGGAAGACGCAGCGTGGGTAGGCGCCCGGCAAGATGGGCCGACGATCTAGTGAAGGTCGCGGGATACCACTGGTTGCGGGAGTGTCAGGACCGGTCGTCGTGGATATCCTTGTGGGAGGCCTATGTCCAGCAGTGGACGTCTTTCGGCTGAAATGATGATGATGCTCATTATAAAAACGTGAAAGTTGATGGAATTACTGCCTTCACATATTATTATCAGTATATTCAGTTTTATTCTGCTCTTTTTTAACTCCGCCAACATTGGCTTATTATTACCAAGCTCTTAATCTACATAATAATGTCATTTCCCACAATACTCATATCACATTCTGTAGGTCCGTGTGTACGGCCCGGGCGTGGAACCAGGCGTGCTGGCGACGTTCCAGTCGCGCTTCCTGTGTGACACGCGCGGTGCAGGCGCAGGACAGCTCACAGTACGCGTGCGCGGCCCCAAGGGCGCCTTCCGCGTTGAGATGCAGCGAGAGAGCCAGAAAGACCGCACTATACTTTGCAAAGTAAGTTTGTGTTGTATTTAGATTTTCACATTTTCAGATGTATACTGATCTTTAGTAGGGGTAGTTTTTGTTTTTTGTAGTTTGGCACTAGTTATGACTGTGCCAATTTCAAGTAAAAGGTAAAGATTTTTTCTGAAGTAATCAAGAGTTCTTTTTTCTTTCTCTTTTGGCTTCGCACGGATAGTGCATTGCCAATGTCACGTAATGAATTATTCATGTCGAAAAAAATGGCCAAGTGAACCGTCTATGAGGGAGGTTTGAGGCAAAGTCATGATGAGGCCACTATGCTGCGATATCTCAATGTTCTTTATGAATTATTTACTGAATGCTCTTATTACTACGCACTTTTATTTAATAAACAACACTAAATAATTTAAAAAGTCCAACGAAAAATGAGCGTGACACTCAGCTTAACTTTCCCGCAGAAACTCCTGGCGGTGTAACTACTTAACAGAGTAAAAGTAAGGATGGGTTTCTTTTTGACAGTTCTACGACATTCATTGCGTTATTTACTTTGTTGTGTAGATATTTTTTCATATGAAGCAACATCAACTACTACGCCAGATTAGGTTGTAGATAACGCTAATAAACTGTATAAAACGTCATCATCATTCAAAAAAATAATTTTGCAACACATTTAGGTCCGTATTACAGAACGTTACTCAAGCATTGATCTGTGCTTAAGCAGTACTTAAAACTAGTTTCAACCAATCAAATGGCTTGAAACGAGACTTATAGAGCTTGAGTTTTGAGTGACGTTCTGTACTACGGACCTTAGATACATTTGCCTTTAATATTGACAATTCAACACCATTCAATGGGTCATTTGTACTTAAAACTAGTTTCAACCAATGAAATGGCTTGAAACGAGACTTAAGTAGAGCTTGAGTTTTGAGTGACGTTCTGTAATACGGAGCTTAGATACATTTGCCTTTAATCTTGACAATTCAACATCATTCAATGGGTCATTTACATTTACGATGAAGCGAAATAGCGGGACAAATGGGGCAATGGATTAGCAGGTTATATTAAAATCATTCTTATTACGAAACGAACATTATTGAAAGTTTGGTCTTACACTGTTCTTTACAATTAAATGCCTAAAACATAACATCCGTTTGACAACAGATTAAAGATACTCTCAGAAACTATTATATTATGCTCTAAAATTAAGATACCTAATTTAAATGTAGTGTTGCTTGACAGTTGAATATTTATCTGAATTTAAACTAGATGTTGGAATGGAAAAATGGGGCCTCTTATCAAAACATCAATACCTAGAACATGATAATTATTAAGATTGTAGTGGACTGAACATGACCATCAAATGTAACATTCAGATTAAAAATGATTTAGTTTTCTTTTTTTACAAATCTGTTTTTTTGCCTATGTACACTTTCTTGCAACTTAAAAATTAAATGGAGGCCTGCGTTCATCGGCTGCAGTCGAAAGTCAGCGTCAGGTACACCTTATGTTGTCATCTGATAGTATGCTATGCTGAGGCCATTTGGCACTATGGGGATATCGAGATGAACAATATAAAATTATACATATACATCATCATCATCATCAACCTTTTTATCGTCCCACTACTGGACAAAGGTCTCCTCTCATACAGAGAAGGATTGACCGTAATCACCACGCTTGCTCAATGCGGGTTGGCGATTTCAGACTGAAAGTCCAGGTTTCCTCAAGATGTTTTCCTTCACCTTCAGTCATTGGTGTCCAAGATATACTTAGAAAGTACACCACCACACCATACACAACACCAGTGTTTTAACCACTAGGCCACCGCGACATATACATGGTAAGTACATGTAATAGGTATGGTACAGGTATTATCCGTGATCCAATGCGTGGAAGGGTAATAAAGATCCATCCCTCCATCTTCACAAATATATCTACGCTTATGATATTAACTCAGTACGATAATCCTTGATAGCAATAGGTGTAGCAATTGTTCACACAAAAAGAAAATACGTGTATCGCTATCACTAATTACGTCAGTAAATATAGGTAATTTAGACAAGAATCTACTAAATGAATTAAGTCGTACACGTATCCTTTATCTACAACATACTTATATTACGTGTTTTTAATACAAACACATTATCTACATACAACTACATTTCTACTGCGCAGGTGAGTACCTACGTAGAGCAACGAGCACTTCAAATCCAATCATATCATTTTATTAGTTAACACAGGTAAATAGTCGCACTTCAACAAAGTAGTCCAGAAAGTACACAGAATATTTAAGCATTTAATCGAATCATATGCTAATTACGCATTTGAAAGGCAATAGGCTAATGAAATTCGTAGTAATAGTAGGTATTACCACCTTCCCCCCGCAACCACTCCGGCTCGACCCGGGCTACAACGCGAAAGCCGCGGACGCAACCGGGATAAACGCTCAGATGATGATGATGATGAGTAGGTATCCTCGAATAAAAGCATAATTAGTTGAGACATCAGCTCCCTAACAAAACTGTTATCTGTCTTGCCCACAGTTTTCTCCCACCGAGCCCGGCGACTACCGCGTGGAGGTCCGATGGGCCGGCCGGCACGTGCCCGGCTCGCCGTTCCCCGTCATGATCTTCGACACGCAGGAGGAACTACGCCGCTATATGCAAGCTTCTGCCGCTTGACATCACACACTACATACACAACTTGCGGCTACGTGATTAGAGTGCTACAAGAATATTACGGCACCTGAATGATAAAGGACAAATCCTGTTAATGGTTAATTGTCTTTCAGAAAATATATTGACACAACAAGATGGTGTTGTTAGTTCCAATTTTGGCCACGCGCCAGAATAACCTTGTAGCGTTGTATTTACTACGCAATCTCCAGTAAATAATTATCTCCTTTTTATATCTTTCTAATCAATGAAATAATCTTTTAAATGTGAACTACCCACATAACTGTCAATTGCATATCGTAGCAGCTTGTAACAAATAAATGCTCGTAATTTCTAAAAGTGGGTAGTTGAATTTTTACATAACTTCTCTGATGGGTACATTGCCAGACTACAGGTGGAGACGATAATACGACAATAAATTAGACTGCGTATATCTAATGCAATTTTAAGCCCGCATACAAATCTTAAATATAGCTAGTCGGCTCATCGGCAAAATGTATGGTCTGGCAACACAACTATTTAGTTTGTTTAAAAAAAAAAACACTGTTTATGTTGCTAGGATTTATTTGATAGTTCTAAAATACCCTTATGCATTAGTAATGCCAGTCTGTCAGTCTGTCTCCACATTATATTATCTTTATGAGCTGTGTCTTTGATTGGAAGATACGATTGATTGAATCTCACATCTGTTACTTACACGTATGTATTTATATACCTATATCTTGTAAATGTATCTCTTTAAAAATATCATAATATTGGAATTTTCTACGTATATATCATGCACATATAGGTATATATTTTATATAATTCGATTCGTATGAAGTTACGATTAAATCTGAACGAACAAAACATTTTAGTGTAGAAAAGTGAGGTATTTATTTATTGTATTTTATCAGTAACCTAATGAATTACTGTTCCAGAAGTAATTCCACAAAATGTAATATTCCGTCCATGTGTTGTTTGTAAGGTAGTGTAGGCATTCCTGCAGATGTACGATTTTCTATAAAAACCGCGCCATTATCGGAATAAAGGTATTTAAATTATAAATTAGGTAGTCTACTAGAATCTCTGTATTTTTATAAGTACATACTTTCTAATGCAAAGTTCTAAATGTAATTTTAGAGATAAATGCATAATAATTTGTTTGTTAATATTTATTAATAACGACATCTAGTTTTACATCATTTAACTTAACTATTGTAACTAACGAGGTATATTTGTTTATTGTTATTACGGGCTCAAGTTCGATAACCACTCCGATGTGAATTTGAGCCCGTAAGCTGCTGAATTATTCAGTTACTAATTGTTAATAAATTGAACTTTAAAATATGATGGTTTTATTTTATTAAAATACCCACAAGATAATATACCCTAACTTTTCATCGCATTTTAATCATTCTTAAATACTAGCTGCCGCCAGCGACTTCGTTCGCGTGGAGTTAGTTATGCTCCGCTCCTATTGGTCGCAGCGTGATGTTATATAGCTTAAAGCCTTCCTGGATTAACGGGCTATCCAACGCAAAAAGAATTTTTCAATTCGGACCAGTAGTTCCTGAGATTAGCGCGTTCAAACAAACCAACAAACTCTTCAGCTTTATATATTAGTATAGATTAGATGACGACTACTAAATTTAACTAAATTTGAGTTCAGTGCGTCTTTTTCTTTATATTTCTTTTAGAAAGGGACAGAACATAATATGTTAGTTTAGACTTAACTTAAAATTAGTTTATGAACAAGAGAATCGGCGCCATTGATATGAATTTTAGTACAAAAACTAAAATATAATCTAGTATCTTCCACTTGACTCTACCCACTTTAATCTTTAAAAAATCAGGACTTATGTATATTATGTTAATCGAATCCACGCCCTTCTGATTTTTCCTAATTTGAAAACTAACTGCCAAAAATAAAATCTCGGTAAGTGGCCAGGGGGGCAATCGCGCTATTATAATTCAACCAAAACAGAATTGGATCGCAACCAAACCATAACTTTTGTTATGTTTCGTATCGCGCTAACCTTTTGAAAAATGATTTAACCATAATTGGATCGCAATTGGAACGTAACCGCAGTCAAATGAAAAAGTTAAACAAAGCTAACTTTTTCTATGCCATGTCAAACTTACGTCTAAACGATTAGATTTACATATAATTTATTTAGTTTTAATTATTATATCTGACGAAATGTATCACTCATACCTACATTGATTTTACTTCAACCGAAGTTAAAACTTTAGCGCGATACGAAATGTGATCGAAACTAAACCATAACTTTAACTGGATTAGATACGAACAAGAGTTGAACTTCTACTGTTTTATTTAACGCGATCACCCCCCTGGACTCCATCGTGTTATTTTTTCAATACTTCCACAATACGAGAATAGAGGTATTGAAAACAAAGACCTAAGACTGGTACATATGTAAATACATATCGACGCTTGAAAGGCAATCATATCTAAGCGACACCAAACGACGCAGAAAAATCTGGCGGTTCAAATGGTGTATATACCTAACTCAATTTACGAATTTTTGTCGCTTAGATATGTTTGCCTTTCAAGCGTCGATATGTAGTTAGAAAAAGTTTGGCCAAATTCGCCCTTAGTCGAAGTTACTACAGAAGGGGGCGTAGTTTAACACAAGAACTTTAGCTACCAATTTCGTTAATACCATCATAATATCGGCAAGGTTATCTGAAATCTAATTCTAATTAGATTACAGATAACCTTGTCGATGTCTCTAAGTACAATGACTTCAAGATAAAAACCTATTTTCAGCGTTTTCAACATAACAAACAACATTTAATTAAGCCTTGGCTACTTTGGCTTATTAAATATTGTTCATTGTTTAGGTTGGAGAACAGGCTACTTTTTTTACTATAGGTAATTGACCTTTACCACCTTTAAGGTGAATGTTACTAGTGAACGTCGTAGTCCATTTTTTTAATTTTGTAATCTAATGCTTGACCGGAGCCTGCTTGGTGGTAAGCAGTGCACCAATCGTTGATGATGAAACGCACTGTTTTTTTTTTTATAAATTATAAACTAGTGCTTGTCCGCAACCCCGCCTGATGGTAAGCAGTGATGCAATCTTTGATCGTAAAGCGCGCTAGTTATGAGTCTATTCACTCTAGCCTTGAAGACACTCAAATTGTAGTCCGACGGAAACACCGCCGCTGGCAAGTCGTGCCAGTCCCTCGATGTACGCGGTATAAAAGACGAGGTGAAACGCTTCGTTCGGATCGTTGTGGTGTTAACAACGTAAGGGTGGAAATTCGCCGTACGACGGGTCGTCCGGTGATAGAACGGAGATGGGAGAATTAAATCATGCACTAATTTATTATGAGCCTATTCCTTTAAGTCTTGATGACACCTAAATTGTACTTAGATGCCAAGACCACCGAATTTCGCTTTAGGATTAATGTGTTAAGTACTAGAAGTTTAAGTCAAAAGTTGTAAAATAATTCCCATGCAATCGACGAGAATGCGTTCCTGCCAATGCAGAAATTCTGATAATAAGCTCAAATTTACACAATTCGTATTCGTTTGTAAGATGCTCTTGGGCGTCAAGAATGTACATTCTCTCGACGGCCACACTGTAGGTCAAGAGTATAACAATATAATAGGGTTAAGACGAATATAAAAACCTCTTGTTTTCCAGTAGGTAACGAATACAACTAATATAGAAGAAACATAGATTCATAATTTCATATAAGTAGGTAAGTCACTTCTCTGAAATTATGAATCTGTGTTCTAGATTTCCTTGATTCTGTAATGCAACACTAGACTAATCAAAAGTGTCCTCTTTAAAGAAATTTTAGTTACTTCTGCAAATCACAGTATCGGTTGGAATGTATGTGAAGGTTGGTATCTAAACGACACAGTATTCCTAGAGGGGTATACATTATTGTTAATATTAGACCGTGGCACTCGGCTGGTGAGCTGAGTGCGCAGCGCGTCCAAACTCTGCCACAGTTGCTGCATTTGGCCGAAGATTATCACCTCCAGGCGCTGGATCGAACTATGGAGCTCTCCTGAAAATTGAAAATAAATTGTCTTTCAAACTTGAAAAAGATGATTAGTGTGAAAGCCTACCGATCGACTCCTGCGCTGCGTGTCGAGGGTTCGAATCCAGCACGGAACAAATAGTTCTCCCGGATCTGCCTATTTGTGTATGTGAGTTAAAATATTTCTAAATAAATCCACGATACAGGAGTAATTCCCAGTATACATTAAAAAAAATACAAAACGGGATAACCAGTGTCTCGAACCCTTTTACTTACCGCGGAAGACTAATTGTCCCACCAGTTGTGTTTCAACTGAATCCGAGTGTTTGTTTGTAGAGTAGATTAATTAGAAACAATTAAAAAAATCTACACCATTTTAGTTGCTACCCAACGCCTCGAACTTTGAGGAGCCAAGTACGCATGTTTCTCGGAGTAACAACTCAATGAGTCAATGTGTGTAACTGTACCCTAAGTATCTAAATGTGCAAAATTCTGCAGACATGGATTAACTAACGTTGACCTCATTTGTTTTTTAACCGCCATACGCCACCTTATGTACTCGTCTACCATTATGGTAGTGTGATATCCGGAGTTCAACTAACAGCTTGCATGATCCTTAGAAATAGATAGAATGGTATCACATAGGTAACCTACATTTAAATCACCCCAGTAATCCTTGAATGGTCAAGCAGAGGCACAAGCGGTAAGCCGCGTTATACCTACCAGTTACATTTAATTAAGTCCCATAGAGTATTGCTTATTGCCTTCGACTACGAGCTTCTTCAGATAAACTTCTGAAGATTAAACCCTATAACACTTCGCCCCACCTAGGAATTTAACCCAGAACCTCATGACCAACAGTAACGTTTGCGCCCACTATAGGTACTTACCAACGAACCTGTTTCACATAACGTAACAATATAACGAAGATAAACTTACTAGAAGTAACAACTCCGTGTAGTCTCCTTGTGATAGTCGCGTTGGCTGTAGCGTTGACTTCCTGCGTCTTCACGGAGCACATTGCCCGCGCCTCCTCGCGCGGTCCATTACCGTGGTACGTCGAGTTGTGCACCTCGATATAAGGCTTGCGTTGCTGTTGTTCGGGTGTTTTCGACAGCGTATAGCTTGGACCCCGTACTGAAAAGTCAATAATTACAAGTTAGTAGAACTTTTACGTTTTGAATTCTGGCCTATGGATTCTTCTTTTTCACCGAGAGACAACACAACGAAGGAACGAGATTGTTTTTAGCCTTCGGTTTCAGTATAGGACACCCGTCGAAGAAATGATATTAGGTAAGTACCTATACATTTGAGCAAGCGCGGTGATTACGCTCAATCCTTCTCTGTATGAGAGGAGACCTGTGCCCAGCAGTGGGACGATAAAAAGGTTGATGATGATGATGATGATGAAGTACCTATATCTAAAAGAATTACCGACTTATTCAGTATAAAAAAGGGTCTGAACACTACACCGTCAGCCGGTCGTCACTTTCATTGCTAATGGCATGTATGTACTAATAATTCTGAACATGTTGTAAGAAAAAACGTTTTACAAAAAATAGAAACCGACTTCAAAAAACACTTAAAAGGAAAAGATAATTTTACTTTTGTCATGGCTCTAGAAGTCAGTGTCTAGAGATTTCTGTTGTTTAACTAGAGAACAGTGGCAGCCATAACCCATGTTAGAATAAGTTCTCACCAATACGAAAAAAATCCATATCTCAAAAACTACTGAATCGATTTTGATGAAACTTGCAATATTCCCTAAGTATAACAATACCTTTTTTTTTTTTTTTTCGGGGTGGAAATCCTCATAGGATGTCCGCCGCCCTAGGGTGGGCGACGGGGTCTGTCAGACTTTTACTGACTAAAACCACCCCGGTGTCTCTTCTATCACGAGCGCGCGTGGGGCCGCGGGAGTCTAAATTCTTCCGCAGCCCCACACTCTCGTCCTGGCCCGATCTGTCCGGGCCTCGTCTCCGGCACGGGGTAGTGGGGTGTTAAGCTACCCCGTGCATCGCCTCAGAGGCGCACGCTGACACTCGCGCGCGCCACCGCCGCGGGGTCCATCGAATAGGGGGCGGGGACTTCCCCATGTCCCTCGCCCCTGGACCCATTCATGGGGGGCGGAAGAGGGCGTTATCCGCCCTTCTTCGGCGCCCGGTGCGTCTTCTGCGGCCCGGGAAGGGAGTTGAGATCTCCCTCTCCCGTTCCGCAGCTTCCTTCTGCGACATCACGTCCTCGCAGAAGGACACCACCGCGTCCCACGACTCTGCGCTGCCGGCCATCCTCCGCACTACTGCCGGCAGCGTCAAGTCGCCTCCTACTTCATTTGTGAGGACATGGCGCTGCTCCTCCCAAGCTATACACTCGGAGAGCGTGTGCTGCGCCGTATCCTCCCCGCATTGGACGCAGTGGTGGCACCGAGCGTCCGGCTCCCTGCCTAGGCGACACAGGTACTTGCCGAAGCAGCCGTGCCCCGACAGCACCTGCATCACCCTGAACGACAGGGAGCCGTGCCTTCTCCCGAGCCAGTCGTCGAGTACTGGCCGGATCGCCTCGACGGTAGCGAGGCCGGCGGTAGGGCGCATAAGCCTCTGCCGCCAGTCCGCCACCAGGACCTGACGGAGCTCCTCTCGGCGCAGCTCGATCTGCCGCTGCGCCGGACTGGAGCCCCGTGTCCGCTCTTCCTCACGCCATCGGTATAATGACGCGAGTACTTTCGCCTCTAAAACCGGAGTCGCGACACGGCCGCTCCCGTCTCTGCTTGCGTCACCTCGGGGACATCGGTGCCCTCCTCTTCTGGAGAGTCTGTGGCTGAGGGTGAGACCATCGCCGGGGGAACATGTCCCGCCCGCTCAGGGAAGAGGGTGGATACCACCGCCTCTAGCAGCTGGGGTTGCATACTTTGCACCAGTGGGGGCGCCCAGGGACGCAACTTGCCCCGTACCCAACGGTAGGGGCGCCCCCACGGGTCCCGATCTAGGGACCCCAGCAAGTATAACAATACCTAGCACAACAAAACATAATTACTTAAATCGAACTTGTAGTTCCGGAAATATGTGCGCACAAACATAAAAAGATAAAAACATACATAGGTACATACATACACTTTCGAAATTTGGCACATTTGTTCAGACGCTGATATAGACTAGCATATAAGAAAACTGCAGAAGCAATTCTGAAAATATTAATTGTCTGTAGAGAAGCGCCAGCAACCAGCGCTCTGGTATGCGGTGGTGCGGTTCACAACTTAGGCTTAGTTTTGGGCGCCTTATCTAAGTAGGTTAAATAGAACATAAGGACATCCTATAAAAAAACAAATGTATTGTTTAATTTCATTTTTTCAATTAATTCAATTTGGCCCTTTACGGGGCACCTATGTGGGCGCGGTCGTTAGGAAGCGACCAGCCCGATGCCTGACCGCGTCCCAGAGGGTCATGGCCGTTCGGCTGATCCGGGGATACCGCACAGTCTCCGCTGAGGCGGCGAGCCTCCTTGCCGGATTACCTGGAGGCCAAAGTCCTCGCCCACATGTGGGAGTGGCGAGAGGAGGCAAAACACCGGGGTATAACTCCGCTGCCGCGAGAAACCGCGGTACGGCGGACAGAGCTCCGGCGGGATCTCATGGCGACATGGAGAGTGCGAATGTCGCAACCCAGTGCTGGGCACGCCACAATAGCGGCAGTTAGTCCCCTCTTTGAGGAGTGGCTAGAGAGGCGCCACGGTGCCCTCACCTTCCGCCTGGCGCAGGTCCTCACCAGACACGGTTGTTTCGGGAGGTTCCTGTTCCGTATAAGGCGGGAGGAAACGCCAGGGTGTCACCATTGTGTGGATCGCCCTGAGGACACGGTGGAGCATACGGTGGAGGTCTGCCCGGCTTGGGTAGAGCACCACCGTGTCCTCGTAGCAGCGATCGGCGGCGATCTCTCGCGAGTGCATGGCAGGCCGTCACCTCCTTCTGCGAAGCAGTGATGCTGGCAAAGGAGGAGGCGGAGCGCGTGAGGCAACGGGAATCCCAGCGACCTCACGCCACTAGCCGCCGCAGGAGACGCCCTAGTCGGGAGATAACACTAAACTCCCAGCCACCGTAGGCGCGGGCCTGCGGGCGGTGAGCAGTGGGCAGCTCGCCGCTCGGTAAGGACCAGGCCCGAGTCCACGGCGCGTCGTGTTTCACGCGCGCCTCAAAGAGATGTCAGCACGTCGTGACGGGGTCCACGAAGACAGATGCCTCCTGGGTCAGGGTTGCGGGTTGGTTAAACAAGAAGGCCCTGGCCGTCGCACAGGCAAGTGAAGAAACACGGGTGGGTTTTAGTCAGTAAAAGTCTGACACGCCCTTCCGCTCTGCCCAGAGCGGGAGAAGTCATTTGATGATTTCCCATCCCAACAAAAAAAAGGACACCCTATAAAAAAACAAATGTATTGTTTAATTTCCTAATAAGGTGATGACCTTAGGGACCTAAGTAGGTTAGGTGCTAAGTAAAGCATTGTTTAATTTCTAAACTAAGCACATAAAGGCACTAAAATAAACAACATTACAGAAAAGGGAATCGCTAATTAAAATTTTATTACGTAGGTAGGTGCTTATTTTAAGATACAGGCGAGTCCTACTTAGTTTAAAAGATAGTCTGCTATTGCATTGTAAGTTGCTTTATATTGCATTGCTTAATTGTAAACATTACTTTCATGTAAACAGTGCAAAGTGCATTTTTTTCTGAAATATTGTAGTCAGTTCCATGTTGTTTGGTGATTATAACATGATTTACAACCGTTGCAAATAAATTTTTTAGAACTATAGGTAAAATCATTAAATACAATAATGAACTTGCAAGTTCATATAATCCTATTGATTTATATTTCATGAAATGATCATTCATCATATTATGATCAACAATCAACTTGCGGGGTAATTCAATAATCAACACTAAGAACAGTTACCATTTTGACAGTTTAACATTCATAACGTTATTTATTTATTTCTTTCTTCTTTGGCTTCGCACGGTTTGTGCATTTAGCCAATGTCATGTAATGCATTTTCATTCATGCCGAAAAAGACTGCCACGTGAACCGTCTACGAGGGAGGTTTGAGGCAAAGTCATGATGAGGCTGCTACGCTGCGATATCTCAATGTTCTTTATGAATTATTTACTGAATGCACTTTTAACTACATAAATCACGCACTTTTATTTAGTAAACAATACTACAAATAACTGAAAAGTCAAATAAAAAATTAGCGTGACACTCAGAACTCCCATTCATAACGTTATTTACACTGATAAGCAGATACATTTATCGAACATAAAAAGCAATGGATTAGCAATAACGTGCAAAATTATTCAGATTGATATACCTAATTAGGATGCTGCAAACAGAAAAAAAAAAAAAAACGTTAGAAAGTTTTAATTTCCCGAGTAGATAAGGATTTTTATATAGGTAGGTACCAAATGAAAGATACAGTGTAATTATTTTTAATAAAACGCAGTTCTTGTTCTAAATGATCTCCAAAATATAGTTAGATAAAATAGTAGGTCAATCACTTAACAGGCATCTGTAAATTGGTCTTGAATTCGACGTGGATAAGAGTCATAGGCACCTATTTGTTCCGCTCTTGGACGTGATACGTATGGAGTCAAGAAAGATGATAATGACTATTGTTTTAAGTGTTGTTTTTAAACCTTAATGCATGGCGTAGACATGTCGATAGTAGTTTGGTAACTACTAAATTTCCGTATCTAAATCCTAACCATGTCCAAAACTGACTATGTGCTATTACAGATAAAAGTTCCCTATATCTCTCTTTGATTACAGCCGTAAGTGTTAACATAATGTTTGTTGGAAAATATATGTTCGCTAACCAGTTACCTACTAATATGCAGGGCTGTTCTTGAAGTTTGGACCAAAACTAGAAATCGTTATCCAAGTATAAAAATACCTTAATAACTAGTCATCGTGTCTATGTATTAATCTCCCATCGTAAACTTGAGTTAGTCTCCCAAAAATAGGAACGTAGGTACCCATTCTAAGAGTCCGTCTTCGAGATTCACCCAATAATTTGTATCCGTCTGGCCTGTTATTTTCTATAAAAATCTCGGTATGCCCTCCAAACAATTTAAAAAAACTATTTAAAAAAAATCATAAAATAACTATTTAGCAATATATGTTTAACTCACCGTGTTGATAATACGTTGGCGCCGTAGTAACGTTCGAAATTATAGCATACAAGAAAACTGAAAGCCCCAAAACTGTTCGCCACATCTTAATTTTTTTTAAACACTAACGATTTTTTTAACTTTTTTATCACCAAAAATCATAACAAAACTTCTTTCAGTTTAAAATTTCGAATTCGTTTCGCGCGTTCCCAGGACGTCGGACTCTATGGTATCACGGATCAACGTGTACTGCACGAGATTGAGTTGGCTCGCTGGGAATAAATAGTAGTCTATACATTGACGAAATATTGTCCAAAAGCATCACAATACACAGATTTAATTACTTTTGAGTGCATATGGTCTATGGTAGGCTGAATGTCGTTGTTGGGGTTAATGTTCTGTTGGATACTTCAGAGGATACATGGTAGCTATGTATACTTACATGTTTTTGCAGGTCGTATTATTTGGACCTTGAATAGCAAACTCGTATGTATTGTAACTTTTATAGTTATTTCAATTGCACTGCAAAGCGATTAAACATTTTCAAAGGCTACAAAAGTTTCATATTGATCTAGTTCTATTGCGTACACATGTCTCTATGTAAAGTTATTCATCCAATTTGGTTACCTACCCAAATTGTACCAATAATTTCCTGAACTGTGTATAGGAATACCTATATAAAAATCAATGTTCGTAATGAATGTTTGTGTTGAATACAAGTGAATGTTAGGGAAAGAGTGAGGGAATATGAATAGGTACGTAATTACATACAAAGTACCTAAGTATTAAAACCAACGTTCCAGTAAGGTAATATATTTCGTAAGGTAACATATTACATGCTACGATATTTCGTAGCATGTAATCGTAGCAACTTTTCCCTCACCCGCTACAAAACCAGCACAAGTTACCGTAATATTTTCCTGAACCGCCTCTACGCCGTAGTCACAGCTTTCTTCTCAATTAACATAAACAAATATGCCTTGCTAAGGCCCGGCAACAGCCGACCGCGACCAAAATAGCTCGGACACGGGAAACAGATACGAACTAAAAGAATGTATTGTTTTCACAACAACTGTTGGAAACAGCGCTAAAACTGATTTATTATTATCATATATACTTAGATCATAGACACGAGGTATGTTATAGCGAACATACTTCTTGAAATAGACTAGTAGGCAAAGTTTATATAAATGGTAGGTACGTAAACGTATGTACTATCTCGGGTTTGATTCCAGGTCAGGCAAGTACCAATGTAACTTTTCTAAAGTTATATGTACTTTCTAAGTATATCTTGGACACCACGATGACTGATTACAAGGTGAAGGAAAACATATTGAGGAAACCTGGACTTAAAGTCTGAAATCGCCAATCCGCCTTGAGCAAGCGTGGTGATTACGCTCAATCCTGCTTTGTGTGAGGAGATCGGTGCTCAGCAGTGGGACGATAAAACGGTTGATGATGATGATGTACTAGTGGTGCTGCTGACTAAATGATAACAACAGCACAGATCGGTAGCAGGTAAAG
The DNA here is from genome assembly GCA_017933935.1 of Sesamia nonagrioides. Classification (NCBI taxonomy): domain Eukaryota; kingdom Metazoa; phylum Arthropoda; class Insecta; order Lepidoptera; family Noctuidae; genus Sesamia; species Sesamia nonagrioides. The sequence goes on along the minus strand of JADWQK010001454.1, from coordinate 541,152 downwards.
CTCCATGTGCCGCGGTTAGTTCGTGGACGGTAACCTTCGTTACATATCAAAACACCTTAAAATCCTAAAAGTCTGACGAACGGTATTACCAATTAGTGTCGTTTTCCCTAGTAACAGGGTCGTGAGATCCGAAAGGCTATCCAGTAAGACTGGAAGCTGACCCCAACAAACCTACTTAGTTCCTGATTTGTGCCTGAAGAACTGCCAAACGTAAGTGGTACTTTGCGTAAATTGAAATTTTAAATTTTATTCGTATAATTTTTAGGATCAAATATGTGACAGCTATTGAAATTTTGGGTTTGAGCTTGGGGGCATGTCTGTTTGCTGAAATGTACACCGTATGATACGATACACCACCGTACGATAGATTATTGACGAGTTTTTTTTTAATTACTGTGTTAATGACCTATTATGAGATGAAAGTATGATGAACGTTTCAATAACGCCTTATCAAAGCCATTAATAGCCTAATCCAATAAAATTTAAAAAGGTGACTAGTGGGTAATTAAACACATTTCCACAGATAGGTACTCCAGATAAGAATAGAAATGTATCGCAGACACATACTTTTAGAATGAAATTTTACAGATTGTAGTAGCTTAATGTGTTGTCGTGTGTATATCACGTGTCTTTCAAAAGAAACCTTTGTCGGAGCTTTTAGATCAGCTTTAAAAGTTACGCTTGTATCCTGAATTCTATCTACTTCACGTGTGATATTTTAGTCATATAACGTAAGTACCTATGTCCTACCCATCCATACTAATATTATAAATGCGAAAGTAACTCTGTCTGTCGGTCTGTCTGTCTGTCTGTCTGTACGCTTTCCCGCTTAAACCTCTCAACCGATTTTGATGAAATTTGGCACAGACAATCTTTAGACCCTGAGAAAGAACATAGGCTACCTTTTATCCCGGAAAAATTTGATATTCCCGAGGGAAATCTAAAAAGCGCGATATAACCGAACTCCACGCGGGCGAAGCCGCGAGCGAAAAGCTAGTATTTATAATTATAAAAAAAAAACAGAAACATTAAAAACAGATAAGTACCTAACTACAGAATGTTGGCGCCGCTCTAAAAATAATCAACAGTCAAATCTCGACAGTTTTCAGACGTTCCATCATTGGCACGTTTGACATTGGTGCCAGAAATATAACGTCAACGCTGGTACTTCCTACTTCACAGTAAACAGTGCAGCGATTAACTAATACCTATTTAGGTTTTAGTTTTTGATGATGAGGAATAGGTTTAGCTGTCAACCAAATCAAACCAACAATTTTTCTTGCTGTATCTACTTATTCATGATTTTCATTTGATCATATCTAATTCTGGTTATTCTCAAATGGCCAGAGCTACGGATGGTAAGCTGACACATATTTGGCAGTGACCAATCGATATTCCTTTACAGAGCAGAGCTACAGGCCCTGGGCCTGTAGCCAATGTAACATCGCTTCATAGCGAAGCGAAATCGAATACCAAACCAACCAATGACGGGAACGATTGACTACGCGACGCGATAAATCACGTGAGTGAGCGATTCGGCCGACAAAACGGAAAACTTTTTAGATGTGCTGCTGGCGAAGAATGCTCCGCATACTGGACTGGCAAGATAGCGAAAAAAATTATTCTTGATCAACTACGTATAAGAGATAGCCCATCCACGATCTTTTACCAAAGAATTCTCGGTTACTTTAGTCACATTGCCCATTGGGAAGCAGATAATCAAGAATAGTTGGTGGTGACGAGCAAGGTATTTATCTAAAGACGACAGCACATCAAGCTACTACAATCTGTCAGATTTTTCTCAAAAGAATTATGGCTCAAGGTTGATTGGGATTATCTGACAGTTTGGGGTAGTTTGTCCTGCTGTCGTCCGTACATGGGAAAATACCTCGCGGCTGGACAACCAACCGTTGATGCTAGACCAAGTAACAGCCTTCACTGGACTGTGTTATGACCGCCGCAAGAGTGGCTGAGAAGCAAACATAGTGAAAGAACATCATTTATAAAGTCACGAAGGCCTTTCAGGGACATGATAATGAATGGCCTTTCTGTCATGATGAAGCGATCGTAGTTTATAATGACCATACATATATCTATTTAAGCCACAAAAATATAGCCATTATAAACTACGAGCGATCGATGCCAAGCTAGCTACAACACCTCTTCAATTAATAAGATATTTTAATTACAGAGCCATTTCCTTCCGTTACGCCCTACACCCAGTTCTAGGTGACCTATTTCTGATAGCCCCAAAAACGATCACCGACGCCAAATTTAACATAAAAAATATTTTGACAGTCTAAGCGTCCAGTCACTAATTGATTTACGACTTCCATGGACCTCTCCACTCAAATTACTCGTATTACTAATGTCAACGGCTGTTTGTCCGCCATGATGTGTTTTTGACATCTGGCGGCGCGGGCGCCGAATCGGAACACAAATAATACTGGGGCCCTAGCCAATGTAACATCGCTTCCTAGCGAAGCGAAATCGAATACTAAACCAACCAATGGCAGGAACGATTGACCACGTGATTTATCGCGTCGCGTGGTCAATCGTTCCCGCCATTGGTTGGTTTGGTATTCGATTTCGCTTCGCTATGAAGCGATGTTACTTTGGCTACACGCACTGGACTATAAATCTCAGTCGCAACTACCGATGAAGCAATCGACTTGACGTTTGTATAGCTGCATCGATATCACTCATAGGTGGACGGATGTGACAGATATATCCTCTGTGTCAACATGATCTAAGTATTCACAGTATCCATGTCTACTATAACATGTAAGTAATTGTTCGCACGGGTGTGTTTTTCTCTCAGCGACCCTCGTGCGCTGGATTTTAGACGCATTGTTCAGCGCCAATAGTTGAAAATTCAACGGTGTGTTTTTTAACAGTCTGGTATTCGCTGTTTTTGATTTTTCAATGCTCGGCCCAACAATATAAAGCTGAAGAGTTTGTTTGTTTAAACGCGCTAATCTCACTAACTATTGGTCCGATTTTAAAAATGCTTTTTGCGTTGGATAACCCATTAATCCAGGAAGCTTTAGGCTAGATCTAACATCACGCTGCGACTACTAAGAGCGGATCATATAAAAAAAACAAAAATTAAGTAAATAATCCTAATCCTATTTGGTACCTACTTTTTAATTTTGAACAAAACGGTCCTTGACATCTCGATTGAATTTCTATTACCATCTTATTAGATACTACAATTATAAAATAATCCTTTTGGTAACCCCATTAAATAAAATGTTAAAATATATAACTCCACGCGAACGAAGTCGCGGGCGGCCGCTAGTACCTACGCTATAAAATCCACTAGCAGTGGGGAAACAGTGGGCATAATATGAAAGTGGCCAGTAATTTAGTTAGATGCGTTGATTGGGTAATGTAAACACTTCATTTGTGAATGTCAACTTAATGGCCTCTGCTAATGTCAATAGTCAAATGGTAAAGCATAGTTTACTAATAAACCTATGAGTAAGCATGTGCTAGATTTTGGAACCTAACTATGGACATAATTATTATACATATTGTCATTGGTTACAAGGTCGAAAATGCTTATGAATACCACAAGGCAAAAACACCGAATAAGGCTTAGAAGAATTTGTAACTTTATTATTTGTTGTGAAAGCGAGTTTATTTGTTTGTTCCGCTTTCACGCCTAAACTACTAAAGAAATCAACCGGCTTCCAAAAAACAGTACACACTGAAAAATGACTAATTTCGGAAGTGTCTTTGGTTATTGTAAATTCGTTTTTGCCACCGACTTCCCGAATTATGTGTAATTGTGAAAAGTACTGTTCAGCTGCATCAAAGTATCTACCTATGAGCAATGCTAAACATGACGCGATTACGCAACTTAAATTCAGTCTCTTGATTTTAATTGATTGTTGCATAAACGTGACGAGTAAGTAGTGTCTGTTCTATTTTAAACTTTAATGCTGTAAATTTTTGAGGAATTCCCTCGACTGCCTGGGGTCTTCATCATCAGATCTACTGCAGACCTTCATTTTAAGCCACATGGGTGTAAAGTTCTTATCAACAATTGAATCAAGTCCAAACACAAAGTAGGTAGCTACTGTAAACCATTAAGGAGTTCCCGGAACTAGCCTTTGTCTTCATCATCAGAGCCCTTATGACAGTCACAACCTATCTAGGTGTAAAGTTCTTATCAATACAAATTAATCAAGCACAAACGCAAAGTAGCTGCTGTGAATCGTTGAGGAGTTCCTTCGACTGTCTCCCGGCTTCATCATCAGATCTTCTCTTTATATCGCGTACATCGAGGGACTGGAACATTTTTTCAGCGGCGGTGTTTCCGTCGGACTACAATTTGAGTGCCTTCAAGGCTAGAGTGAATATAGGCTCTTAATAAATTAGTGCGCTTTACCATCAACGATTGCGTCACTGCCTCACTGCTTACCGTCAGGCGGGATTGCGGTCAAGCGCTAATTTATAATAAAAAAACTTTTATTAAATTGTAGTGCTATAAAATAGGTACTTAATGACAGCCTCCGTGGCGTAGCGGTAGCGAACGCGGCCATTGCGCAAGGAGGCGCGGGTTTGATCCCCGCACAGTGCAAATATTTGTATGCATGAATATGAATATTTGCACTGGTCTGGTCGTGCCTCGGAAAGCACGTTAAGCCGTTGGTCCCGGTTGCCATACAAACATCCAGTGGCAGTCCTTACGGGTTGTTGGAGCCCTCAAAAGTCTAACAATTGGTCTAACTGCAATGTTTCGATATCGCCTTCGTGTTGTGGAGGTCAGATGGCAGTCGCTTCACGGAAAATATCGAAGTTTAGCCAAAATCAGCAGTTAGACTGGTAAAGCGAACCCCAGACTCCAAAGCTGAAGGCTACGGATGCGACTGGGATTGGCGCTGAGATGATGATGATGATATAAAATACTTAATGAAAATATTTAGAAATGCACTAGTCGCCCCTACGATTTTTGAAAGTTTCCCTTGATTTCTCTGGTCTTCCATCATCAGATCTTCAGACCTGGCGACTATGGGACCACCTGAAAAGTATATCTTTTCAAACAAAAAAGAATTTTGCAAATCGGTCCAGCCGTCTTAGTGAAATCGGTGAACAACATAAAAAAACGATTACGACGAATTAAGAACCTCCTCCTTTTTTTTGAAGTCGGTTAAAATAATACTTAACTACACCTAATAAGCTATACACCTATGTACATTAATTACGTACCTAGTGATCCATGGCTTAATAAATACCTACCTACTGAATGTAATGAACTTTACAAATACATATTGAGACTAAAATAATCATTTTTAGAACCAAATGTAAACAAAAGGTATAGAAGTCTCTGGCTAGACGGGTGCGGTGGACCAATCTAAATTGACGGTTATAAAAAAAAACATATTTTCAAAGCCATTCAGGTCAACGATCCACATTTACGTCTATCGTAGTTTTCGTCACAAATGACTCATGTAGAACATAAGTTCGAATGCCTTTTCAGCGAACACAATCTGTCTCGTCTTTTATGGTGATTCGTTATGCAATGTCACACTTCACAATGGCGCTATTAAAATCCGTAGAACAGAGATAGCAAACCTTTTTACCCGACTACACGACAGCGTCATCACAGCGTCAGTCTGAAATCGCCAACCCGCATTGAGCAAGCGTGGTGATTACGCTCAATCCTTCTCTGTATGAGAGGAGACCTGTGCCCAGCAGTGGGACGATGAAAACGGTTGATGATGATGATAACACGACAGCGAAGACAGGGTTATGATTTTACATTTGCGTAATAATTAAAAGAGAAAATAACTGTTGAAATTATTGTAAATTAACTAACAAAAGGTACCTACAAAGTAGGAACGCTCGGGAGGAACGCCCTAGAAGAATATTCTAGACCACATTCCGTGATTGACCGAAGGGACGCCGCGCCGTTCGGGTTACCGAACCCTGCACACGACGAGCCCCGCGCCCTCCACGCCACTCAGATCAGACAGACACGCTCGACCACGGACATTTTATTGTTTTCTCACTTACGTGCTTAAGTCATCATCATCATCTCAGCGTTAATACCAGTCGCGTTAATACCTTCACATTCAGTTCACTAGGTATTCCTTTTACTGCAAAGTTCGATTGAGCCCATTCTGATGTTCTTCAGAAAGGTCTGCTGCGTTAATCAAAACCAGCATGCGTGTATGACCCAATATACCAACATATACGTACTCGAAGCAAAACGAGTATACAACGTGTAACAAAAAGGGTTTATACATACAAAGGACATGACATCTTTAGATGATATCAAAAGATATCGAAAGGATTTCAACTCAAAATAAAATACTCACAAAATTGGTAGCAAATTTTCGGTTTCGTGTGTTTCTTAAATTCAAATCATAAATTCATAACAAACGTGGCAGACCACTACATACGTTAATAACTACTCCTTACCCGTACCGTTACTTGCCAAAATCCGATAAATGTCTTCAATATCTCTGTGCGACTAGTATGATAGTAGCCTATCACAGGCGGTGTTTTTCCTCATAACTTCCTAACATAAAGAGATAGGATTAAAAAACCCTTCCAATATCGTTTGATATCACGTAAAGATGCCATGCCTTTGTTATGTATATACCTTTTATGTTACACGTTGTATAAGGGTAGTAGTAGTTGGCGTTCTGTAGTTTCTAGCGGGCCCGATCGGAAGAGTGCGTGCGTGTTGTACATTACGTATGTGTTATAGTTAAATATTGAAACTCCTAGGTTTGCCTAGTATCAAGCTTCAAGTCTCAAAAAAGATCTTAGTCGAAGGTAGTATTCTGTAATCTGTGGTCGAAGTCAAAACTAATCGTCGTAGTACCTAATCAGGTACCTAATTAAGCATTACTACTATCGATGGAGAGACCAATCTGGACAATCAGATGCCGAAACTCAATACGATTAAATCGGTATCAACACTACGAGCGCTCGGTGCCCAATGCCGGGAATATTCAGTCACATAGCACGGTTGGTCCGTCGTTTGCACCCCTGCCCTAGGCTCATGATGACGGGTGTGCCGATCAACTCACAGATATGCATATAAACTGTTTTCATCTTTAAATGTGTCAAGGACATGGTACAATGGTCTAGTCCTCATGGGAAAATATTTCAATTAGTTTACATTCGTTTGATGTACGATTCGACAATGGTTGCAATGGTGGAGGTATAGACGGTATAACGCTGATTGAGTTCTATGTTGACCGTGAAATACATTGAACTGCCAAACAAGAGCTGTTTTGATACAAAAACTGAACTACAGCGTCACTCACTAATAATGAAGCTAAAGAGACAAATTATCTTTTGAACCCGTTCTTTGGAACTATCGATCGGATGGTTTTTTTTATGATATGCCTATTTCTTGAAGAATGCTGAATAGGTCTCTTACATTACACTATACCCTTAAGACCCGAGAATACAAGAAAAAACTCCGTGAAATTATAACTAGTACAAGCAAGTGATTAAGTGCAGAAGCTGTTTATCTGTTTAGATACAATCTGTTCGCATTTACATATTTTACTTGAAATTTTGCATCACAGTCAAAATCACAATGGTCTTCATTGTCGTAGTAGTAAGGTTGCTATTAAGTTGGTCCCATTCTCAAGTCTTTCATAGTCACAAAGTTTATTTTCGTCGCAATAAGGGTGCTATTCTGTTGGTGCTGTCAGAACAAGAAAGAAGTTTTCTATTTGACCCAAAGCTAACTACATCGTTTTTCTCTTTCTATTTTTTAAAGATGACACTAATGTTCAACAAAAACATAACTAGGGAATGCAATCACGATCTCTCGGGATCTCGATCTTCTGGAGTTTCTTGCCCGTTCTTTTCCTTAGGTACTCTTTGGAATTTGCTAATAGCTTCATCTTACTGACTGACCGACCTTCTGTCAATTCAAAAGTGCCTGCAACTGGTTTATTTGAAATAAATGCTTTGATTTAGATTTTTTGATTTTGAGCTCGCGAGATCCGGTCAATCCCGAACCTTACCTAATATGACGTGATCACTTTCCAGAATGAAGGGATTTAGCAACAATGGTCAGCGATGCCACACACATCCGCTTCGGACATCGATACATCGCTCGGGACTCGTGATAAGACAAGAAATGGTTTTATTTGAGTGTGGAGGAACAAGGAGAACTATTTTGCAGGTTGCATATTATTGCTTAATTACGCTGTTGCCAACCCGTGTTGAGTCGGAGAGAGCTTTCTCAGCTGCTGGGTACATTGCATCGGACGTTAGCTGATTAGTAGATAGCACTTTTTAGTATCCTGGAGCCAAACCTATTATTGTTTTGATTATGTTCAATTTAGTAATATTAAAGGATAAAAAGGCTTCTTCTTTCAAATAATATTTTGTTTTAATGAAGCTCACTATATATCACACACAAGCAGTTTTCATTGTATTCAGTCAGTTAAACTAGACCAACAAGGTAATTGCGTAACACACTATCGGTAGCAATGGGTTTCATTTTGGCAGTTCTACAACATTCATTGCGTTATTTACGTTACTAAACGTCTGTGTGTGGATGTGTGTGTGTGTGTGCGCGCGCGCGCGTTTGTGTGTGTGTGCGAGCGCGCGCGCGTGTGTGTGTGTGGGTGTGTATGTTTCTACATTTTCGACCATATACATACATTATGTGCTCGGACCGCCTCCGCGGCGTAGCGGTGGCGGACGCAGCCGCTGCGCAAGGTGGCGCGGGTTCGATCCTCGCACAGTGCAAGTATTTGTATGCATGAATATGAATACTTGCACTGGTCTGGTCGTGCCTCGGAAAGCACGTTAAGCCGTTGATCCCTGTTGCCATAAAAACATCTAGTGGCAGTCGTTACGGGTTGTTGGAGCCCTCAAAAGTCCAAAAGTTGGTCTAACTGCAACGCATCGATATCGCCTTCGGGTTGTGGAGGTCAGACGGCAGTCGCTTCAAGGAAAATGTCGAAGTTTAGCCATTTCAGCAGTTGGAGTGGTAAAGCGGACCCTAGACTCCAAAGCTGAAAAGCTTCGGATGCGACTGGGATTAACGCTGTGATGATGATGATGACATACATATGTGCTCGATGTTTTAGAGCAATGGAACAGCAATAAGCTTCAAAATGATTCCAACTGATAGTAATAGCGTGGGTGAAGATTCCGAAAATTATAAGTAAACATTTTGCTCGATCATGATATAAATAGTAAAGATGTACAGCCTTGGCCAAAAGTATTAAGCGTACTTAGGCACCCAAATTTTGACTTAAAATAATGGAAATAGACAACTTATACTTTCTTTCTAAATGGATTTATTACTATTGAATTAGACAAAAATCAATACAAAAAGCTTAAAATGTAGTCGGTACACCTTTGGATTTGATCACTGCACTAATTCTATCGGGCATGCTACGTAAAGGCTTAAGGGAATCCTCTCTAGTAATGGCTTGCCATTCCTACACTAACGCTTTTATTGTCGTTTTTATGTTATGCTGTGATCTTTATTTTTCCGCTTTCAAATTCCCCAAAGCTGCTCAATCGAGTTCAGGTCTGGGGACTGCGCAGGCCAGTCCAATAAGTCAATGTTGTTTTCCGTAAACCAGCGCATTGTAGTCGCTGACTTGTGATAAGGTGCATTATCTTAATATGACTCCGTCTATGTTGGTGTCACCGAAAATAGTCGTAAGCGAAGGCATAAGTGCAGTTTTAAGTAGGTACTTCTATGTACTTTTCGCTATTCATACGACCTTCGCAAACAAACATTTCGCCAACCCCGTCAGCCGCCATGCAGCCCCAGATCATTGTGCTGCCTCCTCCGTACTTAACTGTTGAAACGATGCAGTCTGGATGGTATTCCTCGCCGATACGTCGCCTCACGAAGGTCACACACGGTGTTCCAAATACCTGTACGAGATAGATAGTAAATGATTTTTATAAATGACCTCAACTTTTATAATAGAAAAAGAAATAAATAATTGTTTATTCTTATCTATACTAATCCACACTAATATTATAAATGCGAAAGTAACTCTGTCTGTCGGTCTGTCTGTCTGTCTGTCTGTCGGTCTGTCTGTCTGTCTGTCTGTTACGCTTTCCCGCTTAAACCTCTCACCGATTTTGATGAAATTTGGCACAGACAATCTCTAGACCCTGAGAAAGAACATAGGCTACCTTTTATCCCGGAAAAATTTGATATTCCCGAGGGAAATCTAAAAAGATATTATCGATATAACCGAACTCCACGCGGGCGAAGCCGCGGGCGGAAAGCTAGTATATGTATAAAGCTGAACAGTTTCTTTGTTTGTTTGTTTGAACGCAGGAACTACTGGTCCTATTTGAAAAATTATTTTTTGCGTTGGGTAGCCCATTAATCCAGGAAAGCTTTAGGCTATATAACATCACGCAGATCACGCTGCAACCTATAGGAGCGGAGCATAACTAACTCCACGCGAACGTGGTCGCTGGCGGCCGCTAGATAATAATAAAAGCAATAAAAATAGCTTACCTCAAAGTTAGAATCGTCAGACCACATCACTTTCAACCAATCTTCCTCTGTAAAATTTTGGTGCCGTAGAGCAAACTCCAGCGGTTTTCTTTTGTTGTCTTCTGAAAGCCAAGGCTTCTTCCTGGCTTTACATGTTTTAGGCCCGCTTCCCCAAGCCATCTTCTAGCTGTCCGAGCACTAATTGGCTTTCCGGACTCTTCAAACAAGGCAGCAGCTAGCTCTGATGAACTTTTTTCCGATTGTTCAGTCGTAGACACACGTTTTCTGCCTGTTCTTGGTTTATTAGCGTGAGTGCTAGTCTGAGCAAACCGTTTGATGGTAGATTGCACCGCGCAACGCGAACATTTCATCAACTCGGCAAACTCTTTTTGCGACTTCCCTTGTTCGAGAAGAAGTTGTATATTTACTCGATTTTCAAAAGAAATTTCATTCTTTTTTAAAGATTTTTAATTAATTTAGACGTCAATTTGATCGCTTTCATCAGAACTAACAGCTTAGCTTATTCACTTGTTAAAGTTCCGAACTCAAGTAACTAAACATTGACTGATTAGACAGCGAAATAAGAAATCCTTTTTCTTCGGTCACCGTGTGTTTTATGACCATAATATAAAGCTGCTTGCTGATCTACGAAATTATTTAGTACACCTGGCACGTCATCTACGATAAGCATTTATTCATTGATAAATTAGTAAACATTGCATTGAATTTTTTTTTTTTTGGGGTGCCTAATACTTTTCGCCAAGGCTGTACCTATATTATACTATGTACCTAAGTACTAAGTATATATCTAATATTATGTCGTAATTTTTTATTAGTATTGTTGCTACATACTACAGATATCTATCTAAAAACAAACAAATTAAACTACGAAAACAGATATAACTTATCAGATAATGTAATCCTAATTTCGTAACTGCAATGATAAAATTTTAAGGTTATTTATGGTGGTTTATTTCACAAATCATGGTATTCTATAAATAGACGTTTCATGAAGCAGAAATCAAAGAGTTCTATTAATTTAATTTCATTTGCTTATTTGATTTGGGAAAAGTTCTTATTGAATGAATTAGCATTTCATCATTGACTGAAATAAGTGCATCTTTTGAAAATGAAAATTCCAATATCATTTTTCGTGTTGTTGATGATGTTCAATGAACACGTCAGCTGCTTCAATAGCGGTGAGTATCTCGTTTAATTTATGAAGATATAGGCTCTCTTATTCACAAACTATGTAAACTATGTTGAAGTTAAGTGCATCTTTCTCTTTCTATTTAAAGAAAAAAAAAGGATAGAAGATAACAGTTTAGTTTAATACTGTCAAATTAAGATATTCCATAGACAGTTTAGACGCGATTATAAACATGGGGACTAAAAATACATCAATTTACGTCTGGAGCGGACTAATTTGACGGGTCTAAACAAAATTTTATCTTCTGTCCTTTCTTAATGAAACAGAAAGGTAAAAGATGCACTGAAATGAAGTTAAATTTAGTTTGTGAACAAAGGAATCGGTGTCATTATGTTTACGGTCCAGAGTACGGACCAAATGGTTATTAGTCACACCTAATGAAATTCAGAGTGATTTGTAAATACCAACAACTTTAAAGAATCAGAAATTTCGAAATGAAATGCAGGCGTCCTCCCTCTGAAAGGTAGTGGACCGCTGCCAAACGGGCCCAATGCGGCTTGACAAGACTTCGAATCACTGCTTACCATCAGGAGAGAAATTGCTTTCAAGCACTAGTTTATACTTTATAAAATAGTTATTTGTTATACAAGAGTGCAAAGTCGCTTTTTAACCGCGTGTTCAATTTTGATGACCGAGCAAGCGAAGGATTCTAAAATTAGAATCCTGAGCGTTAGCGAGGGAATCAAAAGGACACGAGGTGAAAAATCTTTGCACTCGAGTGCAACACGTAACTTTTCATTCCACCTCAGCGAGGAAATGACTAAATGCAATAAAAAAATGTTTACAGTCACAAGATAGGTACACTTTTATTTCAGTTTAGGTATTAATTACTACATTTTGACAGGTAAGTATTACAGAATAATCTTTAAATTATAATAAAATAATACAATTAAAATAAAAAATAAAAAAATAATTAATAAATAAATAATTAATAATATAATTAAGAAAATTTTAAAGTAACGTTGCAACAGTTATTTAAATTGAGTGTAATATTTTTGTTTGGTACTGTAATATTGGTGTTAGTCACTTGTGTACTGTTTTTCGGTAAACTGTCTGTTATACTTAATAGTTGTACCGATTCCTTGGCGTGAATGTTGAAGAGAGAGGGAGATGGTTAGGTGTTTCATAACGGCTTATTTTTGATGTAGAAGGGCCAGTCCAAGTTTCCGATTGAGGCTCTTTCAGTGTAATGGCTCCTACGATGCCTTCACATATTTTAGACTTATTTTGGATGGAATCCTCTATGTATCCCTCTACAACTGCATTGGTCTTCCAGCCTCCGTGGCGCTTAAGGGACAGGAGATCAGCTCCGGAATCAGCCAAAAGTGTGGCTGAAGTTCGTCGGAAACAATGACCCGTGTACAACAGGGGTTCTGGAAGTTCAAGAAATGTTGCTATTTCTCGTGGGATACTGCCAATTTTATTAGTACCCATAGGCTGTCTAACACACTTTCCATTGCGATACTGTAGAAAAAAACGATTGATTGGAGTGTTAGGCGGCCGTAAGGCTTGATATTTCTCAACAATCGTTACGTATTCCTTGCGAATGACAAAGTTGCGGTCTCTTTTTGTCTTTGTATTAGGTAAATTAATTAATAGTAAGTCATCTGAATGTTTCTCAATGTTTTTGACATTAAGTTGTGTTAGTTAAATTAGTTCGACATGCTCCGTTTATTCCAATAATAAGAACAACCTGCAATGAGTATTGTAGTAGATAAATGAATAAAATTTATATGAACGCATAATTATGCCTATCAACATTTACTAAGTATACTATTTAATTGAGATTAATATATGTACTTAAGTAGATACTGAATGTGCAACTGACTTACTTTTGCCGCCAAATATACGGAATCGGGTGCTTCGTTAAGAAACTTTTCAATATCAGATACTGTGAAAACCTTCGATTTTTTTGGATGATGATCAGATGAGGCTCTTTTTAAAAATGCTACTAATTTAGGATAGGTATCGATATGTATGTCTTTTTTCATCTTTATTGTTGCTTTTAGCATCGAATACGTACTCCATAGAGTGCTTGCTTTCTTGTTCTCGGATAATTCTATAAAATATGCCAGCAAAACGTTTTCTGAGAAAGTTTTGGCTCCTTTTGCTAGTCGCCACGTGTTGAACATATCGTACTGTTTTAACTACTTCTCGCGTGATTGTTGAGGCAGAAAGCTCATTTGCGCATTATTAACCGTTTCAGTCAATTCTGTTGGCGTCAAACAAACTTCCTCGTCGCTAGAATCACTCATTTTAGTTTTTCACTTGTTTTCAAGTTTCTTTTTTTTAATATAAGGTTTAACAATGACGTGAAAAAATGCCGCGTAAAGAACCGCGTACAAAGAAAATTGAAAAAAGAACACCAAGAAGGTTCCGTGTCTGAGTTTTTAACAAATTAAAAAAAAGTTGTATGATATATTCGGCACCATAGAGGTAACAGTAAATAGGTTTAATGTTTTTTTTTAATTTACAAACTTAGTGCACACGATGTTCTAAATTCAATTTACTTTATCCTCTAGAGAATAAAAACGGCTTTTCCAGTCAGATATTGAAGATTAAAAATACTCTTTCCGAGATGGTGGGATGAAAAGGAGTTTTTTTTTTCTAGAACATTCCGTTACGAAATATTCTTTTACCATATTGATATAATTGACTATTAGAAATCGTTGTCCTACTATGCCTTCCTATGGCCACTTACCTCTCTTACTCTATGATGATCATAATCTACTAAGAAAATATTTTTTTTAAATTGATGTAAATTTCTCAGACCCCACCAGCAACAGGAAGTTGACCCCAGAGGCAACGATTCACCTCCTCTCAGAACAAGTGAGAAACCTGCTAAAGACCGGTGATGAGGCTAACGGAGTACCCATTCTGGACCCTTACGAGTTTGAGTGGAGACAGCTGAAATTAGCAGAAGGAGAAAAGTTTAAGTAATTATCAAAACCTTTTAAGATGCAAGATGTAACGCCAACCTGGTAAAGTAGGGCTACCTCGTCGGTATAATAAGGAGTAGGGTGTAGATGTGGAGCCCTGCCCTCTGGTTTAAGTGCCAGTCATGCAGTAGAAATTAGCTCTGCGCTTTTACTGACGAATCCGTGTAAGTGGCGAAATTTATGGCGAACAAGATCCGAAATACATTCATGACAAAAACATGATCTAGAAAAAGAACAAAACCTTATTTTGATTTGTACTGGAAACCTTCATACATCAGAGATAGTTAAACTGTAAAGTTTGTTTTCATCGCACCGTAACGTAAAAATAATCGCAGATTTTATTGAACTATATGGTTTTATTTCTTATACGGAATTAGCTCTACTAAACTAAGTACTAATACATGGTGTGTGTACGATTACACGGTGTGCGCATCAAACGTTTATTATGCAAGTAGGATCACTGTCATCACTGATCAGTTTTACACGTCATATTTTTTTAAACTAGCTGGAGCCGTCATTTCCTGACTACCTTTGAGAAGAAAAGCCAAAACAAACTCAGGGATCATCGTCACCATGTCCAGAAATGTCTTACTAAACTCCTACTCAAAAAGATTCTGAAAATTGTAGGTACTCACTACGAAAAATCAAACTAGGTATAATATTTCCGGTACACCCTGATTTCTCGTTGCACGAAATGCCTATACCTATGCACGGCAATATAACTTGATATGTCGCCATATGTAAGGAAGACCCAAATCCCAGATCTCTTAAAAGTAATATTTTCAAATGATTGTTTTATTTTAATATAATATTTCAGCGCCAACGTGAACGTTACCGGCGGAAAATTTACTGGTTTGGGAAACTACCTGCTGAAAGAAATAAACTTTTCCAAAAGCGATATTTCTTTAGGATTGCATATTGATATTCCATCCTTAAAGTTTTATTCAGGTAAATTGTTAGTTTATTAGTAATTTAATTTAGTACCTTTCAATTATTTATTGATAAAAAATACTAGCTTTCAGCCCGCGGCTTCGCCCGCGTGGAGTTCGGTTATATCGCGCTTTTTAGATTTCCCTCGGGAACATCAATTTTTTCCGGAATAAAAGGTAGCCTATGTTCTTTCTCAGGGTCTAAAGATTGTCTGTGCCAAATTTCATCAAAATCGGTTGAGAGGTTTAGGCGGGAAGGCGTAACAGACAGACAGACAGATAGACAGACCGATAGACAGACAGAGTTACTTTCGCATTTATAATACTAGCTTTCCACCCGCGGCTTCGCCCGCGTGGAGTTCGGTTATATCGAGCTTTTTAGATTTCCCTCGGGAACATCAAATTTTTCCGGGATAAAAGTTAGCCTATGTTCTGTCTCAGGGTCTAAAGATTGTCTGTGCCAAATTTCATCAAAATCGGTTGAGAGGTTTAAGCGGGACAGCGTAACAGACAGACAGACAGACAGACAGATAGACAGAGTTACTTTCGCATTTATAATATTAGTATAGTATGGATTGTATGAGTTAGGTTACATACAATATAATTTATCGATTATACCAACTATTGTTATTTTACAAGGTGTTTCATTTCAGAATATTACGAGTTGGACGGAAATATTTACGAAGCAATACCAATCAAAGGACAAGGCATAGCCGAGTGAGTATTTTACGAAAAAAGAAATTCAGAGATCTGTAAAGTCAGACGGTGTCGTGTTTTTTTTATAGATATGTCATAAATATGTACCTACACGGTGGTAGGTGAAAGAGTGCCAACTTGGGAACGCCGGCACTGGCCGGCAGAAATTAAAACTGGAGCTTTAAACATTTTTTTTTTTAATACTTATAAACTAGTGCTTGACTGTAATCCCGCCTGATGGTAAGCAGCGATGCAATCGTTGATGGTAAAGCGCACTAGCTTATTAAGCCTATTCACTCAAAAAATTATTTCAGTGAATAGGAAGGAAGACGGCAGTTGAGCGAGGTGATGCAATGTTTAACCCAACAACACGACCAACGATGCTGCGCCAGAGGATGATCTGGAGACCCTCCACGACCAAACTCCCGACACAACAACATTAGGCACATCGTACCCGGCACACATCGCAACACAACTGCTCAGACCCGTCCACCGTACGGCTTCACCAGACATCGTGCCGGAACACGACGAATCGCTTGGCGGCAAGACTTTGTCTGGTGGGTGGTAACTTATGCCGGCGGCTGATGTTGTTGCCTACCACCGAGAAAATAGTATTTTAATATTTTGAAATGGTTAGGGAGTAATTTTGCACAAACTCCGACAAACTTTGACAGCCTCCGTGGCGTAGCGGTAGCGGACGCGGCCGCTGCGCAACGTGGCGCGGGTTCGATCCCCGCACAGTGCAAGTATTCGTATGCATGAATATGAATATGAATATTTGCTCTGGTCTGGTCGTGCCTCGAAAAGCACGTTAAGCCGTTGGTCTCGGTTGCCATACGAACATCTAGTGGCAGTCGTTACGAGTTGTTGGAGCCCTTAAAAGTGCAACAGTTGGTCTAACTGCAATAGTTCGATGTCGCCTTCGGGTTGTGGAGGTCAGACGGCAGTCGCTTCACGGAAAATGTCGAAGTTTAGCCATATCAGCAGTTGGACTGGTAAAGCGGACCCCAGACTCCAAAGCTGAAAAAGGCTTCGGAAGCGACTGGGATTAACGCTGAGATGATGATGATGAGTAATTTCGCACAAAATGTTTTTTTTTTACTTTATGTAAACGAATTTTTCTGCTCTTAAAACGGCAAAGGACACCATCGTGAGGAAACCGGCATGTCCTAGTGCTAAAAACTTCAAAGACATGTGATATCTACCAACACGCACTGGACAAGCGCGGTAGATTACGGCCCACTCCCTCGTCTCAATCATCGAGAGGAGGACAGGGTCTCAACAGTGGGAACAATATAGGCTGATTATGTTATGTTAAACGAATTTTACAAGTATACAGATGGTTGAGCCATCAGCAATCAATCATCCGTGGATGCACATTTTAGTTTTTGACCAATCCCATAAAGTAAATAAACCGCTAAAGAAGGCTTCATTTTAGAAAAAATATTGTCTAATATAGATATTTATTTAGTATTTATTGTTATAGCGACAACAGAAATAGGTACATAATCTGTGAATATTTCAACTGTCTAACTTTCACGATTCATGAGACACGGGACAAACAGTCAGACAGTGGAGTCCTTTAGGTACAGACGGCACAACAAGCTACTACAAACTGTAAGATTTCTTTACTAAATTTTCAACTTTCTCTCTAAAGCATTAAGGCTGAAGGTTAATTGGGAATATTTGACAGTTTCGGGTAGCTTGACCTGCTGTCGTCCATACACAGAACTTTAAAAAAGTTAGGTTCTCATAAAAGTTTACATACACGTTCAAAATGTATGGAACCGCAACATTTTTTTAAATGTCAGACGAACAGTTTCAACGCAGAATCATGGACTGCATTCAAAATTACAGTTGGCGCTTCGTCGGTAAAATCCTGTAGGTATCATAATATATTTTCTTCATATTTTTTCTTGAAAATAGCTCATATTTTCCAGCATTGAATTTCAAAATATATCATTATGGGGAAAAGTATACTTGAAGAAGTCTGCAAATGAAAAATCCATACTCCTGGACATGATTACAGACCCGGAGTTCAGTATAGAACGGATTGTGGTAAGTACTATAATCTAGCCAAGTGAATTGTCTCACACTTTCCTGAAAAGAAAATGTCAGTAAACTAGAACTCTCTATAGTAAAGAATAAATATATTTCTTATAAATGTCTATTGTTGGAAGATCCGTCCGATCTCTTCCCTTACATTATATATATACAAATAGGCAAGCAACAAAAAGCAAAAAAAGAATCCAAAGAAAATAAAATGCTATCAACTCAAAGACATTATTGTATCAAGTGAATGAATGCGTGGGGGTGTATGTGAGTGTGAGAATGAAGAAAAAAAAACAAAGCAACAAGACAAAGATACGATATAAGTAGGTATTATAGTCCCGAACTCAGATCGACAATATAATAAATATTAGTCCCAAACTCAGTTCTACACCATAATATATAAGTATTACAGTCCCGAACTCAGTTCTACAACATAATATATAAGTATTACAGTCCCGAACTCAGTTCTACAACATAATATTTTACAGTCCCGATCTCAGTTCGACAACAACATAGACGGCATCATCAATTCTATGGTTGAAGACCTCCTGGCTGACTACCTGACCCGCTTCAACAAGTACATAGCTACATCCTACAGCAGCCACATCGCACCATTCCTTAACCCTACCTTGGAGAACTATGACAACTGGAACCTTATTGCTGTCTTACTGTATGATGATTATGAAAATTAAATGTACGACTTTCGCTTATGTTTTATTTATTACCCGCACCCTAATTGAGTAGCACATTGTCAATTTGAATAATTTTAAACCTTACTAATCCATTGCTCCATATGTTAGAAAAATGTGTTCGCTCAACTACATAAATAATGCAATTCATGTTGTTGAACTGCCAAAATGTAATCCATTGCTACCGATAGTATGTTACGCAACTGACGCAATTACGATACAGGTAATAGAGTACTGGGCCTGTAGCCAATGTAACATCGCTTCGTAGCGAAGCGAAATCGAATACCAAACCAACCAATGGCGGGAACGATTGACCACGCGACGCGATAAATTACGTGATCAATCGTTCCCGCCGTTGGTTAGTTTGGTATTCGATATCGCTTCGCTACGAAGCGATGTTACATTGGCTACAGGCCCAGTTACATTAAATATAAATTATCGATTATACAGGTCATGAAAATTCGTATTTGCATTAGTTTCGATGGCCCCGTTCACGCTGAGTGGGCTGGTCGCGCTGATATTATAAATCTTTGGCTAGTATGTACTGTTGAATATAGTATCTCTAATATTACTGCCATTATGATCCAAGAACATTATATTATACACACGACGGACACGCAACAACAGCAGAAGCAACTGAAAGAAAGAAACTACGGTAAAAACATGACCCAAGAAAAAGCCTCAAAAACTCTAAAAAATTAATAAACCGGTTATTGTTGCTCAGGATTATGTTGCGTCTCGATGTAAGACCAGTAGGCCTAGTATGAGTTTTCATTACGAAACTCGATCGTCGATATCGAGCGTGTTTGACTCATCGATTGACCCGATTCAAGGTTGTAAGAACTCTCAACCAATGGGAGCGCCAAGCGCGCTCGATATCCACGATCGAGTCTCGTAATGTAAACTCATGGTAGCTACATAGTCGTCGACACTCGTCGTCGGAACACAGGTCTAGGCAACTGTAACCAACAAAACGCGTTGACGGGTTAAATAAGTAACAACTACACATAATAATATGTTATACACATACACACGGTGCCTTCAAAATGCCTTGCTACGGCCTTCGGCTTGCTACCCAGGGCCCGATTCTGCTGCAGGCGTATTAGTCGCCCGCAATACACTTTTGGACAATTTACAAGAAAATAATTACACAATTTGATTACATCTGATTGGAGTTTCCCATTTCGTTTTCTATTACTTATATGTATCTACATATGTCTTTAAATCAGAACAGATAACTAGCAAAATCAATCCTTGATAGCATTATCAAAGAATTACCTTCTCGCACGATTAGAGGTATCGTTGTGTGTTATAAATGAATGTAATTGATAGGTAAGTTCATGAAAAACAATTAAAGATGGCTACTACAGAGTTAAATAAGGATTATAACAAGGTAATTATTATAATGCGACACTGATTACCTAATTATCTGCCTGTTCAGTAGCAGATATTAGTGATTGATGAAATAAATCAGTGTTTGATATTCAAGATTAGCTGGCTTCCTTTGCCAGGTGCCCGTGAAAATAAAGACAGTAGAGGATTGAGAGTCGGATAAACTACTAGGTAAGTTCTGAAAGAGGAAACTTTATTGATAGCTTTAAATTAGTTTTACTTATAAAAGATTTTAATAGATCTTAAGTAATGGTTGGGTTGTATTTGGGAAGTACTAAACCACCCAAACTATTACCAATTAGTAGTGCAATTTCAACCTAAGATTAACTTTTCTTTAATATGTAATTAATTTCTTCTCATTAATTTCATGCTTTTAACAGCACACTCTGTATAATTCCGACACTAATCAGCAACGCTGTAAGTCTACAGTATTATTTAATTGCTACCACTTTTCGTTCCGAGCACATAGATCGTCCTAGGTTGCAGATATAACTCGATCTTTGGTGATCTAGTACTTGTATATCTTGAGTAGTACCTAAACGATCACAGTCGTGTGTAAATAGCCTAATGTCACAAAACATCTTATTTTAAATCATACATTAGGTAATAAAAATACTTATTTTCAGTTAAAGACGGATAGATACGCTAGTGATGGTAGCCAGCCATAATCGTTAGCTGCCAGTATCTCTATAATCATTTCCCGCTAACCCCCCACTTCTTCAAAATGGGGGGTGAAAGTTTGTATGGTGTATTCCGCAATTTTCAACTTAGAAGGCTAAAAATTTGTAACTATTAAAAAGTCCATCATTTCTTTTCAAAATCCGTTCTCATGTCCATAGAAGAGGGTGCGAAATTTTATACACAAAATTAAATTTTATATAGTGCTAAGAGTCTTAGCACTATATAAAATTTAATTTTAATTTAGATAATGGCGAATAGTCTTAGCCTAAGACTATTCGCCATTATCAATGTGGGAAGCTAAAAATCGGTACATAGACATAGACTTTGTTATTGACGAAAAAGTGTTTTTTCATGCAAACTTTCATCCCCTATTTTTAAGGGACTGGGCCTTTAAAATAGGGGATGAAAGTTTGGGAAAGAAGAACAGTGTTACGAAGATGCGGGTAAAAGCTAGTGTGGTAAATAATTAAATTTAATGTTCTGTGTTTTACTATGTTATACACTTATTTTATACGCATAGTATTAAATTTTGTTTATATGCAGAGTTTGTTCCGGCGCCACTTCTTCCCAGCGAAAGCAATAGGAAGTGTCAAAGGCCGGGAGTTTTGGGAGACTGTCTTATGTAATATTGACATTGAAATAGATTATCAGCCTAAGTTTAATTCTTCTTTCTCCTTCTAATTTTGATTTTTCTATCACTCTAGTGTCTATGTCAAAACTGGTAATAAATAGAATTTAAGTTCGACCGTTAGTGATATAGGTTAAGTAGGTATTATTAATCGATTACATTCATGTTTAAGCCAGCATCCACATCCACACGGATATTTGACATTAGATTTTTCTCATATTGCTTAGCACCTAGAGTTGAAAATACAACAACGTTTTATAATGCTGGATGTGAACTTGTAATCCTCAATACTCGGCTCAACACTGAGCGTTATAAATCCAGTGCGAGATAGGTTCCCCCTAGATATTTTTGTTTTTACCTCAAACTTAATATGGTCGACTTACGGATCAAAATTGAACATCATGTTCATAACATGTTTATAATATCATCAATGATACGATCTGCATTAGCTAGATATGTATTTATAAATACATAATTACGCAGAATGTTAATGACCATCATTATTTACGCTATTTTGTACATAAAAGGCAACTCTTTCCGTTTCAGAATGAAACTCGTACTTGTGTTGATGCTGTGCGCCCTAGCGGCTGCTGCACCTAAAGTTGAGCAGCCATCTCCTGTTCACCGTAAGTAAACCAAGACTTTCATACAGACGACAGCAAATCAAGCTACTACAATCTGTTAGATTTCTTTGTTAGATTTTCAAATTTATCTCTAAAGCACTAAGGCTTAAGGTTGATTGCGAATATTTGACACTTTGTGGTAGCTTGACCTGCTGTTGTCCGTACATAATTATTATGTATAACAGAGCAATAGATAATGCACCTCATAAAATTTTGTAAAGAATAAAGGCTGAAGGTTGGTTGCCAATATTTAGCAATTGCGGGTAGCTTGACCTGCCGTCGTCCGTACATCACTTTGAAAATATAATTTACATTTGATAATGAAATTATACTATCGCCTATCTCCATAAAGAATGGAGGTAAACAAACCAATTTAGGGTTATCACAACTCACGTTTTACAAATCTTCTGTTATTTACATGATTATCGACTTTTACATGCTAGCTATTTATTAATAATTCTTATTGCAGCATATTTTAACAGAGTCACTACAATAACATGCATAATAACTTGGTATTTCGAAAAACTATTAAAAAGTCGACATTAATTTTACGTGATAGCCCTACAAAAAAAGAAAGATGGATGAAATCCAGGTATTAAACACATTTTGTGGAATTCAACCAATGAATAAAGTTGAGGCATTTTTCAATACAATTTTGCGTTTTTTAATTAGGTACTTGCAAATCAACTACATAACGCATTGTAATACTTTCTAGTATGGACTGATTATAACATTTATGTATCAAAAATTTAACCTATTAGGAAATTATCTTACATGAATATCTCTAATAATCCATGATCCATGAATCGATAATCCATGAAGATCTTTGAGAGGATCATAGACTCCCGAATCCGGCAGGAGTGTGCTGTCTCGGAGTGTCAATATGGGTTTCGGCCAGGGTACGGAACCATAGACCCTATCTTCGCACTAAGGATCACCATGAAGAGATACAGATCGAAGAACACGCCTCTGCTATGCTCTTTCTAGATATGCAGAAGGCCTTCGACTGTGTCCCTCGCGGGGTGATCTGGTGGGCACTGAGGTCCAAAGGGGTACCTGAAGCCTATGTTGACATAATTCGAGACATGTACCTCAATTCCGATTCCGTTGTTAGGACCGCTGTTGGCGACACTAAACCCTTCCCCATCACCGTCGGAGTCCACCAGGGATCCGTCCTTAGTCCGTTTCTGTTCAGCGTGATATTAGACGTCTTGTCGGACAGCATCAAGGACTCACATGAGCAGCCTCCCTGGCTACTCATGTATGCTGACGATATCGCGCTGGCGGCGCGGACAGGGAACGGTTGGTGCGGCGTGTGAATGCGTGGAAGGACTCGCTTGAGAACGGAGGTCTGAAACTCAACGTGGCGAAGACCGTATACTTGGCCAGCAACATGACAGACCCCATGTCTGTGCGCATAGGCGGAGACATGGTCGAGTGCACGGACCACTTTAAATACTTGGGGTCTGTGCTTCACGCGTCCGGCGACATTGATTGCGACGTCAAGGCACGTATTTCCGCAGCTTGGGCGAAATGGCGTGAGGTGACAGGTGTCATTTGTGACCCCAAAATGCCGGTTAAGCTTAAGGGGCAGGTCTATAAAACCATTATTAGACCTGTTATCCTGTGCTTGAGCGACACAAGCAGGAGCTGCGTGTCACGGAGATGAATATGCTGCGGTGGATGTGTGGAGTTACGCGGAAAGACCGCATCAGGAACTCCCGCATCCGGGGCAGCCTTCGTGTCCGTGACATTGCAGACAAACTGCAGGAGGGTCGCCTACGCTGGTACGGCCACGTCTTACGGAAACCGGCAAGTTACGTGGGTAACAAATGTCTTGCCATGGCGCCTCCGCCGGGCCGGAACAAGCGAGGTAGACCAAAGAAGTGCTGGCTTGGCATTGTAAGAGATGACATGCGTGCCAACAAGCCATACCACAGGATGCTAAAGATCGTGCGAAATGGAGGAGAATGTGCAGGAAAGCGGACCCCGGGCTCCAACGCGAAAGCCGCGGATGCAACCGGGATAAACGCTGAGATGATGATGATGAGGAAATTATCTTACATGCCGGGTGTACACAAGCACAAAATGTATGCAAATGATGCAATAGTGCTATTCTGTAACCAGCCTTTTAGTATTCTATGGAATTCATTTT
Source organism: Sesamia nonagrioides (assembly GCA_017933935.1). Taxonomy (NCBI): domain Eukaryota; kingdom Metazoa; phylum Arthropoda; class Insecta; order Lepidoptera; family Noctuidae; genus Sesamia; species Sesamia nonagrioides. The sequence goes on along the minus strand of JADWQK010001454.1, from coordinate 516,693 downwards.
GGAGAGCGTGCGCGGGAATTACCTACTTGACTTGATTCCGCCATCTTTTTCGTCTTTTATACCGCGTACGTCGAGAGATAGAAACAATTGGCCTGTAGCGATATACCCGTTAGATTATAAGTCTAGTAAGTAATTAAGAGTCTTCAGGCTGCAGTGAATTATAAGCTCATAATATAGTGCGCTTCACGGTTGCATCATTGCTAACCATTTCAGGGGGGATCTCAGTCAAGCACTAATTTATAACATTAAAAAAAACCTTCTTCTGCGTAGAGTGAGCTGTCCTTCCAACTAATGACGGGGACTGACATTATTGATACCTTTTTTTTCTGTATGGCAAATCATCAAATGACCTCTCACGCTCTGGGCGGAGCGGAAGGCCGTGTCAAACTTTTACTGATTAGAACCTACCCGTGTTTCTTCATATGCCTGTGCGCTAGGGCCACGGTTTCTTTTTTAACAACCCGCAATCCTGACTCAGGAGGCATCGGTCTTCGTGGACCCCGTCACGATGTGCTGACATATCCCTTTGGGGCACGCGTGAAACACGTCGCGCCGTCGACTCGGGCCTGGTCCTTACCGGGCTTGCTGCCCACTGCTCACCGCCCACAGGACCGCTCCCACGGTGGCCGGTTTGGTGTTGTCTCCCGACCAGGGCATCTCCTACGGCGGCTAGTGGCGTGTGGGCGCTAGGATTCCCGCTGCCTCACGCGCTCCACCTCCTTCTTTGCCGGCATCACTGCTTCGCAGAAGGAGATGACGGCCTGTAATGCACTCTGGCTCCGGACCATGGCCTGGATCAGGATCGGACGCGACAGATCGCCGCCGATCGCCGCTACGAGCACACGGCGGTACTCTACCCAAGCCGGGCAGACCTCCACCCTGTCCTCAGGGCGATCCACACAATGGGCTTTCCTCCCGCTTTATCCGGAACAGGAACCTCCCGAAACAACCGTGTCCAGTAAGGACCTGCGTTAGGCGAAAGGTGAGGGTGCCGTGACGCCTCTCAAGCCACTTCTCAAAGAGGGGACTTACAGCCGCTATTGTGGCGTGCCCACACTCTTGATACCTGACTTCACCTAACTTTTTACAGTGACATTTATACAGAATCGATAAGCAGGAGGATATTTGCACTGTGTGTGTACGTTTGTGTCTAGTACTTAGCCCTGATATTTGACGAATTAATAATTTAATATGTAAACTTATTGTTAATTTTGCATTTTAGAACCCTCGGCTCTGGAAACCACAGCGGAAGGTCGCAACATCCTGGTCAACGCCCTCATCCGTCAACTGATCGCGTACATTCGCCGCGTCATTAACAATGGCTCGAATATCTTCGGTATCCCGCCTCTAGACCCTCTGGACTTGGACCATTTCCATATCTACATCCCCGCGCAGCTGATGAAGTAAGTCATTCACAGTGGTGTAGTGGGAGGGGCGGCGTATGCGGCTCGCCCCTCGTGAAAAATTATAACAAGCCGTACGGAGGACGGGTCTGAGCAGTTGTGTTGCGATGTGTGGCGGGTACGATGCGCCAAATGTTGTTGTGTCGGGAGTTTGGTCGCGGAGAGTCTCCAGACAAATTTCCCTCTAGCGCAGCATCGTTTGGTCGTGTTGGTCTTGGGTTTAACATTGCATCACCTCGCTCATCTGCCGTCAACCTTCCAATTCCTAAGTTTTTTTAATTGAATAGGCTTAATAAACTAGTGCGCTTTACTATCAACGATCGCATCACTGCTTACCATCAGTCAGGATTGCGGTCAAGCACTAGTTTATAATTATTTAAAAAAAAATTAACGCTACGTCTTTTGGAAGACGTGATGTTGAAAGGCATTCCACAAACTGGAGCAATGAGTTCGTTAAAGCCGCAGAAACTCATTGGATGTGAGAAGCACTTAACCCGTCGAAGTGGAGATGTGTGGGAAAGGCATATGTCCAGATGTAGACAGGCGTCTTTCGGTTAAAATGATAATGATGAAATCACAGTTATCCTAGTTTTATACCACATCCTTAGGGGTCGGCTACACAGTGCGACTAACCTCTGCAACATAGAAAGTCTTCAATATAATCCGTAATTGTCTCTAGGCTTCTAGAGACCGTGGCTATGGCAGCAAATTATCTGACTACTTTGTAGCGGTACCTACAAATTATCTGACTACTTTGAAGCGGTACCTACAAATTATCTGACTACTTTGTAGCGGTACCTACAATTGCCACAAAAACAAACAACGCATCATACTGACGTCACACGAATTCTACATCTCGCAAGCAGAATTTACCGTGCAACTAGCATACCTGTAATACTTACGATACCTACCTAAATTTAGTTAGCTAGAGTAATATATTTAGCTACAAATAACCTACTTTTATTCAATCAATACTTTCTATTTTCTAGCGTGGACCTGGAGCTGCACAAAATATTTATGACTGGCCTCGGCGGGTTCGTGGTGCACAGGAGTCACTTGAACCTGTCAGACCTGAGCTTCGACTTAGACATCTCAGTGCCAAGGCTTGTTGGATCCGCTGGTAAGTTTCACGTCGTATAAACCATATCATCATCAACCTTTTTATCGTCCCACTGCTGGGCACAGGTCTCCTCTCATACAGAGAAGGATTGAGTGTAATTACCACGCTTGCTCAATGCGGGTTGGCTATTTCAGACCTAAAGTCCAGGTTTCCTCAAGATGTTTTCCTTCACCTTCAGTCATTGGTTTCCAAGATATACTGAGAAAGTACATATAACTTCAGAAAAGTTAGATTGGTACTTGCCTGACCCGGAATCAAACCCGCGCCCTCATACTTGAGAGGTTGGTGTTTTAACCACTAGGCCACCACGACATGTCGACACGTCGTTTATGCGTAACCAATGGCTCATGCAGGGTGATAATACGACTCATATCCGTTTTCCCACCCGAGTAAGTTAACAACCTAGTCACAAGCTAGCTCTCAGCTTAACTAAGCGATATTGGATATCAAAAACTTTTTGAGACAGATTAAGTAAATTGAGAAAATTTGCCTGAGACGGTTTTTCAGTCTGATTACAATTTACCTAAGTGTCTTCATAGCCTTGATGAGTGAATAGGCTCTAAACTGATTCTACTAATACCAACAAAGTCAGGCTAAACTTAAAAAAAAATCCCCCAAAAAAAATAAATATTATTTCGCAAAAAGAGGTAACTTAATACATGTGCGCTAAGCAACCCCCTCCGCGGGCGGCGGGGGGCAGGGTACGCGGCACCTGTGACGTGGTCGCGTCGCTATTCGCTTATAATAATACCGGTGTTGTCACTTTTTGAAAAATTACCAAATTTCGGGGAAATTGTAATTAATTCCCGGGAAAAAAAGGTTATTTCAAAATTCATTAGTATTGTTACTATGATGATTATGTAAAATTTTATATCATATTTGGTCAAGTGATTACCTAACCTTTATTATCCTTATGGGTCGGACAGGGTTTTCTTTACATATTGTATACGAAACCCAAAATACGTGTTTTAAGTAAAGAATTTATGTACAAAATTTCAAAAAGCTGTCATGTAAAATCACAAAGTTATGAGCTTGTTATGTTACCTGCTTGTCCCTACAAAAATATGGTCAACGAGCCGCCCGCCTCGCGCGGCTGCAGCGGCACGGCCCAGCGCGGATCCCCAGTACTCCCTAGGACACAATGATCCGCTGTGAGCCAGTAAACTGTGTTGTACGCTCGGTAACCACCGATACAGGAATAATTCCAAGTGTAGGGCAACATAAAAAAAGAAACTAGGCGACTGCCGCTCTTAGAAAGTAGAAATGGACAATAGCAGGTCAAGCTAACCGAAAGACGAAACTGTCAAATATTCCCAATCAACCTTGAGCTTTAATACTTTAAAAATAAAGTTGAAAATCTAATAAAGAAATCTCACATATTGTAGTAGCTTGATGTGCTATCGTCTGTACATAAAAATACGGAAATTCTGGTGTAGGCTTCATATTAATTGCTAGAATTATCATAATTCTAAAGCACTTGTTTTTTCACAGAGGAATACGACCTGATCGGCGATTTCTTCACTGCTATCCCAATTTACGGAAAAGGAAAAGCTAAGTAAGTTCTTAAAAATATCTTAATACTTATGTAGGAAGGTACCTATAACCATCGCCTAGCTAGATAAAGAATAGAGGTAAACAAACCAATTTAGGGTTATCACAACTCACGTTTTACAAATCTCCTGTTATTTACATGATTATCGACTTTTACATGCTAGCTATTTATTAACAATTCCTATTGTAGCATTCTTCAATAGAATCGCTAAAATAACATGCATAATAACTTTGTATTCCGAAAAACCATTAAAAAGTCGACATTAATTTTACGTCATCGCCCTACAAAAAAAGGAAACATGGATGATATCCAAGTATTAAACACATTTTGTGGAATTCAACCAATGAATAAAGTTGAGGCATTTGTTAATACAATTTTGCGTATTTTAATTACATTCTTTCAAATCAACTGCATAACACATGCATTGTAATACTTTCAAGTATGGACTAATTATAATAAATATGCATGTATCAAAAAATTTAACCTATTAGGAAATTAGCTTACATGTGTGTCATATTTCATTCAAATCGGCGCGTTCTATGCAAATCATAAATATCTAAACCTAAATAAACTGTTTAGATTAGTAGGAAGTAGGATTATTCTTTAATGAAAATCATCTATGTAGAAAAGGTTGTTAACACCTGCCTTTTAGGCGTAAACTACTCGTTGCCTAGCAACGGTTTGTTTATCTCTATTCTTTATCGAATTTGGCTGAAATTTATAAGTACCGTCACGGACACTAGCGAGTACTGGTGCCATGGTGGACCTCTTTTCAACCTTATGCCTATGGGAATAAGGGTGAAACGTGGTCATATATTTTCACGCTTACACATACTAAAAGCTTATACAAATAACCAATACAACGCTTCATTTTTATGAGACAGTTTTTCCACTGTAGAGTAAACGAATTTGGTGTTTTTTTTTTTTTTTACTTTTTCATTTTGGCTCTGAATTCTAGAAAATAAGAAAGTCTAAGGTCTGTGTCTTTAACTGGCAATCGATGGTCAAGTTAACTAGCGCTTGCCAATTTCTATTATGTATGCGGCTGATTGGGTCAGACTACTTACCAAATACCAACTAAAAACAATAAAGACACCAGCTAGTCAAACTACTGCAATATGTCAAACTCCTTATCGCTAACGCATTAAGGCTTAAGGTTGATTGGGAACATTTGACAGTTTCGGATAGCCTGATGTGCTGGCTACTAAAAACAAATTGTAATCTATACTAATTTAAAAAGCTGAAGAGTTTTTTTATTTGAACGCGCTAATCTCAGGAACTCCAGTCCGATTTGAAAAATTCTTTTTGCGTTGGATAGCCCATTAATCCAGGAAGGCTATATAACATCACGCGGCGACCAACAGGAGCGGAGCATAACTAACTCCACGCGAACGAAGTCGCTGGCGGCCGCTAGTTCTAAATAATAATAAAAAAAAGTAAACTTAAAAGCTAGTAACAAAGTTAGTAAAGTTATTAGCAGTAATCTTAAAAGTTAACTTTATCTATGTGTTATATCTACCACTATATACATACATAAGTAGCAGTATTATGGTTTTTTTTTTTTGAATATAAAATACTAGCTTTCCGTCCGCGGCTTCACTCGCGTGGAATTCGGTTATATCGCGCTCTGTAGACCTCCCTCGGGAATATCAAATTTTTGGGGATAAAAAGTACCCTATTATTTAATTCGGACTTCTAACTTTCCGTCTGCAAAATTTCAATGCAATCGGTTCAGTAGTTACGGCGTGAAAGCGGAACAAACAAACTCACTTTCCCATTTATAATATTAGTATGTTTTTTAAAGAATTGAATTTCCTTTTCAGCTTCGTGGTGGAAGGCTTCAGGTTCCAAGCTAAATTGTTCCTCAAGCAATCTGATGATGAGAAATCTGTACTTATTGACAGGATTGAGAATGCTTCCTTTGAGATACCCTATTTTAAGGTAAGGGTTTTTTTATATTATATGTTTGTTTTTTTTTTTGTGGTTACAAACGTGACTGCAGTGGGACGGTATCCCGGGTTCAATCCCCTCTGCAGCGGGAAGTATAGATATCAGTATCTGTTTTTAAAGAATTACCAGGGTCCAGCACAAATATGTTAATTGTTACGTAACAGGCAAATAGGTAGGTTTACACCTCTGAGTAAACCTTTACAGAGTAGGTACGTACAAAAGTGATGTTTTGAATAATGTATTATTTTTTTTATATTCCAGTCGGACTTGAGCGGAGCAATCGGCGGCGGAGACATTGACGCCATCGTCAACGCTGTAGTTGAAGAGGTGATCATAGACTACATCAACCGATTCCAGGGTGCCATCTCCCTGGCTGCGTCCCACCTTGCCATCGTGGGACTGAACCCCATCCTAGACCAGCTGGACACCTGGTCTTACCTCGCTGTGCTACTACCCCGTTCCGGAAACTGAACTAAACATTAAGACAACTTTTATGTAAATAATTAGCCAAAATTACCGAATTAACGTGTACCCGAAAGACGACAAAAATAAAATTTATTTTTAGTTTATCAAGAATATCCAAAATGATATTAAAGAAATTAAATAATGTTACCTTTTATTTAGTGTTCATTTTACCCTTCGAATTTATTGATCTTTGTTTGGGGTTGTTTGGGGTATAGTTCTCGACTTACCTATAGCATACTTACATACCTTCATACCTATGCTTGGGGTTTCACTGCGCGGCCGAATTAGGAATGAGGAGATCCGCAGAAGAACGAGAGTAACCGACATAGCCCGAAGAATTACAACACTAAAGTGACAGTGGGCTGGACACATTGCCCGTAGGACCGATGCCCGATGGGGCCGACGGGGTCTCGAGTGGCGACCACATACCGTAAGACGTAGCGTGGGTAGGCCCCCGACAAGGTGGCCTGGTGAAGGTCGCGGGAATCCGCTGGATGCGGGAGGCGCAGGACCGGTCGTCGTGGAGAAACTTGGGGGGGGGGGCCTATGTCCAGCAGTGGACGTCTTTCGGCTGAAATGATGATGATGATAACATATCAGCCTGGTAGCCAGGTAATCTTCCCCACCACAGAGTACGTTGAACATATTCCTCACTGCTGAGTCGCATACCTCTCTGGGAGAGTAGATAAGTGGGTTGTACTGAAACATGCCCTAATCCTCAATAGACCCATGTCCAGGACAAAGGCCCGGTTGGCCCCTGGTTTCTGGATGTGTCTTCGCACATTTGATTCTAAGGCACGCCGCTCTCCTCACAATGATTTCTTTCACCGTTCTGAGAGTAGTGGTGATGAAATATACCTACACAAAGTGCCTGCCTGGATTCGAACATCTCATCGGTCTAATAAAAAAAAAATAAGAGTAGGCATGATTTATCGATCAATTACTTAAGTAGCTGCTTACAAATATTGAAAAAGTCTTTTTTTTTTTTTTGAAGCAGTTGTACCCAACTGCTTAAAAAAAAAACATTTCCCCACACTAGTAACTACTCCTGTATCGTGGGTGCGTTTACAAAGATATAAACTCACATACAAAAACAACCAGATCCGGAACAACTACCAGTAGGCCATACAAATATCTGTTCCGTGCGGGAATCGAAGTCGAACCCATCATACGCAGGGCAGCAGTCGATCGCTCAGCTACTGCACCAACCGTGTCGTCAACAATAATGTCCGTTATCTGTAGATAACAAGATTGTCTATTATCTAACTTTAATCGCTACCTTCCTTGTTTTACGAAGTAACATAGAAAGGTTACTTCGTACAAGGTAACATGATAGGTAACGATTAAAGTTAGATACACTCCCTAGAGGTGGCTATAGTCATCCATCAGACATTCAAGTATTATTACCTGAATGCCTAATCATTTCAATTAAAACAACACAGATATTAGAGCAGTTTTAATACAATCATTTAGTAGTATACAAGAAGCTTTGTTGTAAAATAATGCTTGTTAGATATTTATAACATTTTCAGCCGATAATGTAACAGGCCCGTCAATAAAGTCTGTAGAAAAACTTCTTCTCGTAATGTAAGGAAAGAAAGAAAAAGAAAATCGTTGTTTCGCTTAGCTTCTTCTAATAATCGTATGTATCGTACCACACCTCTCGACAGACTCCGGAGACATCAACCTTAAATCCTTCGGGGCAGCTGCTGCTCCAAACTGGCGAGTCATCGGCCACGGCGAACAAAGCGTTGCTCTTGGGCACTGGAGGTAACATCACATTTCCCTGCTTCGCAACGTTCGGACGTGAAAACACAGTGCACACAAATAACACTAAGACCAGGAATGAACGTAGAAACATTTTGAACGTTTGTCTGACTCTAAACGCAGAGACAATCGACTGGACCGAGGATTTTTGGTGGTTTATCACGCTTAGATTATTTACTTCCTTCACCCACGCTTAGCGTCTGCTGTTTGTGATGAAATATATTATCAGACACGTATTGCTCAATATTTTGTTATTCGTAGTATTTCGATGAGACAGATCATTTCCGTGAATTTTTATTACTAAACCGGTAAGTACCCTTTCTCAGTTCAGTCCTACTTGTTTTATGGTGACTAATCCAAAAGTTTACTTATACAACCTGTTATCAAATTAGTCGGTAGATATGCTATGACGTGTACAACACGCGTCATCACTTTCGGATGTATTTTATAATTGTGCAAACGTAGACGAGCATCCTAATAGCACACCACACTATCCATTGCTCCAAATTTTCGAAAATTATGTCAGCTCAACAACGTAAATAACGTAATGAATGTTGTTGAAGTGTCAAAATGAAAAAAAATCTTAATATTTAATATACAAAATGCCAGCCCATAGGACCTAATTTAGAAAAACACTCGATACAGATTACATTTTTTTAGGTGAATAATTTTTAATCTAAAGTAATCATCTTAACTAGTAGTTATTGGCAGACTCTTGCAAAATATACTATAATAGGCACTATGTACAGGCACAACAGCTTATATCTTAAAATCTTTAGGTACTAATAAGGTTGACCTTACTTTTGGCACTACGTGTATGGCTCATTAGATGATTCATATTATTACTATCTCGATTAAAATCAACAACACAATAGTTACTTATGCCACTGTCAAGCTATGATAGCTATTCCAACACGAGGGATAGTTTGTGCCACGAAGCGAAGCTGAGTGGCACAATAGATGAGCACGAGTATTACAATAGCCTTTTGCGACAGTGGCATACAAAACTTTTTCTACGACCTTGAAATAAATAATTACAAAAAACCGTCAATCAATGGTGCGAAAATAGCGCGGCGCGCGCAATCTTGTTATAATGCCACAGATGAAAGGCAAAGGCAATTCATCCATACAGCCTAATAACATGCGATGTTTAGTCGTGACGCAAACACGCGTGTGTGGAAATGGTCATTGTAACACAACTTGGCTGGAATGAGTACTATTGAGATATGACTTGTGGTTATACAGTATGTTAAATAACAGAGGGCGTTCCCTTAAACACGTTAATATATATCATTAATAGATTAAAATAAAAATATCAGCATAGAAAAAAAAGCATAAAAAATCCGAATAAAAAGAAATTCTAATTGGAAATAAATTTGAAACCTCCTGTTTTAAATCAAAATAGTAGTCGTCATGTATAAATAAATTGCGACGTTGCCGTCTTTCATGTTCGCGTGTACAGTGTGTCTTTTACATGTCAATTTAAAATTTTTATTGAATATTTTCTTATTGGAAAAAATTTTAAAACATTTTTTTTTCGAATGGAAATATTTTTTTTAGCATGTATGTATGCTATACTATTTCGGGTTAACGGGAACGCCCTCTGTTAGTTAACATACTGTATATTAAGCAAATTACTAAATAGACGTAGAAAACGTGGAACGTGGAATTTTTTTTTTACATTTTGAATGTCTTGCGTCTAGTCTCTCCCTGTGTTGCTCGAAGCTTGTATATCAAGAGCATATAAGCGATCGACTCGTATTCGTAAAATGGCACTGTGAAAATTTAGGTGAAGTGAGTTTAAAGAGTCAAAAGTGATCAATAGTGGTAATCTTTCACCTTGAGATGGTTTCAGAATCGCACGGCTAAAGAGGTTATCTAAGGACGTCATAAGGCAAAATTTGCAGACTTTTACAGTTTACATTACCACGCATACAAATGAACCTAATTCATATGCTTATAATATTCATTTAAGCGAATGTTAGTAAGCAATTTATATGAATTTGAACATTACATTCATACAAGTTCACTTTTGTATGCGATATTAAATTAGCAAAGTTAGGTCAGAGCGTGCTGAGTGAAGCACTCGGTCGTGTGTGTGTGTGTGTGGCAGTGGAAGATTCGCACACACCACACTTGATATCATGGACATATACTAATGGACATGCCGTAAGCGTATAATCTACAATATTTTTGGGTTTGAAAAGAGTGAGAGAGATGGCCTATGCTTTCGGTCCAGCACTATCTCTTTCCTCATAGATGATTAATGATTTTGAGAGAGACAAAGATAGACCAAAACATCGTTTCCTCTTTTTCTTTCGGAGTACCTCAATTCTCATCTCTAAGGCATGTCCATTAGTAGGTTTATGTCGATGCTTGATATCTAGTGACGAGACGAGATACATAGGTAATATGGCTGCCAGAATCAGAATAGCTGAGAGATTATAGGTAACATTGGGTTAGTTTATTCTTCCACACCAGCAAAGACGTTCTTTTCAGTTATAACTTGATCACATGTGCTTTGGTGGCGGTGGTGGTTGACGCTCTCGAGGAGCAGGAGGAGCTTGACGCTCCCGCGGCTGTGGTGGGGGCTGCGCGGTGGCGCGGCGTGGTGGGGGCGGCGGATTGCGAGCGCGAGGCTCCGGCGGAGGTTGCCGCTCTCTGGGTTGTGGCGGCATGTGAGGCGAAGTCTCCATCCTGGAATAACAAGACATTCTATTGTATTATAACTCGCCTTGAAGTTAGATGAATGAGAAAGCGCTGTAGTGGCGCTACTGTGGTGAATATCTCGATGGCACACTAAGCCTGAAAGAAATATGAAGCTGTGGACAGTTTATTTAACCTCGAACTATTTTAAAAAGAAAGATAAGAGCTAAAATATCTCTGCGCTTTGAGAGTGTCGCATCCCGAATAAATATAGCCTGTCATGGGACGAGGTCTTTCTAATAGAGCTTCTTGACCGTACACCAGTTATTCCGGAAATAACTAAACGAATCATTAATCGACATTAAGTTAAATGAGAAATCGAAAACCCATTTTCCATTGTGATCCATTTCCTACAATTTTTTTTTACAGTTAGATTACTTACAATATGTAAAGAAAACCCTGTCCGATCCGTAAAGGTATTGTTAGGTATCGATAACTGATTCTACTAATGACCACAAAGCCAGGCAAAACTTTTAAAAAAAATCTCCCTAAGAAAATAAATATTATTTCGCAAAAAGAGGTAACTTAATACATGTGCGGTAGGCAATCCATTCGCGAGCGCCGGGGAGCAGGGCACGCGGCACGCGGTCGTATCGCTTATAATAATACCGTCAAAATGGTGTTGTCACTTTTTTTAAAAATTACCAAATTTCGGGGAAGTTGGAATTATTCGCGGGAAAAAAAGATTATTTCAAAATTCATTAGTATTCTATGATGATTACGTAAAATTTTATATTATATTTGGTCATGTGTTTACCTAACCTTCATTATCCTTATGGGTCGGACAGGGTTTTCTTTACATATTGTAGATCGCCTACCTTGCGAGTCTAATACAATACAACATATATACCTACCTGATAATGATGCGAATCCGAAATGATGATATGAAACGAATGATGATATCATACATGACACAGTTGCGGTTGTCAACTCTGCAGTGCAAAATTTAGAGTATTTGCATATTTTTTTTTATACAATATGTAAAGAAAACCCTGTCCGATCCGTGAAGGTATTGTTAGGTATCGTTAACTGATTCTAATAATGCCTACAAAGCCGGGCTAAACTTAAAAAAATAATCCCCCAAAAAAAAAAATATTTTTTCGAAAAAGCGAGGTAACTTAATGCATGTGCGGTAGACAACCCGATAGCCCCGCCCCCCTTCACCCGCGCATGTATGCGCGGGTGAAAGGGGGCGGGGCATGCGGCACGTGGTCGCATCGCTATTCGCTCCGTCACAAATGGTGTTGTCAGTTTTTTAAAAATGACCAAATTTCGGGGAAATTGGAATTAGTACCCGGGAAAAAAAGATTATTTCAAAATTCATTATTATTGTTACTGTGATGATAATGTAAAATTTTATATTATATTTGGTCAAGTGTTTACCTAACCTTTATTATCCTTATGGGTCGGACAGGGTTTTCTTTACATATTGTATAGTCATAATATAAATAATATTTTATAGTATCGTGAGCAAGCGTGGTGATTACGCTCAATCCTTCTCTGTATGAGAGGAGACCTGTGTCCAGCAGTGGGACGATATAAAGGTTGATGATGATGATAGTGTAAAGGTTGTCTGTAAAAGATCGCTCTTAGCGATAAGACCGCCCATTGTGTCACCCTTTGTAAAATTTTTATATTTATGTTTTTGTAATCTATATGGTGTACATAATAAAGAGTATTCTATTCTATTCTATAGTGTCGTGAAACATGGAAGTGTGTTTTACTTTAAACCTTTAACTGAATCAATCAACGGTTTCAATCCATTTTCATTTGACTATACTTTTTACACGGTCGCGAGTTGAAAATTTCGCGAGCGCGCTCGCGAATATGACGTTCGCGAGTTGGCGAATAAGTCAAAAATATCATCAATGTTTGGATTATCATAGTTATCAGTTGTTTTGTTGTAGTTGTTGTAGGTACAAATAATTTTGTAACAAATGTTATTCGACGTACCGATGAAAAGATATACCTCCTCGCTCTATTCTTGAGGTCTGACTTTATTGTCTTGGATTTTATATACGGCATTTTAAAGAAGAGCTCTGGCTCTGAAGTTGATTGAAGAATACTAAATGAGGTGAGTGAATATTTCGGTCGAGTTAGGATTTCCGTATCATAACAGTGGCGCGCTTGTCCCGCCCACATTACCATTCCAACCATTCCATTCTGTACAGTACGTACAGTAGATGGGTCGACTGATCTGTTTGCTTCTAACTCGCAGAGCAGAGCAGAGATTGTACAGATAACAGCACATGAAGCTATTACAATATGTCAGATTTCTTTATTAGATTTTCAAGTTCATCTCTAAAACATTAAGGCTCAAGGTTGATTGGGAATATTTCCCAGTTTCAGGTAGACGGATTTTGATGAGGTTTTTTGTGTTTAAAGAGGATGGTTTATAATGTACAATAACATCCATTAAATTTTGGAGAAATACTATTATTTTTGACTCTGAGGTTTCTAATGTGGTGTCGTAAATAATTACATTTTTTTCCGCGTTTGCAGTGAAACGCAGGCTGGACCTTACGATATATATCAAAATAATGTACTAAATATTGTACACATTGAAAAGGTCTATAAAAAGTCCACGATCCACGATGGTATATGTCTATCTCTTATGGATATCCCACACATGAGCGTAGCCACACTAGGGCAAGCTGGGGCGCTTGCCCCACCCTGGCTCTGATCTATAATGTAACTAATTAAACAAAAAAAAAAAACCGGGAAAGGGGAGGGGGATAGGTTAACTGCTGCCCCACCCTGAACCCAAGGTTAGCTACGCCCATGATCCCACAATAACATTTTTTGTAATTTACGTTTTACGACAAGTACCGGCTAATTTTCGAAGCGATTTTAACCAATACAGCATTAATTCTTATCCAATTTGATACATTAAATACATTTTTGATTTAATATAGATCTATATCGCCCTTTACAGCATATGATTTAAATGAATATTTTTACAGATTTAAAAATTGTGGGGCGTCGCGTCCGGACCGACCGGGAGCGGCGGGCCGCTATGTTTTTTATACTACGTTCACGTTTTTCTAGTAGTGTATTTAGTATCAGCCATAGAGTAGTATCAGCATTGCACCAGTGCGAAGCCGGGGCGGGTCGCTAGTATTGTATACAATTCGGAAGCATATCCCCCAGCCCCTCTCAGTGAGGAGACCGGGTTGCCCGACGGTGACCCGGAGTTCGGGTCACGTCAGCCACCTGGAGTGGTAGCCGACCCGCCGCACGTGCCCCCCGCCCCGTTTGCTTTCGGGCAAACGAGTGGGGCTAAGAGGAAGGACACCTCGCTAAAAAACCCTTGGCTGCTGCGTCTTCTCGCACTAGAAGACATACCCATTCCGGCCCCTCCTTATGGGGGGACCATTGTGGGCCCGCCTTTTGGTGGGAATCGCCGGCGGGGGATTGGTTGTTCAGGCTGTGCCGATTTCCCATGACCCCGCCACTCAGGCAAAGTCGTTGTGCCGCTGTGGGTTTAGTGGGTATTTCCGGCTTCGGCTGGACGAGTCCCATCCCACACACGCTCTTCGGGGTATGGTGCCTAAATGCATTACCACAGCGTCAAAAAAGATAAGAGATAGGTTAGGTTAAGTTACGTTACGATAAGTTACGAATCCGTGTGCAGTTTCTGGTCCGTGTGCAGTTTCTGGCCTGCCATCGGACGCGTCCCCAGGTGGCGGATAGGGGAACGGCCCCCAGATATGGGTGTTACCAGTTTACCGGCGCGGACCAAAACCAGAAGTGGGGACCGCTTCGGCGGTCACACGTGCGGCGGGTCGGCCACCACTCCAGGTGGCTGACGTGACCCGAACTCCGGGTCACCGTCGGGCAACCCGGTCTACTCACTGAGAGGAGCTGGGGGCCCCGTTTGCTTTCGGGCAAACGAGTGGGGCTAAGAGGAAGGCCACCTCGTTAAAAAACCCTTGGCTGCTGCGTCTTCTCGCACTAGAAGACGTACCCAGTCCGCCCCCTACGTATGGGGGGACCATTGTGGGCCCGCCTTTTGGGAAATCGGGAATCGCCGGCGGGGGATTGGTTGTTCAGGCTGTGCCGATTTCCCATGACCCCACCACTCAGGCGATGTCGTTGTGCCACTGTAGGTTTAGTGGGTATTCCCGGCTTCGGCTGGGCGAGCCCCACACACGCCCTTCGGGGTATGGTGCGTAAATGCATTACCACAGCGTCAAAAAAGAAAAAAAAAGGATAAGTTAGGATAAATTAGGATAAATTTAGGATAAATTAGGATAAATTAGGATAAGTTAGGATATAAAGGAGATGTTTCAGAAATGTATGGAGCCTGGGCCAGCACATTGTACACTTATTGCTAGGTATAGTTACGCTATAGTTAACGGTTTTTAATGTTAATTGCTGTATTTTGGCTTAGTTTTTATACAGATTCAATTTAACTAGGCCAAGGAGTGCAACACAACTACTAATAAATATGGTGGTCAGCGTTAAGCGAAATAAGATTTTGACAGTGACATTTGATTGACGTGTAATGTATCTAAGGCTATCGTATCTATATTATATACCAAATGACTGCGAAAAAAACAAAATATGAATTCCGAACATACGGCCCATTAAATAAACACAATCAACTCTAATCAACACTCGACACGAACACAACCGGAAAATAGAACTGTCAAAGTCGCCAATCAAACGTCATAGCCACTTTCATGGCTACCTTAATAAAGGGTTATCTCACTAAAAAACGTTTCAAATAATTAATTATATTTACTTGTATTTTTATTCAAATTATTTTAGTAGTATTTTTATGAAAATCTTTTATTTTTTTCCTTTTTGTCTATGTAGCGTACATAGTGGTGGCCCAAAATGAAACATCTCCTTTACTCAAGAAAAAACTTACTGAAGTCTAGGCTGTATGGCGTACTACGCCTTTGCCTTTTCCGTTCAGAAGAACGGAAAGAAGCAAACCAAAAAAAAAGCTCCTTATATAATTGTTTTATTTGATTATTAAGTGATTTATTTCCAACTGCCGCTCTAATTTATACATTATGCTAGATGGCGTCACTGAGATACAGGATACAGCATTTTTTTATATTCCCTTGCATAGGCGGGTGAATTTTCATTTTATGATTAAATATGATAGTTTTTGTGTGACATTGCTTTTTTCTTGAATAATTAAAAACTATCAATAAAATTATGATGTTATTTGAAAAACTAATGTGTTTGTATATTTAAACGATAATTTAAACACCAAATTTAAAAGAAAAATCATGAAATATAAATATCGCGTTGAAGCGAATGATGTTGTGTAGACGTAAATGATATTGTCTGTTGAAGTCAATGATAAGATGTAGACGTTAATGATGCAAATGAAACACATAGATTACAATCAGCTCTTCATAGAAGAAATATGAACATTCGAGTACTAATTGTTTATGATATATATCTCAAAGTCTTTGATTTGTTTAAACAGAAAGCAACCAGGCTCAAAAAATAATTAACTTTGGTTTAAATCACAGAAATCGTTGATTTGAAGCAATAAACAATACACACAAAATAAGACACAAAATGATTATTCAATAAGATATTGTGATTGCTAAACATGTACTTAACAAAATAAAATACACAAAAATCTATTTTTTTCTCAAAAGTTACTAGCCTCTTTAAAATGATGCGTAGTTATAGCCCACGAATTTATTTTTTTCTTAATATTCCAGTTCAGTGTCAGGTTGTATCTTGATCAAAATTTTATAATACATCTTTCTAAGTAAGATTTGTACTATAAGCACTTTGATTTTGTTCTTATGGTACAAATCGTAACTTTTTATTTATACACGCCTTCTCTCTATGTTGCTATCATCATTCTGGGTTTTTTGATGTCACTCTTATTGTTGAGATTTGCTTGTAGCCTTAAAATTGGCATTCTTTGATTTCTATTAATTTTCCGCTCTTACTCTGGTTCTTTATAATATTTATCAACTTAATTATTTTCTTCAATTCGTGATATCTTCTTCCTTTCTGCTTTTTGTACGTCTTCTTTTGTTAATAAACCAATAGGGTCTTATCTAAAATCAGTTTCTTCAGAAATTTCATTAGCTTGAACAACTATATTTGGAAACTCGATGACGAATATTTTTTCTCTGTCTATCATTATCATCTCAGCGTTAATCCCAGTCGCATCCGAAGCTTTTTCCAGCTTTAAATCTGGGGTCCGCTTTACCAGTCTAACTGCTGATTTGGCTAAACTTCTAAATTTTTCGTGAAGCGACTGCCGTCTTACCTCCACAACCCGAAGGCGATATTTCTGCATTGCTGTTAGACCAATTGTTGGACCTTTGAGGACTCCAACAACCCTTAACGACTTCTATTAGATGTTCGTATGGCAACCAGGATCAACGGCTGAACGTGCTTTCCGAGGCACGACCAGACAAAGAGTGCAAATATTCATATTGATGCATACAAATATTTGCACTGCGCGGGGATTGAACCCGCGCCTCCTTGTGCAGCGGCCACATTCGCTACCGCAACGCCACGGAAGCTGTCCTTTTTGGTGCTGTCTATATTTCTTCGTATTTACCTTGCACTGTTTAGGCAATTTTCTTTGTTGACATGGAGTTTTTCTGTTATGGATATCTGTTTCCTTTCTTCTTTACGTTTTTTTTTTATTTGGCTCGTTGTTCTTCTTTTTCTAATGCATATAGTTCGTGGTCATTTTTTATTTCTAAAACTAGCGTCTTTTGCATAGCCTTTGCTGGGCTAAACGTTCTGCTTTCGTTTTAGCCATAGCTGTACCTGAGTAATGAAATAGAGTAAACATGTTAGTTTAAAACTATTAATTTACATCTAATAACTTGTTCTACTGTATAGTAATAAAATTTAAAGGAATGTAATTGAATTGCTTTTAAAATGCTTAATTTATTACACCGAAATCATTAACCTCTATATAGCGTCATTGTAAACGTAACAAAAATGTCATTTTCCTCATAAGATATCATTCACCTCATCTAGAAATTCCCGATGAATGATGTTACGATTATTGACGAAACAAGTTAAAACACATCCCTGTCCAAGCAAACGCAAACCTACAATATAACATTATACTTCATATTTAATACAAATTCAGTATTGTTCATGCTCATTTATCAATAAAATAAAACAAAATATACTTAACAACAATATTTCCAATCGTTTAATGACGAAATTCGATGACAAATTAAAATCAATTCACTTCAAAACGTAATTTTACTATGTATACATGCAGACTAGTAAGAATCTCCACAACGACTAAAGTGGGGCACCGGGGAAGCTATCCGAAATGCATTTGGTTACTGTTATTAAATATTTTCGTTGAATAAATTTCTTGAAACCACAATCGTGGAAACAAATGACGATATTCTTGTGACGAATTTTTAAATGGTTATATAATAATTTCAGGGGTAAATCTCGATTTAAGAAAAGTAATAAATATTCAGTTTATACTTAAAACATTACAAATGAGATTAAATCAAATGAAATTTAAGCCAACAAAAATAGGATTTTGAGAAATTAGTCAACATGGTAATGAAAGTAACGGAGAGGTAAATGATTTCCGCGATACTATTTTTAAATTTTTTATGTAGTATCTAATTGTTTTGTTATTTTATTACCTACTAACCATACATAAGTATATAAAGAATAGTGTTAGATATATATTACATAAGGCGTAGTGAATTTTTTTGTGAAAAAATAGAAGCACACCAATAATATGCTATTTTGAAAATCCACCCAGGCACTCTATTGTGTATAACTTAAAACTATGTTAATCTCTGGATTTTTATCTAAGCGCATTGTAATCTTCAAAATGCAGAATGAAAATGTAATTTAGCTAAACAGACTTACGTTAAAAGTGTTTTGTAATAAGCTTCACCTAGTGTTGTAAACACAATCAATTTTGAACAAGGAAATGAAGGAAATAATTAGTAAATCAAATAAAAAAATATTTTTTGTTTTGACACGATTTTTTCTTTAATTACTGACGTTTACTCTGGCAGTTTGAAACCTAGTTTTTTAATCCCTTATTAAACTCCTTGAAAACCTATATGGTGAAAACTAGACCTTGGCCCCAAGGGCATGCACATGATAAAAATTCCTATACAATACAATTGAAAATAATTAAAAAACAGTCGCTAATCACTTCTTACCACTTCTTACTATGCATATCCTAGCCAGTGTCGCCAACTCGAATTTTGAAAAAGGCGTAGATCAGATGAGATAATTACGTAGATTTGGTAAAAATGAATTACTAAAAGTTCGTAGATCTACGTATTTTTCTAGGTTAAATGAAGAAGTTAGGATAGGAGAAAATAAATAAAACGAGTATTTTGACATAGAAATTATTTAAAATTATGTAGGTATGTACCTAGTTAAATTTTATTATGTACCTACTTGCTGCGCGCTGCGGCTTCACCCGCGTAGGTTTTGAAATGATTTTTTTTTATATGCTCCGCTCTTATTGGTTGCAGCTTGATTTTATATAGTCTAAAGCCTTCCTGGATTAATGGGCAGTCTAACGCGATTTATCAAATCGGACTAGTTGTTCCTGAGATTAGCGCGTTCAAACAAATAAACAAACTCTTCAGCTTTATATATTAGTGTAGAAGTATTTTTCGTTTTATTAATTTAATACATATTTTTCTTAATATGTTCTACGAATATTTTTACAAAAAAAAGGAAGTGTTTTTGGTTAAATTCTTCCTTTAAAGGAAAAGCAAAGGTGTAAAGCCCATACAGTCAAGTACAACGAAATTAGCGAGCCCCGTGACAGTGAGAAAGACAGTGCGACAATATAACTTTTGTATCAGCTAAGTTGCTCTGCATATTTTTATAAATTGAAAGAAAATACGTAGATTCTGGGACTGAAAGTCGTAGGTTCCTAAGAAATACCTAAAATAATTAGATCTACGTAAAAAAACGTAGAGTTGGCAACGTTGATCCCAGCCGCGATAGGGATCACCTGGCTGCTGATTTTACACGATCACTCATTATAATTTTTCAGTGAACAAAAATCCTACTAATATTATAAACGTGAAAGTTTGTATGTATGTTTGCTGCCCTTTCACGTCAAAATTTCTGAAAAGATTTGGATGGTAGATTAGATTATAACACAGTTTTATCCAAGTAACATTGTAGTTTATAACCAAGATTAACATGTAGGTTATTTTTTTATCCCGATATTCCCACAGAATTTAAACTTACGCCGCTAAACCATAAAACCACCAACTTTTAATATAGATTAGTGGTATGGTGGTATTTAGACAGAAATGAGAAGACTTGTAAATATTGTGGTTAATAAAACTCGTTATATTAGTTCCTCTAAATAAATAATATACAAATATTTGAACATCTGAATTTTTTTAACATAATTCTTTATTGTACACCAATCAAATATTGAACAAAAACATTCAACACAAAAAACATACAATGGGCGGCCTTGTCGCTAATGCGATCTCTTCCAGTCAACCAAAGAATGGACAGATCATTGTGTTCTGTGGGACAGATTCTCCCGTACAGGGGAGGGAGGGACAGTTGCCTACACAGACTCATAGGTCCGTATTACAGAACGTCACTCAAAACTCAAGCTCTACTTAAGTCTCGTTTGAAGCCTTTTGATTGGTTGAAACTAGTTTTAAGTAATGCTTAAACAGAGATCAATGCTTGAGTTTCCTTCTGGAATACGAACCATAGAGTACTTTAATATATGGTTGCCTACATCGGGCTTGGCGACCAATGAAGCAGCGCCTTATTCTTTTTTGAGGAATGAAACATTTATTTAGTTTTGTCCAGTCTGCAATAGATGTCTCTGTAATAAAATTCTAAAAACAACAAGATTTATTTTTACTAATATAATGTTTGTTTATATATATTAAAACCTTTATATAAACAATTAATTATATTTATCTATAATATCATAAATTCTTTTAATATAATGGGAATAATAGGCTTTATATTCACTCGTATTAACATCTGATTCTAATGTCAATGACACGCTGTTATTAAAATGGTCATTGGTCGGTCGCCATAGTCTGCGCACACGCTTCACTGTTTTTCGATTGTTTTCTGTGTCTATCCTAGTTTTTAAGATAATATCTTCGTTATAAACTTCGAGTCGAGATTACTCCTCTGTTTCGGTACCAAGATAATCATCCATAAACGCTATAAAGGCTATTTTGTGTTGTGTTGCTGCAGTGAATGTTGTTGTTTGTGCGGGAAAATAAAATATAAAGGCGACGATGAAACAAAATTAGCTGCTGTTAATTATTATAATAAGCACAACAAATACAAAAATAGATAATGAACTTAAACTAATCAATTGTTTCATTAAAACCCAATTTTGTATTAAGCCGGTATTTTCCGATACCGAATTTTGTTCTTACTTTCTTGATATGAATATTTGATTTCCTAAATATTGGTATTATTACAAAATAATGTTCACAAGAAAATTGGAACAAAAAGTTCGGTTCTGGGAAATAAAAGGCTTTTATTTATAGCCAAATCTAATATCAATATGACATATTGTGTGTGTGGGTAAACCTGTGCGTGTGTGAGTGAGTGTATGATAGACCGATAGTTCCTTGTTTAGAAATACAGATAGCGCTTCAAACTTGTCATGGCTAAAAGTAACGAAACTCGAGAGTGAGCACTCTTTTCCTATAAATATTATAGTACTCTGTGCTCCCGAACCTACGCCCGATTATGACCTACGCTTGTCCAGTCTTCGCACATGCCAAGCCACGTCATATCCATAGGATGCAAGTAGTCCAAAACCGATTTCTCCCTATAGCCACAAACGCCCCTTGGTTCGTCCGTAATGAGATCCTCCATCTTGATCTCAAAATCCCCACCATCCAGCAGTCCATGAAACGCCTCTCCAAGCGTTTCTTTGACACTGCTGCCAAGCACCGCAATCCTCTTATAGCAGCGGCTGCTAATTACACTCCCTCCACCATCTCCCGCCTTCGCCGCCCTCGGCATGCTCTCACAGACCCCGATGACCCCATTACCCTCCTCCAAGAGGCCAATAGGGCCACCAGCACACTACATAAACACAGACCGACCTACCGACCTCGCCGCCGAGGTCCATCGCGACGCGCTCCACGTAGTAGTCCCCTCCCCCGTCCCTTGTCCGTTGAAGGCCAGCCCGCGCCGCAGCTGAGCCAGTAATTATAAAAATGTCCCAACAATGACCTCTGAGTTTGTTTCGGCGTTTCTTCTCAGAGCTAGTACTAGGAAACGCCGTGGTCATCAAACCATCAAGTATAACTTTCGATCCAGCCGTCCCTTGCTGTCCTCTCTAGCGACGCCCTAAGCCGAGGTCCGTACCCCACAGGGGGTGCCCTTAGTGCGTAGTCGCTTATTTTTTAAGTTAGTCTTATGCCCCTGGCTGGAGGCTTTAATTTTTAATTAAGGCATCCACAGGAAAGTTCGATTAAGTAGTAACGGTCTCTTAAGTAGCCACATACGAGATGCCATATCAAAAAAAAAAAAAAAAATGCTCCCGAACCACAAATGGGACTGTCGTTGGTGCAAATTTGAAATTTTGTAAGTACCCAATAGCGTATTTGGTACTTTCGAAATAATAACTGTTTGATAAAATGGTACGCGCGCGGGTCGATGGTATCAACAACGTAACACAATATTGTTACCAAATAATCACAAATTAAGTTTAATATTGTTTTATTATTAAAGTTGCTGATTGCCCTTCTGGCTACTATAGCCGAATGCGAATGCGTTTGCGGAATGGATTAAAAGTATGCATTTAAATCTAGTGCGCTAACAATCAATTTCATGGATTCAATACTTTCTCTCACCGAAGTGAGAGAAAGTATTGAATCCATGAAATTGATCGTTAGCGTTTGTATGGCTAATTTGTACGCAATATTTATTTGAGAAAATAATCAATCAACATTTTTGAAAAATGCCACCGGAAGGGGTAGAATTTGTAGGCTAATATACGACAACCGCTAGAACGAAGTAGTTTTGCTTTTTCTGCTTCTTTTTAAAATAGGTAGATAATTATATTCCTGCTATTAAGGTCCGTATTCCAAAAGGAAACTCAAGCATTGATCTCTGTTTAATCATTACTTAAAACTAGTTTCAACCAATCAAATCGCTTCAAATGAGATTTAAGTAAAGCTTGAGTTTTGAGTGAGGTTCTGTAATACCGACCTGAATGTAATTGGTGTGAACCTGGCTTTGAAATTGTATAATCTGTACTCGAACAGGAAAAGTGACATCTGTCGACAAGAGTAGAAATAGAAGCGGAAGTGCTATAATGATAAAACAGTTTTCATCTAAAATTACATAAATGTTGCCAACCTGTATTATTTCCCACTTTCCATGATTTTTTTAGATCTGAAACTATTTTCATTAATGTTATTTTTGTCAATTAACTCAATTGAATCATATATGTTTATTCATCTGTTAAAATATTTGTCTAAACTACCTCACAAAACAATTCAAAACTTCATACTAACATATTAAAATATAAGAACTTATAGTTAAGTGGATTTTTCGATTTAAGTCTGGTAATATTGACCGAAGGATTGGAGTGAACGAATGAGAATTAAAGCGAGATGCTAAATAATGCCAGTGTTCCCAACTTAGGGGTTTTCCCCCCAGATTTAGGGGGTAAATAAGTGAGATGGGATTTTTTTAGGGGTCTGAAATGTTTAGGGGTATTTTCAGGGATTTTTTGACTCTTTGTTATTTTTGAAATTTACTGTATTAATATTTATTTCTTGCCTAGTGACTGCTGGTCCGATTTATATTAAATCGAAATGATGGATCTTGTGTAACTTTTAATCCATGCAATAAAATGTTAATATTCAATATCAATATGTATGATTCAAAGAAATCTGAATCTTCAGACGAAGACGAAATATTTAATGTATTAAATAACCTGCAATAAAGATTTTGAAACATATTACAGACATCATCTTCTCAGCGTTAGTCCCAGTCGCATCCGAAGCTTTTTTCAGCTTTGGAGTTCGGGGTCCGCTCTACCAGTCCAACTGCCGTTTTTGGGTAATCTTCGATATTTTCAGTGAAGCGACTGCCGTCTGACCTCCACAATCCGAAGGCGATATTTAAGCATTGCAGTTTGCAGTTAAACCAATTGTTAGACTTTTGAGGGCTCCAACAACCCGTAACGACTGCCACTAGCATTGAGCTATATTACATACTTCTATGGCCACTAGATGTTCGTATGGCAACGGCTTAACGTGCTTTCCGAGACACGACCAGACCACTGAAAACATTCATATTCATGCATACAAATATTATACAACCGCACATTGAAACATATTACGGTACCTATATTATTTCTAAATCATTATGAATTTAAGTATATGTATTTTTTAGGGGGGTAACAGATGAATTAAGGCGATTTTAGGGGTTTTTGACACAAACTTTAGGGATAAATATTTTTGAGAGTTGGTAACACTGAAATAATCAGTGAAGAACAAAAACTGCGAATGAAAAGTGATTTCGGAGAGAAAAATTGAAGCCTTTTCATGTGATTTTGTGAATTTGTGTTTGTGCAAAATTCATTGTAGACTGTGTTTGTATAATATTTTTGGAGCAAAGTTGCCAAAAAAACGTACCGCTTGGTAGTAATATGAGTAATGTTACCAACCAAAATGGAACAGGTCTAGAGCAGCAGGTCTGTACCTCATGTACCTACATGCAGTTAGTATTGATTTTTACAAAATTGGATGGAAATATACCCACTAAAGGCATTATTCAAAGACTTATGCCCTTAATTTGAAACTCCTCTAATTCATGAGAGGATCCCGTTTTTTGATAAAAGCATCGATCTCTAAAATCGCATTGCTTTACGTGTCTGTCGTGTCTCAGAATAACCAACATGGCGACTCAGTTCTTCTACTTTTATGGTATCTATTTCATTGATTTTGTAAAAAATTGCATGTTATACACAGCATCGACACGTACTTAGATATTACAGTAGTTTTCCAAAGGCACTTGCGAGTGAGGTCATTGTCATGCTTTATTTGCGTGTCATGGCGGGAGGAAATAAAAGGTTTCGTAATTATTTTGTATTTACGCCGGAATACGCACATATAGATATATCTTAAACAATATCTGCAATTTGATAATCTCCGTAGAGTTAAACATGTATATTTTGTTCATAGAAGGTTTACCAAGCAGTATTTTGTCATGCTTGTACAGTCAAGTTAGCATGTCTAATTTGTTAGAGTTGGTTGGTGATATGTAGCAACTGTGCTGATGTTGGTTAGCTAACCAATAAGTTATCTTGAAATTGACTTGAGTTTATATTTTTTACGACATGGAAAGTTTTGTGGCTATCACTCAGGTGTAACACTCAATGTACAAGGTTATTTGATGACTCTCACTCTGAAATTACAGGTGCAAGAGTACAATCACACTATGGGTTTATTTAACAAATATACAATAACAACACTGTAAAACTCACTGTATCGAATTACAAAGATGTATTTTTAAATAACTTTGCTTAAACATAAGCTGTGCCGTTGGTGCAGCCTAAAAGATTTCTCTTTGGAAATATTTTGCTCAACTACATGTTGCCTAGGTTTTTATTACTAACCTTCTAATAACCTGTTTTTTTTAGTAGTGTTGACAATCATATTGGAATTTGCCAATTTAATTGTTTCTTAGAAACACCACAATGCTTTAGAACTGTTCCTGTTGTTGAAAATCTGTGTCAGCTGTTAGCAAACAAAGGATTTTATTTGACCAAAACAGGGTGGGGTCAAGAAACTCAACATAATTTCTATCTAATAACTGCAGCAAAACACTATTGATGGTGCTTTGTTGACAATATTGCATCTTATTTATCAACAATCTAAATAAATGCTAGCCATTTACATAATTCCAATTTTGAAGTGTTGGTTTTTTCTAATTGGTCTTGCAGCTTGCTGGTCTGGACTTGCAGCCTCAGGCTAATAAGAGTGCTGGCCGCTATATCCCCCCGCATCTGCGTAGGCAGTTGCAGGCCAGCCCTTCACAAGGTAAGTTAATAATAATTAACTCTTTACACTTTTACTGCCTGCATGATGTCCTTGGCTTATATTTTTGTCTATTTTATCCTAATGGTATGCTACTCTAATGATAATTTAGTCTGATTATATATAGCTTCTGGTTTAATTAGCTACTAACACTTTGGTTAAGATACAGTATATGTGTCTGAGGATTTTTCTTATTGGTTATTCACAATTTCACACTTGCACAAGTATGCAAAATAGCAAATGCACTCTTGGAGTGTTAATTGCTAATGACTGTGTATATACCTTTGTTGTCATTATATTCTGAATGCAACACTTGCAATTTAGTGCTCAATAAGACACACATACCATGAGAATTTTTCTTATTGGTCATTCACACTTGCACAAGTATGCAAAATAGCAAATGCACTCATGGAGTATTAATTGCTAATCACTGTATATACCTTTGTTGTCATCACATTCTGAATGCAACACTTGCAAATTAGAGCTTAAATTTATGAATGTGTGTGTGTAATCTAAATAAAAAAAAAATAATAAAAACTACAGTTTGCACTGTAGTAATATTTGCATAACATATCTGGGAATACCCTAAACGGTAAATCTAAATTGTTGATATGGATAAAATATTTTGATAGTTCATACTTCAATATTATTCCAAGTAATGAAAAAATTCAATAAAAGTTGAAAAATAATTAGTGTCTATCACTTGACTTTCATTAATTGAATTTGGTAAGCAGTTAATAAGTACAGTAATACTATAATAACAATATTTAGGTCACAAATAGTCAATATACTTCCTGCATCATTAACACAATCAAAATATATTTATATGATTGGGCTCCTCATTCTTCATCAAAAGAACTGCACACTTTCCACAATCAACTTGAAACTTCACAGCATCTTTGCAGCATCAATTTAGTTCTAGAAAGTTTGGTAACAATTGCACTTGACATCTCTCATGACATTTTGCATCCAATGTAGGTCTTATACATATAGGACCACTATATCATATTATACCTGTGATAAGTGAACTATAGTGGAGGAGAAAATACTGGTCATCAACTATTATCAGTGAGCAGATTATTGGGCATCATGAACACATTTTGCTATATGAAACCCAACAAGCATTTCAAGTTCTATTAACAAAGTCCAGTAACAAGATCCCTACTCATTTTGTTCTGTGACACCTAGGAACTTTGTTTGCTGCAGTGTTATGATACCAACCACATTTGCAGAATGCATTTGCATCTGCAGAATGTGCAGTTTAGTCAATGCTGGGCACCACATGTCAATGCTCTTGTTGTCATGTCGTCTATCAAGCAATAGAGTGGCTATACAAATGTCTGCTTGCTGTAAGTGCTGTGGTGCAAACAAGAATCTGTGCGCGACACGGTTGCGGATTTACTTGAACATGACCCAATGCCTCAAGCAATGCAGGCTCTTCAAGCATTTTAGAATGTATTTCTTGAAATACATTCTAAAATGCTTTGAAGATGACCATATTATCTGCATGATTTAATCAATTAACAATACTGCATGGCCAATTTACCAGTGTGAATTGAATCGACGCGAATGTTTCATTCAAAAATATGAGTCCAAACATGGAATTGTTCTGAAGCGCAACTATAAATAATAATATTGCTAGTTCCTGTATCATTATTCAGCTTTGTCCCGACAAGTTGAGTAGAGGTCAGCGTAACGTGATATCATGTTCCTATTCTCTGATTTAGGAACATTGTACCTACCATGTGATGTTAGTTTTGTTCTGAATTCTGCCGGATATTATTTCTGGAAAGTAGGACATTGTGATAAAAAATTTACGAATTGATTTTTATCAATTCCTTCGTATTAGTTTTATCTGGCTTATTGTCGCCGTGTTTATCGGGTGCTCCGATACCGCAGGTACTAGGTACAATGGCTGCTCTACTTATAGATAGATCAATAGTTCTCAATAGGGAGATTTGTAGGTACATATTTATTGCATCTTTTATAAGACGGTGATTCAAGATTTATTGTTATCACTTCAAGAATTATACAGTACCTGTCTTAGTCATAAATATCACGTCAAGATGAATTTCAATGCCGTCCTTTGACGTCATTGTTTAACTGCATACTTTTTGTGTTTGTTTTACCAGACTTCATAACATTTAACAACAACATTATAAAACGTTTTATTCAAAAAATGGTTAACCTTTTAATGGTTAACTGCTGTATCTTTGATAGTTCTGTAATACTCAATTCCCACGTTTATTTTTGTCCTGCGTTGAATTTGGTTCAATAGACCATTGCAATAGAAAAGACTAAAAACGTGGTTGTCTCCAAATTTTCCATTTTCAATTAAGTGTCATTAAAGTTTATCAAATAAATGATAAATATGAAAGGGCACACAAGACTCGTGCAAATGGTTCAGTAGATTACTAAATGTTTAATTTGTGCAGGGGAAGAGTCTAAGCGCCCAAGCTTAGACGCCCGTTCAAACGATCAACGGGACAACCGTTCATCATTCGGAGGGAACTCTAGAAACTACGACCGTGGTGGTCGGCGCGACGACCGCGACCGTGACCGCGAACGTGACCACGATCGCGGCAATGATTCGCGATACCCGCGCAGGGACCGCGGTATGTCCACCTATCCTACTAATGTATCTCATATGCATAGTTATCATCTAACTCTCTAGACTTACATTATGTACGATCTTATCTCGAATTATATTTTTATCAATATATTGATTGGTATTCGTTACAAAGTAGATAACTTGCAAAATACCGAGCACCGTATTTACATTTATTAGAAGTGCTGGAGATCATATTTTTTACATAGTAATTATGGGTGCAAGAGGAAGTGCATAAAATCCGGCTTCCTCAAACGTCAACCGCGACCTCACTCGGTGCACCCTGCGTTGAATGACGAAGTGACGTTCAGTAATGACGATATACACTTCCAATCATTTATAGTATTTAATTAGTTTGTATAGATTTTTCTTTTTTGATTTGATTGTTTCTGTAGATTGGAACAGGAGTCGCTAAGAAGAGGTTTGCCCTGCGACTGTAACGTGATTGCCGGTAGGCTTATTTCTTCTCCTTTGAATGAAAAGGTTTTTGTGGAGGATAAATTTGTAATTAGAACTGTTTTCGTGTTTTTAATAATATATGTTTTATCCAGGTCGTGACACAGGCTATCAGAATGGTGACTCGGAGCCACAACGCTGGTCGGAGACATCCGGTGAGAGATGGGGCTCATCAGGCGGGCGCGCGTCAGGTGGGGGCTCCAGTCGAGAGTCACGCGACATACGCCGGGACGAGGACTTCAACCGCGACGAGCCGCCGCAGCCGCGCAACGACCGCTGGAAGGAGCCGGAACCGCGTACGGACGAGCGCAGCAACAGCTCGCGCTGGCCATCTGATGATGTACGCCGTGGTAGCAACCGCAGGGATGACGGTGGCCATGAAAGTAACTCGGTCAGTCCCAACTTATATTACCTTCTGGGCGGATTACGACACCACACTTGATGTCGGGTCGAAAAGCTTTGCTTTAATATCTCATTTTAAAAACTGATTTCTATGAGTAATTTGCAAGTGTTATCCTTCTGACATTTCCATATATTGGTGAAGGACAGATTATAAGAAGATACATTTGTTACAGAATGATTGGACGATCCCGCTACCTCGCGACGAGCGGACGGAGTTGGAGTTGTTTGGCACTGGCAACACAGGCATCAACTTCTCCAAATACGAGGATATACCCGTTGAGGCCAGCGGCGATCGCGTCCCAGATTTCATCACCAGCGTATGTAGCGTTAAATCTACTAAGTTTATTGAATAGGATTTATCTTTTTTGTCAAACTGATCTTAAAATATTGTTCACAGTTTGAGGATGTTAACTTGACGGAAATAATGCGCCAGAATATTGCCTCGGCTCGCTACGACAAGCCGACGCCGGTCCAGAAGTATGCAATTCCGATAGTGCTTGCTAGAAGAGATGTCATGGCGTGCGCCCAGACTGGTTCTGGAAAGACAGCTGCATTCCTTGTGCCCATCCTCAATCAGATGTATGAAGCTGGGCCCGTTAAATATATGGGGTGAGTATCAGTTGCCAATTAGTAATTATCCTTTCGATATTATTGATTTTTGGAAACATGTTCTTGTTTCCAGACCATACAATCGTCGCAAACAGTACCCTCTGGGTTTGGTGTTGGCCCCGACGCGCGAGCTTGCTACACAAATTTTTGATGAGGCTAGAAAATTTGCCTACCGCTCCCGTGTGCGACCATGCGTCGTGTGAGTATTAGTATTTGATTGTAGTCATATTTGCTGTAGTCATAAGTTAAATTCGTAGAAATAACGGTAATATTTGTTTAGGTACGGCGGCTCCCCAATACATGAACAGTTCCGCGAGCTGGAGCGTGGCTGCCACCTGTTAGTGGCGACGCCCGGCCGGCTGGTGGATATGCTAGCACGCGGCCGTGTGGCCCTCGACCACTGCCGACACTTAGTGCTGGACGAAGCCGATCGTATGCTGGACATGGGCTTTGAGCCCCAGATCCGCAAGATCGTCGAGAGCCACACGATGCCAAAGACTGGCGAGCGCCAGACGCTCATGTTCTCTGCGACTTTCCCCAAACAGATCCAGGTGTTGGCACAGGATTTCTTACATAATTACGTTTTCCTTGCCGTTGGACGCGTCGGTTCCACGTCCGAGAATATCACCCAGAAGGTAAATAGTATGAGGAGCATAGTGTTATTATCAAAAATTGTAATATTAATACCAAAATGACAGATTTCCTAAAACATTTTTCTACTTGCAGGTGGTATGGGTGGAGGAAATGGATAAGCGTTCTTTCCTGTTGGATTTGCTGAATGCTTCCAACTTGCTACAACGTGCAAACCCTGAAGAGGATCAACTTATTCTTGTATTTGTCGAAACCAAGAAGGGTAATTATCGCAGTTCATCATCACCTTTTCATTAACTATCAGTTCTGAATGTAGTCTTCAATTTAATGACAATACATTGTATGTATGATTTTGGCTATCACTTTATTTTTGCCGGGAATAACGTAGCGGAATTCTTGCATAACTTACATGCTTTAACTGCATTATCAATATTTAGTTTTCAATTTGTGGTTTCGGAAAAATAACTTTTACACCTACTACCGAAGCATAAACTTCACTTTAGAAATATTTTTATGACATTTTTCATGCATCTCATTCTAATATCAACTCAAATTGCACTTTCCTAAAGTTAATAGTGGTTGAATTTTAACAAAGTGTTTAATCTCTTCTTACACTTACAATCATGGCATGTTCTTACCCATTCTTTTGAATACGAAACTACCTTTTGGAAGGGGTATAAAGATGCTATTAATATTTTATTGTAAATTTTAGTATTCAGAACTGCCTTTTATTAGCCTATTCGAAGTTAATGATATCATTTTGACTTTATGTAATTGACTTATTCAGGTGCCGACCATCTTGAGGAATACTTGGACAATCTCGGCTACCCGGTAACGTCTATTCACGGCGACCGGTCTCAGCGCGAGCGTGAGGAAGCGTTGCGTCGCTTCCGTACTGGAAATACTCCCATCCTCGTTGCTACGGCCGTAGCTGCCCGAGGTTAGTGTGCAGAGCAGATCCTTTACAAGAGCTGTATGACTTAGGACTAGGTTTCAGGGCCACTCCTGAAATCTATATCAAATCTATAAACATTAAGTTGTATATGAAAAAGAAATATGAATCATAAATGATTTATGTATTTTCTGAAACATTTTTTTTTCGTAAACAGTATGTAGTCTGCGTTTTCTATCTTACTTCGGAAGGCTGAAGTAATCTGAGAATACAATCTTTTTTAATTTGTACACATAAATTTAGTCAGATCTTATGAAGCCCATATAAATTTGTGTCTGAAATGGTCTTTTGAGGAAAGAATCACACATACAGACACCAGAATCACACAACCAGATTGAATGGACCTGTTCAGTCAGTGCACACAAAAATCGTGTAGCTCAACTCCGAACTTTAGGAGCTCAACAATTCGACGGACAATACCAAAGAAAGGACACTTGGGTAGATCATTGTTGTAACAGACTTTAATTATATTTTTGATTATGAACATTTATCCTATGCAATAACAGAGGTTATTATGTATGTTTGCTAAATCAATTCTCCAGTGCATTGTCTCATGACAATATGAATGCTACATTCAACCTTATCATTTATTATACCCATGCACGTGACGGCTAATAATGTTCGCACGGTATTATACAATCATGTTACAGTAGGGTATTAAATCAATTATTATTTTGTTATTGCCTCATTAGTATAGGTATTGCAGAACAACTCTTCAAATTCTTAGCTAGGCTCAATTCTTGGCTTACGAAATGGTCGAGACCAGTTTCTAAATCCACATCCGTTCGGTATGCTTCCGCGCCGAATTGATCATCAATTATTCTAGTTCCATAAAAAGGATGCTTACAATTCTAAAAGTTTTGACAGTTTAAATCAAATAGACAACCGCTGTTCTTTAACCTGTTGAACGCCCATCTATATAATACGCGATGTGTCCTCCTGCGCCACACTACTAATGTATAACGTATGTATAGTAAAACGTAGGGATGGGATTAGTGTCCTATCGACAAATAATATTATACATTTAAAATAATGTTTATTCACCAATTTACGAAGCTAAATAAAAACTGTAATCGTAATTTCATATTTTATTTTATTTCATAAAAAAAAACAATATGAAAACCTGGATATATTCCCCACAATAATGAAAAGAATTTTAAATTTATTAGACGTGTGTTCTACAAGGCACATCCCTATTTGTCTCCAAATGTAATCCTTCTACTTCATATCAAGTAGTTGGCGCTCGAGGCACGTCAAAATCCTTTCTGTTCTAGGGATGTCTAGATTTCTATGGTATATATTTTATATTCACTGTGGTCGAGTTACACGTGCATAAACTCAACCGATTCCTGCATAATTTATTTCGTTTACTTACAACAAATACAATTAATAGAAGCTAAATACGTGGTTTTCTACGTTTTAAAAAATAAAATAAAATGGAGGGTAAGTGTCTGTTTTACACAAGACCTTTTTTTTTAATGGTGTCGCTAAATACTCGCAATTATTTTTCTGGTTTGTAGAAACTAATAGAAAACTGAAGAAAATTCCTGAAACGGAAGTTGACGACTTAACGGAATGTCAAGACGACGAACTATTTCAAAATTCTGATTCAGACTTGAACAACTCGCAATAATTCGTCATATTCACAGTCACAATTTTTTTTTATAAGGACACGTGCGCCAACTCGAGATGTAAACATTGCACTACACTAAAATGCACAGTCACTATGACCTTGAAACCCGTCCGCTTATGACGTCACAGATTTCCTTCTATACACGTCGGTGGCGCGTACGGACCGCTAACTAACTTTGTAGGGATGGGTTTTTCAAACGGGGTTTCACTATCGACAATGATTAGAAAACCTATTAATTCTTGATTAAGGTGAATAAAACCTAGTTTAAAGTGTACAATATTTATAAAATATTATATATTTACGTCATTTTCTTACAATAATAGTATTTATGATCATTTCGACGAGATGAAATATAGCGAGGTCTTCGTCGTGTCCCATCACTGGCTTACTTGATATCAAGTAATTGGCGCTGGGGGCATTAAAATATTTTCTGGCGTTTTTGTTTCTATTGAAAATTAAACAAATAAGAACTTATTATGCGTGAAAAAGTTAAAAATATGGTTGATAACAGGGCAAATTTCCATAAAAACAAAATAAAAGGTCTTGTAAAAGTCGTAAATTTATTTTATACTGTGATTACTTCTAATCAAGTAGTGGCGCTGAGGGCACGAAAATCTCGAACTTGTATAGAAGTGATTGGCGTTCAAAAGGTTAATAGCAAAATATATCTGTCAAAATATTAAAAATGTGTCATGTTCGATATGACGACTTATCAAATGTTTGAGAACAGATCTAGTTAGTTCACAGTTCAGTAAATATGGATCATCATCATCTCAGTCGAAAGACGTCCACTGCTGGACATAGGCCTCCCCCAAGGTTCTCCACGACGACCGGTCCTGCGCCTCCCGCATCCAGCGGTTTCCCGCGACCTTCACCAGGTCGTCGGTTCACCTTGTCGGGGGCCTACCCACGCTACGTCTTCCAGTGCGTGGTCGCCACTCGAGAACCCGTCGGCCCCATCGGGCATCGGTCCTACGGGCAATGTGTCCAGCCCACTGCCTCTTTAGTGTTGCAATTCTTCGGGCTATGTCGGTTACTCTCGTTCTTCGCCTCATTCCTCGCGCGAAAATATTGAGCCCTTCGTATTTTTGTGCAATATCGTTTGGATGCAAAGCATCTTTCAGTCTTATACAATAAAATGTATTGCACAATGTTATCGTAGGTCCAGGGACAGCCTTACAGTGTGTTTGGAGGATACAGGGGATTGTTATATGCATAATTAGAGAGTCATAAGTACAATATCTTTTTGTGAAAGGACATTGTGGGTAGACATGACATTGTATTGAGCAAGAACGGTGCTAGCGGGGGTTATGCTTATGTTCTGACGATACACAGTCTTGGATTGTTGTTCACAGGCTTGGACATACCCCACGTGCGTCACGTGATTAATTTTGATTTGCCGTCGGACGTTGAGGAGTACGTGCACCGAATCGGTCGTACTGGCCGTATGGGCAACCTGGGCGTTGCCACGTCCTTCTTCAACGACACCAACCGCGGCCTCGCGCGGGACCTTGTTGAGCTCCTCGTTGAGGCCAAGCAGGATGTGCCGAAGTAAGTATATTTATTTATCAATAGAAATTATGGCTACTTCTCGCCTTTGACACTTTAATCATCCGAGACTGTCCATTATAATAATGTGACATTCTATGAATCATTTGTGTAGCCAAATTTTTATTAGGCCCTAAAACTTGTGCAATGTAAGTACAGCACCTAGACACTAGTTAGTAGGAGCCTGGAGAATCGTAACACAGGGTTTCCCTAGCCCAAGCTGGAAACAAAAGCTCTTTTGAGAGAGACTAAGGTCCGTATTACAGAACGTCACACAAAACTCAAGCTCTACTTAAGTCTCGTTTCAAGCCATTTGATTGGTTGAAACTAGTTTCAAGTAATGCTTAAGCAGAGATCAATGCTTGAGTTTCCTTCTGTAATACGCACCTAAGAATATGGATTCTTAGGTCTGTATTCCAGAAGGAAACTCAAGCATTGGTCTCTGTTAAAACATTACTTAAAACTAGTTTCAACCGATCAAATGGCTTCAAACGAGACTTAAGTAGAGCTTGAATTTTGAGTGACATTCTGTAATACGGACCTTTTAGTCTCTTTCAAAGAAGCTTTTGGTTCCCTTTGAGAGAGACTAAGAATATGGATTCTTAGTCTCTTTCAAAGGAGCTTTTGTTTTGTACTTATTGTTTAGTCCTTAGGAGTTATTTATAAGAAAATCTTTGTGGGAAGAGAAATAAACTGTAAAAACTTATTATTTACTTGAAAGGGTAACCATGGAATCAGCAAAGCATGGGTACTGTAAAATTGGGACATTGTATTTATACTTTTATACAAAGAAATGTATAAAGGCGAACTTAATGCAACCATGGGTGGTGAAGAGATTAGATGGGAGGTGCTTGGGTTGAAAAGAAAACAAAACAAAGATAAATAAAAAAACTCTTCATTAAAGTAAAACAAGTTTTAAAGTAACACCTATACAGGAGAAGGTTTTGGAGAGCCGCCTAAGGTGGTACGGTCATGTCATGCGGCGACCATCGGACCACATGACAAGAAAAGTACTTGATATTGATACCCAGCCCAGAAGACGTGGAAGACCCCGCCTTACATGGATGTCCGTTATTGACAGGGACCCAAAAAGGACGCTAGTAACATCTCAGACGACCCAGGACATACCGTCCTAGCGAAGATTGACCAGAAGGGCCGACCCCAAATAAATGGGATTAAGGCCAGGCAGAAGAAGATTAAAGTAAAACAAATACTTAAATAAGCTATCTACTAACACATACACTTAATATTACCAAAAGGAGAAAGTGTTGAGATGATTCTACCCTAATTGTTTAGAAAATAATTCTGTGATTGCCGCTTAAATGCACACCAACTGGTGGCCGTCCTGATATTATGAGGAAGAGCATTCCACAGAAGAAAGAACTGAATATAATGAATGAAGAAAGGCAGATATTTATTTATTTATCAGTTTACAACTGTCCTTACAGGTCTTACCCTAATGCGACAGTGCAGTTATCCCCTAATACTTAAATAAACATACACTAATTCTTAAATATAACTCACATTATTTAATAAAACTCTTGCGAGTTCACTCATAGAACGCGAAAATATGTCCAGTCTATCATGGATTTTGTTCACCATACGGATTGCACGGGTGAAGGACAGACTTAAGAGAATGTTGTTAGAAGAACACTAATTCTTCATGTGTGAAGAACAAATATTGGAAGTGAGACACGAGATCGGGCGAGTTAAGAAGGGAGAAAAGCGTGGTCAAGGCGCGTAAACTTCTCTGGTGTATGGGTGGTGGTCAGGACGTGGTCATATGTCCTAAGGTTGAATATGAACCAGATACGCATGTCTAAGTAGCACACGTCACTATAATTGATTAATGTGTTATGGGCTAGGGGTATTAAAATGCCGGTTAAGGGTTACGAAGTTTATTGTCAACGATCTTCGATAATCAAATGCAGAGTGGTTCACGCGGCTGAATCACGCCGCTTTATACATATGCAAGCACATCGAACGTTCGAGATCTGTCTAGAAGTAATAATAATACTTGATTCTCCAGTACATTCTTGTTTACAACCAGCAGACAAGGTTTCTAGTGATTTCGATGACGACCTTTCGTTGTCAATATTGATGAAACCTGTACTATGCGTTAGGTCATTTTAGGTTTAGCAATGCGTTTTAGATCGTACTTCTACAATGCCTAGGTCTCAAGATAAGTATTGGATAAGAGCTTAAAAGTTACGTAAGGCATGTCACGCAATATTGAACCTTATGCCATTGACATAAGGTGCATTCGTAACAATAGGTAAAATCATGTTCTTCAGGTGATACAGGGAAAGCAGAGTATCGTTCTTGTTTTATGTATTACTAAATAAAACGTATGTTTTTTTCTAGCTGGCTGACTAGTACGGCAGCTGACGGGCGGCCCGGCGGCGGCGGACGTCGTACGGGCGGCAGTCGGTCAGGAGGAGGCGGACGGTTTGCGAACAGCGGCAGCGGCTTCGGTGCGAGGGACTTCCGTACACAGTCGCGGCAGACTCCGCGGTCCGCAGGACCGTCTACTATTGGTTCTGGTCAGTATATTTAGAAGCCTATTCATTTGCTAATAAGATTAAGAACAATTCCTCCACAATTACTTTAAGAGTGTTTTGGTTTAACCATTTGTTCAATAATGTAAAGTGATTTGTAGATTCACAAAATATCATTTGCTAATAAGATTATTATTTGAAGAATTCCTCCGCAATTAGTTCAAGAGTGTTTTGGTTTAACCATTTGTTCAATAATGTAAAATGATTTGTAGATTCACAAAACATGTCAATATCAAGCGAATTTTTTTTGGATGAAGTCTAGTATGGCAAGATCCTGGTTCAGCTCATAGTTTAATTGTGATATGTGTGTGGTCAGTGAATCTGAATTATCTTAATTGAGCATGTGCTGCAACTAACCGGTGCGGTTCCCTTGCAGGCTTCGGCTACGGCGGCGGCTCGTACGGCGGCAACTATGGCGGTTCGTATGGCGGCGGTGGCGGTGGCGGTAGCGGCGGCGGCCCCGACTGGTGGGGGGACTCGTAAGCCCGACCGCTCCCGCAGCTCGCACCGCACGCGACCCCGTACTCGACCCCCTCATTCGTAACTTAAGCGATGTGAAACGTTTAGATTAATATATTTTATTTTAATTCGTAAACTGATAGTTGGACTGAAATTGACCTGTGACTATTTAATACGGTAATGTTTGTACAATACAAGAGAGCGGTGCGACAGAGAGATGTTTGGGTACGTCTGGCCGCGGGCGCTGAATCTCAGGTGCGATGCCCGCGAGCGCAGACGAGCCTTGTTTCTTAACTTCATACTGTCACCATGGGCATGCTTAACAAATGTCTGTGAAAATATTCAGTGAGAATGGTAGTTCGCGATCATTAATGGAAGTAATCGTTAGGTTAAATTCTCATCACATGTATCGTTTGCGCCACGCGTCGTGACTCGCACGCGTTTTCTTTTTTAGTAACGATTATGTGAATGTAGTTTATTAATATAGAAATATTTTTGATGTCCGATCTGTATCGTGAATTCGTAAGTGAACAATGTA
This sequence comes from Sesamia nonagrioides, assembly GCA_017933935.1. Taxonomy (NCBI): domain Eukaryota; kingdom Metazoa; phylum Arthropoda; class Insecta; order Lepidoptera; family Noctuidae; genus Sesamia; species Sesamia nonagrioides. The sequence goes on along the minus strand of JADWQK010001454.1, from coordinate 478,356 downwards.
ATTGTCTATTTTCTATTTTCTGACAGTCTCATAGCTGGCTAACTCACGACACTGGAATTTTGAAGCATTTACGCACTCTAAAATCGATGTAGCTAATACAGCCGTAGATTTAGAAATTGAGAAGTACCGATACAGTATCATAGCAAATAATTACTAAATTTTGTCAGTAGTACCTAATCCCATATTGTAATATCTGTCTTCTACGTGATCTATTATTTGAATGTGAATTTACCAATAAAAATTAAGAAACAGAATTATGTTGTTTTGTTATTTTTAGTTTAGCACCTAGCCCTATTTATTCTGCAATTCCGAAATCAAAATGTGCCCTCTGACTAGGTAGTTTCGGTAAATGTGCCCTCTGACTAGGTAGTTTCGGTAAATGTGCCCTCTGACTAGGTAGTTTCGGTAAATGTGCCCTCTGACTAGGTAGTTTCGGTAAATGTGCCCTCTGACTAGGTAGTTTCGGTAAATGTGCCCTCTGACTAGGTAGTTTCGGTAAATGTGCCCCCTGACTAGGTAGTTTCGGTAAATGTGCCCTCTGACTAGGTAGTTTCGGTAAATGTGCCCTCTGACTAGGTAGTTTCGGTAAATGTGCCCTCTGACTAGTAGAAACAGACAGTAGCACGAAGTTGCCGGACTTCGGTTAACATGTTTGGCAACATCGCGCGACACGGGTCGCTGGCGGTGTCACATGTGGTAGTGCGACATTGCCGGACTTTGCTCGACATATCTAACATCGCGTGACACGTGTCGCCAACTACATTTACTACTACGTTGCTACGGAAATAAGTCGCGCGATGTCGCCAGATATGTCAGGGGAATCGGCCGGCTTCGCTTGACATGTCGCCGATAATTGTCGTGGCACATTTGTCCCCTAGTGAATCCGTGGCTTAAATGTCACGCTGCACTGTTTTTAACGTGGCCAGGCATTGCTCCAAATACCAAGCAGTTGAAATGTTCAATAGGTTACCAACTGATTTGAAATGTCATTTATTTATAAATAAATTAAAAACCTTGTTGGAAAAATGTTTATTAAAATCAATATCAGATGTCATGTCAAATGATACAAAATAAATAATGTACCAGTGAACACGTTTTCGTCTGAATTCATTAACTTTGACTGAAACAATATGCTTTGACTGTAATTAAATATTTGACATTATTTTTTGTAATTATAGGCCGTCTGTGTGCTAGCTGAACAGCGTAAGCATACGGCATTTCTTACCTGGGTTGACGCTCGTGACCGCAGAGCTCCGGATCTAAGCTCAAAGAAGAGAGCCTGTAACCGCGCTGCCAAGTCCTACAAAAAGGCGCTTAAGAAGGCTCGCTTCGACCGCATTACTCATTTTGGCAACAAGCTCTCTGCTTGTTGCAGCAGATCTTTCTGGTCCCTAGCCAAATCGGTCGAGGCGAACTTCTGTGGGCCCACAATGCCGCCGCTGGTTAGGCCCGATGGAGCACTGGCCCATACGGCGCGAGAGAAAGCAGGTCTCTATGCATCTCTTTACCCATAATTCGCGTCTTGACACTAACAGCGCTACTCCACCTAAATTACCTCATTGCGGAACCTCAATGCCGGAGGTTCGCATTAGGAACAAGGAGGTTCTGAGAGTATTGTGTCGTCTGGACGTGAATAAGGCTAGTGGTCCGGATGGTATACCAGCGATTGTTCTTAAGGCATGTGCGCCCGAGTTGTCTCCTGTATTGACGCGCTTGTATCGCCTCTCATTTAGGACTGGTACAGTGCCCAAGTCTTGGAAGCTTGCCAACGTGCAGCCCGTGCCCAAAAAGGGTAGTCGTGCCGCTCGGCATTCGAAGGCTAATGTTTTGATCGATATCTTCGAATTTGGTGTTTGGGGCGAAATGATCCCTTTCCGTGTGTTTAAAATGATCCCTGGAATCATTTTACCCCATTACTATTTTTTGTTTTTACAGATCAAACCGAGAATTTATATACCTACCTACATAAAAGTGATCGTCAAAATTGGCCTGAAGAACAATTGCAAAAGGCATTAAACGCCGTCAGAGATGGCATGCCTTACAAAACCGCAAGTAGACACTTTAAGGTCCACTTAAGTAGAGAGTTTAAATGATAATTAAAAAATCTCCACAAACACCACAGTCATCACGGCAACCTTCGTCCTTTCCAGAAAACACCTCGGCGTCAGAATCTTCTGAAAGATTATCTCCAGCCTTGGCTGTTGGTCTTCCATCCACATTTTTTGTTGTTGTTACAGCCAGGAAAGTACGACCAACACCAAAGATAGTTGGAAAAAGAGCGGCTGCAAAACGAATAAGAGTATTGCTCCATGGAGTAGACACATCAGTATTGACCAGCACATTAAAAAAAATACCTTGAAGAAGGAGCCATAAAGAAAACAGAGACAGAACATAAAAAAGGTGACCAACAAACAGAACGATAAATTGAAATTGAAAGGTGTTGGGAAAGGAAAGAGAAGCAGAAAGGGAAAAGGCAAATAAGAAGCAAAACGAATCAGATTGTTCAGAAGAAGAGAGTGATACCGAATGCCTCTTCTGTACTTCAGTAGCTTTCAAGCTACTCCAAATACAATAAAGGCGAAGGGTGGATTAGGTGCGTTGTGTGTCTTAAATGTGGACATCAAACCTGTGCGGGAGGAGATAGTGATGATGAAAGCGACTTCATTTGCGATATTTACCTTTACATTAATAAATTTCATAACGTGAAAAACAATAAAGCTATAGGTCTGTTTCTTCACAAGAAAATAATAAATTTAAATTACGATTTGATTTTTCTATTGCTTCATGAGATTGAAAAGAAACATATGATAGAAATGAGTACTACCTATTTTCTATTTAGAAGAGTTTATTTGTTTACTTATTGTTTGACTAGGTATGTTGTTGGTTATGTAGTGTACCTTTTAAAAGTTTGTTGCATTGTTTAATGTTTAGTTTTGTTGATTGAGTAGTAGATAATTACAAAAAAAATATATGTACTGAAACTAAAAGTCTGCCAAATTTTTGTTTAACTTGCTTACATACTTAAATTGTTATGAACAATACATAATTATGATTAAAGTAAGCAGCTGTTTTATTTCGTTGATATTTATTAACTTATGGTATAAAATGATCCCTGGGATTATTTTACCCCTACCCCGGGGATCATTTTATACATAGGTGTGTATAAAATGATCCTTTACTTAACTTTAGCAAAAAACACTAATATAAAAAAATACTAATTAAATAATAAAAAATAAGTATGCAGTTTCAAAGTTAAGTAAATTCACTACCTCTAACAATAGAAATTTTGCGATTTTGCCTTCAACTTTTGCCACAGTTACGTTTTTCCCTTAAGGGGATCATTATACCTCACCTTCCCCTACTACGAATACACGAACTGAACATATACACGAAAGGTTCCTACGTGGTATGTATACAGGCGTAGTTTACTTCGACATAGCGAAAGCGTTTGACAAAGTCTGGGAAAACGGCTTAATCTATAAGCTGTACCAACTCGGAGTGCCTGACCGTCTAGTCCTCATCTTGCGGGACTTTTTTCCAAACCGCACCTTTCGCTATAAAATCGAAGGAGCGCTCTTCTCCCCGCACCCCATTCGTGCAGGTATTCCCCAGGGCTCCGTACTAGCCCCCCTCATTTTCACGCTGTATACAAGCAATATCCCCAAAAGCAGTAAGGCCTAACCCACTCTGTTCGCAAACGACACAGCCATCTACTGCTCGGCACTCAGTCCTGACCGAATTCGCTTCCACGTCCAAACCGCTGTCAACAAACTGGCTGACTGGTTTAAGAAATGGAGGATAGAAGTCAACTCTCAAAAAAGCCAAGCGGTACTCCACTCGAGACCGCGACGCATTGTCCCCCCTCCACGACCCATCACAATGTCCGGCAAGCCGATCCCTTGAGAGAAGCAAGCCAAATACCTAGGTGTGATTCTCGACCGCAACCTCAACTTCTCAGAGCACATTAAGACGGTCCGCTCACGCGCCGCCTTCGCTCTGGGTCGACTCTACCCCGCCCTCAACCCGCGTAGCAAACTGTCGCTCAAGTGCAAATTGCGCTTGTGCACAGCATACATACGCCCGATTATGACATACCCTTGTCCAGTCTTCGCACATGCCAAGCCGCGTCATATCCATAGGATGCAAGTAGTCCAAAACCGTTTCCTCCGTAAAGCCACAAATGTCTCTTGGTTCGTCCGTAATGAGATCCTCCACCTTGATCTCAAAATCCCCACCATCCAGCAGTTCATGAAGCGTCTTTCCAAACGCTTCTTTGACACTGCTGCCAAGCACCGTAATCCCCTGATAGCAGTGACTGCTAACTATACCCCCTCCACCATCACCAAGCTTCGCCGTCCACAGCATGCCCTCACAGATCCCGATGACCCCATAACCCTCCTCCAAGAGGCCAATAGGGCCACCAGCACAACACATAAAAGACCGACCTACCGACCTCGCCGGCTAGGTCCATCACGACGCGTTCAACGTAGTAGTCCCCTCCCCCGTCCATTGTCCGATGAAGGCCAGCCCGCGCCGCAGCTGAGCCAGTAAATATAAATTCCCAACTATGACCTAGTACTAGGAAAAGCCGCGGTCATCAAACCGAATTAAAATAAAACTTCGATCCAGCCGTCCCTTGCTGTTCTCTCTAGCGACGCCCTAAGCCGAGGTTCGTACCCCACAGGGAGTGCCCTTAGTGTGTAGTCGCTTAGTTTTTAGTTGCCCTGGCTGCAGGCTTTAAATTTATTTAAGACAGTCACAGGATAGTCCGGTTAAATAGTCACGACCTCTCAAGGTCAAGTACGAGATGCCACTTCAAAAAAAAAAGTGTCAAAGAATACAGTCCATATCCACTACTGGAGCTCACCCGCACTGCGCGTGATGGTTACCTGTCGTCCCTCTCTCAAAGGAGGCCTGTGTTCAAGCCGTAGGAACATTATTTTTATATAATTGTTATAATTAGTACCTATGTAAAGCTGAAGCATTTATTTCAACTCGCTAATCTCCTGAACTGCCTTTTTTCAATTAACGGCCCCATTCTGTAGCAAAAATACAAATGTACCTTTTTTATCAATACATAGTATAAAACAAAGTCGCTTTCGCTGTATGTCCGTATGTATGCTTAGATCTTTAAAACTACGCAACGGATTTTGACGCGGTTTTTTTTAATAGATAGAGTGATTCTTAAGGAAGGTTTGTATGTATAATAAATGCATAATATAGTAGAGAAACACTGAGAAATCTAAAAAGCGCGATAAAACCGAACTCCACGCGGGCGAAGCCGCGGGCGGAAAGCTAGTAAATTATAAACTAGCGTTTGACCGCAATCCCGCCTGATGGTAAGCATTGACGCAAACGTTGATGGTAAGGCGCACTATACGCTTTATAATGCTATGGTCCTCAAGCGCTGAGCAAGTGTGAAAGTACGCTATGCGAAATAAGTAAGAGAGTGGGTAGACGAAGCGAAGCGACCAGGCTTGGTCACGGGAACAGCAGTGCCGTTTAGTAACCATCTCAACGTGACAACTTATGCGAAGGGGAGCGTGAAGTGCTCTGTTATTCCAACTGATGCTAGGGATTGACATCTCAGATGTATTGATTGATTGTCTCAAATCAAAGCATTTATTTCAAATAAACCAGTTTAACCAGTTACAGGCACTTTTGAATTGTCAGAAACTTGGTCAGTCAGTAAGGTGAAGCTAGTCGCCCATTCCAAAGAGAAGGTACTTACCTATGGAGAAGAACGGGCAAGAAACACCATGGACACTCTTTTTTGTACATCTCAGGCCGCTTTTTTATAGCTATCTGAACTTGGTCGGGTTATGTAGGTTTTCGATGCTTCCGTCAGTATTTTAATTGTTTTTCTTTAATTACTGAATTTAATGACATGAAATTTTGCATGTGAATAGTTGAATGAATACACTAATTATTGGCATACATTTTACCATGCAATTCCTTTAGAATGTCGTGATATTTAACTGCTTTGTAAACAGTGATTTTGTCATGGTAAATTGTCCTATATCTCTTTAATTACTAAAGGAACATCATTGATATTTGGCAATATGTTGCAGACACTTACAAGGTTTGTATAAACGTGAAAATCTAGACCCCAAAGTGCATAATTTAAGAACTATGACCTAAAAAGCGTGTTTTACGTTTATATTTTTATCTTTTTAGCCCTACGATTTTTTCTAAATCTGTTTTGTACACAAATTCAAAACAACGTATGTAAAAATCTACAGCTCTCTATGTAAGCGCTTTATATGAAAACTAGCTAATGGCCAAACGTTCGCGCAGCGGAAACTTGAATTTCTCCGAAGTCTATGTATGCACAAATTTTATTCATACATACACAATTACACACAAATACACACTAATTTTTGGACTCATCTCTTTTTTCTAAAGTCAATGGATTAAAAAAAGTTCCGCCAGGACAACGTTCGCCCAGCGGAATCAGTTTTTGGTGAATTTCTCCACAATGGCTGCATGCACATATCTTTTTTTACCATACACAATTACACGACGTCATACACTAAATATCTGCATATTTAAAATCTTTAAATTCAACAACATTCCGCTGCGCGAACGCACACGTTTTAAGGCGATTAGTAACGACGATGACCTTGCGCATCTGGGCGGGGCTAGGCAGAAACCCCCGCGCACCCCGCATCATATTTACGTGCACGTTCCCTACTCGCTTGCTTCGAGCGCGGACGTCTCGCAACAAACGTAGAATGCCATACCATGTCTATAAAGTATACTATTCTGTCTAAAAAGTACCTAATATAGAATTACGTGGTATCAAAACTCATGCCCTAAAGTGAAACATATTAGGTAATTACTTTTATTATGTTGTTTTCGATACTTCGTTGCAGGTATTTTTTTATTTAAAAAAGGGAAAACAAATATTAATTTATAAAAATGATTAATGCCAAATGGGAACCTGTTTATTCTTTTTTATTTATAGTTATTATTTAGCATTTAGCGTTTTTGGTATAATTCCCATTGATACTTACCAGGACTTAAAAAAAATCCCGGAAACTCCATCATCTAAATAAAACTCATAGGTCAGACTAAAATAGGTGCATATTATTTAGAATACATATTGTTTAAAAATTTAGCTGACCAAATTTTAGGTAATGAACACCTGAGACTAATGAACTTAAAGAATGAAAAAAAGAAATTGTTTTAAGTTACCTACTAGAAAAAAAAATTGGGGAAATTTAATCAAGTTTCATATGGATTAAATTACAAGTATCAATTATATATTTTTTTAGTGAAGGAAAATATTATTGTTTTGGACTTAGCAAAAATTTGACGATTTTTTTTTTTTGAGGTGTTCTTAATTTTTATTGGAGGAATGAACAGGGTGTGGCTTTAGAAATAGGGCATGCAAATAGCGTAATTTTTGTTTTACCGGTAAAAAACGGTAATTGAAATATTTTTACCCGTAAACCGGTAAAAACGGTAAATTTATATTTTTTTTTCAAAATATTAATTATGTGATTGGGTAGTCTTAAAGCAGAAAATAAATAAGTACACAAGGTACAATGGTAGTGAACATGTTACATATTGCTTAAAAAAAAACTTTTTTACAAAAAAACAACCGACTTCTAAAAACCACTACAAAGTGAAAAATAACTAATTTTGGAAGTCGGTGTCTTTGTTTTTTGTATAGGTATTAGTTTTTGACACCGACTTCCGAAATTAGTTATTTTTCACTTTGTAGTTGTTTTTAGAAGTCGGTTGTTTTTTTGTAAAAAAGTTTTTATTTTACACTTTTTAGTTGTGAAAAGTAGGTACTATGTATTCAGTTGCATCCGGTCAGACTGGAAGCTGACGCAAATACAGTTGGGAAATGACGTAATTTTGTTTACTTTAATTTTTACCCGTAATTTTGAAGAATTCTCTCGACTGCCTATGGTCTTAATCATCAGATTTAGGTACTGCAGACCATTATTTTAACCCAATGGGTGCAAAGTTCTCATCAATATAAATGAATTAAAACCAAACACAAAATAGCTACTGCAAACCGTTGAGGAGTTCCCGGAACTGGCCTTTGTCTTCATCATCAGAGCTCTTATGACAGTCACAACCCATCTAGGTGTAAAGTTCTTATCAATACAAATTAATCAAGCCCAAACACAAGGTAGCTGCTGTGAATTGTTGAGGAGTTCCTTCGACTGTCTTCCGGCTCCATCATCAGATCTACTCCAGACCTTTATCAAATTGTAGTGCTTTAAATACTTAATGAAAATACTAAGAAATGCACTAATCGCCCCTACGATTTTTGAAAGTTCCCCTTGAATTCTCTGGCCTTCCATCATCAGACCCTGATGTCCTTATCATGGGACCACCTTGGGAATGTCTTCTTTCCAACAAAAAAAGAATTATCAAAATCGGTTCATAAACGACGAAGTTATGCGGGAACAAACATAAAAAAAAAATAAATAAAAAAGCATATATACGGTCGAATTGAGTAACCTCCTCCTTTTAGAAGTCGGTTAATGAGCATATAAACACAATTTTTAAAACCATGACCTTTCATTTGGCGCAGTCAAGCGTAAATGTAGCACCTTTAGATTAAATTTAGACAATTTTCATTTTCAAAACGCAGCCAGCCAACGAATGCTGGTAAATCTACATCAAGCCCGTGGAGAACCCGGAAATAACCTCAATGTAGCTTGCTAAACCTCCATGCGATCTTCAGTGTCAAGTAGGTATACTGGCTTGCACCTGTTCTTTTTAGCCAAGGCAAGGAGAGCGGAGTGATTCCCTTGTCAACCGCGACCACATCTCGATGCATTCCCACGTCGGTTTTTAGGAAATATTCCCTGAGACTGTATATCTCGCGATTGTGGAGGGTCTTAACATTTAAAAAGCTTCAACTTTCTCTTTTTCGCGGGGTATACACTATTACAGCCTCATAACCGATGTCAGTGGGTGATGCAATTGAATTGTAGTCAGCACCGTACGGACCCTCCTATCCAGGGTGTCGACTTCGGTCCGAGTCCGTTTTAGTATGCTGAAAGAGTACATAAAATCGGGATGATTCAACCGTTGAAGGCTCGTACCTTATTTCCGCTTAAAAGAAGACTATTTATTACTTTTTTCATCGACGCGAAGATGAATATGAGATGCAAAACGTCTCTTCAGCGATTGCTTCATACCAGTAACATTGATACTTTGGGTATCAATGTTACTGGTATAAAGCATTCGACATACCCAATATTTATAGGTTTCAGATGCAGAGAGCGCTCTAAGGTTTACGGAACGTGAGTTGGGTTCCCATGGATGCCGCAATCTCTCCTCGCTTTATATGCATGACCACACATTTATCCACACAAAATTCCATCCTGATAACGCTACTGAAAGTTTCAGTAATTTTCATTAGCTCCTTCTGTTGAAATTTGTGGGGAGCAATGAATTTTAAGTCAAATGTAAAGGAAGTGCGATATAACCTGACCACCTCTCCTCAGCCGATAGGCTAGACGTGTATTCTCCAGCAGTGTACTTAGAGGATTCAAGGCTAAGCAAAATCAAAGTTGACTCAAAGTATCGCCCTGGAATAGACCTGGCTCGGATCGCTATTTCTATGAATATCTCGATATCCAGGATAGCGAAGGACCGTCATCCATTAGCCATACACGTCATCAAGATGGTGTGCAGAGTTGCATCAACTTTATAGAACTCCATCACCCGCATGAGCCTTGTATGTGGCACCAAGTCATAATAGGCCTTATTATATAATAATAATTATTATTATTCATTTATTTCTCCTCACAATGTTTTGTTTATAGCTAAAACCGTACAATTACTCAGTCTAGTATTTGTTACATATGTGAGGAGCTGGTGTCCGTGAAAGGCAATATAAAAAAAAAAAAAAACTATTCAACATGTCGATAGATGCTTTTGGGAACAACGAACTTGTTGGGTAATGGCCATGTTATTAAGGAGTAGCTCCTTAGTACCACGGGAGCCGCTCCTACATCCATTTTGAGAGGCAGACATGATGAGTTGCTGTCAATATGTTTGTTAATTTTAACTTTAAAATTGGATGTAAGAACTTTAAAGATGGTCGGTAAACAAGTGATCGGCCAATAATTTTTGGGTTCCGCAGTGCTACCTGATTTACGGAGCAGGTGGGTTACTCTAGTTGTTAGGAACTGAGGTAGCGAACCAGACTCAAGCGAGCGTGCAACATTGAAAACCATTTGATCCAAAAAAGCGACAGGCACCAAACAGATACTGCGCCAGAATGAACACATGGCATCGTCATCCAGTAGGTAAGTGTCAGCCACCTTGGTCTGGTCGATAAACCCACCATTCATTGTTTTAGAAAGTGCGATTCTGGGTGTACCGTACATTTTCTGCTTCAGGAAGTCGATGTGCTCCCTGACAGGTTAGGTTGGTTAGGTAGGTTGGTATTTGTACCTGAAAATACCCGCCTTACAAAGCGTATCACTCTAGGACGAGTATCACATTCCCTGAAGCAGATTAGTTTACCGATAAGTGTTCTGGCCCCACCAATACGGTATTCGATCCTGCACTGCCAAGCTAGTAAGACTGGTTACGTTCGTCTAGCTCTGGAGTCATTGGAAAATTTGACGTGAGTTCGATAGTCGTTGTACAGTACAGTTATACAAACTAATGAATGACACGAATCGTCACAAACGCTTACGTCAAAGCTACTTTTAAGTGTCAAACATTACATATAATGGAAAGTTTGACGTATGGGTGAATAAAAAGACGAAAGGAGAAAAGGCGGTAAAAATGTAAACCGGTAAACCGGTATTGCATGCCCTACTTAGAAATAACTTTAACCCGAAGGAATCTAGAAGCGTGATATAACCGAATCATACTAATATTATAAATGGGAAATTGTCATACTAATATTATAAATGGGAAAGTGAGTTTGTTTGTTCTGCTTTCACACTGTAACTACTGAACCGATTGCTTTGAAATTTTGTAGACGTAAAGTTAGAAATCCGGATTAAATGATAGGGTACTTCTTACCCGAAAAATTTTAGTGTTCTCGAAGGAAATCTAAAAAGCACGATATAATCGAACACCACGCGGGCGAAGCCGCGGGCGGAAAGCTAGTATCAAAATAAAGCATCATATAAAATCACGTAAAGCGTCCCAGCGCGGCAATAAATGCAAACATTCAATAATTATACACAAAATCACTAAAAATACTTCGTTGCACTCGAAGTACTTAGTGTTACAGCTTGCGCTTCCCGCCCATCTATGAAGCTATACTTAGTTTCATAATTATTTTATATTGATCGTAGTTGTGTAATTATTTATGTTAATTTAAATTTATTATGATTACTTTAAATTACTTGGGAGGATTTTAAAACCTTAGTTTATTCTAAAATCACACTTGGAAGTACACTTCCGGTCTTTCGGCCATTATTTTATTAATTTTAGAATTATTGATGCAACTTCCGATTACCGCCAACTTTTATTATAAATTCCTCTCGAGCATTAGTCTTCCCGCCCATCGGATATTTATTTATTGAATCAAGCATTGTTCAAATAAATAAATATAAACAACTTTCGATATTTTAGGTTAATCCAAATATCTGTACACAATTATTGACAATTACTAGCGTTACTATTAACTTTTTCTTAATTTTATTCAATACCTGATAATTTCCGTTTCCGTTGTCTATTAGTTTTGTGACTATTCGTTAGTGTTTTGACTCAATGGTGTATAAAAGCTACTGATGTCTGTACTGTTGATCATTAATTAAACAGACTTGTACTGGATCATACTACGTCGTTATTATTTTCCACGCTTCTGAAGCATGTCTTTACATTAGTATCCAAGGGTGCGCGGAGCAAAAAGTGACACAGCCTCCTCTCACGAGCGCTGGCGCGAGACTGCCGGCCGACCCGCGCCCGCGTCTCGCATAGAGCCCCTCTGAACCTCGCAAGGCGGAAACTCGTACGGACACTCATTTTTATTACTTTTCTTATTAAATATTTCATCAATTTTAAAATAGAACTATGATTCTATAGTTCTTACAGATACACGTTACTGCGAGTAAGAATATTTAAAAAAGTCTAAGCGCTTTAAGAGAAATATCGATTTAAAAGTTAAAAAACGCCGTGTAGAAATATTTTTCTTTTGACGTAAATATAGGCCGTATAGAAAATAATAAACAATAAATATGTTGTGCTTGAATCTATGATTATAATATATTTTTTTCATAATTTTTGATCAAGGCATTCTGGAGGAATAAACTTTGAAAGATGAGCGTTTTTGGCCGCTCGAGGGTATCTATCCCCTTAATCAGTAAAAGTCTGACACGCGCCCTTCCGCTCCGCCCAGGGAGAAGTCATTTGATGATTTCCTATCCCAACAAAAAAAAAGGTCTTCATTGGTTGCAGTCCTATTTCTATGATGCAGATGCTTATCTACACTATGACTCTATTTAGTATGTTATGCCCTAAGTAAATTATAAGTTATTAATGAATAGGGCGATAAATTATTTTTTTCCAGAATAATAGTATAAGTATATAATAATCTATATACCTACTAGCTGACCCGGCGAACTTTGTTCCGCCTTAAAGGCAACAATATAACATGATTTTATTTTTTACTTTTTAAATTATAATGATTAGGGTAGTACAAAAGTGTAGGAGAAGTCGAAACAATGAAACTCATCATCATCATCAACGTTTTTTATCGTCCCCCTGCTGGGCATAGCTCTCCTCTCATAAGGAGAAGAATTGAGCGTAATCACCACGCTTGCTCAATTCGGGTTGGCGATTTCAGACTTAAGGTCCAGGTTTCCTTAAGATGTTTTCCTTCACCTTGTAATCGGCTTGTAACATTTCATCATTAAATCACAATATATTTATTGTGATTTAATGATGAAATGTTTAATGAAAAATGAAATTTCTTCTATCAATAGATAGAAGAAATTTCATTTTCGCTACTTTGAGGAGGTGCAAGGTACCAGGGTAGCACAAAACTGTAGAAGTCGAAACAATGAAGCTCATTCATTCCCACGGGAACGGGATAAAAAGTATCCTATGTCCTTCTCCCAGTTCTTAGCTACCTCTTCCTACCAATTTTCAACAAAATCGGTTCAGCCATTCTTGAAAAATATGTTGGGTAATAATTATAGATAATTCATGGAAGAAGTTTTATTTTGCCTAATTTGTGGAGGTGCTAGGTACCAGGGTAGCACAAAATTGTTTGAGAAGTAGAAATAACGTTACCATGCTTTTTCAAGCAATCGGCGCCATCAGCCGGGCTGATTTGTGAATCTAAACCATCCACGGCACCACTCAAACGCATACAGAAAAATTCATCTAAATCGGTCAAGCCGTTTAGGAGGAGTTCAATGACATACACACGTACAGCAGAATTATATATATAAAGATATCCCAGGGTAGTAAGTATTAGTTCTGTAATGTGATTAACCACGCTGCGTTCCAAAACGGGCATACATGTACGGACGACAGCAGGTCAAGCTACCCGAAACTGTCAGATATTCCCAATCAACCTTGAGCTAAAGGCTCAAGGTGCTTTAGAGGTAAAGTTGAAAATCGGATGAAAGAAATCTGACAGATTGTAGTAGCTTGATGTGCTGTCGTCTGTACCTAGGAAACCAGGTTGCTAGACTGAAATAGGATTGTGCTGGTCACAACAGTCGTATGTTGACATGGACGGCGCCGCTGAGGCCAGCTCAGAATAGGGATATTCATTTAACATCGATAGGTGTATTAAATTCCCTCGAAGGTTACCATAGGATACATCTGATTGAATTGCTGTTTTGACAGAGATTGTTTTATTCAATATATTTATGAAAATATCGATGTAATTAAAAAAGTTTACTCTGACACTTACTAATAAGAATGAAACGGAAATAAATGATGACATTACTCAATTCGTGATGATTACAATTTTAAATGAATTGGTAGTGCGATCTGCGAGGTCTCTGAGTGATCTGTGTGTGTGGGTGACACACCCATAATTTGTAATAGTGTTTTAAAAGTTAAAAAAAAAAGTTTATTTACCATTCATTTTATTTTCAACTTTTAAGTCCTAATTTTTGTTTCCTATATCATGAGTTCCTTTGACAATCTTCCAGGCTCCATCGTCAGACCCTGGTTAGGTATCTTATTAGTAGGTATAACTATCATATTGGTCTCTGATTACGTATAGGTAGGTACTTTGACATATTACCTATACGAAACAACAACCAACTTTCTGCGTTTTACAAGAAAAGGACAATATTTAATATTTGTGAAAAATATTTAAAAATGTTTTCAAGTGATATTTCGAAAAATATCGATGTCGCATTCTAAGATTTTATATTCTTTTAGTGGACATTCCTAGCTCAGAAAGAGTGTGCGAGGAGATCTGGACGCATTCCTCGCGAGGGCTGGTTCGACGTAGCATTGGTAGAATTAATAAAAAAAATGTCATTGCATGTTTATTCTGTCACTTGTGGCTATTCAAATTTTACCTACATATCTTTTTAAACATTTCACTGCTTATGAACAAAGGGTTCGCTATGTAGATACTCGACATGCACGTCATGATTTCAGCCTGATAAATATGTAAGTAATCTTTGTGACATAGCACCTTTAATGTTCTATGAATCATATTAGTCTACAAATACCTTCCTACCACAGTAGGTATAAAACCTAATCATTTTAGGTACGAAAACGGTATTTTTATTTTTTGCTTAGCTGGGCCAAATATAAACAAATATTCATTAACTTTTTGCACAGCGATCCATGCGTGTCTAGCACTGCTCAGACATTCAACTAACGTAGGTACTGCCCGTCCGCGGCTCCACAGATTTTATTATAAGTAATTTATCTCATCGATTACGTCGGGTAATGGCCAAAGGCTTATTGAATACGTCTTTTTGTGGCGCCTTTTTATTTGGAGATCGCGTCTAGAGCAGGCGGCCGCGGGTCCCCGCCGCGCTGGCATCCACGGAATGCCTAAAAGGTGACTCTCGGATAAATTACGGACATTTCTTCCATTTTAACGATTCCCTTTATTATTTAATTTATTTTTATCGTATGTTACACATTTGGCTTATAACAATGTTTGTTTTTGGGCTTCATTAGCATAAAGCTCACGCTGGGGTGGAAATAAATAGAGGCTTGCTCATTTTGGTTTTCGATAGGATCTATTTTATCTTATGACGGGTGTTATTCGTTCGAGAGCTTCACGTGTCTATAAGGCAGATAGCGGGATGTCTCAATTTGGTAATTTGTCGGTTTTTTATCACGTCTGGGATGTGACATAATAAAACAATTAATTTATGATCGGCCGTGGGGATGATTCCGATCAGTTTATCGTCGGCGTGCGCCGCTCCGCTGGAAGTTAATTGTTTTATGTAACAAGTAATATTTATTAATTGCTCTTTGATGGGAATTATACTGGGTACACTCAAATGTTGTGTTTTCATGCGGGATCTGTCAATACTTAGCTATCACCAATAAACCTTATTCACTCACACACTATATCTACCTAATTAATTTAATCTTAATAAATACAACAGCTGGCTAAACTTTTGTAACCTATACATATACTTATTACAAAGCTGTAGTTAGTTTGTTTGAACGGGCTAATCTAAGGAAGTACCTACAGGATCGAATTAAAAAATAAAAAATGTTTTGGATAGTTTATTTATTTAAATATGGCTGAGATTCAGCACTTTTTGAAGTTAATATTCCCCTTCACCACTTCTTAGTGCTTTCGCTGGGAAGAAGTGGTGGGACAAACAGGAGCAGTTCAGCAGTCTGTTCATTTCTAAATACAGATGATTTATACAATACTATGTATATTGAATAACTAACATAACAAAACATAGAATATTAAATTCAATTATTTATTTTATGAGCCACGTGGCAAAAAAATACATAAAAGATGGAAATGTAAGTAACTTAACCTACCTAAATAAAAACCTTCACGCATACCTAAAGGGCGTGGCAGCTCACATATTTATGGATTGTAAAAACGTTGACAATTATATGAAATCATATAACCTGGTAGTAAGTTAATTGTGAATTGTGAAGAAAGAACACAAACGTTGTCCTGAGTTAATCAGCGCGACCAGCTATTCTTATTATTTAAAAAGTCGTATAGAATAGTAGGTATGCCTTAGAGGTTGGATTTTAATTGTGCTTTAAACTTGTTATAAAAAGTTATACCAAGGCCAATAAAAGAGTTATGAACCTTTTGAAGTCAGTAAAAAGGGTCTCGTAGTTTGTCCTTATTTCTGGTGTTAACATTGTGAATATTCATTGAGTTAGTATTAACTCAATGTGATTATCACTGGTTTTAGTGTACCTACAAGTGAACATTTTGCCCAATAAGTACCTATATGTATAAGATATTGGCTAAGATAATTTGCGAAGCCACCGTAGGAACACCAATATCTTTAAAGAAATCTCTTAGGGGAACTCTGACACCGAGCTGGTAAATTGCTCGAAAACCTCGTTTTTTTGAAGACTAAATATGTTTTGTATGTCAGCAGCTTTGCCCCGCAGTAGAATACCATAGGACACAACTCTGTGAAAATAACTAAAACATATTAAACGAGCTGTATCCACGTTTGTGTATTGTAGTAGTCCTAACGGCGTAGACAGCCGAATTGAGTTTTCCGGCTTCGTTTGATATGTCGCCTGTAGGCCTAATATGAGTTTTCATTACGAAACTCGATCGTTGATATCGAGCGCGTATGACTCATCGATTGGCCCGCTTCAAGGTTGTAAGAACTCTCAACCAATGAGAACGCCAAACGCGCTCGATATCGACGATCGAGTCTTGTCATGAAAACTCATACTAGGCATAGGTAGGTACTAGTCCCCACTGAAGTTTGGCATCTAACATCACGCTGCGACCACTAGGAACGAAACATTAGTGAAAAATGTTGCAAAAAAGGGGAAAATTATCCATCAAATGATTCAAGTTACCCAAAAAATATATGTGACTAGCTTTCCGCCTGCGGCTTTGCCCGCGTGGAGTTCGATTATATCGCGCTTTTTAGATTTCCCTCGAGAACATCAAATTTTTCCGGGATGAAAGGTAGCCTATGTTCTTTCTCAGGGTCTAAAGATTGTCTGTGCCATATTTCATCAAAATCGGTTGAGAGGTTAAAGCGGGAAAACGTAATAGACAGACAGACAGAGTTACTTTCGCATTTATAATATTAGTATGGATGTAGTGACCATTATACATATTTATAATGTAAATAAATGAATGTAATGTAATGATAGTCGCGGTGGTCTAGTGGTTAAAACACCAGCCTCTCAAGTATGAGAGTTCGGGTTTGATTCCAGGTCAGGCAAATACCAATGTAACTTTTCTAAGTTATATGTACGCCCTCAGTATATATTGAACAACAATGACTAATTATAAGGTGAAGGAAAACATCTTGAGGAAACTTGGACTTTAAGTCTGAAATTGCCAACCCGCATTGAGCAAGAGTGGTGATTACGCTCAATCCTTCTCTGTATGAGAAGAAACCTGTGCTTAGCAGTGGGGCGATAAAAAGGTTGATAATGATGAATATGACCCGATATAACCCAAGAGGCCTTCCCCCACATTCACATAGCTTAAAAATATGTGCCCCAATAATTTTACTTAGAAATCTTACACCATCAAATTTACGTAACGGGGGTCCCGTTACGTAAATTCAAGTCAAATTTCTTCACAATACCTTGATCGTTGCAATAGTTCTGACTGGTCCATAGGTACCTATAGGGACTGGGCTTATAGGTACCTCGCATCCCAATTTGATTGAATTTCAAATGATTTACCTTTTAATTTTAAAAGAATTGAATTTCACATTAATCTTTTGATATAATAATTAAGAAGTCACAGGTGTAAACATTGAAACAGGAATTGATTTACGTCAAGAGTGCTTTTCATACGGCCAACTAAGTACTTACTTATATGTTGCGTTCAGTTGTTGAGATCAGGTTGCGGTTGTTTACATTATACAGAGTGGTGCTGACATTACGACAATAAATGAAAACACAGACCATGCTGGTTCATAAGAATAATCCCGAACCATAGAAATAAACCTACCATCAAAAATAAAAAAATGAAAATTTCAAACAAACTAAATCGCATAAAATTGCAAACGGAATAGAACATCCTTTAAAATATTGGTTCACTGACTTCCGATCGGCGAAAGCGCGTTCCTGTATCGACTTGCATTTTCGCGCCATTATTATTAAAGTTTAGTACCGCTGGATGCGGCGGGTATCAACCTGTAAGCGCTTCCTTATCAACATGATAACGTTCACGTAGAAAAAGTGAAAAATGAAAAATAATTTCCTGTGACTAAACTAATGGATATATTTATATAATTTTTTTATGGGTAGACTGAGAATGTGTTGAGGTACCTACACGAATTTTAATTTATTGGCGTATTGTTATCACCACCTTGTATAGGTAAGTTCTTCTGTTATCAGCATATAAAATTATAAGTATCATTTATGCAGAAGTACTTTAAAATATATTCTCTATAAACTTCTTAACCACGTCCATAATAACAGAAATTGACGCGGACGAAGTCGCAGGCTACAGCTATTATTTAGGTACCTATAGGAATAATGGGAAGTTTTTAACACAGAAGATCCCTTACAATAATCTGTACAATAGCTGGTTAAACTTTTGTATTCGAGTAAAACAAAAAACAAAAAAAAAACAATGATTTTATAGTTCATTTGTGCGGGCGCACAATATGTTGTAAATCACTAGTGTCCACTGTGTAAAACTAAAACTATAGTTATTTATTACGGGTCATTTACCCTCACTAAATATGCGCAATGTGATTTATTGGGGAAAGGCCTAAAAAGTCGTGGAATCTGAAATGAATTACTTACGTAGAAATAGGGATCCTTAGCAAAAAGAGATTGATGGTTTGTTGTTCGTAATAAAAGGCAGAGTTATAACAAAAAATATATTCTAAGTACATTAAAATACATCTCACATTATTATAAAAATAAATAAAGCTAGGTATTTATTATCACTTACTGTGGTAAATTGAAGTAGGTATAAGAACACCGTTTGCGCTAAGATTGCCGGTCCGTGGAATCAACCCACGGAACAGAAAAAATAATGCTTTTTGTTCCGTGAATCAACCGCTTAGGACACCGATGAGTCGACCTATCAGTACCGTAAGCAACGTCATGGTTAGTTTGATTATTCCTCACCTTAATATTCATCAGTTTTCTCGATACTTATTTTGTTGCCGGCCAGCGGCTAATTTGGCGCGGACGGGTTGCATGTAATACTTCACTAAACTCACAGTTGCAAACTTTTTTCTTATATCTATGGTTAAACTGTTTTATGGTATCCTGAGACCTACATATCTATGGTATGTGTCAGAAATACACAAATTGGTAGTTAACATTTTTGCTTATAAATATAACATCACGATCACATAGCTTTAAAATGAATCACTATTTATAAAGTACCCCTCCCCCTACCACCCCCACTAACCCTCGTCATCTGTCTGTTTGTAAGCACTCCTTTTAAGAAATTAATACTATATTAGCTGTTTGTTTGATTATCTGGTTCTGACTATGTATTCGACTTCAGAATCTGAATCAGAATCAGATCAATACTTACCTACATGTATTGTACAGGCGACAGCACATCAAGGTACAGTAAGGGTCAAAAGATGAGTACCACTTTTGACCCTTGAATGTTACTACTACAATTTGTCACTTTTCTTTGTTAGTTCTAAAAAAAGATTGATTGGGAATATCTGACAGTTACGGGTAGCTTGACTTGCTGTCGTCCGTACTTTTATATTTTTCATGTAGGTACTGAATTCATGCTCCTAGGTTGCCCTAGTAGCAATGAGTTTCATTTTGACAGTTCAACAACATTCATTGCGTTATTTTACTGTCAGTGCCAACCCAACCAACCCCAACATGCTACTAACACTGATTGTACATCTCTGAACAATATTTTTTTTCCATTTCTATAACGAGTTTTGTTCATCATATTTCGAGCAATTTCGGGTCAGGTTAGTTCGAAATAAATGTGGATATTTAAAACTTAAGCATATCCTCTCCTATTTAGGTTGTAGTATAGTCCTTTGAGGTCGATTAGTTCGCTGTGCGTGCCCATCTCCGCGACCTGTCCGTCATGGATGACGCAGATGACGTCAGCATCACGTACCGTACTCAGGCGGTGAGCGATCATGACGCACGTACGGCCAGCCTTCGCCTTGTCTAGGGCTTCTTGTACCACCTTTAACAGAAAAAAGTAAAGTATTATGAAAGGTCAAAAAAAAAAAGCAATGGAAAGAAGGTTTTTGGACTCACCTGGGCAGATAATGTAGAATCTAATCTCGAGATATATACAATATACAATATGTAAAGAAAACCCTGTCCGATCCATAAGGATAATAAAGGTTAGGTAAACACTTGACCAAATATAATATAAAATTTTACATAATCATCATAGTAACAATACTAATGAATTTTGAAATAATCCTTTTTTCCCGGGAATTAATTCCAATTTCCCCGAAATTCGGTAATTTTTAAAAAATTGACAACACCGGTATTATTTTATGCGAATAGCGACGCGACCACGTCACAGGTGCCGCGTGCCCTGCCCCCCGCCGCCCGCGTAATGGGGTTGCTTACGGGTTGCATGTATAGTATTAAGTTACCTCTTTTTGTAAAATAATATTTATTTTTTTAGGGGGATTTTTTTTAAGTTTTGCCTGTCTTTGTGGGCATTAGTAGAATCAGTTATCGATACCTAACAATGCCTTTACGGATCGGACAGGGTTTTCTTTACATATTGTATAAAGAAAACCCTGTTCGATCCGTGAAGGTATTGATTGTTAGGTATCGATAACTGATTCTACTTATTACAAAGCTAGGCTAAACTTAAAAAAAAACCTCCTAAAAAATTAATATTATTTCACAAAAGGCGGTAAGGTAATAAATGTGTGGTAGACAATACATGCGCGGGCGAAGGGGGGCAGGGCACGCGGCACGCGGTCGCATCGCTATTCGTTCATAATAATACAAAAAAAAAATAGTGTTGGCACTTTTTTTAAAATTACCAAATTTTTGGGGAAGTTGGAATTAATTCGCGGAAAAAAAAAACATTATTTCAAAAGGCATTAGTTGGTATTGTTACTATGACGATTATGTAAAATTTCATATTTTATTTGTTCATGTGTTTACCTAACCTCTATTATCCTTATGGGTCGGACGGGGTTTTCATTACATATTGTACATAGAATTTCGAATATCTTTTGTCTGGAATTCATCAGTAGT
The DNA here is from genome assembly GCA_017933935.1 of Sesamia nonagrioides. Lineage (NCBI taxonomy): Eukaryota > Metazoa > Arthropoda > Insecta > Lepidoptera > Noctuidae > Sesamia > Sesamia nonagrioides. Next base: position 457,056 of record JADWQK010001454.1, on the reverse strand, counting down.
AATCGTAATTGTCATCATTTAACTAGCCTTTCCCTACTATGTTCAAGTCAGGCGTCTATCTAACCGGATACCAGTAGGTATTTAACACGAAGCAATTTTTTTTTTATGGGACCAGACCCGGCACACATTATCCCACCCACTGCAACTCCTGAAAGCTAGAATCAACAGTGGAGACCGCCAGAAAAACGCCGAGCAATGAAGCTCGACGAGTCCCGGAGAAAAGATTCAACTGTCTTGGGTCCCGCAACGAAATTAATCAGAAAAGAATAGCGGAGGAGTAAGAAAAAAGATATTTTAACACGAAGCAATTGCCTATGTGACCTCTTCGATTCATTGACTGTGTAATACAATACGCCGCTGTAAGGCTGGCTGTTAGACTTTCGGGCTTCTGACGACCCATTACGACTGCCTGAGATCCATGGATGAAAGCTCCGGATTAACGTGCTTTCCGAGGCACGGCGGGGTCTTGAATTCTTGATATGTAAAGGTACCCATTCATATGGTGGGCCAACCGCGGCAAATGTGAATTATTCACAAGAAAGTCTGGACTACTATCTATAAATAACATCGATTAAAAAAAAAAGTGTGCAATCCACACGTGGTAGATGTGAAACCTTAAAAAAATTTAGTTTCAAGACAATGAATGAAATGTATAATGCTTCATATCTCTTTTCAATAAATCTTATGAATTTATTATATGTAATTCTATTTTACTGACGCTTTTTCATTACATCGGCTTTCAAATCACAATAATGCTAAAGATGATTTCAAAAATCAATCTTAAAAATCTCGTAGATGCATCGGTCTACGACGTAGCAATGTCGCTACGATTCCATGAGCCCGTAAATAATAAATGTTTACCTTTTCACTCTCGGTGTCCAGAGCGCTGGTTGCTTCATCAAGGAGCAGCATCTTGGGTCTCCGTATGAGCGCCCTGGCTATCGCCACCCTCTGCTTCTGTCCACCAGACAGCTGGGTACCTTTAGCGCCGATGTTGGTTTCGTAACCCTGGTGACAATATTTTTTGTTGGAAATAAAGTTCATGCGCTTACTATTTACACCCATTATACATTAGTTAATTAGCTATACTATGTTGTACCCAGAACTGTTCTGAGACGAGAGGTGCGCTCTTATTCCCTCTTTGCTGTAGCTTCTTCTCGTACTAACGCGGGTGAGAGAGCGCCGCTTCGGAGATTAATGCAAAACTATAACACTGATTTTATCAAGGACATTAGGGTGCTTCATAAACGGACAAAAAAAAATTTTTTCATGTTATTCTCGCGTCACCCATTCATTCTCTTCTATGATCCAAAAAAGTAGTATATTATTTTTTTCAGATTTTTAAAGTAATATTTAGGGGTCGCTACCGGCCAGCAAAATAAAAAAAAAATGTATTTTTGATTAGAATTTCTATTCAGTGAAAAAATTATAATCATTCTTAAATCATATAATTAGTAGGAAGTTATGATACTGAAAGATTAACTATGATAACAACGTATTTTTATTTGTATTTGGGTACTTCTGTATAAAATTTTTCACAACTAAAAGAAGGTATTGTTTTTGTTCCTCATCGTTGGTAATTAATTTGTTGTACTCTTCAATTAATGCCACTCCCCGCCCCGCCAAATCATTCACTACTTTCATAGAGCATATAATTTCTCTAGAAGCTTTATAATCTTAATCTTCCTCCAAAAGAGAAGGATCCTTTTTTAAAAATGCGGATGAAATACCGAGAATTCTAAAAAACCGTAAGGTGTTGCTGGTAAAAGTCTTCTAAATTTTTGTCTTCGATGTGACTTACATCTAAGGTAATCCGCTTAGGGCTAAAGTCTAAACCTTCTTCATTTAGTGCAATAACCATATTTTGTTGACTACCCAATGAAACTTCGTCATCAAAAAAAGAAAATGCAGCAAGTTCTTCGGAGAGGTACCATAAATGCCCTAGAAACTTTGTTATAGCTTTTTTCGACATGGCTTTGTTTATTTTTCAAAACTCTTGAGATCTTTTAGCAAGCACAAATCATTCCTTGGTGCTGGGGGCAATCGCGCTAATATAATTCAACCAAAACAGAATTGGACCACAACCAAACCATAACTTTTGCTATGTTTCGTATCGCGCTAACATTTTGACAAATGGTTTAACCATAAATGGATCGCAATTGGAACGTAACCACTGTCAAATGAAAAAGTTAAACAAAGCTAGGTTGCGGGGGAAGGGGGGCAAGTGTAAATCGAGTGTTTATTGTGTTGAATCATGCGTCAACAGTTGAAAAAGCAAATTTTATCTTGATTCAATAATCCTAAAACTATTATATGTCTCTTTAAAGTAATAAAATAAGAATTGACAAATTAAACAAAATATTAAAACTTTAATGCTCGGTAGCGACCCCTAAAATTTGATTTAAAAATAAAATAAAAATAATGAGCTCGTTTTTTGGATGACAGAAGCGAATGGCGGGTTGACGCAGTTACTTTTCAAAAGTCGAAAAATAAGAAGCACCCTAGTAGACATATTCGCCTTAATTAAAAATAACTTTAAAAAACCAAATTTTTAACTGTCTCAAAGAGTCGACGTAAACTAAGATCGTCAATAAATTAAGTTTGATAAAGATTGAATTCATGTAATATCTTTCCAACTTCGTATTTTAAGTAATCTGTGGAAACGTAGTGGATTGTGCATTAGTTTAAAGTCATGTTTACCTAAATTTATAATTTAATGTACAATTGATTGTTTTCCCCAATAAAATAAAATAAAAAAATAAAAGGCTGCTACGCATAGTGATTTAAAACATACAGTAGCTGCTGTGTCCGTAATATTCTTTGGTTCCTCCAGCACCCTAATTACGTAATACACTATTATTCTCAATTTGAATAACTTTGAAGCATATTGCTATTCCATAGCTCCATATGTTTGAAACATGTGTTCACTCAACAACGTAAATAACGCAATGCATGTCGTTGAACAGTCAAAATTAAACCCATTGTTAATGATAATCCCTCTTATTAATTAACATTGCTTAAAGTTAATTAGTGATTAGCGATTGTTTAAATAAACATTTTAGACGTTTGCACGACACTTGACTTTAATAATTGTTTATGAATATACCCCTTAAACTGATTAAAGTGAAGTTAAAAGGTCGAAAATGTATGGTTAAAGAATCGCTAATCACTAGTTAACTTTAAGGAACGTTTATTAATAAGGGGAAAAGTGTCCACTCCACGCTGACCTAAGTTTTCGCGATGACATGGTTACAGAATCGCACTGCAAACGCAGGACCAGCCGTCCTCGCATTTATACATACATAGGTAGGTTTATCGTACACGGAAGTCTGCTTGCATGTAGGTACTAGTTAAGTATAACTTGATGTATAGCAGTGCGTTTTGTTTGAATTAGGACACATTCTGACTTGTTAATTACAGAGTAACTCTCTATTCCATAAAAAAACTCGGATCACCGTGTTTACAATCAAGGGCCAAAAGTGCATTACCACTTTTAAACTTTACTGGACTAACAATCAACATTCTACCATGTACCTATATACAAACAAAAGTGACATTACCACTTACCAAAGGCAGCGAAGTAATGAAGTTATGTATGTTGGCTTGTTTGGCGGCGTTGATGACGTCATCAAGGGAGGGCGTCTTCTCATTGTTCCCATACGCGATGTTTTCTCTGATGGTGCGATCGAACAGTATGGGCTCCTGTTGCACGAAGCCTATCGCTCTCCGGGAGTCTATGAGGCGGAGTTTCGGGAGAGGGACACCGTCTTGAGCCTGTGTGTAAGAAAAACATGGGTTTGTAGGCCTGCTAGAGTTTGATGTGGCACTTCTATTTCCTAGATTGAACACTGTGGGAATTTGGAAACTTTTGACCGTCAAAAAGTACACGTCGCAGCCTAGCTAAAGATTACTTAGATCATATTCTTGATCAGTGTTGCAACCCCAGATTACACAAAATGTTTTACAAAAAAAAAATATAAATTAAGTTTTTTTTTTTTAAATTAAGTATATAATACATATAAAATTAAATTTTTATGTGATACAAGGCGGTAATTTAAACTGATCTCAGTCTAAATCTGTCAAAAAAGCTTCTAATATTCATAAAATTTTCATAATTTTTTGACATTGATTGTCGCTGAGATGAGATCATCATCATCATCAGCGTTTATCCCAGTCGCATCCGAAGCTTTTTCAGCTTTGGAGTCTGAGGTCCGCTTTTACCAGTCTAACTGCTGATATGGCTAAACTTCGACATTTTTCGTGAAGCGACTGCCGTCTGACCTCCACAACCCGAAGGCGACATCAAAGCATTGCAGCTGACCAATTGTTGGACTTTTTGAGCGCTCCAACAACCCTTTAAACGACTGCCACTAGATGTTCGTATGGCAACCGGGACCAACGGCTTAACGTGCTTTCCGAGGCACGACCAGACCAGTGCAAATATTCATATTCATGCATACAAACATTTGCACTGTGCGGGGATCGAACCCGCGCCACCTTGCGCAGCGGCCACGTCCGCTACGCCTACGCCACGGAGGCTGTCACTGAGATGAGATAACAGCTTGAATTCGTATGTTTTTAATTAGGTATGGAAATTGCCCATCAGTTAGTGTAATAGTAGTGTTCCGCGAACATGGTCCACGTTGGACAAAAAAAAAACATCAGTAAGAATTCAAAAGATAATAAATTAGTACATTTTTGCTTAGGTCAGCTTTGGTCATTTGATGATTTCCTATCCGCCCTAGTCAGCTATTACAGTACTACAATAGTGTCAGGATGGTCGATCAGTGATCTCATGATGATCGTTTTTGACAAATTTTGTAATCTACGTTGACTTTCCAGTGACCAATCACTGACGCTCCATTCCATATTAATAAATGTTCAAATAGAGTAGCTTGTAGAAAACCATTTCTATTTACGGGTTTTATAATAATGGCAATACAAAGTATTTTATTCTGAGACTACTGACCAGTTATATGAGTTAACAGATTACGAACTTTTAGCACAATGACAATGGAATCGTGTTGGAATGACAGATTTGTTAAAAAGCACATTAGGGCCGCATGTGTAAGCTAAACGCATGCACTCACCACAATACCATCATCAGGATCATAGTACCGCTCTAACAGCTGTATGACAGTACTCTTCCCGCAGCCACTGGCGCCCACCAGAGCCAAGGTCTTCCCGCGCTGTATCTCCAAATCAAGACCCTTTAGGACTTGCACCATCGGCCTGGTCGGGTATCTGAACTGCACGGCTTGCAGGCTCGCTTCACCTGTTCCCATCTGTGAGGACGATCATTTTTTGACGATTATTGGAACAATCTAAAATATAGACTGCTAAATTATAGCACTAGCAAACTTACAAATTGTTTCTGAGCTGGATTTACGGGGTCAGTGATCTTGGACTGTCTGCCAAGCAGCAAGATCACGCGACCGGCCGCTTTGATGCCCTTCTGGAAATTGGGAGCGAAAGCGAACGCTTGCGCAGCTGATGATGCACCCATCAGCAGGGCTTGAGCTGACCTGGGTGGTAAAGGAAGGACTAATTAAATTGCTAATTTCTTCTAAAATTCTAAATTCTATTCTATTCTAATTAGTTCAGTGCGATTGCGTAAATATGAAGACATTTTTGCCGTACGTGCGACATGCGGCAACGACAGAGGCAACTGCAACCGCCGACAGCAAATCCCTCTTGAAATTATTTGAGTACGGTTTTGGCGATATGCCGCGACGCGTGCCGCCCGTCTGTATGAACACTAAGCTGTTCATTTGTTTTTTAACCGGGTTTAAACGGAACTAACCCGTGAACGCTTCAATAAACCCAGGAATCAAATATTAACTGTTTCACGAACTTGCGCTCTTTCTCAATTCTCTTTTAATATCAGAATGGAAATTTTAATTTAAGTGTAGTGATATCTTTATTTGAATCATTTATGTATGCTAGAGTCTTTGAACAGGAAATCTGACCTCCGAACTGACTAAAACAAAACGATAATTTTTATTATTATTGTGTTATCACCTATTTCTTTGATTGCTTTCTAACTTGTCATTTCGAATATCCGAGGCTATTGTGAACTATCACCATCATCATCATTTCAGCTGAAAGATGTCCACTGCTGGACATAGGCCTCTACAACGACCGCTCCTGCACCTCCCGCATTCAGCGGTTTCCTACGGCCTTCACCAGGTCGTCGGTCCACCTTGTCAGGGGCCTACCCACGCCTTGTCTTCCGATGCGTGGTCACCACTCGAGAACCCTTCGGCCCCATCGGGAATCGGGCAACTATACTATTGTGAACTAAATTAACTACATAAATTATGTTATACACAGAAGCTGATAATGAACCTTATACAACGTGTAACATAAAGGGTATATACATAACAAAGGCATGGCATCTTTACATGATATCAAACGATATTGGAAGGGCTTTTTAATCCTATCTCTTTATGTTAGGAAGTTATGAGGAAAAACACCGCCTGTGATAGGCTACTATCATACTAGTCGCACAGAGATATTGAAGACATTTATCGGATTTTGGCAAGTAACGTGACGGATAACGAGTAGTTATTAACGTATGTAGTGTGCTGCCATGTTTGATACGATTTGATTTTAAGAAACACACGAAACCGAAAATATGGTACCAAATTTTTGAGTATTTTGAGTTGAAACCCTTCCGATATCGTTTGATATCATCTAAAGATGCCATGCTCTTGGTATGTATATACCCTTTTTGTTACACGTTGTATAATAAACAAATCACTGTCAATAAAACTAACTTGAAAACCACATCATAGTCGATCTGTTCATTAACAATAAGCGTTCCTCCGTAGTACAAAGACGAAGCTATGACGAAGTTGAAGATGCCTCTGGACAGGCCGAACACCAGCCCTCTGTAGTGAGAAGCGTTTCTGGCGGTCACCAAGGCTGGGTGCAGCTGCTTTGCGTATTCTTTACGGAAGGTATCCTCGCGACCAAGAGACGCTACTGTTCTGACGTTGGATACTGCTTCGACTGCTATCTGAAGATTGATAATACAATTTTAGGTAATGTAATCTTCAAGGGTGTTCAATGGTTTGGGGGTAAGGATAGGCAATGCCCACTCTTGAAACTTTTTTGCCCACACTAGAAAAACGAACATACTGCAAAAAAGATGTGACGATGTTATGTGTGCCTCTCTCGAACTCGTTGAAGTTCCCATTCTTTTTGGAAAGACATCTGCCATATTAACTTAGGAGGATGTCGTCTGCCTAACTGCAGCAAGTCTGAGCCAGGGCTTTTATTGCTTCTTTTCTTCTTCTTCAGCCTATAGAGGTCCACAGCTGGACAAAGGCCTCCCTAAGACATTGGGGGGATTTGTCATAATCCCCACGCTTGGCAGGCAGGTTGCGGATGTCAGTAATTTGATATTCCATAGGAGAACCGCTGCTACCCGCTTACCTGGTGGGAGTTCCCTTAGTCTTACGACACCCACGGGAGGATATGAGATTCTAAGCCCGGTAGCACACGGGACAAAAACAAAAACTAGACATGTAGTGGTCTGGTTTTTGTTTTTGTCTCGCTAAGAGCATAACCCCTGTGTGTGTGACCTCGGCTATGGGCGTTGCTGGTGGAGACAAGGAACAGGCTGGTTTGGAATTATGAAGGTATTTTAGTTTTAAATTGGTTTAGGATATTTACCTTCGAGCTCGACTCCATAGTCTTCGCAGTTCCAGAAGACGCGCTGTAGGTCATCCTTCCTTCTTTGTATAGCACAAAGACGATGATAGGCACAAAGGTCAGGGCTACCAACCCCACACGCCATTCGTAGTACAGAGACAACCCAAGAGCGAAACCAAAAGTGCCCACTGCTTGAACTACTGTGCCGATTCTTTGTCCTGTGGCCTAGAACGGAAATCATGGCTTTTAGAAACGTTACTAGTCTAGGTATATTTAATTTAGAATATAACAGAGAGTTTTCTATGAAACTGGTGTTTTCTTGGATTGTCGACGAATTTATACTCTAGGGGGTCTTAATCACGTGCTTCATGCACGGTTATAGTTTGCGTACTGGTACTTTTCTTGTAAATTAGGTGTAAATATTTCCGTCTTAAAAAAAATAGGGTAAAATAGGCATAGAAGCTTATGGCGTAGAAAATATTATAATAGGTTATTTATTTGAATGACCTCACCCCTTGAACGGCAGCGGCTTCTCCAGACAGTTTCGCACAAAGAGCACCAGTCGTATTCTCCTTATCATCGTAGAACGCTATCTCCTGTTCCAGCAGCTTCCCAAACATCAACAGTCGCAGCCGCTGCGTCAAGTGCTCACCCGCGATGGCGTAGAAGAATACCTATAACACGTGATCTAATTAAATTGTCTGGTGGAATTTTTGTAGGCATGATTGTGTCGAGTGAAGGAGGCTAGGTGCTGCAATCTCCCACCCTATTTCAAGGCACACAAATATAAACTTTAATGACAATTAAGTTGATTTCAGAGTTACTCGTACTATTAAAAAAGTTCGTAAACCGATCTTTAATGTGTAGGTATTAAAATTATTGTACAGGCGTGATGTTATAACATGGTCAGCATATAATGTTCCCTCTGCTGACAATCGACTCTCGTCTTCCACTTCGCGGGTCAGGTTTATGTTATCCATACTAATATTATAAATGCGAAAGTAATCTGTATAAATAGTCTGTCTGTCTGTCTTTCTGTCTGTCTGTCTGTCTGTCTGTTACGCTTTCCCGCTTGAACCTCTCAACCGATTTTGATGAAATTTGGTTTTTGGTTCTTTTTCAGGGTCTAAAGATTGTCTGTACAATCTTTAGACCCTGAGAAAGAACATAGGCTACCTTTTATCCCGGAAAAAATTGATGTTCCCAAGGGAAATTTAAAAAGCGCGATATAACCAAACTCCACGCGGGCGAAGCCGCGGGCGGAAAGCTAGTGTATTTATAAAGTAGTGCTTGACCGCAATCCCACCTGATGCTAAGCAGTGATGCAATCGTTGATGGTAAAACGCACTAGTTTATGAAGTGCCTATTCACTCAAATAAACTGATTGAATAGGATGGAAGACGGTAGTTGAGCGAGGTGATGCATGTTTAACCCAACAACACGACCAACGATGCTGCGCCAGAAAGAGATTGTTCTGGAGACCCTTCACGACCAAACTTCCGACACAACAATATTTGGCGCATCGTACCCGGCACATATCGCAACAGAACAGGGGCCCTAGTCTGCTAATTTTATAAATATGTTATTCTAACACGATTCCATAGTCATTGTGCTAAAAATTTCGTAATCTGCAAAATTCATAATGATCGATCAATTCGGCCAGTCATCTCAAAATGGAATGTCAAACACAAGTTAGTAGAAATGATTTACTAAAAATGACTCTTCAATTTGAAATTTATTAATATGGAGTGGAGTATCAGTGATTGACCACCGGAAAGTCATAATGACGCCATTTTATTAGTAGATTACGAAATTTGTCAAAATCGATCATTATGAGATCACTGATTGAACCGCAATAAAATTCCAAAGTCAACGTTTAGGTAAAAAGCATACATACCGTGATAAAGTTAGTAACTCCAGAAAAGATGCCCATCCCGACGAATATCAGTGCAAACCTACGAACGTTTGCCAAAATTTCATCCGGATCCGGATAGGAAAGAACCTGAAAACAACAAAACGGTTTTCAGGGCGAGTTGTTTTAAGCTTGACGCTCGTGTATAGTTACGCCGTCAAAAATGTGTTATCGTGAAACAAAAACAGCGCTGTTTGTATTAATTAAAATCTACGTCAAATAGGACTGACAATTGACGATATTTGAAGTACGTATATTACGTTATTACCACGCGGTTACGGGTAAAAACAAGCCTTAAAGAAAAATATTATTAAAATTGGATAAATAACAATATCTAAACGTTCTTAAAGTGAGTAAGACTGCAAGTAACACCTTTAAAAATATTTTATAGAACATTTACTGCATTCAGGAGTTCGCTTTCTATCAATGCATTTTAAATTGAACTGTCAATCCCGTTAAAGTTATATATGGAGGGCTCGTTTTTGCAATGACTATTATATTGCACAAGTTTTACTTACACGAATAAAATCTCCAAATATGACAGCGAACAGTGGCATACAGAAGCCACTCAACAGCGAGCAGGTGCTGGCAACAGATACGCTCTTCCATTCCGGCTTGTTTAGTTTTAACACCCTCCAGAACGAGACTTCCGGCACCTTGTCTATCTCTTCCTCGGGGTCCTGTACAATGACCAATAATTATCTAAGAAGAAGGTACGATTTTTATTGGCCTAAGTTTTTCTATACCTACTAATAATGTAGCCGAAGAGGTTGTTTGAACGCGTTAGTCTCTGACATTTGATAGCCCAATTCTTGAGGAAGATAGACAAGAATAAGGCTAAAAGCTGAACAAAAGCAAAAAAGTCAGAAAGGTTACTCGGGAAAATCGAAGTGTTAGTGTGGGCAGGTGTAGGGATGCGACGGGGCGGGTTGGGGAAACAAAAAAATTCACGTGGACGCAGTCCCGGGAAAAAGCTAGTCTAAATAATAATAGAAGGTCAAATTAAACAAATTGGGACGTGTATCATTTTGCAGATCCATCGACAACGGAGATCACTTAGCACTCGAAACCACATCAATTTAATCTCGGCAAACTCACCTGTGGTCTGAGGATACACAGTAGAACCATAAGAATCAGTGTTTCCAACTTAAAACTAAGTGATTTTGGTGATACTTACCCCAGCTCTGAAATCCAGGAATTCATCTTCATCGTCCTTTTCACTTCTTATTGAAGTTTCACGAGTCAGTTTAGTGTTATCTGCAAATAAAGAGGTTTTGTATAACATACAATAATGTTTGCACTGCTGGGGACATAGGCCTTCTCGCTGTGAGAGAGCGTGGATTGAAAATGTACCATACACATATCTTAAAATTGTTGGTTCTGACTTGATTCCTTCATCGTTTTGGAGGTGTAATAACTTTATTGATTATATTATTATGAATTAGCGGCACGGCAGAAGTTAGGTAAGTCTTTTGAGTGTTCCATTCGCAAAATACGCGTTTGGATTTGGAATTGCGGACACCGGCTCATGACACTGCCTCTGTTCTGTCTATTTCGTGTAGAAGTGTTTTACATTTTTGTACGAGGATAAGGTGAGAAAGAGAAAATGGTTCTAGCAAACGAAGACGATTTAGAGATAAATCATTTTAAAGATGAACACCCGTCCAGCTTGGTGCATACACATTTCAAATGTTTGTTTAACGACTTTAGTGAACGGGAGTGCAGTTTTTTATTCTTATATAAATAAAGGGCCCCACACGCATAGTATTCACCATGTAGTTATGACTCTATGCGTGGGTATGCGTATTTATTCATAAACTAGAATATCAAACATAAGACAGTACCGCTCTTTTCTTGCGACCCGGCGACCGGCGATGTCTGTAACATGACCATGTCATAGTAGTGACCTTTCCTCGTCATCAGCTCATCGTGGTTGCCCTGTTCTACTACCAAGCCACTCTTGAATACGTAAATCATGTCCACGTTCCTGATCGTTGAGAGTCTGTGTGCTACCACGAGGGTTGTGCGGCCTTCTTGTGCCTACAATATCAATGGTGAAATTAACCTAGGTATTGCGAGGACTATACTAGATATTGTATGAATGTAATTTACGAGCGTTAATTATGTGTCTTTTAATGTAGTTAGTTATTATCTTACCCTTATTCCTAATATAATCTTAGGTAGTAATGTTATAAACGCAAAAGTTTGTATGGATTGTATGATTTCTATGGATGGATTTTTCTACTCTGATACGCCGAAGCTATAGAAAGGGTTTTTTGATGAAATTAGGCACGTACGTAATTAAAACCAGGATTAACACATAACATACTGATACGGGCTAGGGGTGTTAAAATAGGGGTATTAAAGGGTTAAGAAGTTATTGGCAACGAAGGTACAATCGGTAGTAGGCAATGACAAGTAGAACGTAGCGGATGTCGCACCGAAGTCTTCCCTTATGTCCACGAAGTTCGTTCACACAACAATACCACAGAAGTTATTTCATGTAGTCCTTCCTTGAAGTCCTTGTTGCAGTTGTCGCTGTACATGTTCTCAAAGATCGCTTCTTCTTAATCGCTTGTTTCGCTTCTATAGTCAATTGCAGACTGACTCCGTGCTATATAGGTCAGCTGATCGAACATTCCAGATCTGTCCAGAAGTAATAATAATAGCGAATAATTTAGAGTACGTTAAGCAGATACAAATGGTACCTACAAGTACTTTACAGGAGAAGAGTTTCTAGTAATTTCGATGTCGCCACTTCGTTGACAATATTGACGAAACCTGTGCCATTCGATAGGCCATCCTAGGTCTAGCAATGTGTTTAAATATCGTACCTTTACAATGCCTAGGTTTCAAGATATAGGGCTTAAAATTTACGTACGGCGTATCACGCTGTATTTTTGCCATTGATATAAGGTGCATTCGTAACAATACTTTATACCTCGATATTACGATTAACCGCGGGACTCAGCTAGTTACATTCTCAGAGCGAAAGTTAGTAAGGATCCGTTTTAATAGTAAATTTTTGTATGAAATAGCGAATTTGTTTTTTTTGGTACATGATTTCTTGCGGGTAACCTAGAGGTTTTTCGTCAAAATTTAAAACTGAAGGCGGAGGCAAAGGTGGAGGGAGCTATGAAATAGTGTATCAAAGTAGAAACACGATTTTTAAAGAAACACTACCTTATCGAGAGCCTTCTGTACTCTTGCTTCGGATGAGGTGTCAAGCGCGCTGGTGGCCTCGTCCAATAGCAGTATCTTCGGGTTTCGGACAAGCGCACGCGCAATAGCAATACGTTGCTTCTGTCCACCAGAAAGTGAAGCACCTCGTTCTCCGACGAGCGTATCGTAACCCTGTATATAGGAATTATATCAATGTAGTACCTAAATATTATAAAAAATGCATAACAAATTACGACATATTTTACAGACGTTGAGATCAAATTTAAAGTTTTAATCATGCTCCTTGTATAGCAAAACATAAAAGCCAGCCTGGTTTCTGGATTTATAGCATAATTAGCCAATAATGTTGCTATTCTTGGGACACAGAGTCCTGTGTCCCAAGAATAGCAACATTATCAACCTTTCGATGAGAGGGAGTGGGCTATAATACACCACGCTGGCACATGCGGGTGGGTATATTGTCATAATCATGTCTTCGGACTTTTAGTGTTAGGTCATTGCTGGCCAAATAAATTTATGTAAGTCATACACTCATACGTAATTTGTTTTAGGAGAATAATTCATGATTGTCATGTGAGGTCAAAAATAATCTGGAAGCAAAACGTAGACTTACCTTAGGTAACTTCATAATAAACTGATGTGCGTTAGCCTGTCTGGCGCATGCCTCGATCTCCTCATTGGTGGCGTTCTCCCTTCCGTAGCGGATGTTCTCCCTAACCGTGGCGTTGAATAACACGGGTTCCTGGCCTACGAGGCCGATCTGGTCGCGGAGCCAGCGGATCGATAAGTTGCGAACATCGTGACCGTCAATTTCTACCTGAGAGTATTACAAATGTTATGTGAATGAGGTCTTGACTCGACCCCTGAACTAGGCTATCCTCTATGACGGGTCGAACTTTAGTACTTCACCTAGTAGTTATTAAGTAGGTAATTAGATCAGAATCCTAATTGGTTGACACACTATATATTTATTTATTAAAGAAAGCAAATCACAATTAGAATAATTTCGAAGTATTTTGCTAATCCATTGCATTGTTATAGATTGGCACACAATTTTTTCAAACATACACTGGTCAGCAAATAAATCGAGCCACCCGCTACCTAGGAACTCTGATTCGATTTTCTAAAAAAGTATAAAACTTACAACTATCAAAGTTATACCTACAAAAAGTGAGTTTCATGGTGATTAAAATGACTGCAAATTAATTCGAAAGTACCGTGAACTCACATTGTAATCAAGCAACAAACACAATGCTAACGATTTGCTCTGTTTTCACCAGAGTTTTAAATTAGCGTTCTTTTTCTCTACAAAGAGGGTAGTCGGATATTTCCTATAATTTCTTTAGTTTTTGTCCATCGTTTGCTCAGACGCGTGTGTTTTTGCTATTTTTTTCCATTAATAATGGATACAACACCTCGGGAGACAGCTCAAGCTGTAGCATTACTTCAAGCAGGCATTGCGCAACGTGATGTCGCTCGAAGGCTTTGAATCAGCAGATCTTCGGTACAACGAGTTTACAGACGATACCTAGAGACTGGAGCATTCGATCGCCGTCCAGGTACGGGCAGACCTAGAGCTACATCAGCAGCAGATGATCGTTATATCCACCTTACTGTTCTGCGAAATCGCCACCTCAACGCAGTTCAAGTCCAACAAAGTCTGCGTGACGAACGCCAAGTGGTCATAAGTTCAGATACCGTCAGAAGGAGACTTGCTGAACGGAATCTGACCCCAAAAAGAGCTGCAACAGGCCCAGCATTAACGGTAGCACACCGTCGAACACGACTTGAATTTGCTCGAGAGCATAGGGATTGGACATTAGAGCAGTGGAGTAATGTACTCTTCACTGATGAGACCAGGGTGAGTCTACATGGAAGTGGTCGACGTCAGAGAATACTCTCTGACGCTGATCGTCGCCCTGAAGAATGTTATTCTCAGTGTTGCATCGAGAAAACTGTTGCTTATGGAGGAGGATCTGTAATGGTCTGGGGCGGCATCTCGTTAACAGCACATACAGCGTTAGTTTTCATCGAACCGACGGGTCATACACGTGGACTGACTTCTCATCGCTACATTACTGAAATCCTCGCAGACCATGTGGTACCTTACGCAGGTTATATCGGACAGGATATGCAATTGATGCATGATAATGCACGGCCTCATGTTGCTCATGTGGTGACCCAGTATCTACGCGACGTCAACATTCGTACGATGAATTGGCCAGCTCGAAGCTCGGACTTGAATCCGATAGAACACTTGTGGGATGAGCTGAAACGTCGGGTTCGAGCCCGGGTGCCTGCTCCAACAAGGCTTCCGAGCTGCGAAATTCAAGAGCTGCGAATCGCAATTGAAGAGGAGTGGAATACAATTACTCAAGATTTTATCGTCAGGCTCGTAAGGTCGATGAATAAAAGGATGCTGGCAGTTATCCGAGCAAGGGGAGGGAATACGGAATATTGATCAAAAACCATTTTTTTTTATTTTACCTTTGTTTTTGGCTTTAATTTTTTTTTCACTTTATCATTACTAACGATTGTCACGACTGGAAAACGACTCTTCTTTGTAAAATCCTTAATAAACACTGAAATATTGATTAAACCAAATAAGTGTCCTTTCATTCACTTTCTGTAGGTACAACTTTGATAATTGTAGGTTTTTTAGTTTTTGAGAAAATCGAATTAAGAGTGCCCAGGTAGCGGGTGGCTCGATTTATTTGCTGACCAGTGTATAATCATTATATTATAATGATTATATGTTTGAAAAAATTGTGTGTTCATATTCAACAACTGTCAAAATTAAAGCCGTTGCTACTGATTGTGCGTTACGCAATGACGTTGTAGTAAATTAAAAAAAATATGAACAATATATTTTTTCTTTTGATTTAGGTATTGTAGGTACGACAGCAGGTCAAGCTATCAGAGACTCAATTATTTCTAAACAAACTTGGGATTGCGAGGCGCACTTATCGATCTTACACCACTATATCAGGCTTATTGGCAACAAGAGTCCTGTTAGTAATGATAGACCGATCCCATTATAACGTGACATGGTCATTTTCAAGAACTGGGTCGTGCAAATACTTATAATACGCTACCTCAGAATCCACAAGTTTATATTTCAAAGCAAGTTGCTGGTGGAAAATCCTAGCTGTTTCGTTATGCTTGTGCAAATACTCGCTGTAAGCCAGACGAGAGAAACCTGAGATAATATGTCTGATGGACTCACCCGGACGGGCATGACATACGTCAATCGTCCCGTCCTTCATAATATATCTCCGTTAGTTATTCGTCAAGATAACTTCGTCCACAATTGCACAGACGAAACCTTCAGCTTCCCCGAAAAGGTCACTAAATCGTAGCCAGGATACGGAAGCTAGTCTACATCGGACTAATTCTATTATTATCTAAGCACCGACTTTGATATGAACTTCAATAGGTAGATGGAGCTGAGTGGATTGAAACTGATAAACGTCAAGAATGTCCTAGATAACAAATGGCATTAGGCCACATTGGTAACAGAAACTTTACGTAAGGTCTCTACGACTCAAGGGCCTCTTTGATTGTAGTTTTGGTAAACGGAATGAATGGGCATAGTAGTATCATACAACCTACATACATTATAGTATCATATAATCTACTAGCTTCCGCCCGCGGCTTCGCCCGCGTGGAGTTCGGTTATATCGCGCTTTTTAGGTTTCCCTCGGGAACATCAAATTTTTCCGGGATAAAAGGTAGCCTATGTTCTTTCTCGGGGTCTAAAGATTATCTGTGCCAAGTTTCATCAAAATCGGTTGAGAGGTTTAAGCGGGAAAGCGTAACAGACAGACAGACAGACAGACAGACAGACAGACAGACAGACAGACAGACCGACAGACAGACAGACAGACAGACCGACAGACAGACAGACAGAGTTACTTTCGCATTTATAATATTAGTATGGATAAAAAGCTAATAATTGTCACAATAAAAGATATAATATCCATTTTTTGTTGGTTGTGTGATTAGATAGGCATCATTACTTCGCTAGTAGTAAGTATCAACTTAATCTGCATTCACGATTTATTTACCAAGAATGTAAACAATAAATGAGTTTATAGAAAAATTTCTTTGAATGCTATAAATTCAGTTCACGTTACAACTTCAAATGTAACATTTTATAACTTTTCCAATAGCGCTAGTTACCATTATAATAAACTTTATAGTTGTTTCACTTAAAAGAAAATCAATTTGAAACAAAATTTTGAATAGACTTGGAATGCTTTTGGGCTTTATTTTCTTTCTTCTTCAGCCTATAGAGGTCCACTACTGGGCAAAGACCTCCCCCAAGGCTTTCCACAATGACCCGTCTTGTGCTGCGCGCATCTATCTACCTTTAAAGGACAAACTACGAACCCCTTTTTATCGACTTCAAAAGGTTCATAACTCTTTTGTTGGGCTTGGTATAACTTTTTATAACAAGATACCCTCTGCTTTGCTAGACTTGCCTTAAAATGCATTTAAAGCTCAAATCAAAACCAAGTTTTGTTCAAAGGCATTTTATTCTGTAAATGACTATTTAAATGATAAGAAAAGCTGGTCGTTCTGATTAGCTGGGACAATGTTTCCTTCTCCAGAATTAGCTTACTGACACATTATATGAGTTCATATAATTTGCTTATTTACAATGCATAAATATGTAAGCTGTCACGCTCCTCACACCTTTTTTTTTTTTTGTTCAGATGGGTAATCATCAAATGACTTCTCCCGCTCTGGGCCGAGCGGAAGGACGTGTCAAATTTTTACTGACTAAACCCACCCGTGTTTCCTCACTTGCATGTGCGACGGCCAGGGCCACGGTTTCTTTTTTAACCAACCCGCAACCCTGACCTAGGAGGCATCGGTCTTCATGGAACCCGTCACGATGTGGTTCTCCGTCACGATGTGATCTCTTGGAGGCACAACGCGCCATCGACTAGGGCAATGTCCTTACAGGGCGGCGAGCTGCACACTGCTGACGGTCCGCAGGCCGCAGGCGCCTACGGTGGCTGGGAGTTCAATGTCGTCTTCCGACCACGGCGTCTCTTGCGGCGGCTAGTGGCGTGAGGGTGTTGGGATTCCCATTGCGTCACGCGCTCCGCCTCCTCCTTTGCCAGCATCACTGCTTCTCAGAAGGAGGTGACGGCCTGCCATGTACTCTCGCTCCGGACCATGGCCTGTACCAGGGTCGGACGCGAGAGGTCCCGGCGGTACTCTACCCAAGCCGGGCAGATCGCTACCATATGCTCCACCGTGTCCTCAGGGCGATCCATACAGTAGTGACACCCTGGCTTTCCTCCCGCCTTATACGGAACAGGAACCTCCCGAAACAACCGTGTCCTATGAGGACCTGCGACGCCCTTTATACCTGGGGCTTTTATTTAGGTAATAAATCTTTACTTATTTACATTTCCATTTTAATGATATTTTATTTTTTGTTTTTGCTTTGCTGGTATTTTGGCGTGGCTAGCTGACATATGATAAATAATTTCATTGTTCCGCCGCTTCTTCTTCCCAGCGAAAGCACTAGAAAGTGTCGATATGTGGGCGTTTTGGGGGACTGCCTTATGTAATATTAACGTTCAAAAAGCGCTGTTTCTCGGCCCAATTTGAATAAATCTCTTTTGATTTTGATTTTATCGGCTTCCCGCGATCTTCACCAGGTCATCGGTACACCTTGTTTTTGTTATTTTCTTTCACATTATTACACATTTTACTATTTCATCATATAATAAATAATACACGGCTAGATAACTGAGTAAGCTGATGAAATAATAGGATATAAAACGTCAAGGACGTAGATAACATAATCATAATTTTTGGATGGAATAAACAGTATAAGTAACGGGTTAAATACATTTTCAATTTTTAATTTTGACAGTCATTGACTTTTTACATTTTTGAGCAGATACATTTTCCGATCATAATATTAGGCAACAGATTAATAAAAATGATTCAGAGTGATCGATAGTTATTAAGTTCATTTAAATGTCAAACGGTAAACAAAGTGGACTTACACTACCATCGATGACGTCATAGAACCTGGAGAGCAGCTGTATGATGGTAGATTTGCCGCACCCAGAATGGCCCACGAGTGCCACAGACTGACCGCGTTTCACGCTTATACTGACGCCCTTAAGTACCTGTGTGCCACCAGTTTATAATAAGGATTAGTTATTGACAAGTCTATCTAGACTTGTCAATAACTAATTTTCTAGGAATTCTAGAAATAGTATCAAGTAATGAAATAATTATAGCATGTCTACAGTCTTGTTTAAATAGTATTAACTGAGTTGGGTTTTGGATTTCTCTAAGGCCTTTGTTCTGGTCTCTCATGGCCTATAATTGCTATAGAAATTGGAGGCAAATGGAATTATTATAGGCGTTACATTTCAATGTGTATTTTCTTAATTTAATAATAGACAACAACGCATTACCATTACAAGAAACACTAATCTGATATCAAATCCAACCAATATGGCGTCCCACAAGGAAGGGTACAGGACCCTATTTTATTCCTATTACATATACAGTCTATAAATAATATAGCTAATCATATAAGTATATTATTCGTTGATGACATTGCTATTATCGCGACATCTGATAAAACAATCAATACAATTACTGACTATGACATTGAAATTTAATAAAGTCATAAAAAGACTGGTTGAATGTTTGAATAAAAATAACTTATACAATATGTAAAGAAAACCCTGTCCGATCCGTGAAGGTATTGTTAGGTATCGATAACTGATTCTATTAATGCCCACAAAGACGGGCTACACTTAAAAAAAAAACCCTAAAAAGTAAATATTATTTCCCAAAAAGAGGTAACTTAAAAGCGAGCGGCGGGGGGCAGGGCACGCGGCACCTGTGACGTGGTCGGGTCGCTATTCACTCATAATAATACCGGAGTTGTCACTTTTTTTAAAAATTAAGAAATTTCGGGGAAATTGGAATTAATTCCCGGGAAAAAAATATTATTTCAAAATTCATTAGTATTGTTACTATGATGATTATGTAAAATTATGTATATATTTAATTGTATTATATTTGGTCAAGTGTTTACCTAACCTTTATTATCCTTATGGGTCGGACAGGGTTTTCTTTACATATTGTATATAAATAAAAAAATCCTTTTATATCCAATTTCCTGTAAAATCCAATTATAAAATGAACGAACGAATTAACTCGAACTAAATTTCTGGGTGTAACTTTGGATCAAGACACTCACCGGAACATCACTTCTGGACGGGTAATGGAAAACAACGTTTTTCAACTCGATGTTCCCTTCAATGTCCTTGGGCACAGTTCCCGTGTTCTGTAGAGGGTTGATGGTCGGTACGTTATCGATCATATTGAAGATCTGAGCGCCGGCGCCACGTGCCGAGCCGAACACCTCCATCAAAGTCGACGAGATACCGAAATTAGCCGAACCCATCATTACACCGAAGAATACCTGAGGAAGTCATCGTTTTTGGTAATTAATTAAATTCAAAGAACTAATATAAATAAAAATAGCTCTTCTTTTGTTTCGCTTCTAATTCGAATATGTATT
The DNA here is from genome assembly GCA_017933935.1 of Sesamia nonagrioides. Lineage (NCBI taxonomy): Eukaryota > Metazoa > Arthropoda > Insecta > Lepidoptera > Noctuidae > Sesamia > Sesamia nonagrioides. Next base: position 436,729 of record JADWQK010001454.1, on the reverse strand, counting down.
TTCAAAAATAGTAAGTATTTGGGTAATTAGCGGAAACCAATCGTACTGGTGAATATTCAACTCTCAGAGCCACCACCAGTCACCAAGCAGAGCATTGAAAATTCAATGTGTAACAAAAATCATCCCGGAACTGGGGCGTAAAATTCGCGTCACACAGACAAAAATTATCGCGCCATAAGTGTTCTTATGTATGCAGGAGTACATACGTCTATACAGTTATATCTCTCTCCTTACTAAAAAATAACTCCAGAATTAATTTTTAACCTTACAGCAATCATTGTGGAGACGTCATAATTCTCAGGTTCGTTGACCATCAGTCTGTAGCCAAACCAGAAGGAAAGAGCGTAGGCACAGAATATGCAGAAGAATAACGTTCCCATCGCCAGCCCATTGAACAAGCCTGAAATGTTAGCAATTGTAAGGCAACCAGTAATTAAGTAACACTCAAACAAGTCTCGTCTCCATTTTCATCCAATAGGCAATGGCTGTCTTTCCTAAGACGCATATTTATCCAGTTTTACGCTTTTACTGAGATTTATCAAACACAATCTAAGTAAATAAATTTGAAGAATATTGCTAATCAAGAACGTAGATAACGTAAATAATGTTGTTGGACTATCAAAATGATAGTGACGTTTACTTACCCTTCTTAATATTGATGGTTCTGGCTTCATTAAGATGTCCTTCGTACCTCTCCAACTCCTGCTTCTGTCCGCTGAAGGCATACACGGTGCGTATGGCCGAGATTACCTCCTCAGCAATGGCACCAGCCTTACCTGACGCTATAGCTTCTTTCTTAGAAAGTCTAGCGGCCACCTATTAAAACAAATTACTTTAAGATTTTTTTTAGAACATAAAATATATGTGGCGTCAAAATGCCCGAATTTTCAAGGCCTTTAAATGCGTTTAAATAATTTCGATCAGCAATTTGAACTCATAACACTCAATAAGTAAATCTTAAAAAAAAATACGAGTCATAATTAGTTGCAACCTGTCTCGACATTTAGGTAGGTTGAGTCAGATATCTTAAAAATTGGTAAAATATATGGGAAGTAATCGTGAACATCTACCTTTTTAATACATTATCCAATGATTTATATATCAAACAGTTTGATTATTTTATTGGCTTTCCATATCACCACTACTTACACGTGCTTAACACGAATTACGCAACAATCCCACTTATTTCCTCATGATAGATATAATTAGTACCTAATTGTCAACAAAATGATGAAATGTCGCAAAAGACAACATTTCAATGAAAAACTTAGCCAACTGAGTAATTAAAAATTAAGCATTAATTAGATATTAATGTAGGTAGGTAGGCCTCTATGGCAGACGACGACTTATCGGGGGATGGTAGAAATACTTCGTCGATTATCATTTATTCTATTTATCTATATATTTATAGAAAAGTGCACCTCACCACACCGTTAAAATAGCAGCAGTCTAGAATAAATCATATGCTGACATAATGACTACAGTTTGTGCATTACTTTTTTTTCTTTTTCTTGAATAGTAAATGTCTTTTTAGCTATGGTCGCGAACAGACTGCTTACTCTAGTATCCGGCAATGCTACAGCAGACATTTTGCTACTTTGCAATTATTCGTGTTTGTCTGTGCTTGTTATCCTGTCTGTATCTGTTTATATATCAAGTAAGTCTTGTTACTTGAATTAAAAGAAGAAGAAGAAAGAAGAAGAAGGTTGTCTGTAAAAGATCGCTCTTAGCGATAAGACCGCCCATTGTGTCACCCTTTGTAAAATATTTTTATTTATGTTCTGTAATCTGTATGGTGTACATAATAAAGCGTATTCTATTCTATTCTTTATTTTATTTAGGTATTTATTATTATTTGTAATAAAGTCTAAAATTGTGTCGATCGATATCTAAGCGATTAGTTGTTATGTTAATCGTTTTTTTTTCGTTATCTAGGGTATCTATTTACATACATTTAGCTATAGACATAGCATTTGACATAATGCCTAATCGGCGACGGTTGGAACTGCGATTCTTATGCTCAACATTATGCAATCTTCATCAGCATTGAAATGTTGATTTGAATATTAAGGACAGTTCAGACGAGTATTTTGTCTATAAATCTGCCCGATGTTTGTTGTCGGGTTGTTCCTGATTTCGTGGTAAACTTCGCTTGCGCCATGTAAGATTTGTAAGACGTCAGTTCTTAAGGCAACGGATATTCACACAAGATATATCGGTCAGTAAATAACAATACGAAACGAAGGGTAATGGGCTAAGGGATATGTGCTGTGAGACTTAAATAATATACAATATGTAAAGAAAACCCTGTCCGACCCATAAGGATAATAAAGGTTAGGTAAACACTTGACCAAATATAATATAAAATTTTACATAATCATCATAGTAACAATACTAATGAATTTTGAAATAATCCTTTTTTCCCGGGAATTAATTCCAATTTCCCCGAAATTTGGTAATTTTTAAAACAGTGACAACACCGGTATTATTATAAGCGAATAGCGACGCGACCACGTCACAGGTGCCGCGTGCCCTGCCCCCCGCCCCCCGCCCTGCGCCCGCGGAAGGGGTTGCATAACGCACATGTATTAAGTTACCTCTTTTTGCGAAATAATATTTATTTTTTTAGGGGGATTTTTTTTTTAAGTTTAGTCTGTCTTTGTGGGCATTAGTAGAATCAGTAATCGATACCTAACAATACCTTAACGGATCGGACAGGGTTTTCTTTACATGTTGTAGAAGTGCCACGATAACCAATATTTTGCAAGAGAAAGAGAAAACGAATGTTTCAATTAAACTTACCAGCCCAGCGACTCCCACCAGGAACAAGGTGACAGGGAAAGATATAAGACACAGCAGGGCTAGTTTCCAACCCTTGATCAATGCCATGATGACACAACTGAAGAACGACGCCTGATAAAACAGGAATGTCGCTAACTTCTCTCCGATACCATCTTCTAGTTTCACAATGTCACTGCAAGCAAGTTTACAAATTAATCTGGAAATACTAGCCCATACGAGAATTATACAGTCCATTCATTAGCAGAATACTCAATTGCAATTTCAATCAATTTCTTCAATCGCAATTTTATTATTCATGTAGGTATATGTATGACTTTATGGTTATGCGTATGCGACTTTTGCACTCATATTAAAGCGGACCCTAGACTCCAAAGCTGAAAAAGCTTCGGATGCGACTGGGATTAACGCTGAGATGATGATGATTTGCTTAAAGTAATATGAACACTAAGAATTTCACATAACGAAGTCCATATTGACATGAAATGCTTATTTAGTAGAGACTTAATAAACTAATTAAGTGCATAAAACTATTATGGTAACGCATTTGAAATGAAAAACGTCGGGGATGGGTACTACACATTAGCTAATTTGATTTTAGTCTTACCTGTTAATTTTAGAAGCGATGTCCCCATTTTTATGAACATCGAAATACGCGAAGTCTTGATTTAGAGCAGCTTTTAGATATTCTTGTCGTATTACATAAACCTGGGGGATAAGACTTTTACTAGTAGGAACACGAAAGAGACAAAAATATTTTCCTAGACCTGCTTAGGGAATTCATTGCTTTCACCGCGACTGTGTCACCCTTTGTAAAATATTTTTATTTATGTTCTGTAATCTGTATGGTGTACATAATAAAGCGTATTCTATTCTATTCTTTATTTTATTTAGGTATTTATTATTATTTGTAATAAAGTCTAAAATTATCGTCGCACCCCAATTCTTTGCTCGCTTTGCTTTGCTCTCCCAATTTTTTTTTAACTTTGGGATGTCGAACCCTATAGCCAATAACGAATAAGTTTAATTTTTAGATAGGCTTCTATTATAATTTTACATAATTAACATATTATAATCGACATAATTAAAGTGTACTTGATTGTCGAAATAAAACACGTGACAACGAGAGAATGAAAATCGCGGTGGTAGGCCATAACATCGACTGCCGGAAGAAGGTACCACCCACCAGACAAAGTTTTGCCGCCAAGCGACTCGTCATGTTTCAGCATGATGTCTTGTGAAGCTGTACTGAGGACGGGTCTGAGTAATTGTGTTGCGATGTGTGCCGGGTACGATGCGTCAAATGTTGTTGTGTCGAGAGTTTGGTCGTGGAGGGTCTCCAGATCAATCTCCTTCTGGCGCAACATCGTTGGTCGTGTTGTCGGGTTCTCTTTCCTATTCACTTAGTATTTTGAGTGAACAGGCTCTTAATAAACCAGCGCGCTTTACTGTCAACGATTGCAATCGTTGATGGTAAAGCGCGCTAGTGGTAAGTCCAAGATTGCGGACAAGTACTAGTTTATAATTAGAAAAAAATCTCCTCCGTTTCCGACTTCTTTGGGAGGCTTGATTGAACCACCAAATTTGGTCACTAACATATGTACATTATATTGGATACATGTGGTAACCTTTGTGAAATGAGTTCTTGGAAAGCATTGGAGGATAGTATAGGCAAAACAAAAAGAAAAGATCATGGTCAGAAGGAACATTATTAAAGAAGTGTAAAGAATAGGGGATAACAAAACAATAGAAAGTAGTAGATAATGATTGTCCTGTACATACTTGGTTATAGGCAGCAATGTTCATCATCGTAGTCGCAGCGTACGACAAAATAATAAGTAATACTCCAATAGTAACGTTGTAAATAGCGAAGAAGAACAGATCTTGTAGGAATGCTTCACCAGCTTCTGTATTTGGTATGTCAGGATCTAGCAATGATTTTCCATATTCCACCATCGCGTCCAGAAGGAAGGCAAGTAGCAACGTGTTGAGAGGCTCCGATATCGCAGCGACCGCCGAACATATTAACGCCAAAGTTATGAAAATTTTGTCTTTATGGGTCGCAAATCTGAACTGAAATTAAAACATTTGTAGAATTTATTGTTATTGTACATTGATATAATATTAAACAGGTATGATATGCTCTAACAAATTAACCGAAATAAATGTGCCGATCGGAGCAGCAGCACACACATGCAATTTTTTTATTCTGCGTACATTTCACATGTACATTTCACAGAGAAGAAAAAGATGGCTAGTGTTTGTCATTTGCGCTGTTAGTGTTTGTCGTTTGTTTTTACGAGTGTATCGAGAGTGACTAAGGCAAGAGATTAGAATTATACCTAATCTTTTGTACGCTTCAAATTCAATGCGCTAGTGACTTATCTACCTTAGTTTAATATTATATGAATGTTAATGTATATGAAAATGAAATTTACACTCGTGTAATCTCTGAAACTGACAGTTAGATTTAAAAAAAAGTGAAACCTAGAGAAACTAGTAAAGTCAATAATAGAATGAGAATATGTACATATCGACGCTTGAAAGGCAATCATATCTAAGCGACAAAAATTCGTAAATTGAGTTATACCTATACACCAAACGATGCAGAAAAATCTGGCTGTTCGAATGGTGTATATAACTCAATTTACGAATTTTTGTCGTTTAGATATGATTGCCTTTCAAGCGTCGATATATAATCGTTATGGTGTATCAGCTATCAACGAACGTGTTCAGAGTAGGGAATCATTTTTGTATTTAGACCATCATAGGTGTTTGGTATAATTCCATAACACACCATGAGTACTTCATCAGGCTTTCATTTTGACAGTTCAACAACATTCATTGGATTATTAACTTGGTTAACTGCAAGTTATCAAAGAAAGCGAGAAGACATTTAAAAGAAATAGGCCGCAAGCGTAATTATGAAATTACGTAATTCAACCTGAATCATTTTGAAGTATATTTCTAAACCATAGCGTGAATGTCGTTGAACTGTCAAAATGATTATAATAGTATAGTACATTTTGTCGAATTTTACCACCACAAAAGTGATTCCCTACCCTGAACACGTTCGTATTTAGCTGATAAACCATAGAATTTACATGCACATTCCATTTCTATAATTGACTTTACTAATGCCGGTAGAGTGCCCGTTCATGTCTTGAAAGCTAATTAGATAAAAACATGAGCCGAACCGGGTCGATAATGATGGTAGGATAAAGTGCCTAAAGTATACCGCGTCTTTTTTCGTTATATTTTTCCGAATGTGGAAAAATCCTTATGGACTATCCACCGCTCGGGGACGCGGAGGGGTGTGCCAGACTCTTACCGACTAAAAAAACACCTATGCGTTTATCTGCCTTTCCGGGGTACCTAATGGTAAAGGTAGTATACCTAAGTGAGCAGTGCCGCACACATCCATTCCAATTAAAGTTAAAATATCAACTTTATTTAAATGACAGATAAGTCGATTTCAGAGTGATTGGAACTGTTGTAAAAGGTATAAAAATGTATAAAGTTATACCGTAAACTGAACTTTATTGCGTAGGAATCAAAGTAGTTTTACCATTAACTCTTTTAAATTTTTGACGCATATGCAGATTACTCACCACATGTTTTGCGCACAGAGAAAGAAGGCGACGGGAGCAATGATTCTTACAGGGGCCCTAGACTGCTATTACAATAGTGTCAGAATGGTCGATCAGTGATCTCATAATGATAGGTTTGTCAAATTTCGTAATCTACTAACAAAATGGCACCATTATGACTTTTAAATTTCCAAATAGCGTACTAGTTTTTAGATGAGAAATCATTTCTACTAACGGGTTTTAAAATAATGGTAATACGGCAATATCATTCTATCAATATTCCATTATTTGACAGCTGACGGATAATTGATCGATCATTATGAATTTAGCAGTTTACGAACTTTTACCACAATGACAATGGTTAGAATGACTGAATTATTTTATAATATTTATAAATAACAAATATTTATAAATATTTATAAATAATAAATAGCAGCAGATACCCAACACAAATTCGGAATTTATTTATGATACTGCCATTGCTTTATTTTTAGAGTAATTTCAATCAAAATTCAAAATCAAAATATTTTATTACACATAAACCAACATGGACACTTATGTGTGAAAAATCAGAAGATAGGTGCATGGTTACAAATGGAGAACCATGACCATGACCATGGAGAAGAACCAGCAAAAAACTACACGGTTACACTTTTAAAAAGGTCTCTTTTTTGGTGCATATTCTTCAAATATTTTATTGTGAACTAGCTGTTGATAGAATATGTACGCCCGCGGTCACTCCCGTTTTCGCAATATTTTTTGTTACTGCTCTGCTCCTACTGATCATAGCGGGATGTTATATAGCCTATGCCTTTCTCAGGCTCTAGACTGTCTACCAAATTTCATTACAATCGGTTCAGCAGTTTTGGCGTGAAAGCCGGACAGGGTTACAAATGGAGAACCATGACCATGACCATGGAGAAGAACCAGCAAAAAACTACACGGTTGCTCTTTTAAAGAGGTCTCGTTTTTGGTGCATATTCTTCAAATATTTTATTGTGAACAGCTGTTGATAGAATATGTACGCCCGCGTTCACTCCCGTTTTCCAACATTTTTTGTTACTGATCTGCTCCTACTGATCATAGCGGGATGTTATATAGCCTATGCCTTTCTCAGGCTCTAGACTATCTGTCGACCAAATTTCATTACAATCGGTTCAGCAGTTTTGGCGTGAAAGCCGGACAGACAGACAAACAGACAGAGATACTTTCGCATTTATAATATTAGTATGGATTGTTAAACATTTTACAAAAATAATAATGATGGAGTTCCTTGCCCTTTCTGCTCTATACAGCAGAGATAGTTTGTCTATTGAAAGGGTCGATTTTCTATTCTCTTAGGTATAAACGAGTTCCTATAATCAACACTCCATTGTCTGTCTGTCATGAAACATGATAGCTAGACATAGGTTCTTACGGATGACGTATGACTGTCTTTGAATATTTGGTTCTGCAAGACGGCTTAGCACTGTTTTCCTTCAGCGTTTTGAGTACAGTGGTACTGAAATTATTTATGTATATACAAAAGACATGCAATCCTGTTAAACATAAATATATATATACAACCTTATTTTTTCTTTATACGAAAACGGAATGTAGTTTGTTCATAATAACCAAATGAATCGATTCCTATAATTTTTACAACATGTTATATTTTTTCCCAAATATATTTAAACAATCTTGCAGTGTGGTTACCAAGCGCACGGGCACGCCACGCCGCACCATATCATATGTTGTCCATATTTTTGCAGGGACAACCAGGTAACATAACAAGCTCATAACTTTGTGACTTTTTATGATATCTTTTTGAAATTTTGTACATAAATTCTTTACATAAAAATACCGGACACGTGTTTGGGGTTTCGCATATACAAAAAATGACGTTGTATATATGTATATGTTTAAGTAAGAGGCTTCCATGTCTTTTTCATACACCTCAAACATTTTTAACGTGGAGCCGTATTGCTCAATCTAACATTTGAATGATAAAGTACCTAATAGTTTATAACATGGAAACTCACCAGTGTAATGAAAGGTATACTTGGAACGTCATCCTTTTTGGAATCATCTGGTTCTGAACTTCTGCAAAAAGATGGAAACGATTACGTCAATTCGGACTCGAGGGGGGGGGGGGGGGCCAATCTGTGTGAACTGGGAACATTGCAGGCCAGGCGTTACGCATAATGCAATGCTCATTTTTTGTGACAAAAGGGTGTTCATCTTTTAGTACAATAATTACACAATTACATTATATCTGTAAACTATTTTTATATACGCCCCTCACGATAAACACCGAAACAGTTTGTTTTACTTTGTTTATGTGTACATATGTATCCCACACCAAACGCACGTGGTGCTGGCTCTGATCAAGATTGGGATCAAGGTTACAGTGGAATCCAGAACAAATTGTTCATTATTACGCAATTCATAGTAACTATAGGGAAAGGACGACGTACCTAGCATATTGTCGATACATACAATATACACCTCTATATATCGAAACTAGGCTAGATACATGCTACTATTTTGGTATGACGATGACTAATTGTTCATTAATGCCCTTTGTTTGTGTTATAGGTACAACGTAACAAGTATCAGTTTAATTAACCAATTGATTTTCACGCTGGACGCCTACAGACAACAATTCTGATAAATGCTTTTACAATTTTGATAAATTTAATTTATGATTTATCATTAAAAAACTAAACATTATCATATCATGCAACATTCCGAAAATAAAATTGAAAGTCATTTATTTAGAAACTGACAGTTTAACACAATCCGGGCATCTGTTAAATATAATGTGTTTATTTTTAACTCATGGTTAAGAACTAAGGTAGGAAGCGGTACAGAAAAATGGAAAAACGAATGGGTCATAATGAGATCATTTTTAATCAGTCTGAGAGAATTAGTATTTCTTATATTGTAACAGTTCTGCGTCTAACTTGCTCATAATTAATAAGAGTGGCTGATCAATTGAAACAATTCGAGCTCAGTGTCATTCGTTCTTAGGGTTCCGTTTCACAAATTATTACGATTTTATTTTTCTATTATGATTTTTTATATAAGGCGGGGTCCTAAAGTACATAATATTAATAAATGTAATACTTACGTTTCTGATTCTGGAGTCTTCTGTAAACCATTTAACGGGTCTGGCAACTCGTTTTTGTTCTCCTTGTTACCAGGCTTTAATTGCCACCCATTTCCTTCAGTGTCCTTAGACATTGGAAATTTTAATTTAAATTAACTTAAAAACAATAACACAAAACTGCACTTAAACGTTTATTATCTACTGTGTGTCAACACTCATTGTACTAATTTTTAATGTTTGAAGTGTTTTATATACTTATTCAGAGTAACGTTCCCGCGGTCGTCCCATTCGCGACTACGGTACCTATGATACGATGATACCTTATCAATTTATCAGTTCGATAAAATATGAAAGGTACTGTAGAACTAGAGCCCGTTTATAATAAAAGTTTCGTTCATTGTAGTGTGCGAGTGGCGTCAATGAGCGCCTTGACTTTGAAGCGGGAAGCTACAAATAGTCTGAAACTCTGACTCTGAAATGCTCACTGATCGATTTTACGGTAGCTCTGGCGTTTTTTAACAAAATTGTGTTACATTCATAGGTGCAATTAGCTAAATTCGCTTGATTAGGGAAAGAAATAATAATGTCTAGGATTTCAATAATAAATCCACTGTCTTTCCATAATTTACTATTTTGGGGTGTCTGTTTAGAACATAGCAACAGCGTTCATGAAACTTGGATCTAAGATTACGCTACCTTAATCTACGACTAGGAATCGGTATTTATTCTCTAAACATGACTTCAATCGGTGCTGAAGCAAAACCCCGTGGTATCAAAAACAAATGAATTCGTTCTTGAATTGTGTGCTCGGTTATCTAATATTATGTACATTGTCATGGTCATTGGTCACTTGATTGAGATGCGAAATGCACACTTTTACACTTCCCGTACACTCTTTGAATGTCTATTGTCTGTTCCATTGTTTGGCTTTATTAACCGTTGCTATGATACCGTATTTATTTCCCACTCTCAACTACTTTTACTACCCCTAAACTTGACCTTTTCCGTATTTAAAGAGAAAAAAATGTCGGTCGGAAATATCTTTTTAATTCACTTCCTTTCTGAATGAAGGGAACTTTCAGAATGTTTTCAGTAGATAAGTGTAAAGCTCGGCACGGAGCTATTGTTTGCTGTCTCCACACCTTGGACTTATCGATTGCGTAAACAGCTGTTTTTAGGTAGCAGCATGGTGTCGAGCGAGGATTTAAGCGAGAAATAAGTGAACGCTCGTTCGTATTTTTTTTTTGTATTGAAATGGTACCTAGGCATACCCAAGTAGGTGAGTACAGAAGTATAGCCAAATCCCGCTCCAGGCTTTTAATTTGGCTCATGCGTATACAAAATATTGTGAACCGATGGCCGATGGGGCAGTAAGGTTCTGGAGTGGCGGCCACGTACTGGAAGACGCAGCGTAGGGAGGCCCCCAACAAGGTGGACCGATGACCTGGTGAAGGAAGAAGAAGAAGAAGAAGATAGAGCATCTTGCCTATTCTACTCCATATGAAACTACCTTTTAGGATGCAGTATCACTTTTATTCTTGCAAAGTTGGACGTTCAGTTATGTTTAAATCATCAGCACGGTAATTGCGTAACACACTCATCATCTCAGCGTTAATCCCAGTCGCATCCGAAGCTTTTTCAACCTTAAAGTCTGAGGGCCACTTTACCAGTCTAACTGCTGATTTTAGCTAATCTTCGATATGAAGGGACTGCCGTGTGGCCACCACAACCTGAAGGCGATATCGAGCCATTACAGCTAGACCAATTGCTGGAATTTTGAGGGCTCGTAACCCGTAACGACTGACAGCAGATGTTCATATGGCAACCAGGACCTACGCCTTAACGTGCTTTCCGAGGCTCGACCATACAAATGCTAATATTCATATTCATGCGTACAAATTTTTCAGCGCGGGGATCGAACCCGCGCCTCCTTGACCAGCGACCGCGTTCGCTACCGCTGCGTAACGGACGCTGTCAATTGCGTAACTGACTACCAGTAGCAATGGGTTTCATTTTGACAGTTCAACAACATTCATTGCGTTATATACCTACGTTGTTAAGCAGACTCATTTTTTGAATACATGTGGTTCACTACTGCTGGACCATCTTATATAATCAATACTCATAATAACGACGAAGAGTTTGTTTGTTTGAACGCACTAATCTCAGGAAGTACCGGGTGGGTTGGGTTTTTGTCCATTTGACAGCTCAGCTAAGGACCCGATTATGGAGCCGAGCAAAAAGAAAAGAGTCCGAAATATTGCTCAGGAAAAACGACAATGCAATGCAAAAGTGAAAAGGGTGGGTCGGAGAAATAAGAAAACTGAGAAAGTTGCGCGCAGAACTAGTAAAGTAAAACTACCTATAATGTTTATACACTTAGGTACTATTTAGGTAGGTACTGTGGGCGTGGGCATTGTAGCCCACTGGGTAATCAACTATTGGATTCCGTTAGATTTAGGTACTTCCGTATAAATTGTTAAACCGCGCATCTTCACGAATGTAGCCCTAACATTTGTATACAAAAATCCTATATTAAAACTATTTAACACAGTATTTTAAGTACGCTTGGATGTTCGAATGCACCCAGCGCTAGCTTCTAGCCTTCAAGAGGCTTTTTTATTGCTTTCTTTCTTAAGAAGAACAATAGTTAAATTGTACTAAGTATTTTCGACCATCAACCCCACTGATTGCCCCGCTGCCGCTACCCGTTCATAGAATTACGCAAGCTGTAACTGTAATCCAAAGCCCTTGACCTATTTTATTTTGAAGCTCAGACGCAAAAGACGGATTTTATTTCTATGTCTACAATAGGTTTGTAGGTTTCAATTTATTCTGCTCAATTAATTCCCTTTTTGCATTCCTAACGGTTTGATTAAATATTTATAGAGATACTGACCTGGCGAACTTTGTACCGCCTTTTTTTTATGGGAAATCATCAAATGGCCTATCCCGTTCTGGCTTCTTGATGAGGACCAGCTTCCCTTTTTTACAATGAAGTGGGTGCTGACCACTCTCCAAGTGTGCGCTCAGTAGTCCCCTTAGGTAGACGAGGGCCGAGACCCAGGTAAGAACCCAAGCGTAACTTCGTACCATCTCAGAATTAAAAATAATGTCGTATATATGCGAAAATTGATATTTTTTTTCTTTTCGTAAATTGTCTCCTGTTTTATTAGTTATTCTGCTATCCAACAAATTAAAGATCATAACAATTGGTCTAGCTATTCTTGAGTTATAAATTGTGAAAACTAAACCGAAACTAAAACTTACTAAGTAATTAAAGGCATTGAATATTATGTCAATGAATTAAAGGTCATATAATTGGTCCAGCTATTCGAGTTATAAATTGTGAAAACTAAACTTAAACTTAATAAATAATAGATAATTATAATAGTTAGGCAAAAACGTCAGTTTTAATAGTAAACTCGAGGGTTTGTAAAAGAAAAGAAAAAAAAAACACAGTACCTACCTAACGGTTCTTCTAACCATTTAACAAAACACGCCACAAATTCTTAGAATGTCACCAAAATCTTATTATTCCAAATTTAAATTATCTTGTTGTATAAAAACGGATAACTGACTAAGGACAATTGTCATTGCGATAGTGATTTATGGACACTTCTATTATGTTATTCAGTTCCGTCACGGTGGGTGACATTATTTCGCATAAATAAAGTTTGTTTCGTAAACAAGACGTTGGGCGCAAATGATTTTCATTCTTCCTACTTTGCTATATTATAGTGCATAATAAAGAGTGTGTATTCTATTCTATTTTTTGTTCAGGTTTAGTTACATACCACGGACAAATTTCTTGTTAGGCGTAACTATGCCTTAAGTGACAGTCTTCTTTTGATTCTAGTTATTGATTGAATAGATTTGTTTTTCAATGTTCCATAAAACTTTGTTTTGTTGTTGTTCCGGTTGGGTGCAAACATTGTTTTTATCATAATTTATGGTTCCCAGGGTGATTTCCATAACAGACTAATATCTTTTCAAACAGCAGCATTTTTATCTTATAAGTTATAACGATTCTTTTTTCTTTTTGTTACTATCCTCATACAATCTTTAGCTACGCTCTTTAGTTGGCTACACTATGTATTTACAATGTTTTGGAGCGTAGTGTTATACAATTAGTAAAGAAAACCCCGTCCGATCCAGGATAATAAAGGATAAGTAAACACATGACCAAATAAAATATGAAATTTTACATAATCATCATAGTAACATTACTAATGAATTTTGAAATAGTCTTTTTTTCCGCGAATTAATTCAAATTTCTCCAAAATTTTGGTAGTTTTTAAAAAAGTGACAACACCATTTTTGACGGTATTATTATGAGCGAATAGTGCTGCGACCGCGTGCCCTGCCCCCTTTCGCATGTATTGCCTACCGCACATGTTTTACCTCGTTTTGCGAAATAATATTTATTTCTTTAGGGGGATTTTTTTTAAGTTAAGCCCAGCTTTGTATGCATTAGTAGAATCAGTTATCGATACCTAACAATACCTTTACGGATCGGACAGTGTTTTTATTTACCTACATATTGTATAAATAGGTATAGGTATATTTATTTTAACCATTGCTTAATGTTTAGAGACGTTTGCACGTAAAAATGTATGGTTAAACAGTTATTAATCACTACATTATGCAGCTTTTCAGAATGAGCGACTTATTTCACGAGAAATTCTATGGGCTCGCGAAAGACGACTATGATTATCAATCACTACGTACCTTCCCAGGTCCTGTCGGTATCAACTTGAACCTCTCCTCAGTGTCCCCAGGTTCCATTTTTCTTTTCTTCGGCACCTCCATGAACGTTAGCATGACCCGCGGCTGAAACATTTTGACTAAATCCTCTGCAAAATTCACTGAACAACGGCCACTCCTTGCAAATTATTAAACTAACTAACAATACACTCGTGAAATGATTGTGCTCATAACACTGTATGGGTACATGGGCTGGGTACATTTGTATGGGGCAGCCACATAGTGATCCCAAATACGACAAATAACTGTTATTGTGTTGATTCAGTGTCTTGCTCTCGCCTGTGGACACGCGACGTGGCCGTGGGTACAGAGTCATACTTTATACACAACAACTAAATGACACATATTACATACATGGTTATGTTTGAGAATAAATTGTTGTATAGTTATTGGTATTAGACGTGTTGCGGTTATTAGTAAAGGCGCATAAGCGGTTGCCCGTTTAGGCCTTGAATGAGAGGTTTTTTTTTGTTTACCTCGATTGATACTAGGGATGTAAAGGAGGTAGTTATATCGGAACCGGAACCGGAGTCGGAGTTTTTAAATTTGATATATCGGAGTCGGTACCAGAGGCGGAGGCAGGGTCAGAATTGGTGGTAGGAGAGAGATTTTTTATTTAATCACAAAAAACATTGTTCAGTCAATTTTTGACGTCACGCCGTGGTACAAAATATACCACGGCGTGACGTAATTACCCCCACTACGTAACTTTAATACTCTATATCTCAGTAGTTTTTGGTAATTTTGACAAACTAAAAAATACGGGTTTTATTTTTTTTATTATCTATAAGACGGACTACCTAATTATTTTTTTTTTATTTTCATGCCTGGGATACATCCCATTACGTATATTTAAATAAATACATAATACAAAAAGATATAAATGTGTATAGGTATACATACTTATGATACACAAATTCTTATAGTATAGAGAAAAGGACTCAATGGTAGGTAAGGATGGATTTTAGACGTGATCTACAAGGTGCGGCGATAGAGCGCGAGCAAGAAATACGTTCACGCAGGTAGGAAGGATAAAAAAGGGTTGTGTAGGATGTTGAAAAGGAGACATAAAATCCGAGTATTCTTGTGAAAGCGGATTGGGAGCCTCTCCAGTTACTTGCGAAGGTGAGAAACATACACATATATAAACATACATATGTATATAAACACGCTACATCTTCTCGTCTTACAAGATACCACAGTGTCTCAAGACTAAAGTCTTTGACCATTGTGTCTTGCCAGTGATGACTTACGGAACTGAAACGGGGTCGCTCACAATGGGCCTCATACGAAGGCTCAGAGTCACACAAAGTGCAATGGAAAGAGCTATGCTCGGAGTTTCTCTGCGTAAATGAGGAGATCCGCAGAAGAACCAAAGCCCGATATAGCTCTGCGAGTCACTAAACTTAAGTGGCAGTGGGCAGGGCACATTGCTCGTAGAACCGATGGCCGATGGGGCAGTAAGGTTCTGGAGTGGCAACCACGTACCGGAAGCAGCGTAGGGAGGCCCCCAACAAGGTGGACCAATGATCTGGTGAAGGTCGCGGGAAGCCGATGGATGCGGGCAGCACAAGACCGGTCACCGTGGAAGCCTTGGGGGAGGCCTTTGTCCAGCAGTGGACATCTATAGGCTGAAGAAAAAGAAGATATAAACATAAATAGGTGTGATACATAATTTGGAAGAGCGAGAACAAAGCGAATGCACAGGTTTCTTGTTTAACAGTTCCTCAATAGCATTCAGGTAAGAAGTCGGCATAATCTATAACATTATGAGTTTAAGGAAGAATAAACTTAATACCTACTTAATATAGTTCAGTTTATGCTACAACTTCAAAAGTTTTTATAACATTTTCAATATTGCTAGTCACTCTAAAATCAACTTAATTGCGATAAAAATAAAGTTGATATTTATTTAACTTGATATAGAGTGGGGGTGGGCAGCAATGCGCACTTTTACTCCTGAAATTCCATTTAGATTTACTGCAGTCCTTATTTAAAATCCTTCTCTTTATAGCTAGGTACTTCGTCGGGGATTCTTAAGGCTTTGTCTGCATTCTGTGTGACGACAGCAGGTCAAGCTACCCCAAACTGGCAACTGCCAAATATTCCCAATCAACCTTAAGCCTTAATGTATTAGGGATATAGCTGAAAATCTAATAAAGAAATCTGACAGATTGTAGTAGCTTAATGTGATGTCGTGGTATAGGTAAATTTTGTGAAAGCTTCCAGTACTCAGTATAGTTGCAAGTCTTACATAAGATTTATTATTATTACAGCCAATAACATTCATTGAGTTGTCCGGCTACGACAGCTGCGTGCGCGCATAGTTGTGAAGGATCATTGACGGCGAGCGGTGACTTGCGCTGCGGTGGTCGCGACCACATATAGAGATCTCCCGTCGTCGCACGCGCTCCCAACGAATGAGCATTTATGACGACTAGGTGTGCAAATTCTATACTAAGTGATGTCGTTGATAAAAAAGGATTTAAATGGAGCAGATTTTTGCCGTCATTGTATAATAAATAGTGTATATAAATGGTGAATAGGACAGCTGCTGTCTTGCTTATTGGAATACTAAGACCGTCTAAGTCGGTCTTAGTATTCCAATGTACCGACTTCTATAAATATACTCTCTGACTGAGTCTGTTCTCGAAGTTGTTGACAGTTACGTATACCTGGGGCATAATATCCAGTTACGAAGGTCGAACTTTGAGAAAGAGTTCATTCATCGAATCCAACTCAGCAGGGCTGCTTTCGGGAAGCTGCGTAGAATCTTCACGTCAAAAATATCGCAGTGTCTCAAGACAAAAGTCTTCGACCAGTGTGTTTCCAGTGATTACTTATGGAATTGAGACGTGGTCGCTAACAATGGGTCATCCAAAGGGCAATGGAGAGGCTATGCTTGGGGTTTCACTGCGTGATCGAATCAAGAATGAGGAGATCCGCAGAAGAACGAGAGTAACCGACATAGCCCGAAGAATTGCAAAACTTAAGTGGCATTGCCCATAGGACCGATGCCCCATAGGGCCAACGGGTTCTCGAGTGGCAACCACGCACCGGAAGACGCAGCGTGGGAAGGTCCCCGACAAGGACCGACCGTGGACCGACGCCCTGGTGTAGGTCGCGGGATACCGCTGGATGCGGGAGGCGCAGGACCGGTGGAAATCCTTGAGGGTGGCTAATGTCCAACAGTGAACGTCTTTCGGCTGAAATGATGATGATGATGAAGACTGTGTAAGCGTAGGTGAAATGATCGTGGAGTGAGCTGTCAATTCCATCATCGAACGACGACGGCTAGTTTGTACCCTTACGTTGTTGACACGGTACCGCAACGATCCGAATGAAGCGTTTTGCCTCGTCTTTTACCCCGTACATCGTGGGACTGGCACAATTTGCCAGCGGCGGTGTTTCCGTCGGACTACAATTTAAGTGTCTTCAAGGTTAGAGTAAAGAGGCTCTTTATAAACTAGCGTTCTTTACCATCAACAATTGCATCACTGCTTACCATCAGGCGGGATTGCGAGGCTTCCGTCAACTGGGACCGCAATTAACTCGGACCGCGGTCCCAGTCGCCGGATTCATAAAAATTAAATAATTTTCTTCCGGCGACTGGGACCACTCATAAATGATAACTGGAATCAAATAATGTACAGTCAAACGACAAAGTAATAATTGAGTAAAAATCTTTTTTAACCGATTCCAAAAAAAGTATCACTCAATTCTACGTAATCTTTTTTTTTACATATGTTCACCGATTACTCTAAGACCGATGCGCAGAATTCTCTTTTTTTTTCGAAAGTGTATACTTTAAAGGTGGTCCCATAGTCACCAGGTCAGGATCTGACGATGAAAGACCAGGGAAATCAAGGGGAGCTTTCAAAAATCGTAGAGGCGACTAGTACATTCTGTACCATTGATTATGAAATTAAAGGATTTAAGTTATTTGTATGAAAGATTACGCGGTAATAAGCGGTTTACGATTTACGGGGTATTAAAATAAACATACTTACTAGATCTCTTTCAAAACAATGTTCGTTGGTAGTTTTTATAGTAATGTACATCATATGCTTTTTTTAGACTTTTCATTTTCTTATTTTAAAAGTTAGAGGGTTGGGGGACCAACTTTTTTCCTCTTTGGAAGCGTCTGTCACGCAAACTATTCGGTTTAGAAAAAAATATATTTTAAAAAGTCGATATCATTTTTGAAGACCTATCCATAGACACTCCACACGTATGTGATTGACAAAAAAAAAATTGAGTTTCAGTTCTTAGGAAGGGGGCCCGCCCATCAATATTTATTATTATTTTTGCATCAAAATCTTAATGCGGTTCACAGAATACATCTACCTACTAAGTTTCAACAGTACCTATAGCTGTTATAGTTTCGGAAAAAATGGCTGTGACATACGGACGGACAGACGTACAGACAGACATGACGAATCTATAAGGGTTCCGTTTTTTGCCATTTGGCTACGGAACCCTAAAAATGGCCGTTATGGCTTCACATAAAATCAGTATTAACTGTGTTAATATTTAAAAATAATGTTATAATTTTATAACATCCTTCTTTTTTTTTTCTAAAGTGTCCGGTC
Organism: Sesamia nonagrioides; assembly: GCA_017933935.1. NCBI lineage: Eukaryota > Metazoa > Arthropoda > Insecta > Lepidoptera > Noctuidae > Sesamia > Sesamia nonagrioides. Next base: position 417,890 of record JADWQK010001454.1, on the reverse strand, counting down.
TAATATAGCCCTAAAGCAATAGTATTCGTCGACACTCGATACGAACTACGTAAATTTTGTATGAATAATTTTACGAGTTAGAAAGAAATAGTAATATACTATCATACAATGCTATTGCCTTTGTGTGTGTTTACCTGTATGTGTAAAGTATATAAAAACGGGTTAGGTCAATTTATAAGCGCATAGGATAAAATCATGAACATCATCTAGAAATAGTCAATGATATTCATATTCATATCAATAATTTAGATGGTTAATTCGTTTGACTGTACCGATTTCGGCTTGTATAGTATACTTTTTTTAAGTCACCTATGAGTGGTCCCAGTTGCCGGAAGAAAATTATTTAATTTTTATGAATCCGGCGACTGGGACCGCGGTCCGAGTTAATTGCGGTCCCAGTCGACGGAAGCTTCGGATTGCGATCAAGCGCTAGATTATAAATTATAAAAAAAAACAATGTTGATAGCTCTCTCTAAACTCACTTCACTCACTTTTTGTAGGTAAGTTTTTTACAGAATCGATAGGTTCATGTAATTAGAACAAATTTTTCTTGTCTAACAGTGAAAATGAAGTTAATAGAAAGGTATCTTCTTACAGTTTAGTTTTAGTTCGAACCGAAAAGGGAAGGTGTAAGTAGGAGTACTTCGATCGAATGGTAGAATCACAGAGATTATATGTACCTAATGCTTGTTTCTGAAATATCTATGGGCATAATTATGCAGTCGTGTCACAAATTATGCTTCATCTCCAAAACTCAGCAGTGCTGATAACACTGAAGAGTTGAATTTTGGGGCTAACAAAACTGAAAACTATCGTGCCATCGATACAGATAAAAAATGTTATTAACAATCAGATATTTTCAATTGTCTTTTTCAGTCTTATTCATAAAACTTTAATAAATTGCTAAGCAATTGATTAGCAAAATTCTTCTAGCCAAAATTAAACACCATCGGATAGAGGCAACATGGCGGATTTTATTTGAATCAGCTGATTGATTAAAATATTATCATTATGCTTCTAAGTTATTTTTAATGTCGAATAGGGCGTAAATATGGATGTCGAAAACCTTTTCCGTCCAAAAAGACGACGTAGTAAAGTCATATATTTTTGAAATGTCGTGTGAGGAAAGTAGATGCAGGACTTACAAGCTTGTTTAACTGCGCTACGAAAATGAAAACTTTTTTCATATCCTTCATTCCTTGAGGATTTAAGGAAAAGCTCAATGAGGTGGCTCAATAGGTCCTCACGGATTTTGAAGAGAAAGAGTTCTTGAAGAAGCTCATCACGGATAGTGCTAATTTTAGGTGTTATCGTGTTTTTTTTTGTGTTTTCTTGTGTCATCTTATAACGTTGTATCTAAGGTACAGGACTAAAAAAGGCATGTTGTGGCAATAACATACAAATAAAAGACATTTTTTAGAAATAGTTTATTTTGATACGTAATAAAATTGTCTACATTTTTGTTCCAAAAATAATTCATTGTTTTTGTTTTCCAATACTTTTCCTCCGAAGACATGAGAGCTTTCTTGACATACGCTACCCTCATTCCTCATCGTTTTCACGCAGCATGGTCTTCTCCTTCGTCGTCATTGCGGGGTTATATAGGTGCTCATAGTGCCTTCGTTATAGCAGTAAAACTTGTGCCTGTAAACAAGTGTAGGTAATAATATTGTATATGCAGTAATATAATATATACACAAGTACCTATATACTTACATTTCTTAAATAGCAAAGTCATGTTTACAAGCATAAAGGACATACGTGAGTTATTACCGGCTACTAAGTAGGTACTTTAACATTAAGGCGATTAGTAACGACGATGACCTTGCGCATCTGGGCGGGGCTAGGCAGAAACCCCCGCGTACACCGCATCATATTTACGTGCACACTTCCTACTCGCTTGCTTCAAGCGCGGACGTCTCGCAACAAACGTAGAATGGCATACCATGTCTATAAAGTATACTATTCTGTCTAAAAAGTACCTAATATAGTATTACGTGGTATCAAAACTCATGCCCTTAAGTGAAACATATTAGGTAATTACTTTTATTATGTTGTTTTCGATACTGCGTTGCAGGGATTTTTTTATTTAAAAAAAGGGTAAACAAATATTAATTTTATATAAAAATGATTAATGCAAAATGGGAACCGGTTTATTCTTTTTTATTTATAGTTATTATTTAGCATTTAGCGTTTTTGATATAATTCCCATTGATATTTACCAGGACTTAAAAAAAAATCCCGTAAACTCCATCATCTAAATAAAACTCACAGGACACGAAGAATAGTCACTAAAATAGGTGCATATTATTTAGAATACTTACATATTTTTAAAAAATTTAGCTGACCAAATTTTAGGTAATGAACACCTGAGACTAATGAACATAAAGAATGAAAAAAAGAAATTGTTTTGATTTACGTACTAGAAAAAAAAAATGGGGAAATTTAATCAAGTTTCATATGGATTAAATTAGAAGTATCAATTATATTTTTTTTAGGAAAGGTATACAATATGTAAAGAAAACCCTGTCCGATCCGTGAAGGTATTGTTAGGTAGCGATAACGGATTTTACTAATGCCTACAAAGCAGCGCTAAACTTAAAAAAAAAATCTCCCTAATAAAATTAATATTATTTCGCAAAAAGAGGTAACTTAAAACATGTGCAGTATGCCATACAGGCGCGGGCGAAGTGGGGGAAGGGCACGCGGCACGCGGCCGCCTCGCTATTCGCTCAGAATTATACCGTCAAAAATAATGTTGTCACTTTTTAAAAATTACCAAATTTTGGGGAAGTTCGAATTAATTCGCGGGAAAAAGAGGTTATTTCAAAATTCACTAGTATTGTTACTATGATGATTATGTAAAATTTCATATTTTATTTGGTCATGTGTTTACCTAACCTTTATTATCCTTACGGGTCGGACAGGGTTTTCTTAACATATTGTATATTATTGTTTTGGACTTAGCAAAAATTTGACGACTTTTTTTTTTGAGATGTTCTTAATTTTTATTGTGGGAATGAACAGGGTGTGGCCTTAGAAATAGGGCATGCAATTAGCGTAACTTTTGTTTCACCGGTAAAAAAACAGTAATTGAAATATTTTTACCGGTAAACCGGTAAAAACGGTAAATTCATATTTTTTCTTCAAAAATATTAATTATGTGATTATTGGTAGTCTTAAAGCAGAAAATAAATAAGTATACAAGGTACAATGGTAGCGAACATGTTACATATTGCCTAAAATGAGCATATAGACACAATTTTTAAAACCATGACCTTTCCTTTGGCACAGTCAACCGTAAATGTAGCACCTTTACATTAATTTAGACAATTTTCATTTTCAAAACGCAGCCAGCCAACGGATGCTGGTAAATCAACATCAAGCCCGTGGAGAACCCGGAAATAACCTCAATGTAGCTTGCTAAACCTCCATGCGATCTTTAATGTCAAGTAGGTATACTGGCTTGCACCAGTTCTTTTTAGCCAAGGCAAGGAGAGCGGAGTGAGTCCCTTGTCAACCGCGACCACATCTCGATGCATTCCCACGTCGGTTTTTAGGAAATATTCCCTGAGACTGCATATCTCGCGATTGTGGAGGGTCTTAACATTTAAAAAGCTTCAACTTTTACTTTTTCGCGGGGTATACACTAATACAGCCTCATAACCGATGTCAGTGGGTGATGCAATTGAAATGTAGTCAGCATCGAACGGACCCTCCTATCCAGGGTGTCGACTTCGGTCCGAGTCTTTAGTCGAGATTTTAGTATGCTGAAAGAGAACATAAAATCGGGATGATCCAACCGTTGAAGGCTCGTACCTTATTTCCGCTTAATAGAAGACTATTTATTACTTTTTTCAGCGATGCGAAGATGAATATGAGATGCGAAACGATTCTTCAGCGATTTCTTTATACCAGTAACATTGATACGTTGTGTATCAATGTTACTGGTATAAAGCATTCGACATACTCAATATTTATAGGTTTATGATGCAGAGAGCGCTCTAAAGTTTACGGAACCCGTGAGTTGGGTTCCCATGGATGCCACAATCTCTCCTCGCTTTACATGCATGACCACACATTTATCCACACAAAATTCCATCCTGATAACGCTACTGAAAGTTTCAGTAATTTTCAGTAGCTCCTTCAGTTGAAATTTGTGGGGAGCAATGAATTTTAAGTCACTCATGTAAAGGAGGTGCGATATAACCTGACCACCTCTCCTCAACTGATAGTCTAGACGTGTATTCTCCAGCAGTGTACTTAAAAGATTCAAGGCTAAGCAAAATCAAAGTGGACTCAAAGTATCGCCCTGGAGTAGACCTGGCTCGGATCGCTATTCCTATAAATATCTCGATATCCAGGATAGCGAAGGACCGTCTTCCATTAGCCATACACGTCATCAAGATGGTGTGCAGAGTTGCATCAACTTTATAGAACTCCATCACTCGCATGAGCCTTGTATGTGGCACCAAGTCATAATAGGCCTTATTATATAATAATAATTATTATTATACATTTATTTCTCCTCATAATGTTTTGTTTATAGCTAAAACCGTACAATTACTCAGTCTAGTATTTGTTACATATGTGAGGAGCTGGTGTCCGTGAAAGGCAATATAAAAAAAAAACTATTCAACATGTCGTTAGATCCTTTTGGGAACGACGAACTTGTTGGGTAATGGCTATGTTATTAAGGAGTAGCTCCTTAGTACCGCGGGAGCCGCTCCTACATCCATTTTGAGAGGCAGGCATGATGAGTTGCTGTCAATATGTTTGTTAATTTTAACTTTAAAATTAGATGTAAGAACTTTAAAGATGGTCGGTAAACAATTGATCGGCCTATAATTTTTGGGTTCCGCAGTGCTACCTGATTTACCCCCACCTTTCATTGTTTTAGAAAGTGCGATTCTGGGTGTACCGTACATTTTCTGCTTCAGGAAGTCGATGTGCTCCCTGACACGGGTCGTATAATCCTGTAGGTTGGTATTTGTACCTGAAAATACCCGCCTTACAAAGCGTATCAATCTAGGACGAGTATCACATTCCCTGAAGCAGATTAGTTTACCGATAAGTGCTCTGGCCCCACCAATACGGTATTCAATCCTGCACTGCCAAGCTAGTAAGACTGGTTACGTTCGTCTAGCTCTGGAGTCATTGGAAAATTTGACATGAGTTCGATAGTCGTTGTACAGTACAGTTATACAAACTAATGAATGACACGAATCGTCACAAACGCTTACGTCAAAGCTACTGTCAAGTGTCAAACATTACATATAATGGAAAGTTTGACGTATGCGTGAATAAATGAACAACGTTGCCCAAAAACATAAAACCGGTAAATTACCGGTTTTATATTTTTTTACCGGTAATTTTATAGTTACGAAAAAAGGCGAAAGGAGAAAAGGCGGTAAAAATGAAAACCGGTAAACCGGTATTGCATGCCCTACTTAGAAATAACTTTAACCCGAAGGAATCTAGAAGCGCGATATAACCGAATCATACTAATATTATAAATGGGAAAGTGTCATACTAATATATTATTATAAATGGGAAAGTGAGTTTGTTTGTTTGTTTGTTCTGCTTTCACACTGTAACTACTGAACCGATTGCTTTGAAATTTTGTAGACGTAAAGTTAGAAATCCGGATTAAATGATAGGGTACTTCTTATCCCGGAAAAATTTGGTGTTCCCGAAGGAAATCTGAAAAGCACTTTATAATCGAACTCCACGCGGGCGAAGCCGCGGGCGGAAAGCTAGTATCAAAATAAAACATCATATAAAATCACGTAAAGCGTCCCAGCGCGGCAATAAATGCAAACCTTCAATAATTATACACAAAATCACTAAAAATACTTCGTTGCACTCGAAGTACTTAGTGTTACAGCTTGCGCTTCCCGCTCATCTATAAAGCTATACTTAGATTCATAATTATTTTATATTGATCGTAGTTGCGTAATTATTTATGTTAATTGAAATCTATTATGATTACTTTAAATTACTTGGGAGGATTTTAAAACCTTAGTTTATTTAAAATCACACTTGGAAGTACACTTCCGGTCTTTCGGCCATTAATTTATTAATTTTAGAATTATTGATGCATCATCCGATTACCGCCAATTTTTATTATAAAATCCTATCGAGCATTAGTCTTCCCGCCCATCGGATATTTATTTATTGAATCAAGCATTGTTCAAATAAATAAATATAAACAACTTTCGATATTTTAGGTTAATCCAAATATCTGTACACAATTATTGACAATTACTAGCGTTACTATTAACTTTTTCTTAATATTATTCAATACCTGATAATTTCCGTTTCCGTTGTCTATTAGTTTTGTGACTATTCGTTAGTGTTTTGACTCGATGGTGTATAAATGCTACCGATGTCTGCACTGTTGATCATTAATTAAACAGACTTGTACTGGATCATACTACGTCGTTATTATTTTCCACGCTTCCGAAGCATGTCTTTACATTAGTATCCAAGGGTGCGCGGAGCAAAAAGTGACACATCCTCCTCTCACGAGCGCTGGCGCGAGACTGCCGGCCACCCGCGCCCGCGTCCCGCATAGAGCCCCTCTGAACTGAACCTCGTAAGGCGGAAACTCGTACGGACACTCATTTTTATTACTTTTCTTATTAAATATTTCATCAATTTTAAAATAGAACTATGATTCTATATTTCTTACAGGCACACGTTACCGCGAGTAAGAATATTTTAAAAAGTCTAAGCGCTTTAAGAGAAATATCGATTTAAAAGTTAAAAAACGCCGTGTACAAATATTTTTTTTTGACGTAAATATAGGCCGTATAGAAAATAATAAACAATATGTTGTGTATAAACAATATCTATGATTATAATATATTTTTTTCAAAATTTTTGATCCAGGCATTCTGGAGTAATAAACTTTGAAAGATGAGCGTTTTTGGCCGCTCGAGGGTATCTATCACCTTAATTTCGTCAGTTTAGATTAGTAAGTAGATATAAATACAGCGATAAATACCTTTTCCTGTTTACTATAACATTATTGAAGTTTATTACTTTCATTACTATCATCGCAAACACAATTATTTAATTGTAATAAATTATTTTATTTATATTCAAATTCTTCTTCTTTTTTCAAGATGAGATTCAGCCTCAACTCTTGATCAATGGCTTCTGTGGAATAGAATAATAGATACCACAATTTTCCCAATGACACGTGTAACAAATTATAGAAATTCTTTGAAAAATATTTCACAATATCGCCAATGACAGTTAAAAAAGACGGCCGCGTGAACCGTCTATGAGGGAGGCTTAAGGCAAAATCATTATGTGGCCACTGTGCTGCGATATTTCAATGTTCTTTATGAATTATTTACTTAATGCACTTTTTACTACATAAATCACGCGATTTTATTTATTCAACGACACTATAAATAATTTTAGACGAAACATTTCTTAGTATTTATGGTTCTAGAAAAAACCGGTTTCCTCACGATTTTGAACTTCACCGTTTTATACTAAAATTATTTCATCACCACATTGATGATGAAATAATTTTAAAAAAATAGCGTCTGTCCCACACAGGCGCTATTTTATTAAATTATATCGAACCTACTACTAACAATCCGTAAGTCGCAGCCTACTGGACCACCACCTATATTTGGCAAAGTTATCTCGTATCATCTGTCGTACGAACAAGTATATAAGTAAATCCCACATATTTCTCAAAATAAAAACATATATTTTTAAAAACATCAACTTTATTTTAATGACTGTTAACAAGTTTGAAAAGGTTGCCAAGTTGATTTTAGAGTAACTGTCACTGTTGAAAAAGTTATTGAAATGTTTGAAGTTGTAGCGCAAAGTAAACTTTATTGTGTAAGTATTTAAAGTTATTTTCCGAGATCTCGGTCTCGGCATTCTCGGCTACAAACCCAACCGAGAATTTTATCTCGGTTCCCTGCTAATTATAGTCGAGATTCTCGATCATGATCGAGACTGTAAGAAACTTTCTTAGAGAGCCAAAACTGCAAAGAAATGGCAATATTTTTGATTATTGGTTTTCTTCACCTTATAAGGCGCTTAGACCTGGAGCAAATAAGTTTTTATCTGAGCCGCCTACCAGCGTAGCAAGTGAACAACTTAGCAGTTTAGCAAGGATGCACAATTGTATGACCAGAGGCGACAAACTTTGAAAGGTGAAAATGCCGAAAAATTGCTTTTTATGTTATAATACAATTTTATTTAACGATTATTTAAACAGTTAATATTGTTAAATAGTTAGCACAGTATTCAAAAGCAAAAACTTTTTTTTTTTCACTTTTTGTCTAAGTATTCCCAATCTCGGTCGAGATATTATTTTATTTTCGGTCTCGGTCGAGCCTTTTTCGCGAATTTTTTTTTTTTTTTGCTAATTCATATTCTTGGCCAATCAATCACGTACGCAGGCTAATTATGTTATCCTAATTAAACGTTAACTGTTACTGGAATATGTCAGTACCAATTCGATCCAGTTGGTCTGCTCACGTCTATTGATTCAATTATTCTGTTGTACAGTCATTTTGCATATCTCTTTAATCTTTCCACGTACAGAAGTAATCTATAAGTAGATATCAATTAAGGAAAATTGCTTGTCATTTTACCTACACGCGTAACAGTGTGTTTTTATAATAGCAATTACCCATAATGCATGTATAAAGGTGGTTACACCTGTTTGACTGATTGGCCTATTACCATATTGTTTTTTATAACATTTAATTGAGGATTGATCATTAAAAGTTGCTTTAATCACGTACGTCACTTTTAAGGTACGGAGAGCGTCAGTGTGTGCTCACCCCTTTTATTAAATGTTGCACTCTGAGGGGCTACCACGTTGGGTACGCCACAATAGCGGCTCTTTGAGGAGTGGCTAGAGAGGCGCCACGACGCCCTCACCTTCCGGCGTCCTCACCGGACATGGCTGTTTCGGGATATTCCTGTTCCATATAAGGCGGGAAGAAACGCCAGGGTGTCAGCACCGTGCAGATCTCCCTGATGACACGATGGAGCATAAGGTGGAGGTCTACATGGCTTGGGTAGAGCACCGCCGTGTCCTCGTGGCGGCGATCAGCGTCCAACCCTGGTCCAGGCCATGGTCCGGAGCGAGAGTGCATGGCAAGCCGTCACCTCCTTCTGCGAAGCAGGAGGCAGAGCGCGTGAGGGAACAGGAATCCCAGCGCCCTCATGCCTCTAACCGATACATCACGAACAACATCGAACTCCCGGCCACCATAGGCGCGGGCTTGCGGGCGGTGAGCAGTGGTTAGTGGATCGCCGCCCGGTAAGGACCAGGACCGAGTCGACGACGCATTCTGTTCCACGCGCGCCTCAAAGAGATGTCAGCACATCGTGACGGGGTCACGAAGGGGGTTACCACGTACTTACTAGTACGTAACTTTAAAGCATGATATAAATGTAAGCGCTAAGCGTGTGATAACAACAACAACAAATCGATTAATTATATCGCGTTATCAGAAAGGAATTTGTTCCGTAGTAAGCCTATAATTGACTCAGGTACAGTCAACTGTCACGTAAGTGGTAGTTTGACGTTACCAGTCGTAAGAGTAAGGCCCGTATTACAGAACGTTACTCAAGCATTGATCTCTGCTTAAGCATTACTTAAAACTAGTTTCAACCAATCAAATGGCTTGAAACGAGACTTAAGTAGGGCTTGAGTTTTGAGTGACGTTCTGTAATACGCACCTAAGAGCGATGTTCGTAGCTCTGGTGTGCGGTAGACTTTACTTTGCTGATTTAAAATTGATAAGTGTTTCACAATGTAATAAAAGAATGATGACTCATAATAACATTGTTTTTGTAATTCCAACACAATTTTTTCCTTAACTAGCACACTTATACTTTATTTTGGTATCTATAAGAATTATTAAACCCTTAAATACACAGCGAATTGTCATTGCGAACCTGTTTCATAGTGGGTGTGTATCTTAGGAGGGGCTCCGGACAGCCACGCCTTTACGACCGCCCACTTTAGCAAAATATTTATGTTGTATGATACATAAAGTGTAGTTATATACTTAAGTATTACAGGTATAGGTACTTAGTTAAGTTAAAAGGAGAAGACATAAAAGTGTATGCAATTGCCTACACTTTTATAGCTTCTACTAAGTCTGTTAGTCTCGATGGCTGCCACTTCGTTCTAACAACAGTGAAACCCCTTTTCGAAATCAGTCCAACTATCTACTTACCTACAAAGATTTTAATAACGCTTTTCTTTTGTGAAGTTATTTTCCTAATTCAGGTAGCTATGTCATCATCATCATCTCAGCATTAATCTCAGTCGCATCCGCAGCTTTTCAGCTTTAGAGTCTGGGGTTCGCTTTACCAGTCTAACTGCTGATTTTGGCTAAACTTCGATATTTTCCGTGAAGCGACTGCCGTCTGAACTCCGCAACCCGAAGGCGATATCTAAGCATTGCAACACCAATTATTATTAGACTTTTGAGGGCTCCAACCAACCCGTAACGACTGGCACTAGTGACTAGATGTTCGTGAGGCAACCGGGACCAACGGCTTAACCAGTCCAACTACCTACTTACCTACCTTTTCTTTTGTGAAGTTATTTTCCTAATTCAGGTAACTATAGGTAACAATAAAAACAAGAGCTGATTCTTTTGATTTTGTGTAATCTATGTACGGACGACAGCAGCTCACGCTACCCGTAACTGTCAAATATTCCCAATCAATCTTGAGCCTTCATCCTTTTGGGATAAAGTTGAAAATCTAATAAAGAAATCTGACAGATTGTAGTAGCGTGATGTGTTGTCGTCTGTACTGTTTCTATAAGACTACTTACATTATTTCTCTCTCCTTCTCCTTGGTATTCTATCCAGTTTGTCTAAAAAAAATATCGCTCTTAGCGATAAGACAGCCCCTTGTGTCACCCTTTGTAAAATCTTTATATTTATGTTCTGTAATCTATATGGTGTACTTACATAATTAAGAGTCATCATCATCACAGCGTTAATCCCAGTCACAATCCAACGCTTTTTCAGCTTTGGAGTCTGGGGTCCAGTCCAACTGCTATGGCTAAACTTCGACATTTTCCGCGAAGCGACTGCCCTCTGACCTCCACAACCCGAAGGCGGCGTCCGCTACCGCTACGCCACGGAGGCTGCCAACTTATAAATCTATACTCTATACTAATATATAAAGCTGAAGAGTTTGTTTGTTTGTTTGTGCGCGCTAATCTCAGGAACTACTGGTCCGATTGGAAAAATCTTTTTGCGTTGGATAGCCCATTAATCCAGGAAGGCTTTAGGCTACATAACATCACGCTGCGACCAATAGGAGCTGAGCATAACTAATTCCACGCGAACGAAGTCGCTGGCGGCCGCTAGTAAGCACATAAGTGGGAATGCACAAACTGAGGAAGTAAGATTAATGCTAATGTTGTTGAAAAAGACAGCTAACATGTTTATGTTATTTAACATATTGTCATGTTGGCAAAAAAGGTCGATCGCAGCTCTCATTTTAGTCTTGCAAATCAACCCCCTTATTCATAAACGCAGCTTAAAGTTAACTAGTGATTAGCGATTGTTTGTTTATCCACACATTTTTGACGTTTGCACGTCACTTAACCCTAATCATTGTCTATGAATAAACACCATACTGTTTAAGGGGTTTATTGATAAACGATGACTAAAGTTAAAGTTAGGGATCATTCTATTATAAATAATTTTAAATAATTATATACGGATAAATCACACAGATTGAGCTAGAACCAAAGTAGGTTCGAGACTTGTGTTATGGGATACTAACTCAAACATACTATATTTATAATAGATAATCTACTCTCTAACTACAAAATATTTCACGAATCGAATATTTAACTTAATAGAAAATATGCCTTTTATGGAGAAAATTGTTCAGTATGATGGGTAGTAGGTATTATCCTCTTTGAAAGATGAAGTACCTAATCTAAATCGCTGTAGAAGGACCAACAATCATTCAAATGTAGGTACCCCAAACAAAACCACACACACTACAAGTATGCAACGCTTGAGCAAAAAACCCACAATGAAACTTACATTCGTAAGCGTACGTAACGCGATGTTTCAAAGTTTTCACATTGTGAACAGAAAAAATGTCATAGAAAAATTAAAAGGCCCGAAAATAAATAGGTAAAACCCTAAATTCGAAACACAAAATTTAGCTACGCTGCACACATACCGAAATTTGAATTTGGTATTCCAAAGGCCTTTGAATTTTGCGAACTGGCCAGTTTTGTTTTAAATATTTTGATAATTATGATACCAAACTGGCCATTTCGCAAAACCAATGTCATATATTTTTTATAATCTATCTAGATAGATAGATTATAAAAAAATATATGACATTGGTTACCAACAATGGTACCGATGTTGACTATTCTAAAATATTACTCAATAGCAAAGAGATGTGAGATAAAAATTTTAATGTCTTTGCTCAATAGTCAATATTGAATCTTGCCGATTTGATATCAGCTCCTTTTTTTTCAAACAACAATCGATAACCATACCTCACACTCGATTATCACGACGGCATTACATAACAGTTGTTCATTTCCCACAGGAACCACGAAACAATTGCTCACACCCACAGGAAGGCACAGGCAGATAAATAACATCGTAAGTGAAAATGGGGTACCGACAGCCATCTAATAGATGGACGCGGGCCGGTTATAAATGGCGCAGGCGAGATATTTATGATTGCAATTACTGAGCTTTATACCTTCGCGTTGTACATAATAAAAGAGGTAAATAGATAACGTGAAGTATGCTCAATATCGGTGTATAGATTGGTATTAATAAAAAAGTAATCGTTACTTTGAAAATCTTATAAAAGAGCGAGTTCACGTGTTAAACGGATATGTTGAACTACTAAATTGTTGCTTTAGTAGGCCTCCCTGCTGGGAATAGTTATTGAGAAAAATAATTTCTAATATTCACTTAGCAAGTAATTCCTGTGCACTTGAAAACATTCCACACGGCAGCCATATTTTGCCATTCTAGTTAGTTATTCATTATCATTTCAGAAGATGAATCCACTGAATGAAGTCCACTGCTGGACAAAGGCCTGCCCCAAGGCTTTCCACGATGACCGGTTTTGTGCTGCCCGCATCCATCGGCTTACCGCGACCTTCACCAGGTCACAGGTCCACCTTGTTGGGGGCGTTCCTACGCCGCGTCTTCCGGTACGTGGCCGCCACTCCAGAACCTTACGTTAGTTATTCATTGCAATTGGAAAATTAACCAAGACCGTCGCAGTATGTTTATTAATAAATGCATTTATCTTACTGCCTGTATAAAGAGTAGAATGTTTCTACATATGTAAGTATACAAACCTATGTAGAATAATTTAATGCTCACTGTTCTTGAGAAATAGTGTGAAATTTTTCGAAGCTACTATCGTACCTTTAAAGTATCCAGCGCTTTTATCCACCGAAATTGTTCTTTTTCTTTCTTTAATAATTATAAACTAGTGCTTGAGTGCAATCCCGCCTGATGGTTAGCAGTGATGCAATCGTTGTTGGTAAAGCGCACTAGTTTATTAAGCCCATTCACTTAAAAAAACAACTTAGTGAAAATAAATTGTTAATAATTAATAATTGTCAGGGCATAGTAGTGCCTGGATCAGGGTTGCGGGTTGGTTAAAAAAGAATCCGTGGCCCTGGCCCTTGCCTGCACAGGCAAGTGAAGAAACACAGGTGGGTTTTAATCAGTAAAAGACTGACACGCCCTTCCGCTCCGCCCAGAGCGGGAGCAGTCGGTTGATGATTTCCCATCCCAACAAAAACAAAAGAAAGGGCATAAGTATAGTACCTACCTAGTGTTGTTATTACAATAAAATGGTTAATAATATAAAAAATGCATGGCTTATAGTGATAATTTATGTAATTTCTCTTCTTCTTTATCCTATAAAGGTCCGCTGCTGGATGAAGGCCTCCTCCAAGGCTTTACTTTGGGGGGTTTGCCATAATCCCCACGCTTGGCAGGCGGGTTGAGGATCGCAGTAATTGCATATTCCACAAGAGAAGCCTTGCTGCCCGCTTCCCTGGAGAGTTCGCTTAGACGCCTCTTACGACACCCACAGGAAGAAATGGGTTGGTACTATTCTAAGTCCGATACCACACGGGATAGGTAATTAAAACAATGTAGGTATTTTGCATTATTTAACTTTATCACTTACGAGTCTATCTTCTAAAGCAGACGTATACAAACCATTACAAGAAGCTAGCGTGTAATCGTGTACCTACTCTCCGATAAAATGGCAGAAGCGACATTAAACAATGATTAATTGACCAATTTGTCTGAGCAACGACGGCCAAGTGCGGAAACTGAGCATTAACTTCGATCATAAATTATTTACAGTGTAATAAGTGTACTAACTTGTTTTATATGTCCCGAAAAAATATGCTTAACAAGATTTACAATTATATCGTAAGTACATAAGATAATAAGTTCTATGTGCTAAAATGCTGGATATCCAAAGATGTTCAAAGATTTTTTTTGATTGCTGTATCTTGAATATTATTATTATCATTCCAGCTCAATGGGAGGGATCCTCTAAGCTTTCGCATTTGTGTGTGTGTTTGATCGCTTATTTAAACTAATTTATACTACCTTCCAAAGCTATGCAGCTTTACCGTATCATAGCTGCCAGCAGCTATGATGCGGTAGGTATTTCAAGAGGTGCCTTTAAAATAACAGTAGCAAGACTAGCAGGTAACACCGAAAATTCTAAACCTCTTTGAGGACCGCCTTGCTGACAGCGGCTTCTGGTCAATAAGTAATGGCCAATACATATAAGTACATGTAAGTCCAGTCCTCCTTAACCTGAGGATATTGATTTCGGAAAGGAGTTTTCCCGCTGCAGCAGACTCGAGAGATACCTAAAACTTACCTACAGCGTGTAACGTGTACAATAAGAATAACCTGAAGATCATTCCGTGTGCTGTTCCTCAAATGATGAGACATCTAATATCATGTCTTGCGTGTTCTTTCAGTTGCACGTTCAGTTACAAATAGCCGAATTCTGGGTCATATCATCATTATGTATTAGGTGTAGAAATAAGTATCCGCCGTTTAGCAAAAGATGTCCTCACTAAGAGGTTTCGTTAAAATTGTCAGATGTAAAATGTGATATCGTAAGTTTGGATATCTGGTAATAAACACTTAGAGTACTAGTGACTCTGTATCAGTATCGTATATTTATTTTTGTACAAAAATATCTTGTTTTGTGTCGAATAAGCGTTATTTGCGAGAACTTTTGTTTCTTCTTTAATTTGAAGAAATCTGCTACTGAGGCGCATCGATTGCTTGTAGAAGCTTATAGTAAAGCTGCTTTAAGAGAGAGAAGTTGCCGTGAGTGGTTTCAAAAGTTTAGAAAATGTGAAGACCAAGAACGTAATGGAAGACCGATATCGTACGAAGACACAGAACTGGAAGCATTATTGGAGGACGACAGAAGGAAGAGGAAAAACGCGCCCATTGCTACTCCAGATATGACAAAATTATTCTCCTACGTGATAATGCTCGTCCGCATGTTCAAAAAAGGACGGAAACTTATTTGTACACCTTAGATTGCAATCGACACGCTTAAAAAATCATTCTGATGATCTAAATCGAAATAGTTATATTTTATCTGATATACCTGTTTTTTTAAATACAGTTATAAACTATCGCTTGACTGCAATCCCGCCTGATGGTAAGCAGTGATGCAATCGTTGATGGTAAAGCGCGCTAGTTCATTAAGCCCATTCACTTAAAAAATCTTAGTGAATAGGATGGAAGACGGCACGCCAACGATGCTGCCAACGTAAATGTAGATAATTGAACAAAATATTGTTATATTTTGTTCAATTATCTACATTTACGTTGGCAGCATCGTTGGCGACTTCGTAACAGTTCGACTTCGTAACAGTTCGTGCATCTTAGCTATACTTAAAAAATGCAAACTTCTTAATTAGTAAGTATTCTAAATAAGGATCGCCTTTTTCCAGTCTTCGATTTTAATGAGACCCTAACAAGCTCTCTAAGAAGTCTGAAGATACGACAAACTGACCCCGTATAGACCTTTTGAAGAATGATTGATTCGATCTGTGGTCACAACATGATACTATAAATTGGCGTCGAGTTCTCTAACGAACTAGTAACTAATATTTTCAAGAACATTGATTACTGTAGGGTTAGCAACAGCATTTTACTCCAAATATTTGAACTGTTGTCATCCAATACTTTTAATTTTTTTCCTGGTGTTTCAAGGTAAGGCGGTAGGACTGGTGGATGACGGTAGCAGACTATGGCCATATTTATCTTTAGTGGCATTATTCATTAGTTTCATTCACACTCCGTCCCTCAAGATGTAAGTCCTGTTTAGTATGAGGGTCAAAGGTCAAACCAACATGATATGAGTATAAACGTGTAAAATTATTGTCTGCTCTTCTTCTGAAAACAAAGTTCACATGGGCCCTTGTCGGGCTCAACAATGCCTTCATAATTAGTACCTACAAGTACCTTCATATTTAAAAGCAGACAGAAACAAGGATCAAGTTGAATGAATCATAAGATACCTGTACTGTATACCTGTTATCGGCGTTCCGATATCAGTTATTGTAAGCGCCAGAGATTTAGAAAGGATGAATAAATTAATTTTAGTAAATAACACATACGTATTCAAATGTATTCTTTGATATTTGTTGTGTTTATGCAGGAGCCTGCGCCGGCGGCGCGGCGACGCCCCGCTGGCCGGCGCGGCGACGGCGGAGCGCCCGCACCGTTATACCGACCACTTTTGTCAAAATGTAAAAACCAAATAATTTACAACAACAATGTGATATAGGTAGAGACAATCCTATTTGAATATTTAAATGTCTAAATATAGACAGATGTTATTTAAAAATAAGTAGGTACACTGCAGCTAGAACCTATTAATCTTTTATTGCAAGAGGTTTTGGATCATGGAAGTTTTATTTGCACTGTGCCATCGCTCGAGCATCTCGTGATCTAAAAACCTAACCCTCCTCTAGTATTCTCTTAGCATCTCATTTAAAGAAGAAGGTACATAAAGAAAAAGAAAACTGCACAAAAGGACCACACGCCTTAAGTGAAATGGAGTAGTACCTATATATTTTTTTCCGTTGATCAACATAAGTACGGACCGACTGTTTGAATTTAGAGCAGCCGAAATAGCCTGAAACTCTCCAGAACCTTTAATTTATCACTGTCCTGAACTTGTTCTCCTAAATAACAGCAGTAACCATGCACACGATCATGAGGAAATGGACACTCTTTCAAACTCTCTCTTTCAATGAAACCAAAAACAACTACGTGATTAATTGTTTGTGATGTTGATGATGTTTTTAAAGAAGATAAGTACAATCCGCATCCACTACCATTTTGTCAGTTTCAACTTCCAGTTTTAACAAATCCAGCTGAAGAAGATAAGAAGCTACTGAAAGCTTATTTCAGTTGTGTATTGATATTTGTAACAAGTAGTTATTCTACTAAAATGGACACCTTCTAGTTCCAATTAAAAATAAAACTACCCAATGTAACTCATCATCATAATCATTCTACGTTGTACTCACACACGAATCGTCTCTGTGAGAGGTTATCTCCACATGTGTTTCTTCACCATTTCGAGAGCAGTGGTGATGAATTAAGAAATGTAAACCTACAACCTAC
This sequence comes from Sesamia nonagrioides, assembly GCA_017933935.1. NCBI lineage: Eukaryota > Metazoa > Arthropoda > Insecta > Lepidoptera > Noctuidae > Sesamia > Sesamia nonagrioides. The sequence goes on along the minus strand of JADWQK010001454.1, from coordinate 400,176 downwards.
AATTCGGTAAATTTCGGTCGTTAACACTATGCCACCATTGCTCAAATGTAAGTATTAAAGTTAAAATGATAACTGTAATTTGGTGGGAGTACAAGAGAGTCACGCTGTGACCACTGAGCTCGGCTCCATGGGGACACGTCCGCCGCGATTGGTCACACCCTCGACCATAACACCGATAATTTCGTTTTAATTGAACATAACAGACCACAATATCTCCTCAAATTATCTACAGACGTTATTCTTTTTCCGTTATAGAAAGAAATAAGACATCAATCCAATAAATATTACAGAAACAGTTGACCAGAAAGGCTGCGTAAAGATGGAGGCCTTTCCCAAAATAGTAAAATGATGTTTTGTGTTGAAACTTTGTGTAAAAACTAATCGACGACAAGCACTGTAACGTCAAACAAAATAAAGTATAAAACAGCAAACTCAGAGATTTGAGCGGTTAAAAAACGGTTCGGAAACCAATTCGTGTTGAATCACAATACCAAACATTTCACGGCACATTGTCGAGCCCGCGAATAATGACGTTCAAAGGGCAAGAGTCCATTCTCTGCTGACAAATTCAACAGGGCATTTGGTGATTTCAGAATTAACATAGCATTGGGTCTTTAGCAGAACCCTGCGGGGAAAATGGCGGGGTTCCGCGGACACCCGCGAGCATCAAACAATGACTGCTGAGGCAACGTAATACAGGCCTACTGCCAACCATTCACTCTTTACAAATCAAACAAATTATATTTGTTGAAAAAAGTCCACTACTCTTCGACCCTGGTTAAACCGCCCATGGTTACGGTATTTAATATCTCTATAGACAAATCAAAAATTATGCAGTCAATGTGTTGCCAGTTGACAGATGCAAACATTTTATTCGAAATTTAAATCAACTGTTGTTTTTTGTTAGACAAACTCTTTTGTTATATAAAACACGTGTATTCGTTTTTTTATTGGCCTTTATGTCAGTGTAGAGCTCTTAAATATTTTCCTGTCCCTAGTTCAGCAAAATTAGCCTCGCGCCTTGGTAAAAAAGTGTCAGTAACACAAAATCTGGAAGAATAATTTTCTAAAAACAAAATTCTGGATCGACGAGGACGGTTTACGTCACGGTAACCGACAAAGACGTTTATCCAGTAATAAGTATTAGGAGACTTTCCTCCATTTTATTTTATTAGGGAACTATGTCGTCGTATCGCCAAAATGTATATCTGACCAACACCGCAAGGACAATATTCCTTCTTGCTGCGCATATATTGGTCGACCCAAAAAGGATCCTCTTTTATTTTACTTAACGATGCAGCTCTGGCCATCATGTGCATGGGTTTCTGTTTTCAAAATGGTCAGATATAAGTATTGGCGATTGTACCTACTAAGCGATTGTTTGTTCAGTGTAGGCACAGTACCTACATTCATCATCATCTCAGCGGTAATCCCAGTCGCATCCGTAGCTTTTCAGCTTTGGAGTCTGGAGTCCGCTTTACCAGTCTAACTGCTGGTTTGGCTTAACAGTACCTACATTAGGTACTAGTAAAATATTATAGCTTACGAAAGCCTACTAAACACAACACCACGATGATAATGAAAACCGTTGAAGAAACATATTGGTGGTATAACAGGGATGGCGAACCAATGGCAAACATGCTATTGGTGGCACATAACAAAATAATGTAGGCACGGCAACATTTCAAAAAGTAAAGTTACCAATTCATTTATTTTACATGAGATCAATGAAATTCTCGCGAGTTTGTCATTTCATTGAATAAATTCATAAAAAGTAGTTAATATTAACACTAGTCCTTTTTTTTTTTTTTACCCTTTGGGAATGCCTTTACGCACCGTACCCCGAAAGGCGTGTGTGGGACTCGCCCAGCCGAAGCCGGGAATATCCACTAAACCCACAGCGACACTCCGGCATCGCCATAGTGGCGGGGGAGTGGGAAACTAGCGCAGCCTGAGCTACCTCTCCCCCGCCGGCGAAACCCGCCTGGTAAGGCAGGCCCTCAATTGCCCCTCCTGGGGAGGGGCCGTGGCTCCCGCGTGATGAGCGCGTGAAGGCGGGCGTCGGCCTCACGCTTGCCGCTCACCTCAGGGAGGGAGAAAGCGGGCGACATCCCGCCTTCTCCTCCCCTTACGCCGCCTGCGGAGCGCCGGAGCGAGGGGATCCTCCTCCCGCTCGCGCTCCGCGGCCTCCTTCTGCGACATCACGACCTCGCAGAAGGAGGCCATCGCCACCCAAGCCTCCTCGCTCCCCACCATCGCTCTGACGATGGCGGGCAGCGAGAGGTCCCCTCCAACCGCCGTGACAAGATCGCGGCGCGGCACGGCCCACGACGGGCACACCGCGAGTGTGTGTTCCGCCGCGTCCTCCGCCGCGCCACAACCGTGGCACGACGGTGTCTCCTTTCGTCCTATCCGGTGCAGGTACCTGCCGAAGCATCCGTGACCGGAGAGTACCTGCACCAGACGGATGGAGAGGAACCCGTGACGCCTGTCGAGCCAGTCCTTCAGGACCGGCCCGATGGCGTCGAGGGTACGGCGGCCGAACACCGCGGAGGCGAGGTCCCGCGTCCAATGCTGGACGATGGCGTCCCTCGCCTCCCGGCGGACGGCTTCCCTCACTTCTGGGGCCGGACGCTCGCCCAGCGCCCTGCGCCCCGCTGTCCACTCGTACACTCTGGCGAGCACCCACGCCTTGAGCTCTCAAGGCGGGGTCCCACCGTGCGGTAGGCCCGCGATGCCCGCTGGGCGATGGCCCTTTGGGGCGTCTGAAGGGCGGTGAGGTTCTCCCTCCTATGGATGGAGTCCGCCCAAATAGGGGCCCCATAAAGGGCCATACTCCGCAGTATGCCGGCGTATAGACGCCGGCACCGCATGCTGGGCCCCCCCAGGTTTGGCATCAGCCACGAGAGGGCTCCCGCAGCCTTCAGCAGGCGCGTCGACAGCCCGCTGAAATGCGGGCCGAAGCGCCACCTGCTGTCCAACGTGAGGCCCAGATACTTCATCTGGGCCTCGACCCTGATCCTGACGCCCTCCACAAAAATGTGGGCGTCAGGTGGGGGGCGCTGCCGGGGGCCGTGAAAGAACACGGCCTCCGTTTTGTGCAGCGCCACCCTCAAGCCCAGGCGGCGGATCCTTCCCGCCACCAAGGATCCGCCCGCCGACGCCAAACTGGCCGCCTCCCGGAAGGTGCTCCCGCGGGAAGTGAGGAAAGTGTCATCTGCTATGCAGATGACACTCTAGTGGCACTCTAGTGCCTCGAAGGAGGGTTCCCCGCAGGAGCCAGTCATAACCGACGTTCCACAGAAGAGGCCCTAAAACAGACCCCTGTGGAACGCCGGCTCCAACAGTGTATCGCCGGAGCTGACCAGCCCCGTCTTCGAGGAGGACAGCACGGTCCTCCAAGTAGCTAGCCAGGAGGCCCCGTAAATACAGGGGCACTCCGTGGTACCGGAGCGCTTCCAGGATGGTGGAGTGGGGGATGGAATTGAAGGCGTTGGCAATGTCGAATGACACAGCCAATACTCCATCCCCCACTCGCACCATTAACACCAGTCCTAAAGCAACCAAGACTTCTCCTTTGCGAATTGATTTTGGTCGCTCCATGTGCGGAATGCCTATGCAGGCAAATCGTCCGGCGTGCTAGCCGAACAGCGGCGAGCCACGCAAGTCGTTTCCGGAGACCCAGTATGATCGCACGCTTGTAATACTTCTGATACAATAGTATTAGGTTAAAGTGAAAGTAAACTACAGTTTCAGTGCAAGACTAGCTTTATTTATACAATAGAGGTACCACCCCTAAAAAAGTATACAGTTTTCGGAAGACGAATTCAAAATGCTTAAGAGAAGACCTATTGGACCCTACAAGGAAGTCTTCCTATCATAAAGGAAACTCATCGACATGTGCATCCTGCCCGTTCTAACCTACGGTGCACAAAGTTGGTCGTCACCGTAATCTACTACCACGGTGAAAGTATTGCGATGAGATGGAACGTTCGCAGGATCAACATATCCAGAGATAGCACAACCTGTCCTTTTTCTTTCTCAACCTACCTTGGTTTAGAAAGAAAAAGGGGAGGTCTTTGCCCAGGTCAAATAGGCTACAAAACAAAAAGTTTTTTTCGCTCGTACTCACTAAACTGACATTGATATTGGCAAGTTATGTCCTTGTTAAACCTTTAATTTGAAAGGAAATGGCACGTAGGTGTGGAGTCCTATTAATAGAAGATTGCCATCCCTGTGTTATAACATACAGAAGCTTCTCTGTAGACAGTCGAACACAAGAAAACTAGCTAGACAAGATGCTAAAGTTTTATTACATTGTAAATGTATGGGATTAGCGCCGTCGGAGGCTGGGCGAGCTTAACTAGTATTTACATTACATTCATATTTAGATAGAAATTATGTACATAATAGACATTATGCGTAAGGTAGGATAGTCGGGGTGATAATGTTCGGAGAAGGCATTTTGACCTTGCTGAAAAGATATTTAAGTTACAATAATCGCCAATATCCATATCTCACCACCGTAAAGGCTTTTCCAGATTGTAGGGCAGATTAGTCGAGTCAAAAAAGATCCTCTTTTGCTTTACATACGAACGCAGCTGAGTTCATTAATAATCTAAACTAAAACTACCGTCTTAACTTTACGTTAATGTTGTGGAGGGACTTACATGCTCCGACCTATAGACCTGTGCCAGGAGAGCATTTATTTTGCCGCAAGCGGTCTAGGATGAGCGGTCTAGGATGAGAGGTCTAGAGCTAGACAAAGAGACATACCAGCAGGACAGCATGTCGCGAGCTATTGTCCAGCAGCGAATCCACGGTTTTAATCTAGCGACCGCTTTCAGGGGCCAATTATTGAAAGTTCTAGCTACCCCCCTTTTATATGTTAATTTGTTATATAGCCCACTCCTCTCTCGAAGAAACCTGTGTCTTCGAGAGGCCTGTGTCTCAGCAATGCGAATTTTATAGGCTGAATATACCTTTATGGAAATATGGTATGGACCTATGTTTTCCAATGACAAGGAGGAAATGTGTACCTAATTAGTTAGATATCGACGACAGCAGGTCAAGCTACCCGAAACTGTCAAATATTTTCAATAAATCTTAAGCCTTAATGTTTTAGCGATAAAGTTGAAAATCTAATAAAGTTTCACAGATTGGAGTAGTTTGCTGTGTTGTCGTCAAAACTTGCATAATTATGTAGTTTTTATTCTTTTCGAAGCCTTCTCAAATTAAACTGTGACAAATCTTAATTTTATAGAAAGTTTTGTAGCGATTGTTATTTTGGTCACAAAAAAAATACATCATAAATGTGATGTGACAGCACATCCGAATTGATGAAACATTCAGCTAAATACAGACTAGGCTTTAAGTATCTAATTATTATTGTAATGTCCGTATACGTTTACATAGCAATTTTTGAATTTATCCTTTGACATTTCTAGGCACGTGCTAAGCACACACTAACATTACAAGAGCTTTAATACTCAATGATTCAATGAGCGATTAAAGTTGTTCTGAAATGATCACATGAGGAGGCATTATCTAACCTCTTGACGTATGCGCACGTGACTCAAACCTTCGTAGGGAAGTAAGTACTTGGCACTTAGCGACAAAACGTTGTTCAACATCGCCATATGGACCTCGACTACTTGACTGGAGCACCTCTAATCGCCTGAGTTGGGCTATTATTACATTCGCAGGTGTAATATAAAAAATAAATATCGTAAGTGTACCGGTATTTTCTAGGATTACTTTGTAAGATAATATGTAGCTGATAGCGAAACAAAATTGTATAAGTAATTATTTATCTTTGGGTATTTTTCTAATTATCAGTAGGACGGCAGTGTCCATCAATGATTCATTGAAAAGCTATAAGTAGGTATAAATAATCGGATTATAATTCAATTATCTGCTTGTCATTCATAACATTTTTTGATAATCTGTAGATTATACATAATTATGTAACTGTAAGTAGGTGCCCAGTCCTTTTAAAAATGCGTCTTAGCTCTAACAGTTCTCAAAACGCAGTTAATCGTGAGAATATTTAACCGTCTTCCATTGAGTTTGCTCAATACGCTCCGAGTCAAAAGTCAGGGGAAAATGAATATAACATATTCTTTGATTTTATGCGCAACAATAAAAGAATGTGCGGATAATTATACGCTTGAACAATGAGCGTCGCGAGTTGACTTCAATGCGTCGCCGATAACAAAAATGCTATTGCCCATTAGCCCTCTTTGCTCCTGTTGAAAGTTTTAAGAGCGCGAGCGCAAGAAAATCGCCGCATCCCGGGGGTCCGCGCACTTCCGTTCGGTTTCGGGTTTCGTCGCAGCGCCATTGTTTTGTGCGTCAAGGGTGGCGAGCGCGCGCCGGTATGCACCGCCCTGACATAGTGTCACGGATGCATTGTTATTTGTGATCAACTGATCACATAATACTTTTTGCACCTGCAAGTGTCCGGGAAATATTACAGCCACAGGAAAAACTTCAGAGGACTCTGGGCTTCTTAATGGGCTGGTATCCGAAACATCGATTAACTCATACATGGGATGTCGATAAAGAGCTCGTAATCGCTCAGTGCGTACAACATGCTGAGTATATTATACAGAAATATTTCTTTTACGACTTTAGATACCAAGTCCGAGATTTATTTTTTTATTTTGTTACTAATTAAATGTTTGGCGTTATTTTATAGCGAGTTAATGCTTAGAACGTGGGTATTTCTTCACAGAATAAAGTAGATCCATCTCTATCGCTGGTGCTTAGCTATTATTTATCCCCCTTGTTCATCAACTCCATTGTGGTCCCGTAATAACAGTGATTTGTAGAATAATCGCCATTCTTTTAGTTTGGGGCCGTGCTGAATGTGTATTGTTCAATTCGATACCGGTGAGAAAATACGTTGACACTCCAAAATGTTTGTTTATTCAAGTATTCTTTTTTGTAAATGTAAATCACATGTTTAGAGTTGGCTGTAAATAATAGAAGTAAACAGGTGTTTTCTGCATTTTAAGAATATGCATAAAAACTGTCGAAAAGCATTTTTTTTCTGTTTTTTTAGTTTGTGCCACTGTTAGATAGTAATGAAAATCTATACTAATATATAAAGCTGAAGAGTTTGTTTGTTTGTTTGTGCGCGCTAATCTCGAGAAATACTGGTCTGATTTGAACAATTTGATTTTGCGTTGTATAGCCCATTAATCCAGGAAGGCTTTAGGCTATATAACATCACGATGCGACCAATAGGAGCGGAGCATAACTAACTGAACGCGAATGAAGTCGCTGGCGGCCGCTAGTTAGTAATAAAAGTCATGTTGTTTTATATAAAAAAATATGGTTTTTATTACTAATCATTACCTATATTGTACAGAATACCAAAACAATACAATGTTATAACAGTGATTGGTGTGAATTATTTTATACTAAGATATATCTACTTAGTTTGGTATCTACTAATTGGCACTGATGTTCTTGTTCACAAATTACTCTGAATTTAAGTTCAGTGTATCTTCTTTATATTTAACTAGCTTTCCGGCCGCGGCTTCGCCCGCGTGGAGTTTGGTTTTAACGCGCTTTTTAGATTTCCTTCGCGAATATCAATTTTTTCCGGGATAAAAAGTACCCTATCATTTAATTCGGACTTCTAACCTTACGTCTAGCAAATTTTAAGGCAATCGGTTCAGTAGTTACAGCGCGAAAGTAGAACAATCAAACCAACAAACTCACTTTCCCATTTATAATATTAGTATGACACTTTCCCATTTATAATATTACTATGATTCGGTTATATCGCGCTTTTTAGATTTCCTTCGGTAATATTCAATCTTTCCGGGATAAAAAGTTTCCTATTATTTAATCCGGACTTCTAACTTTACGTCTGCAAATTTTCAAAGCAATCGGTTCAGTGGTTACGGCGTGAAAGCGGAACAAATAAACAAACAAACTCACTTTCCCATTTATAATAATAGTATGATTAAGAAAATTACAGAAGATAAAAATATTGTTTAGTAGTGCCAAATTTAGATACTCCATAGATAGTTTAGACGCTATGAAAAACATGGCTTCTTCTTTTTCTCAGCCTGTAGAGGTCCACTGCTGGGCAAAGGCCTCCCCCGAGGCTTTCATTACACTTTTTTTGCCATAATCCCCACGCTTAGCAAGCGGGTTGGGATCGCAGTAATTTGATATTCCACAGAAGAAGCCCTGCTGCCCGCTTCCCTGGTGAGAGTTCCCCTAGTCACCTCTTAGGACACCCACGGGAGGATATGGGATGGTACTATTCTAAGCCCGTAACCACTACTACTACTATTACCTACTCAAATACACCAACTTGCATTAAGGTGCCGCGCGGATTCACTCGCGTAGGTTTCGATATGTTTTATTTTAATATGCTGCGCTCCTATTAGTCGCAGCGTGATGTTATATAGCCTAAAGCCTTCCTGGATTAATGGGCTATCCAACGCACAAACATTTTTTTTTAAATCCGACCAGTTGTCTCTGAGAGCGCGTTTAAACAAACAAACTCTTCAGCTTTATATATTATTACTATTAGTATTAGTTTAGATAGGTACCTACTAGGGAACGAACAGAACCCCATATATCAAAGAAAACAAATATTTAATCAGAAACAGGCTACAAAAGACAAGCTGCTCTCATAACTCCTTATTAACAAAATTCCCAAATACCCGGCCATCTTAGACAAGGCTGGTAGTGAATTTTATTAAATTACAGCTTTCACAAATTATGAAGAAATAATAATAATTGTGCGGCGGGGGCGCGGGAAGCGGAGACGGCGCGGCGGGGGGCTGCACTTTTAATTAAACCCTAAATTATTGTTCACCTTCATTAATTCCTGCGCTCCCGGTCGGTCCTTACTAATGAGTTTGTACTTTTTGTACGGATCCATCGGTATTCCGATTGTCTGCTGTTTATGTAAAATACCAACGTCCCGACGACTAGGAAATTAACAGTTCTCTATCTATACATTCACACTTATTCTGGCTGTTTGTGTTTGTGAGTTTATATGTTTGCAAATGTACCCACTATACAGGAGAAATTCCTAGCCAGCAAGGGCAAGGTTTTTTTTTAATAAATAATTTTTCTTCGGTGGTAGGCCATAACATCGGCTGCCGGCAGAAGTTACCACCCACCAGACAAAGCCTTGCCGCCAAGCGATTCATCGTATTCCGGCATGATGTCTGGTGAAGCCGTACGGTGGACGGTTCTGAGCAGTTGTGTTGCGATGTGTGCCGGGTACGATGCGCCTAATGTTGTTGTGTCAGAAGTTTGGTCGTGGAGGGGCTCCAGATCAATCTCTCTCTGGCGCAGCATCGTTGGTCGTGTTGTTGGGTTTAACATTGCATCAACTCGCTTAATTGCCACCTTCCTTCCTTTTCACTCAGTTTTTTAAGAGTGAATAGGCTCTTAATAAACTAACCATCTACGATTGCATCACTGCTTACCATCAGCCGGGATTGCGGTCAAGCATTAGTTTATAATTATATAAAAAAAACAAACAAATATAGGATGCTGTAAATCGGTACTCGTTAATTACCCAGCTGGTTATATATCATGTAAGATACAAAGTATCTATGCACAGCCATCTTCTAGAATCTAGATCAGAAGCAAGACAGTCGCTCTATGTAAAAATACTTCCACTCGGTTGCATCAGCAGGGTAATTTCACACACACTATCAGTAGCATTGGGTTTCATTTTGACAGTTCAACGACATTCATTGCGTTATTTACGTTTTTCAGCAGACACATTTTTGAACATATGAAGCAATCGATTGGCAATTTGCTTCGAAATGATTCCAACTATAGCACGTTACGCAATTAGGGTGCTGGTTTTAGAAAGGAAGGTGACACACACAGAGTTGGGAAAAAGCTATCTATGAGATGAGATAATGGTCTTCTACATCAAAAGTTCTTAACAAACATGTATTGAATTCATATTATATTTAATTAATTTCAACTATAACTATTAAAATTAATTAACATAAGTAATTTTGATAATAATTTCTTAGGAACATAATCAAAATAGCTGAATGAAACGAGCATACAACTGCGACGATTAAATTGTCAAAAATATCTAAACGGCCATCTAAACTTGAAAAAAATCATTAGGTACAGTCGTTTTTAAGTTCCTGTTTTCCATATTATAATGGGTTGTAATAAAATAGAATATTTCTATGCGACATTCAATGCTTAGATAGATGATCGAATTACCATTTTCGCAGTGGGTGACGTAACGATTACGAAGAGATAATATTTAAGTTCAATAACTTACATGCACTTAGATAATTATACAGGTGTCAGCTAAATATTATGAAATTATATGAATCATTAATACTTAGAAAGATAGTAAAGTAACGATTACGAAGAGATAATATTTAAGTTCAATAACTTACATGCACTTACATAATTATACAGGTGTCAGCTAAATATTATGAAATTATATGAATCATTAATACTTAGAAAGATAGTAAACCTATGTAGATCACAAACTATATTTAAGTTTATTGCATCTTCTTTGTATTTCATTAAGAACAGGACAGAAGGTAAACTATTGGTTCAGTCCTGTCAAATTAAGATATATTCCATAGAGAGTTTAGACGCGATTAAAACCATGGATATGCCATAGAGAATTTAGATGCGATTAAAAGCATGGCTGCTTCAAATACGTCAATTTACGTCAAGAGTTTAGACGCGATAAAAACATGGCTACTTCAAATACTTCAATTTACGTCAAGAGTTTAGACGCGATAAAAACATAGCTACTTCAAAGACGTCAAGAGTTTAGACGCGATAAAAACATGGCGACTTCAAATACGTCAATTTACGTCAAGAGTTTAGACGCGATAAAAACATGGCTACTTCAAATACGTCAATTTACGTCAAGAGTTTAGACGCGATAAAAACATGGCTAGGTACTTCAAATACGTCAAGAGTTTAGACGCGATAAAAACATGGCTACTTCAAATACGTCAATTTACTTCAGGCGTTTACTAATTTGACGGGACTAAACTAATGTTTATTTTCTATCCTATCTTTTCTTTGGTGGTCGTTTCACCCACGACCTACAAATGGTATAATGGTATGGTTGTGGCCGCTACCAATAGGTCACCACAGTCTCTAACTCTGATAGCGCTTAATGTAATGTTTATAAGAGAATTAGTGAAGTTAAGAAAGAACAGAGCAATGTAAGAACCTACCTCCTTATTAGTTTCCTATTGTTTACAACAGGTTTTGACAGGCGCTCAGTCATTTTTCAGTGGGATCTTCCTTGTACAACTGAGTCCCGTGACTTTTAGTTTGGGATTCTAGCCACCACAGCTTACAGCTCCAAAATGCAGATTTTTATTTCGAATTTGAGTAAAACTACACTTATTGCTTTTGCGGAAGAACTTTATTGCACTTGTGTCTCATTCACCAGATTCGGAAATAATGGACAATGAACCTGTCGTGTCGTTTCCAAATTCAAATTGAACAGGCAATAAAAGATATCAAAGAAAAGTACTCTAAATTCTTGCAAAAAATCGAGAACGATATTAAAAACATGTTCCAGTTGTTGAAGAAACCGGCAATATTTGGTGCTTTGTGCTTTAAAAACGCATTAAGTACAATGAAACTGACATCTTTCAAGAGAAAGTGTTCTCCTTCTCCGGTGGCATTATTACAAAAATCACGAACAAATTGCTTTTATATTGACACATCTGGCCAAGAGTTTTGAGATGTCTTAGAGTCCCGGGACATTCCGCGAGATTTGTCTCGTGTCCCGAGTATTTGAGTCTGTCGACAAATAATAAACGACATGAAGACACGGTTAGGCAGTGGCTAAGCGATTGACTAGGTACTGCGTTGCGGTTTGATTCCCGCACGGAACAAAACTTGTATGGCCTGCAGGTAGTTATTCCGGGTTTGGCTGTATGTGTATAAATTATTATATATTATCTGTGCATGTAAATGTTTGTAAAAGCACCTATGATGCAGGAGAAACTGCAAGTGAGGGGCAATGTTTAAGAATAAGAAACCAACCAACAAATAAAGCAGGCTAACCTAGATTCTAAAAACACATTAAAGTACGTACCTACAGTATATCTTTTTAGACGTTCATTTGAACTACTGCTGCCAATAACTACTTGAATGGATCTTGAGCGAATTGGAAATAAACATAAAGATTATATAGCATTTTTGTTCAGTTTAGCGGATTCACGACAGTCATTCAAAATTGGTTTTGGTTCGTGGTGATGTCAGCATGCTCAGCTGTAGGACTAATAAAAACTAATTTTATTACTTTAGTTTGGTAAATACTCTGCTAACACGTTACTAACTGCTTGTTTTTAGTCTTCCTGTTGTTAATATTTATGCGATTTTGGCCGAGTGATTTTCTAAACATAACACAGAACTGTCGTTATGAAATATTAACATGGACAGCAGAATTGCGTTGCGTTGGATAGCCCATTAATCCAGGACGGCTTTAGGAGTTTAGGCTATCTAACATCACGCTGCGACCAATACAAGCAGAGCATAGCTAACTCCACGCGAACGAAGTCGCTGGTGGCCGCTAGTTCTATATAAATTTTTGAGGAGCTAAAAGCGCCTCACGCTTTTTTAAAAATTGTTTTTAACTTTTTAGTTTGATATTTTTTAAAAGCATGTTTTTTTAGTTTTTTAGACTATATTTAATTTCAACTTTTTAGTTCGATATTCTTTTTAAAAAAAAACGAAGGAACGTATTGAAAACGGTGGGACATGATTAAAAGTAGGTCAGTCGTAAAGAATAGAGTGAGTCCGTAAATGGTACACTATGGGATAGTTGTGAAAAAACCAAGCAAATGAAGACAAGGAAAGAACAGAGTTTTCAAAAAGGGCAGATCACGCTTCTGAAGTCTGCTGTAGAAGTAAAAGCCAGCGTAGAAATAAATTAAGAAGCGCTTCGATATTTACCTTCAAACCTAACTATCTCTTAGTTACCTATTTTAATCTTAAACCAAGAGAGTATGAGACTAAAATAATTAACTAGACTACGTTCTTTACCGATATCAAAAAATAATAAAAACCTATTTATCCGATATTGCGGCAATTTTTCATGAGTTGTTTTATCGAGAGAAGAACAGGCGAGCAGCACGCGCGGCTGTATATCATTGAATTTTCCTCGGTTATTTATTTATTTATTAAAGGGTCGCGCAATAAATTGCGTTAAGTGGGGGCGGAGCACCCTGCAGCGCCCCGCGGGAGTCGCCATAACGCCGGGAAAAACGCGCCGGGGCCATAAGTGCCTTTCTACAACACTAGCCACGCTATATTACAGCGGTATAAGGGTTGCAGGATGTGTTCACGGTAAATTGATGATGTTAGAATATATAGTTTTGTTTTCAAGAATAGTGTCAAGATTAAACACAAACGTGCTTACGATCGAAAAGTCTCTTTTATCGTTAGTCTCTTTAACATTAATTCAATTCAGGGCCTTGGAGTTGCTGCGCCGTAGTAGCACATTAGCATTTTTTTGACATATCGGTATCATTGTCATCAACCTTTTTTTATCGTCGCACCGCTGCACGCTGGGCACAGGTCTCTTCTCATACAAAGAACGATTGAGCGTAATCACCGCACTTGTTCAATGCGGGTTGGCGATTTCAGACTTAAAGTCCAGGTTTCCTGAAGATGTTTTCCTTCACCTTTTAATCAGTCATTGGTGATACCAGCCATATCGGTATACTATGATTAGTTCCTTACTAATTTTATCAAAGATTGAAGAGGATGGAAGGAGAGAGAGAGAGGGTGGATTAGAGAGGAGGGAAGGAAATTGAAGGAGGAGGAAGCATTGGAAAATCGTTGGACTTGCAAAAGTGTTATATTTCAATACAGGCAATGCTCCACTTCTTGATACAGATCAAGAAGTGGAGCATTGCCTGTATTGAAATATAACACTTTTGCAAGTAGGCAAGTAGGTAGTAGGCAGTAGGTGTTTGCAAGTAGGTAGTAAGCATAGGTAACAGTACCTATGCTTTACGACATAATATGGGTCAATGTGTAGGTATAAAAAATAATTCGTTGTGTGTTTACATACGTTTAGTTTATCTGCACGACATGGCTTAGCTATCCATTTGACGATATAGTGACTTAATGCAGAGACATCAACGCGCAACTGACATCTAATCATTTTGCACATTGAAATGAAATGAAATCGTTTATTAAGCAAGTAGGATCACTGATCACTTTTTCACGTCATCGATCATAGATGAAGCCGGCATTTCCTAACTGACTACCTCTGAGATGAAATAGCCGAAACAAACTCAGGTAAATTGTAGACTCCTAGCGCAGACATTTTTCATCAATTATGAAATACAGCTTTTCATAGTAAACGGTCAAAATGTATGGAAATGTCAACGCAGGGGACTCATAATCATGTACTAAAACATTGGAAACAGGTTGGGCGTCAATGTTCTTGTCACCCTGTGTATATCCTTTTATGGTACAGGACCAAACAGGTGGCTACGTTGAAATCCTTACGCCATTTTGTTTTACGGTACCTACATAAGTACTTACTTACCTACATTAATGATTTCAAAACGGAATTTAATTTTGTAGCGGTCGATCAAACGACAGAATCGAATGCTATAAACTTGTATCCTTGACCTTAAAAGAAAAAAATATTGTTGCTTGCTCACTGCTCTTGATGGCGAAGTAAAAAACTTAATCGAAATCGACATGGCAACTGCTTTCTTGACATGTTTACGAACACGGTAAATCGATGAGAACCTAATAAATTAGATTAACTTACGCTTTATAGTTGTTTTAACTGGAGAAAAACATTTGTAACAGAACTTTTTAGAACATCAGATATATTTAAACCTAGTATAAAGTACTTACTAAATCTATGAATACCTATAATTATAGTTAGTTTATATTGTTCTGTCTTTCATTTCGAATTTAGAACACATTTTTTTTCTCCTACCTAACCGCATCTTTTTGTCTCATGGGGACGCAGCCTTATTTTTATACCGATGGCGAAATTGCACGAACGTTGAAAACCTTATTACTCAATACTCTTTAAATAATGGTATGCAATCATCCTGAGAAAGTAAACTGGCCTATTTATAAAATAATCGTAACTCTCAATTCGCTCTGCATAAAACGTTTTGATACCCAGTTAAAAAAATGTTCATCAAGCTTATTCCTACATATTGAAAGCAAAGTTGATTCCTTTTAAAGAAAATAATGACCATGTAGGTGCTGGGCGTCGGGGGCGTGTGAAGGCGTGGTGCTGCCCCATTAACACTTCCACGCTTATCAAATGCACATATTTCTTCATAAAACCAACAAGCAGTAATTAAACGTTGATCGCTGCGTTATTTATGAAAATATTGATAATTTAACATATCGAATTACAGTTACGTAAACATGAAAAATGTATAAGTTGGATTATTCGATGTGAAGAGTTAATGTTTTGTCTTAAGTTACAAATTAGAACATGTTTAAAAATATTCGTGGGAAAGTGAAGTTCAATATTGTGTTGTAAAAATAAGTTGTATCAAATCGGATGACATATTCTAACAAGTCAATATTCAAATGAAGCTTTGTAAACATGCCAAGTAATAAAATAAATACTGCGTAGTCACTACAAGTATTTGTGGTGGTGTGATTTGTCAATATATGTTTATATAACAATAAATCACCATAATATCCACTACGTGGAGCCCCTGATACAGTTAGAAGCATCGCAGCAGCCCTGAGGACACGGTGGAGGTCTGCCCGGCTTGGGTAGAGCACCGCCGTGTCCTCGTAGCGGCGATCGGCGGCGATCTCTCGCGTCCGACCCTGGTCCAGCCATTGGTCCGGAGCGAGAGTGCAAGGCAGGCCGTCACCTTCTTCTCCGAAGCAGTGATGCTGGCAAAGGAGGAAGCGGAGCGCGTGAGGCAGCGGGAATCCCAGCGCCCTCACGCCACTAGCCGACGCAGGAGACGCCCTGGTCGGGAGACAACATCGAACTCTCGGCCACCGTAGGCACGGGCTGTGCTGACGGTGAGCACAGAGCAGTGGGCAGCTCGCCGCCCGGGCTGGACCAAGCCCGAGTCGACGGCGCGTCGTGTTTCACGCGCGCCTCAAAGAGATGTCAGCACATCGTGACGGAGTCCACGAAGACTGATGCCTCCTGGGTCAGGGTTGACGGTCGGTTAAAAAAGAAACCGTGGCCCTGGCGTACAGGGAAGTGAAGGAACATGGGCTGGTTTTAGTCAGTAAACGTCTGACACGCCCTTCCGCTCCGCCCAGAGCGGGAGAGGTCATTTGATGATTTCCCATCCCAAACAAAAAGGCAAAAACAAAGAGGCCTGTATCGAAAGAACTGGAAGTATTTATCTTAGTCATAGCTTTTATCCAGCAGTAGGACGATACTAACAGTACCACGATAGGCACGGCCAAAAAGAAACTAAGTAACAATTAAAACACCCCACTTAAAAGGTTTCTACAGAAAAATAGTTAAGTACTGCATCAATATGATGTTTATCAATAAAAAGATCAGTATCATAATGAGGCATTATTTAAATCTGTGGAGTGCTCAATGGCACTGATTGCCCAAATCTTGATAACGAGCGCTGCGCTATTTGCAACAACTTCACTTACTGATTATAACCTTTGTGTCTGATCACCCTCCTTGTTCGCGGCATAAATATCGATAATGCCATCAATTTCTTCCAATTATGCGTATTTTTCTGCAAATCTCTATAAAAATATATTATTACTTAATTCTGTATACAGTAACTTTAATAGAATCTGAACTGTATTCATTGGATTGTTAAGAAACAAAATTGATTGTCGATTTTCGTATTTTTAAAATAGGAATAATCTTTTGAATTCTGGGAATTTTATGAATAATAACGACAAGATATATAAAATGAGTAAAGATTATTATTATTTTATAGAAGTCTATTATATCTTTTATAGGCAAGGGGCCAAAATACTTCTTAAAAGTTAAATAGGGGAAACTTGCCTTATTCGTACCCCTTAAGAGAAAATGCTAGTTATCTGGAAATATAAATAAGAAATGAACATTCAATTGATTTTCAAGAATCTTCATTTATTCAGTAATCAACAAAAATAACAAATAGAACTCAAACTTAGATAACTTCTGAGAAAAAAATATTTTTTTAAAAAAGTGGAAAAGGTACGATTTAGGTTAGTATTTCCTAAAACGTACCTGTATATTCCTTAATCGTACTCATATATCCTTATGACAAACTTAAGATCCTATGAATAATATCAGTCACAGCAATTGACATACATAAGTAATAGAAACTACTATAGCTCTACTAATCTGATAAGTCGAGATCTGTGGATTAATCTTAAATATAAAATGAACATTTTAATGATCTATAGCATATCTAATTGTTTTTTCTAATTCTTTGCAATCATCACAAATAAAATTACGAGCATTTTTGTCAACTCCGGCACAAAGTTCGTGAATCCAGGTTTCACACTCTGTGCACTGTATCATGTCTTCTTTTTTATTATCTTCACAAAATGAACAATACCAGCTTTCTTCTTCATTTTCCTTTTCTTTTTTCGCTTTTTTCGTAACCTTTCTCTCTTTGGCATTTTTCCTTTTGACGACTTCTTGTCCACCTAAATTTTTACATACAGCCTTCTTTTTTGAATCATTGGGTTTTTTATTCTTTAAGTCTAATAACTTATTTTCTAATTCTTTTTTATAAGGACTTTCTGTAAGTAATTGAGATTTTGTTTTATTTTTTACGACCCTTTTTGGTTTATGAAGACTAATCAGTGGAGAAATATTTTGTATGGTTGCTCGAATTTCGGTTGTTTTCGGACTGTCACTGTTGTTGGGGTGCTTGTCTACGATAATATGTTCTGCAGGTTCGTGAGTTTGCAGAGTATTAGCTAAACTTCTAATAGATGATGCTGACGGAGAACGTAACTTTGAAATCTCCTCTCTATCTGAGATAAAAGATGCAGAACCAGAAGTATAATTGTCTTGGGCATCTTGCGTTCTGTTGACGGTTTCCATTGGTTCAATACCTGATGGCAATGCTGCTGGCTGATCCTGTACTTGGTGTTGTTCAGTTACAGATTTCGGTGCCACATTTGAATGGGAGCTAACTGATGGCCCTATATCTGGTAGCTCTTCATAATTCTCCTCCAGTACAACATATTCGTCATCTCTGATCTTGAATCGATTGCAAGGCCATAACCCACAAGATTCAAATCCGCGTATGGCTGTCTCCATACAGACAGCTCGAGGGTAAGACATCCCCAAAATCTCTGATATGTTTGCCTGCTTAATTACGGAGTCTGGGTGATTTCTCATCCATGATGTACAAGCAGCATTGAAATTTTGCTTCAGTGGCTTGAAAAACGACCGGTCTAACGGTTGAAGTTTATGTGTGGTGTGAGGCGGCAAAGACATCATTACAATACCATAGTCTCGTGCAAGATTGATGGCATCTAAATTTTTAGTATGCGTGGAATGCCCATCTAAAATGAGAAGAACCTGCTTTTCTTTGGATATCTGTAACCTTACAGACTTGATGAAATGCTTAAGCCAATCTACGAATAACTCAGAAGTTATCCAGCCACTCTCAGAGCAAGTGTATAGGGTATTTGGTGGTCCTCCTCTTTTAATATCGTCTGTCATTCTTTTTCGTTTGAATATTAGCATAGGTGGAATAAATTCTCCAGCAGCATTCATACAGCAGATACATGTTGTGTTCAAGCCCCGATCACCACTAGTAACGGCACCAACTTGATGTTTCCCCTTAAGAGCTAAAACTTTTGACGGCTTATGCACTGTACTCAAGCCAGTCTCATCCACGTTGTAAATTTGCTGGGCCGTAAATTTTCCTTCATCAAGAAGAGATTCGTATTTATCAAAAAACTCCATAACGGTTTTTTTGTTAAAGCCCTTGCAGCGAGCCATGCATGTCGGTTCTGGAGTCCTTCAAGATATTTGAGGATGGCATTTTAAAAATTTATAGTACCATTTCCATCCAGCCAATTTAGTTTCCGGATTAAATTTGTGAGGCAAACCATATTTTTCCGCTAATTGGTATGCTAAATGACGCAAATCACGTATGGTAACGCCAAAAAATCTGGATTCTAATTCCAAAATATGGTTAACTAGCTCGTCTTCCATTGCTTTTGTCAAATATTTCGGACGTCCAATTTTTTCGTGCACATTCAATCCATGTAAATGACGCCGAAATGTCGGTTTTGGAATATTGAATACACGACAAGTTTCATTAAATTTTAGACTTCCATCTTTATAAGCACTGAGGGCTTTTTCCATATCGTCACTTGACCAAGTTTTGTATTGTCGCTTGGCCATGTCGATCTTAAACAAAAAAAAAGAAACAATTATTCCTAATTCGTACCGGTACGAAATAGAAGAAAGTAATGAGTACGAATTAGGCACAAGTCAACTAACGATTTCAAATTTGCCGCGTAAAAAAATGGCTGTCAGGCATAAGTAGAAACGTCTAGTAATTTATAACGCAATTATGTATAGAATCAAACCAGAAAGTCCGAAGTTAGATAACTCAGCATGAACAAAATTGAAAACCTTATGAATCAACCAAAAATATTACTCGAAAACAGCAAAATTACTTACTTTTTTAATAATTTGCAGAGGAGCGGCAGCATGGAGTCGTTACTCGGGTCACGTAACAATGCCAACTAGTAGTTCCATTTTCTAGCACTCGCGTCGCCACTGCAGTTTTACGAAACGAGAACTCGATGGGGTACGTTTTAGGAACAAGTACGATTTAGGAAAGTTTACCCTACATATTCTGAAACATTCGAGTGGTTTTATTAGTGAACTACGCATTAAATTTCTACTTTATTACACATTATTTAAGTATTTTATATACTTTTAATGAGTTTTACAGTTCGTTTGTTCAGCGGTATTTTTACGAGCATAATCTCGGATATTATACCTACCTCTGGAATACTTATTTATATTAGTGTTGGTTTTTTTTTTTTTAAATAACGTTACCCCGCACTGGAAATTTGTTCTATATCGTGGGTGCGTTCACATACATAACCAGCCAGACCCGGAACAGCTACCTGTAGGCCATACAAATATTTGTTCCGTGCGGGAATTGAACCCGCGATACGCAGTAGTCGAGTACACAGCCACTGCGTCAACCGTGTCGTCAGCTTTTACATAATGTCCACCCATTGTATTTACTTATCTACTAAATAGTATATAAGTAAGTATTTTGTGAACAATACAGCCTTTCTAGGTGACGATCATTTCATAGCAAGCTGAACGCACGTGCCTGCGTTCAGCTTGCAATGAAATATACGTGACAGCATCGATAGTAATATACGTCTAAGTCAATGCGTGACAGCCATTCGACATTAGATAGTTCGGTAAGTAAAATAGCTTAGAGTTTTTGTACAAAAAGTTTAGTCTTATGATATCGAAAGCATCTTATGATGGAGTCAAAAATCTATGTAAATAGTACACTGTAGACTACCTACATTATTTCTCTCTCCTTCCCCTTAGGGGGAATCCAAAGGTTGTCTGTAAAAGATCACTCTTAGCGATAAGACCGCCCATTGTGTCACCCTTTGTAAAATCTTTTTATTTAAGTTCTGTAATCTGTATGGTGTATATAATAAAGAGTATTCTATTCTATTCAATAATTTCCTGAAACCATAAAGCTCTAAAATGGATTCCAAGCGTTCCAAAAGCTTCCCAAGTCCATAAAATGACTGGATATTTTTGGTTTAGGGCAGATAAGGTACTTTTTTTTTAATTTGGGGATGCTTTTGCTCAGAAGTGGGAAGTGTACGGCACTATCCCACTTCTGAGCAAAGGCTTCCCCCAAATTCTTCCAAGCATCCTCATTTCTAGATCCCCCTCGATCCAACCGCAGCGCGCAGTATAAATATTGCGATTCAGCCCTGGTATATACTTCTAGGTAAGTACACTTAATTCGTAACTGTTGATTGCATGTTGACAGAGCTCCATAAGTTAACCACCCCGGCCACGTGTAAACCCAGTAAAATTGACTCCACAGCGTGCTTTCCTCACTAAAATGTCCAATTAGTCGTGGTTGAGTTTCTCGTGAGGCGGCACTCCTACTTCGTTTTTTCTAAACGATTGGTCTATTTTGAAAATGGAAGCAATTTGTCGCGTTTCATTCGTGGTGGTGCGGCGACTTTGATCGGTTTTTGTGGGCGGCCGCGGCTGGCGATTGGCTGCGGTCGCGCAGGTCCAAGTACTTGTGTTACAACATTTAAGCTATTAGATGCCGCTTAGATATTCGTAGACTTAACCTCGGATTTGTAAGAATTGTATACAACGCTTTAACTAAAATCGTTGGTACGTGTTTTAACGCTAAAATGTCAATCTAATCACCATTTAATTTATGTAGAAATTATAGTCGGAACATCTGCAAAATGTGAAATTTTGCCCTTCTAACAATAGCCTCTCGATCAATAGTATATTGTAACCGACTCTCTCTGTCGTGCACGTGCTTTAATTAAATTAAATCTATTCTAACTAAAATATGGTATAGGTACCTACTTAAATCGGCCGACTAACCTGGCATTAGCATAGTATCTCTATAGGGCCCTAATTCATTATGATTGCTCAATAATTCCTTACTTCGAAACCATGAAAATTCTTTAGCTAATCACGCCCACCTCACGTTCATTTCGCGTGGTTTCGTCCATTGTGTCATATACCTACCTACATATCGTCGTCGGCGTCGTTTTTACTACAATAATAATATTATTTTTTTTCGGATTACGTTTCCCATAGACGAACTAACATAATATAAAAAATATAAAATCAAAGTAGTAACATCGATAATAATTTTCATTATGTCCTTTATATACCTATAATGTATTTTATTTATTATGTGTGGCCTGAAATTAAGGTTTTTTATTGTTTATTATAATCGTCTGTAATTTCTCATTTCACCAAATGTCGCTCATATCTCTCAGTTCCAGTAGAAAATGTTAAAAATCAAAAGGTAGATAATGAAATAAACATGGTATTAATTATTTCTTGAAATAAAAAACGAGCTGCCAAGATACCTCCATGAATTTATGAACAACTTCCGCGAACCTCCGACTTTAACAAATTCCATCACTAAAAACCTTTTGGTTAATCGATGAATTTTATTTCTATAAATTGATGACTTGTTTATTCGATTCTCTTTTGTTTGGTGTCTGTTGTGCCCCGCAAATCATCAAAAATACGTTGAACACAAAGCAAAAAGGGCTGATAGGAACAAACGTCATAGGATTATATGGAGTCCGTTTCTAATCGGTCCGTTTTCATTGAGTTTTTGCTACGGCATGTGGCAAGAGGCCGCGCTCTCTCCATCTCTTATTATTAATTACCTTCCTTTATATCTACGCGTAACAATCGATCGTCTTGATTAAAATATCTAAATAATAGACGGGCATAATGACTGATATCGTGTAAAGAGCCGGTACTGAGTCAGCATCCATTTGTACGATTGTAGCTGTTTTATTGTATTATTCCAAACTGATGATTATTACGTCGAAAGTTTTAGTTTTATTAGTTGCTTTTGTTTGGTGTTTTGTTGTTGGTGGTTACACTGTATTCGATAGTATATGAGGTGATAGATATCGTAACGAGAACGTTGGATATATGTGACATCTAACAACCCACACTGGGACTCGCGTTGAGGATTACAACCCATAACGTCCCACTTCACACAGAATGAATGTCGGTGTCCATATGGGGACATTACAGGCTGATTATAAGACGAAGAAACATTTAATTTCAATAAACATTTAGCCTTTTTCATTCCGTTGTTAAGTGGCCATCTTAAATTTCTCGTAACATAACAGTAGCCGAACTGTACACTCATCAATTTCATTTATTATAAGTCGTGATACACAATAAACAGCTCGTCGAGTAAGGAAATCAATAACAGGACGAGTTAATGTTAATTACTTGAGCACTACCTGGTACTGGAATAATAAGAATTCATTACGTTGCGTACACGCAAGGCAGGGACGCACGAAGTGCACGGATCATGCGCTTGCTCCGGACGTGTATAAATTGCTCAATTTGGTCTGGAGCAAACGGCATATTAAATTATTATCGCTGATCATGTATGTGGGTTGTTCAGCTACCTTCGTACGCCGCGCCGCCGCGGGGGCCAGCTAGCGAATATGAACTGAAATTAAATAATATCACAGTGATGACTGAACGAAATGTAAGCAGTATAGGTAGTACTTATGAAGATTGTCTGTTTGTCAGCAATGGTAGAAAGTAAACGAGATGGAACTTGACAAAATTTCGTGAGATAATGTTCAACAATTTTCGCAAGATCCAGATTTAAATACCAAGGATGGACTGGTGCAGAGAGTTACTAAGAGAAATTCACTGAGGTATTACTACTACAGTTCAATGGAGAAATTGCGGTAAATCTATACTAATATATAAAGCTGAAGAATTTGTTTGTTTGAACGCGCTAATCTCAGAACTACTAGTTCGATTTAAAAAAAAAATTATGTTGGATAGCCCATTAATTCAGGAAACCTTTAAGCTATATAACATTACGCTGCGACCAATAGGAGCGGAGCATAACTAACTCCATGCGAACAAAGTCGCTGGCGGCCGCTAGTAAATAATAAATTTTAATTGATCTTGTGTAAGCGTGGTTTATTTAGCATTCATACCTTCTGTAACTAAAAACAGCATTTACAGAGCCTTGACAGCCAAGCCAGCCAAGAACAGCCTAACAGCCTTTACCCTGTAAATAAATTTCCCTAGCTTTATCCCATCTACGTTAGCGTCAGTTTCCAGTCTGACCGAGCTCAGCTGAATACCGGTATTTTATATGGAGCGACTGACTATTTGAGCTGCATGACTAAGTTACTAGGTAACACGATACCCTTAGCAAGTCTGGCTGTCAAACTTTCGGTCTCTGACTTTTCGTAATGCATGTCAAAAATCTACGAATGACACGCGAGAACAGATACGCGGCGTTGTATCTGTCCTGCGGTTGGCCAACAATAGGCCGATGTTATAGATTAATTTCGTATAATATTTCGTATATGTAAAATAAATTTAAATATGTATTTGAAACTTTGATATTGTTCTTTTACGTTATTTATCTTCTCTGCCATTAAAAGCTATTATATGAGAGCGGAATCCGCAAAAATCAGACCGTTAGGTATTTCACATTTCTATCAATTCATGACTTATTTAGGTGTCATTAATAACGTCGCTAATTGTTTATTATTGGCTTCATTTACATGTTTGTGAATTTTTTTTTCAAAACATTAAGTCTGTTTATACCTTGTAATTGTTATACCTACTACAAACCCGTCTATAGGTACAGACACTGCTTGTTTGGTAAGCTAAATTAACAATAACACTTATTTGAATCTTGTTTGCTACAGGTATTTCTAGAGCAGGATATTTAATCACAAGAGTACCTATAAGCATTTCCAGAAAGGAGTGCCCGTGGGTCGAGTGGAGTAACATTGCACCTAAAAATTATCAATTATTATTATTATCTAACCACAATTTGATTGGTGACCCTGATTTAACTCGAGACGGTCTCCAAAGCTTAGAGCACAGGCGTAGAGTACTAACCTCTCGGTGTTCTATAGAATGCATTTTGGAGAGTGCGCGAGGGAATTGCATGATTTAATTCCCCCATCTCCGTTCCACCATCGGACGACCCGTCGTAGTTACGGCGACTTTCCACCCTTACGTAGTTAACACCACTACGATCCGGACGAAGAGTTTCGCCTCCTCCTTTATACCGGCTACATCGAGGGACTGGAACAATTTGCCAGCGGCGGTGTTTCCGTCGGACTACAATTTGAGTGTCTTCAAGGCTAGAGGGAATAGGCTCTTGATAAACTAGTGGGCTTTACCATCACCGATTGCGTCACTGCTTACCATCAGGCGGGATTGCGGTCATGCGCAAATTTTATAAAAAAAAAAAAATTATACATACATATATCGGTCACTGTCATTGTTTAAGGAGTTTCAGATATTTCTCATGTATGTAGGTAAGTCATGAGGGAGATACAGCAGTGCAGTTCTGTAACCGTCTCCATAAAAACTTTAATGACGTGAGCTGGCATTAAAACTAATAATTAAAGTATTCACTATTGACATTTCACTCCACCTTCCTTTTCACGGTATGATTTTACAGATTCGACTGGTTGGTTTAACTCCAATGATACCTTTAGTTTAAGGCCCAAATATCGTAATTTTTTATGCAAATCAGTTATTTATTTATCTATACTATACTAATATATAAAGCTAAAGAGTTTGTTTGTTTGTTTGTTTGAACGCGCTAATCTCAGGAACTTGTGGTCCGATTTGAAAAACTATTACTATATTTTGCGTTGGATAGTCCATTAATCCAGAAAGGCTTTAGGCTATATAACATCACGCTGCGACCAATAGGAGTGGAGCATAACAAACTCCACACGAATGAAGTCGCTGGCGACCGCTAGTTAAAAATAAAAATTCATACAAAACTTCAATACTTACTTGTTTATGTAGGTTTTTTGGCAATTCTGATGTTTATCCCACAGAGAGAGTTGTTCATTTACTGGTTTGTACCAGACCTATATTTTCTTTATGAGTAGGTAGGTACTTGCTGTAAAAATTGGTGCATATATGTATACGTATAAGTACATTCTTACTTGCCTCAACAAAATAGTCTAAGAATTTCAATACACATGAGCAGAGGCTAGCAGAGCGACCATAACTACTATGATAATTAAATTAGCTTGTTTTTGCGCAGGCAGAGATATAAATGTTCATATTTTAAGTACCTAGTCACTTTCATTATCGCTACAAAAGAGTCGGTTTGAGCGCTTGTTTTGTTATTTTTAGTACAACTACTTAATTCGGTATAAAAATAAATGCGACAAAATATTATATATACGAGCAACTCTATAAGAAGTCATGACATTTATTAGTGTAACATGTTCTTGACACGTCTGTGGATAGGATACTTTATTTTTATTCTAAACAATATATGTATAAATTAAAAAAAAAATACTATACATCGTGTCGTTTTTGACGTTGTCGTTTGTTGACGACATTAATTTAATACACATCTGTGGTTTCACTTTTTTGTTTTATAACCATTTTTTTATTTATTTGTTTTATTATTTAGGTATGTGCACACCATAAAATAAAAAGAATACATGACAAAATTACATCTGAGTACAAAAATACTGCTTATTTCTTACGAAATTTCTTCCGGTAGATTTCAGATTTGAATCCAATTTTATAAAATAGCTTCTTAGAGTACCTGTCACAGGCCCGGGTCAACGGCGTGTTGTGTTTCACGCGCTTCTCAAAGAGATGTCAGCACATCGTGACGGGGTCCACGAAGACCGATACCTCGTGGGTCAATGTCGTTTAAAAAACGAAACGGTGGCCCTGGCGCACAGGGAAGTGAAGAAACACGGGTAGATTTTACTCAGTAAAAGTCTGACACGCCATTCTGTTCCGTCCAGAGCGGGAGAGGTCATTTGATGATTTTCCATCCAGAACAAAATCAAAAAAGAGCACCTGTTACAGATCATTAAATAAAAAATAAAATAAATAAATAAATATAGGTACCTATACGGACAAATCACACAGATTGAGCTAGCCCCAAAGTAAGTTCGAGACTTGTGTTATGGTATACTAACTCAACGATACTATATTTTATAATAGATACATATATAGATAAACATCCAAGACCCAGGCCAATCAGGAAAAGATCGTTTTCCATCATGAACTGGCCGGGGATCGAACCCGGGGCCTCCACGTCGCAGGCAGGCGTGTGGACCGCTGCGCCACGTGGCATCAATTACGTGGCATCAATGAAATTAAAATGAATATCGTGCGAAAAGAACATGAATCGAAGAAAAGAGAGAGAGAGAGAGAGCCGTAAATCGGCGAGTCGTGCAGGCGGTAGGTTTCAAACAATGAATTATTATATTTTGTTATAATTTCATAACAATGAGTACTGGTCACTTGCACTTTTCGTGTGTTTTTTATCATTATTATTGTTATTGTAGCCGTAGGTACGTTAAATTTCATTCATTAAATTTAATTATGGAACAGAAACTAACCACATTTACAATGCAAATTAGGTACATATTTCGCTACGGTTGACACCTAGGTTCGTTTTAGGTTTTAATTATTCCTCTGAAGTACACCACCTCATTACAAAGATCAATTTTATAGCACTGTCAAGATAAACGTCTGCACAGTTTCATACATTTTTTCCAGAGGATAATACACGTTTTTAAGTAGAATAACAACTTTTAACAACTAAAATATATCCTTATAAGGGACTTCCAAATGAGAAAGATCATTTATTCATGCTAAAGTGCATGCGTCTACAAGTGCATTTTTTGTCTATTTATGCCCTAGTCCGACGTGACGGCACAGTGGTGACATGCGCGTGAGCTGCGCGCAGTATTGGACAGTACTTAGATATTGCAACATTACTTTATTTTTCTAAAATAAAAGATGTTTTCTAAAATAAAAGTAGCCTAAGTTGCTGCCAGTGAAAGTCCCATCCAAATCGGTCCAGCCGTTCCAGAGATTAGCCGGAACAAACAGATAGACAGACAGACAAAATTTTAAAAATATGTATTTTGGTATGTGTACCGTATATACATTCATGTGCATGTAGTAGAAAGCGGTTATTTTAATACAGGATGTATCTGACATCGTAACGCAAACTTCGCGAAAAGGCTAGACCGCATGCCACTAATATAATTATGATAATCATTTATGTCGTTAATAAACGGTTACAGAATTCACGGTGTTTAAAAAAAAGTGTCGGCTCGGCTTTCGAACGTTGCAAGCGTGCCGCCGTGCGAGTTTGTAGGTATGACGTTGATCCCTGATGTGAACTCTATTAAATCAGCTGATAAGATCGTTTTTCGGGTTTTGTTTTCATTGCGCTTTTTTATGTAATTAGCGAATAATTTAATTTTGACTTTAAAATATTATTGGGTTATAAAAGTATAGCAATTGTGAATGGTCTGAAGTGAAAAAAAACAACATTTTTTTTAATCATGAAAAAGCTGCCGAAAAATTCCTCCACTGGGGGGTTCAGAATCATGTACTGGATCCATGATACTCGTTTGTGCGTCGGTGTCATATACACCCTTTATTAGAAACAGACACTCCAATTTTATTTATTTTTTATTCGAAAAGCGACCGTACAGTAAACTTCTAAGTAAAAGTGCTCGTCACAATATTGTTCAATAAGTGTGTTTAAAATGAATACCTGATTAGTTTTTAGAGATGATTTACTTAAACGATAATGATCATTCATTATCTTTTAAGTAAATTCAAATAATTTCATTATTCAAAAATAGATCTTACTATTATTAGGTGCCATTTTTTTCAATTTTGCGCCATAACCCCTGTGGAGGCATGAGGAACCCCTATTAAAGTTCACTTATCCTCCATAGAAAAGGGAGGATCCTCCGACCAGTCAGGTGTTACGTCTTTTCAGTGGTTTTTTCGTCGGGGATTAGCCCAACGGGTGAAGTTGGACAGTTGTATATATGCTAATTGTACGGTAAACTCTGCTTGCGAGATGTAGAATTTTGACGTCAGTATGACGCGATATTTTTATTTTGGCGTTTGGAGGTACCGCTACACCCTCTTATAAAGCATTATTTGCAATGCATTCGCGTTCCCCTTACAAGGATAAATATTAACATTGTATTCAGATTTTTTTTTTATATATTATAAACCAGCGCTTGACCGCAATCCCGCCTGATGGTAAGCAGTGACGCAATCGTTGATGGTAAAGCGTACTAGTTTATTAAGAGCCTATTCACTCTAGCCTTGAAGACACTCAAATTGTAGTCCGACGGAAACACCGCCGCTGGCAAATTGTTCCAGTCCCTCGATGTACGCGGTATAAAGGAGGAGGCGAAACGCTTCGTCCGGATCGTAGTGGTGTTAACAACGTAAGGGTGGAAACCAGCCGTACGACGGGTCGTCCGCTGGTGGAACGGAGATGGGGGAATTAAATCATGCAATTCCCTCGCACACTCCCCGAAATGCATCCTATAGAACACCGAAAGGCTGGCTACTCTACGCCTGTGCTCTAGGCTTTGGAGACCAACTCGAGTTAGATCAGGGTCACCAATCAGCCTCTTTGCACGTCTCTCCACTGAATCCAAAGTGGCCAGGTGACATTTGGCAGCACCAGCCCAAATGTGGCTGCAGTACTCCACACACGAACGGACCTGTGCTTTGGATTGATCTTAATTAATAATTTATTCATCAGCTTAAATACCTACATTGATACTAAAAAATTAACAGGTACAACATGAACCTACACATGCGGGTAGGGCCAAATCGAAAACGTTACGAATCCGAATCTATTTTCGTTTGAATGGTTGCGGCAAAAAAGGCGATCACATCGACTTGTGTCGGCTTTTCATACGAGTCAAATCGAGTCGGGCCGACTCGATATCAATAGTCATCGAATCCCACTGACGTTTGACTCGGAATCAAATTAATTACTGGTACAGTTAAGGGCGAGAGGTGAACAGGTGGATTTTTTTTAATTAAATTCGTTTTTTGACTGTGAAGTTTTGTCATTAGTTTTGCTATGTTGATGAGTAGGTAGTCTGTTGTAATTTAAAACTAAGAGAAACTATGATGAAACCAGTTCTGTAATCGACCAGAAACTCTTTGTTACTCTCGAGCTTGCACAGCCAAAATATAAAATTGTTTTACAATGATTTCGATAATGACAATTGCGAAGTGGTTAGCGTAATTTTAAAAAAGCATGGACTTACTGCTAACTAGAGTGTATCTTCTACGTAAAAAAAAGCTGCAACGTTTGTCGAAATTCAGTTGCTAATTCGTCCGGGAAAAGATTGCGGGACGAACTCTATTCTTTTCTTAAAGTTTTGCCCCAAACATCCACAGACTAAAATATTTATTTGGAAAGAAGGAACAGAGGTATTTGCCTTGCAGTTAGAAACACGTGACTTTTACAAAAAATGTAAAAAGAGCAAAACTTCTTATAGTTACGTAAAATTCGTACTACATAATTACGCCGGCTAGAAAATTGCGTAATTATATAGACATGCCTTTGAGTAAATAATGCTCTAAAACAATGTATTCTTGACGTATCATCTATATTATCATCATCATCATCAACCTTTTATCGTCCCACGGCTGTGTACAGGTCTCTTGTCATACAGAGAAGGATTGAGCGTTATCACCACGCTTGCTCAATGCGGGTTGGTGATTTCAGACTTAAAGTCCAGCTTTCCTCAAGATGTTTTCCTTTACCTTGTAATCAGTCCTTGGTATTCAAGATATACTTAGAAAGTACATATAACTTTAGAATAGTTACCTTGGTACTTGCCTGACCTGGAATCGAACCCGCACACACAAGCCTCTCAAGTATGAGACTTGAGAGGCTTGTGTTTTAACCACTAGGCCACCACGACTTCATCTATATACCTAACCCCAAAAAGTTTTTGAAATAAGCAATGACATTTTGAATGTGAATGACCTCTACGCGCTACGCTTCGTAGCAATTTCGCGCCTAATATTAGACATCAACGTCAATGTTAAACTTTAAAAAAAAAAGCTTTGATATACAAAGCTTTATTTTAAATATCAATTTAAGCTAACATTCTTAAATTAGTAACAAAATGTATGTTTAGATACATGTATATAATAAAGGGGGAAAGAATCTGAAGAAATCATCTTTTTATCATTTTTTCCCGCAGCGCTGTTTGACTGACTGGAAACATTGCCACGTTAAGGTATGTAATTGTTTAAATATTTATACGGCCTACAAGTATCTTTTTCGGGTCTGGCTGTTTGTGTATGTGAGTCTAAATGTTTGTAAACGGACCCACGATACAAGAGTACCTACTTCCTAGTGAGGCCTTTAAAAAAATTGTTCAATGTTTATTTTAATTTCATTACCTATCATTAATATCAGCTTTCATATGCTTAGCTATTCAAAATCATAACAGTCAGTAGCCGTCAAGAGAGAATTCTCAATTGTTTTTTATTTTTTTATCAGCCAAGACAGAAAATCCTATTTCATAATTTACTTTATCTTGAAAATCAGAAATGAAGTAATATTAAGCAATAAGTAGTTTGAAGTGAAGAGATTGGAGTGACTCAATAAGGAAATAGAGCGTGGCGATTTCAAATTTGTTCCCATGGCGTTTAGTTAATAATTAATCTTGTGATCATTTGCAATGTTTTTAGACTAAACTAAAAGACAATGTTGCAAAATTATCAATTTCCTGTAACATTTTCTTATCTTTTTCTTTTACTTTAAATGTGCGTCATGAATATATTTTTCTTTAATAATTATTATTTCAGCTAGAAGACGTCTGTTAAATTATATAATTTTTAAGTAAAAATCGATTTAAATGATAATACATACCTATGATTCGATACCTAAGTCCTAATGTACTGTTCGGTATTTTATAATAGAAGCTACGACTTAAAATGACTCAGAGACAAACAGAATGCCGCTCTTTAATTAAATGTCACTTCGGTATCGATTTTAATAAAATATGTCGCTCAAGATTTCTTAAAATATGATGCTTAAGATTTCTAAATAAAGTATCAATCGAATTTTTTGCTGACTATATACTTCAATATGGAATAAGCAGTGGTGGCGTAGTGGTAACAGCCCAGATTTATGAATTGCAGGTCTTGGATTCGAACTCAGATAGCCGCTTTACTTTGTGTTAATAATTTAAACACCGCTGCTCTGAAAACTGTGAAGGAAAGCTTCGTGAGGAAACCGGCATGTCCTAGAATTAAATATTCGGAGACATGTAACATCTATCAACACGTACTGGGTCTGCATTGTAGATTACCGCCTACTCCGGATGACCCGAGTCCCAGCCGTGGGAAACTTATAGTCTAATGATGCTTACTTGTTAATATTATTTTTTATTACTTGCTATGCTTTTGCTTACTTTCGGTGTTTTTCCTTACTTGCTATGTTTTTGCTTACTTTCGATGCTTTCCCTTACTTGCTATGCTTTTGCTCACTTATATGCAATGAAGAAATTACTCCCTACACAATACTAGTAACATACTTAATAATTGATATTAGGAACCTTTTTTAAATTTAGTAATTTTAAATGAATTAACACTAATCTTTAATTAAACCTCTGTTGTTTTACAAATTTAGGGATTATTAGAACGAATTTTTAATCTTGTTTGTAAGTTTAGAGAGCAGGGGACGAAAGGGAACACAGCGCCATCTGGTGGGCTACATTTAATAATGGCGGTGTCCCGCGGAGGTATTGTCCGCATAATTTGTAGCTTGCATCGCTGCCGAAAAACACCCAAATAAATAATAACGTTATTTATTTTAATGAAATATCTACCGGCCCTCAACACACGAGGGCTTGGAGGGCATTGTGTGTACCTGGAGCCCCACTGTGACGTCCTTGTGTTATTGCTGTATTTTAAAATCACGTGATCATTACAAGAAACACAAGTAGGTATACATAGGTACTTACTGTAAAACACAGTAAATAAAAATCTTTTTCCTAGTAAATGTTAACACTAACTGTTGCAGAAAATTCTAAGCTTTTCATGGTTGTTTTTAACTGTTAATGAATGGCCGAAGTGGCTTCACGGCATTATGTTAAAAACTCAACCTCAACTCTTGATCAATGGCCTCTGTGGAATAGATATCTACCACAATTTTGCCAATAACACGTGTAACTAATTATAGAAATTCTTTGAAAATTTTATTTCATAATAATGGCGGATGTCACCAATGACAGTTGAAAAAGACGGCCGCGTGAACCCACTATGAACCCGGTATGAGGCAAAGTCATGATGTGGCCTCTATGCTGCGATATTTCAATGTTCTTCATGAATTATTTACTGAAAGCACTTTTTACTACATAAATCACGCGCTTTTATTTAGTAAACGACACTATAAATAATTTTAAAAGTTCAATGAATTGCGCGTGACACTCATCTCAGCTTTCCCGTCAAAACTATGTTAAAAACTCAGCAGCTGCATTCCTTCATTCTGTCACCAAGCGGATGTCTTCTGGACGCTTTTCTAATAGTTATCTCCACAGCACTAATAGGAAGAATACTGTTCCACTCGCAAAACGTTGTTTTAATTCTAAGAAGTAAACCAACCGCGCAATACCCGTACAAAAACATTTTGTAAGATGTAACGAATCGATACAGGTAAATATCGCAAAAAGCGTATTGCGTGAGAAAAGTGAGTCGATAAAAATATATTAAATTAATCACGAGCGTTCGTGCTGTGGATGAAAATAAATGTTAGTAGAAATAAAAGAGTGCGCAGGAGTGCGGGGGCGGAGCGCGCGCGTGACAGCCTGCTCGACAGCCAATGGCGGCGCGCGAACCCGCCCCCGTCGTGCGCATGCGACTTTTTACTAAAATAATTACCAAGTACGTTTGGAATGTCAAATTAATTTCATTAATTATATTTGGAGGCCCTTGAGTTGCTAAGGTATACCTATATATATTTACAATTTTAATTGGTGATAGTTATGCTGTATCGAGGATATTTAAATTAAATTATTATTAAGTTTTTATTTTTGCTGCAACAATTTTATTTCGATAGGTACTATAGTGAATAAAAAAATTTATCAAAAGCAGAATAGAACTTGGCCTCTGTATAAATTATTTAAAAAAAACTAAACTCGATACAGTTCCTTCTTTTATAATGGACATTTTAGTACCTAATCATGGGTTTGGGCCCGGTTAGCGCAATGGCTGAGGGATCGACTGATGCGTTGTGTGTCAGGGGTTCGATTACCGCACTGAACAATTATTTGTATGGTCATACACAAACGTGTATGTGTGTTGAAATGTTTGTAAACACATCCACAGTACAGGAGTAATTCAAAGTGCAGGGGGCAACATTTTTTAAAATAAAAAATATGTCGTTCCTTTAAAAAATAATGCGCTGTGCAATTAATGATCCAAAATGACGTATGAAACAGAATTAAAATTCATATTTTTGTAATAAAATAAACCTTAATGAACAAAACAAATTAATGCATTGAGGTAGAAATAAACAAATATACAGTTCAGCATTGCTTAATCCGTACGAAATTTAATATTTTCGTTTTATACATTTTTAAATAAAAACCCTTTATTCAACACCAACATTTATAACCGAAATAAAATACTTCGAAAAACAAAACGAGGCACTTGGTCCGCACGACACGGCGACGCAGCGTGACGCGTATTAAATTAAAAGCGACGACATGTGTTTTCCTTCCCACAGGAAAATACATTAGCCGAAACATTTCCCGGGTAATTTGCGTCACTCTCACACCTCCGCCCCGCACGCTAGGTCCGACAGGGAGCTCCGATGTGGCGCCCTCGAAAGCTAACAGCGAGCTTTCAACGTAAATCTGATAAAGCGAACACATTACGACACAAACACAAAGAAATTTTCTTCGTTATACCATCGTTACGAGCTTGCTTCATCGTGCCTCCCTTTCGAGTATCACTGTAATGTATGCATCAGAGCGAGACGGATGGATATCGATGGTTTTTACGTCGACGCCGGCTCTATTGGATGAAAAAGTTTACGGTGTACCGCCCTTTTCTCCGCGTGCAGGGCTGCTTTGGGGCCCGGTCCGCACGAAATATTTTCTAAGAAGCAGTATGTCGGCCGTGCCGAGGGGCGGCGACGCGGGAGCCCGCAGTCATGCTGAGAGCCTCAGCGGAGTCAGTGGACACACGTCGCGAAGCCTTTCATCGATACGAGAAAAAATCGTTGCGTGACAATTTGTCCAAAAAACTTATGTTACCAACGAGATGGCCTGCTATCGCAGAATGCGGCTGTGAAATCGACACGAGATTGTTATAACGATGCGCCAACACCTGTGATACTAATTGCTCTAGTTACATGAGGATACTGAAAATTTATTTTAGATACATAAGTATATGTTCAGTGAAGTGTTTTGATATTTTCCCGTGCTAATAGATAAAACTAAGTGATTATTTTCATGACTACATTGATAAACTGAAGACTGGATTTCTACTAAACACAAGTAGGTAAGTTACCCGTGTTTACAAAAAATTAACCCTGAGATATTTTTTATTTTGCATTTGTGCAATCATCTTAGCCTTACAAATCCGTCTAACCATTTAACTATTCCTTTACTTATTGTGACAACTTATTTATTGTAAGTAAATATGTAATACATGAGCATCTAGATAGAAATATTTAGCGTGTGACACAAAAGATATCTAAAAATAAATGTCTCTAACTAATAAGTAGGTATATACCTCCAAACCTACAAATTTGTAAGTACCTAGTAATGTTAACTGATGGAGGAAAGTAATGAAAACTAATTAATCCGAATGACAGATAAAATATTTAGGGTAATTAGTCTGAATAGTGGTATTCGGCTGTATCAGTTTAGACTGGAAGCTGATCCCAAGATATTCAAGCAAAGACTAACCAGCCGATGAATTAAGCACCAAAATGTAGTAAGAGGTAAAAGCAATTTTGCAAAACACATGAGTTATTTGATATTACATTACTGCATTAGGGCATAACCTCATAATAAGCCTGATCCGTTATGATAGGTGTAAGGATGATAAATAAATAATATAAGTATTAAAAGAAGTCAATGACAATGGAATTTATGAGAAATTTGTTTTCCAGTCAATTTTTCTGATGGAAATAGCACAAACACCAACAAATGACTGATTTGAGAAATAATAATAAAACCTCACCTCACCGAGAGGAGCTATGTATGTAGAATAGTATATTATTTAGTGAAACAATATAAATAAATGAGAGAAAGAGTTATAGATATGTATATACAATAGGTAGGTATGTAAAGAAAACCCTGTCCGACCCCATAAGGGTAATAAAGGTTAGGTAAACACATGACCAAATATAATATAAAATTTTACGTATTCATCATAATAACAATACTAATGACTTTTGAAATAATCTTTTTTTCCCGAGAATTAATTCCAACTTCATAGAAATTTGGTAATTTTTAAAAAAGTGTCAACACCATTTTGACGATATTATTATAAGCGATGCCACCACGTGACGCGTGCCCTGCCTTCCGTCGCCCGCGTATGGATTGCCTACCGCACATGTATTAAGTTACCTATTTTTGCGAAATAATATTTATTTTTTTAGGGGATTTCTTTTTAAGTTTAGCCGGGCTTTGTGGGCATTAGTAGAATCAGTTATCGATACCTATAGCAATACCTCCACCGATCGGACAGAGTTTTCTCTACATATTATGAGAGAAGAGAAGTCAGAAGTCATTGTTAATGAAAATAATTATATACGCATACAATAATATTATCTTAAGATGGTGAAGTAAAATATCACGAGGTAACCGCCATGTGCTACAATAAAAAAATCAAAGACATGTGACATCCATCAACCTGCACTGGGTTCGCGTGGTGGATTGCGGCCCACTCACTTTTACGGAGAG
Source organism: Sesamia nonagrioides (assembly GCA_017933935.1). Classification (NCBI taxonomy): domain Eukaryota; kingdom Metazoa; phylum Arthropoda; class Insecta; order Lepidoptera; family Noctuidae; genus Sesamia; species Sesamia nonagrioides. Next base: position 363,681 of record JADWQK010001454.1, on the reverse strand, counting down.
GAGACCTTAGTCCCAGCAGTAGGAATGTTACAGGCTAATTGGACATAGTTATGCAAAAAGGATCCAGGCAGCAAACCTGATTTTGAGAAAATAGTCTGAAAGTAAAATTTATGTATTAAAATAACATGACAGTAGATTTAAACTTCCTTTTAAATAATGGGTACTTTCCCGTGCTTTATTGCGGCTTTGATATTTTTGCATATACTAAAGTTAATGGGTAGATTTTAGACATTTAGGTATAACAGTAACGGACAAAAAACGGTTTTTGTGGGTTGGTTCCATTTTGCATAACTACGTCCATTATTATGTAATCATATTTTAAAAATAACACAAAAATCTTGTCAATTTGGCGATATTGATGACTAATCTCCTAGTTAAAAAAAACATCGTCAGAAATTCCGGAAAAAATTCAGGAGCTGTTAACATGATTTTAGTCATCTCCTAAAAAGTTATTTCCGGTTTAGTGTAATGTCGGTTTTTTGGGAAAGCGCGAGTTATCTATACAAACATGTACATATATAAAGGACATTAAGTGTCCTTGAGTTTCAAGCCCTTTCTTTTTCAAAACTTATCACGCTTTGGAATGGACAAATAGCTCCAACATTCTACCTGACAGCCTCTTACATAATTTAAAAGTACCTACTTGGTTTGAGGACCCTCCTTATGGGTGAAAAAAGCTACCGAATCATTCAAGCTGTGTACTGTCAGAATAGCATTATATTTCATTACAAACTGTACTTAATGCCTGTAATGTAATGTTTCATTAATTGATTGAGGCAGTATTTAGACTTTATAAGGAGTTGTTATTGCAATAACTCGATTTATTAAAGCAACAAATTCATGAGTATTATCAACATTATCATAATACTTCACTTTTATAGTTATAAGTTCTATGAGTTATTGATTAGGTTACTTGCAGATGATTTTTGAAAGCTTTCAATCCTCTTTAGTAGATCAAAGGTGTAGGTACCTACTGCTACTTTATCTTTTAGCTATTGAGTTTGATTGAAATTGAGATAAAATAACATAATAGCAGTTTTGCTGATTTTTCATTTTATCACTTCTTATACATAGATGTTTGTATGTATTTCCTGAAAGCTGAAGTACAGTTGCACAGTTTACATCCAAGAATTTAGTTCTTATGCTACCCTTGTGTTTTGTCCAGCGGGCCTAAACAACGTGATATTATTATTATATAAATATTATTAGATTGACATCAGATTAAGCTACGGAACAGCTTATGTCGATCCTGTTCAATGTCGTTATAAAAATAAGCAATGCTTTGAATCTAATTGTCACTTATCCTGTCCATTTTAGATTGGCTTATTTGGCTAATTATAAGTGCGAGCCGTCTGACCACTAAACCCCGAAGAGAAAGCCGGCGTCAGCGCCCCGTTCGTTAGTCAGCACATGCACCGTCTGGCAGGTGGGGTTGACTTCGGTCCCAAAGATGGTAGTGGGACCCCAGAGCACCCCAAATGTCTTGCCATGGTACCTCCGCCGGGCCGGAACAAGTGGGGTAGACCAAAGAAGTGCGGGCTTGACGTTGTAAGAGATGGCATGCGTGCCAACAATCTCACACCACAGGATGCTAAAGATCGCGCGGAATGGAGGAAATTGAGTAAGAAAGCGGACCCCGGGCTCCAACGCAACTGCAACCGGGATAAACGCTGAGATGATGATGATGTCACTTATCCTGTTTTCAGGACATGCAAAATTTGCGTTTTTGTTTTATCCAATCCAAGTCTGGAAGTTCAATGTTATCATATGAATCCATTGAATAGAAAGTTTGTATTAGTTGTAACAGACTAGTGTAGTTTGGAGTCCTAGAGGCCTGTAACACAGGTATTTCTAGTACAGGCTAAGTGCAGTTTCCACGACATCTATGTATTTTTGTATACACAATTATTATTGAATAGAAAGTAAGTCAATTCTTGTTGATCTTGAGAAACCGAATCTTGAACTTGGTTATTGAAAACAAAATTAAGTAGTTCTGTCATAAAATCTCATGAAAGTGGCAGACTGATATAAATTAATTGACCATACTATACTTTAATCTTTTAGAAATGAGAGGACAATTTTAATTAGATAACGCGTAGGTAATTTTAAAGTCATTCTGATGATTATTGGCCATTTAGGCCATTTATCACACCACTGAGACATAGAATAAAGAGGCCAAGTAGGTTATCTGTGACCCAATCCGCGATTTAATTGCCTACTGTCTTAGGGTTGACGACTGTCCGCGCTTCGTCGGTTACGGTTGTCGCCCAAATATTTATAGACTAAGAGCTTATGTTTAAATTATTTGCTTAGTATTTAGTTTACATATACTAGTCAGTTTTTTTTTTGTAATTTTTATTTTTAGTTTTGTACACATAAAGAACCATATTTATTTTTATTTTTAATTAATACAAATATAAATAATACAAACATAACATCTATTGAATCACACATTTAATACAAAATTACAAATTAGCTACAGAAAAATACCTACTTTCTTCGGTTTCGACTATTACGAAACGCGTTGTTATTAAACTTTAATGTGTAATATATCCGTATCCTTGTAAATAACTTTTAGAAATATAATTTGAAAAATATAAGTCTTTTATTTGTTCATAAATAGACATACCAACTTTGCAGTTTATGTGATCATTTTTTAAAAGCTAATGTGCCGAATAGCCGTGACGCGCGAACCTCGTTCCGTGCTAGCCGCGACTAGCGCAGTCATAGGCACTCTAATATTGTGTTTAGGTGTGCGTGCGGCGACGCATAGATACTATGGCGCACACATACAAGCCGCGCGCGGTCCGTTTGTATGAAGATAACGTACTTCCCTCTCTTTATTCTATGACTGAGATGTCACACATGAACGCGCGTGGTTGCATTTTCTGTGTATTGGACTGTGCCTGTTTTATATACCTAATACGGAGATGCTTACAAGCAACGTTAAAACACGCATAAACGCGCTACGCTGCGTGGTAGTGTGAAAATCGCCTTATTCTCTCCTTTTCTACTAGGATAATTCTTAGATTGTTTTCCTACATTATATTGATTAAGAAAATATTATTGAAAAATGTTTTTCTGAATAGGTTCATAAGTATCAAAATCAACCAAACTGCATTGTTACATCTTTTATGTAAAGGAGACGCCACCAACTGTAGGTATAGGTAATGTTATACAGTTGGTCTCCTTTGAAAGCATACTTACTTAAGATGCATGTGTGTGTGTAGATCTTAAAACTAGTGTAACATGTTAAGAAAAGTTTATTTTTGATCATAAGAGTGTTGTATTGAATTGAAAGAAAAGCCTTACTTACTTTCTAACAAAATTCGTAAAGTTTTACCAGTAATTAAGTTAAGACTACATACCTATTAGAAACAAATTAAATAGAGTCATTATTTATTCTGAAACAGGTACAGCTAGTGTTTTTAATGTGTTATATAGGTACACATTTTCTTTTATTTTTATGTTTTGTAATTATAAACTAGTGCTTGGCTGCAATCCCGCCTGATGGTAAGCAATGATGCAATCGTTGATGGTGAAGCGCGCCAGTTTATTATTAGCCTATGCACTCTGGCCTTGAATACACTTAATGGTAGTCAGACGGAAACACCGCCTCAATATTTCATTTCAATATTAATTTTATTTTTATACACGATGAAATGGATATAAGTAGATATTGATTAGGTAGTAAGACAATGTTTATTTCTTAAGACATTACTTCGAGCAGATTTCTCTTTTAGGTATGTTTAATTTCCTTAACTTTTTTTTTTCATCAAAAATCAGTAAATAAGCTTTGTAGGTATTACTATCTACTTATATAACATTTAGAAAGTGAGAGTACTTAAATAGGATTAGGTATATTAACAATTTTCATGCATGCAAATTGAACCCATGTCTCTACTATGTATGAATTCATAGAATAATAATAACCAAAAATAATAATAACGCAAAGCAGCCAGTAATTTTTGCATAACTGCATTTTTCCATCTCTTTGAAACTGAACATCATCCTTTTACTATGGGACATTTACTGAATGGTTGGCAATACTTTGCTCCCTCTAGCGCAGCATCGTTTGGTCGTGTTGGTCTTGGGTTTAACATTGCACCACCTCGCTCAACTGCCGTCATCCTTCCTATTTCTAAGTTTTTTTTAAGGGAATAGGCTTAATAAACTAGTGCGCTTTACCAACAACGATTGCATCACTGTTTACTATCAGGCGGAATTGCAGTCAAGCACTAGTTTATAATTAAAAAAAAAAAAAGAATAAATACCATTTTTTTTAAAGGACTAGCTATTTAGCTTTGGTTATTAAATGGAATCTTTTTACACCAATACGTAATCGTTAGTTGAAAAAAGAAAGAAAGATATAGGATATACCTATTAGTATTTTTTAGCATCAACTAAAGAATACTTATATGCCCTATATGTTTGTCCTGTGTCCTATTAGTTTCTTTTTTATTGATTAAATCTATACCAAGGGTAGCCAACTTGAGTAGACTTAAGGTCTACTGTTTACCAGGGAAACCTTGTGCGATCTACCAAACACATACCTACGTCTTCAAATCATAAATGAACAGCGTAATTTTAATACACAATCATATATTTTTATTGACCAGTCTTAGTAGGTTCTGTTTATAGGTATCACATTTGAAATCGTTGCCTTAAATTTATTTATCACTAGCTTTCCGCCCGCGGCTTCGCCCGCGTGGAGTTTGGTTATATCGCGCTTTTTAGACTTCCCTCGGCAACATCAAGTATTTCCGGGATAAAAGGTAGCCTATGTTCTTTCTCAGGGTCTAAAGATTGTCTATGCCAAATTTCATAAAAATCGGTTGAGAGGTTTAAACGGGAAAGCGTAACAGACAGACAGACAGATAGAGTTACTTTCTCATTTATAATATTAGTATGAATTATATCGGTCCTATACCTATATGAGTGTGAGCATTGCGACTAAAACGAAACACTACGAGTATACTGGGTAGAAAATAAAAAGGATAAATATCACGATATAGCTATTTAAAAATGATACAAGACGGTGCTGCTAGTTGATAATAGTTATAGTTTTTGAATGGCTATGATCGACTGGACTAGCAGTCGCGATCGACCGGTTGGCCACCCCTGATACTACTAAGTAATATTAAAAAAGAGGCAAAGACATGTATTTGTAAGTTTGTGAGATTGTGAGAGGATAATACCTATTTGGATCTACTGGACCGAGTTAGAACGTTATTTTACCAATAGAAAGCCATAATATATGAGAGTATCAAAGGTTAATAATTATTAACTTTAAAAATGGAAACGTGATAGTGGGATTTCGTCACAAGTAAAAATGTATAGCGCCCGGCGAAGTGGGCACGGGTCAGCTCTTAAATAATAAAATACATAAATAAAAAGCTGTATGTATAATTATGATATTATAAAAATGGGTAAACTGGCAATTTAAGTAAATGGGCTTATAAATAAACTACAATAGCACTAAAATATAAGATATAGAAATAGCATAAGTAGGCTAATAAACCGCATCTATTGGTGCTGTTCACAATATATTATTTCTTAGTCACAAATTCACAATAATAGTGATTTTATTTGCAGGGGAAATCAATTCAATATTACTAATGCGTACACGACGTTATTTTATGTTTATGCGAAATCCGAAACACGTGTTCAGTATTTTTAATCTACTTATGTAAAAAAATTCAAAAAGGTATCAGGAAAAACCACAAAGTTATGAGCTTGTTATCTTACCTGGTTGTCCCAATAAAAATATAGTAAACGCACCGCTCGCCCGTCAGCGCGGCGTGATGGTGCCTTCTCACTGTGCGTCTAGTACTATGATCTACCGTCAGCTGTGTTGCGCGCTCGGTAACCACACTGCAACGATTTCTGAATGTATTTGGGAAAAAATATAACATGGTGTAAAAATTATTGGAATCGATTCAGTTGGTTATTCTGAACAAACTATATTCAGGTTTCATATAAAGAAAAAATCACGCTGTATACCTATATTAAAAATGTTAATGAAAATCACCAAATTAACTACTTACTTATTCCTCGTGACGAATAAAACCCTGTGTTGCCCATGGTCCACCCTAAGAAGGGTGTAGGCGGGGATTGTTCATCTAGGTGGACTATGGTGACTTCGAGACATATATATTCAGCCTATATTGTTCCCACTGTTGGGACACAGGCCTTCTCTCGGTGAGAAGGAGTGGGCCTTAAGCTACCACGCTGGGCCCAGTGCGAATTGGTAGATGTCACATGTCTTCAAAGTTTTGGCTCTACGACAATACGTAGATACACTTTCTTTTTAAACTTTAAAAAAAGTCTGTGATGAGCAATTGCTTTTCATTGTCTGTGAACCGTTTCTAGTTGGGTGCTTATTGGCGCTTTTATTTCAGATTTTTTTAAAATCATGAACGTACTGCGAATTTTAATTACTAACTCGGTTAGTAAAATATAGGTACGGCTATTACAGTGTAAGGTAAAACTGTAGGATAGGTAATTGCGTAATACATTATTAGTTGCAATGTGTTTCATTTTGACAGTTCTACGACATTCATTGCGTTATTTACGTTGTTGAACAGACACATTTTCGAACATAGGAAGCAATGGAACAGCATTAAGCTTTAAAATGATTCCAACTGATAGTAATAGTGTTTTACGCAATGGCCAGTTCAAATAGTTTGCAGTAATGTCCACTAGATAGCGCTGTGTTCGCTTCTCCCAGCGCTCGGGAGTAACAAGCGTTAAAAAAATTCCATGAGAAATAAATAAAAAAGTAAGTAAATAAGCTTTTAATTCACAGTGTTGCTAAAATTTTATACTAGGTTCATGTTTTAACTAGAAATGCATTTTTTTAATGAGTAACCTGTGTTTTTGTTCATGTTTTGTACTTTGCATGACCATGTGTTTATTCTAACCTTAAAATGCGTTTCTTTTGTTTATTGTTACTTAATATTTGGTATGTTCATTACCCCCTCCCACATACAAAAAGGAGAGATGGCCAATTGCATTCGGCCATACTAGTTCGGTTTATTTTTCTTATTACAGATGATGATGTGGGATACCGACCTACTTCGAATGAAAATGATAAAGAATGAAATAGATAACGGCGTGGGATGCGGCGACAATTATAACATTATACTATTGTAACGTTACAAGACTTATTTTATTAGTCTTGTTGAACATACCTAGGCTTCAATGATTAATTTGTGCAATGTGGGAAAACAAAAATGGTACAGAATTTTAGCATATTTATAGGATAGTTCGAAATGTGGATAAAAAAAGAAAAACGATCATAGGCGATCAAAAAATTTATGGAAAGGCTATGGGAAGAGGCATTGCCCAGCTCTCTTAAGTCGAGTGTGATGGCAAACAACGATTATTTTTTAAATAATTTATGTTAATGTTTTTTTTTATAAAAATATTTGTCTCATATTGATGTTTTGAAGACTAATTTATTATTGCTTATTTTAGAAATAAAAGTTTAATTATAACAAATATATTTCATTTTTTTTCAAGCTTCAAAAGCTATAGCTATTGCTTACGGTTTTACCCTACATTGCATTGTCGATGCGCCTGTGATGCTCGCATCCCCATGAGCACATATCCGCTAAACAGATAATAGACCATCTCAATACCACGCTAATGTGATTATGACTAATTCCTTAAAACTGTAGAAACCTTCCTTAGACAGCTGCAATTTTTTACCAACATACATTTACCGCTTCAAAACCGTTGTAAAAGTTTTATTAATAACATATTAAGACGCAAAATGCTTTGACAGTTGATATTGTTACAAAAAGGGTTATTTTTGTAATCCTATTACTCTGTAAGCGTCTGTTGAGATGTGTCAACCCATTGCTTTGTGGTGATGCGACCACGCGGCGGGGAGCTTTGCAGATAACGTTCAGATTAGATGGAGATCTGAGGCTGCGCATTGTTTAACTCCCAGGTAAGGCTATTCCACTCGACTGTGTCAGACAATACACAAACAACATTATTTTCAAATAATGCGATTATGCAGACTGCCACAAAAAATGTACAGTTTTGTTGATTGACAGCTTGACTTTACTGTAGGTACGTAGGAGTGATACGGAGATTAGGGTATAGTGAATTTTCTCACTCAATATAATCTTTTTGCAACATTCAACAAGTTAACTTCGTGCCATTATGTACATGTAAACGTAGAGAATACAGCCAACCAATACCTACATATCACTATAGAGCTGTCATGAATATCTGTTTGAATGAACTGATCTATCGATGATCTGAGAAAATGTTTAAATAATTTTATAAGATAAGTATAATCACAAAATTGTTGTCCTCATTCATAAAATATGAATCCAAAAGTTTTATTAATTTTTAAAAAGAGTAAAAATATGAAATTGATCTTTCTTGTGTAAGCTTTGGTAAAGGTAAAGAGATATGTTTTTCCATGATCGTGTATTCTTGTCTATGCTTAAGTATAGGTTTATTTTTCCAAGTGATATTATTATTATTGGTGCCTTGGAATTAATTATAAAACGATATGAAGTTGGCAATAAAATGCCCGTCGTTGCACGCTGTCTACGACTGAACAGGTTTTATCATTCATAAAACTATTTTAATAACTTATCGATGCTAAACCTCTGCCATAAAAGAGATTGGAGCCAGCCTAACAAATAAACTAAAATTAAATATACACGAATACAATCGAAATTTTTGTCTCAGGCGTATAAAAGTGTCCTATAAATTTACCCACAGTTTAATTTAATGTCCAAAAGTACCTGCTTCAAATTTTTTTTATTATAAATAAATGTTCGTCGCTGGTTATGGCTGCACGAATGTGTGTTATTATTTTGAGAAATGGTTTTGAATTTGTCTCGAAAGATTTTGATACTTTAAGGTTCATTTTTTTACATTCTGCTCGGACGATTAGAGCCCTTGAATATTTTATAAACAGCATGATTTTTAATTACACTCTATCATCTTCAACAGGTCGCAAACTGCTGAATCTGTTAAACCAAGGAACGGTAACAAAGCAAGTGCATCGGCTGAAGTGAGTTTAGCCCAACATCAGCAGCCTCGTTGAGCGTCGGAGACGACGCAGTTTCCAAAGTCGTCATCAGCGGGGAATACCCCGCCACGTGGATGGTGGCGGGCGAATGGGGCTATGCGCCGGCGCCGGCCACCCCTGCTATGAACGCATTCCTCGAGTCGAATCACGCACACCTGGCGTCTTATGGGCTGAAGATGTCACCTCAGCCGGCGTGCGGCGTGGGCACCCAGCACCGCGCCGCCGCGCCACATCATCCGCCGCATCACTCACCTCACTACCAGCCGTACCCGCTGCACTCTTACCAACCCGGCTACCTGCGCGAGTACAGCGGCTGCGGCGAGCTGTTCCCACAGCAGCCGCTAGAGCAGAGCTGGGACTGGCGCGGCGACACCGTACACTATCAGAGTGCCGCGCCCCCTCTAGTACCCCACGCGCACGCCCATGCCCCTCACGCCTTCCTGCGCTACGTTCGCGCACCTCCCCGAAGGGACATGCGGTGTCAATGGCTAGATCCTGAGCAACCGCCACCAAGAAAGATGTGCAACAAACTGTTTTCGAGTATGCACGAAATCGTGACGCACCTGACTGTGGAGCACGTTGGCGGGCCCGAGTGCACTACACACGCATGTTTTTGGCAGGGCTGCTCGAGAAACGGACGACCATTCAAAGCGAAATACAAATTGGTGAATCACATCCGCGTGCACACCGGAGAGAAACCGTTCCCCTGCCCCTTTCCCGGCTGCGGCAAGGTGTTTGCGAGATCAGAAAACCTCAAAATACACAAAAGAACACACACCGGTAAGTATTTTTTTAGCTGGTAATATAACCATAGAATATTACCTTTTAGAAAACTATGAGTGGCCTTGATAACTTCTATATCCTGTAAGTACTCACTCGGAAATAAGGACATGCCATAAGTTACTCTATCTTAGGCTAAATTAATTCGTCACGTCCAAACGAAGTGTTTCACGTCCGGTAGTCGTGTAGTAAGTCGTCAGATTCATTCAAGCGGACAAGCGTTGATCTGGCGAAACATTTCGATTCTCATTAATTCATAATGAAGCCCCCCGCAGTCGGCAGTGCCTACGGCTGTCGGATACCACTGTTGCGATATATCCGAGCACGCCTCAACAATAACCGACACAATGACAAGTGACACACAACAAACTATCAAAGAATATCCTTGTAACACGATCTCGCGCACAAACAACGGAGAACGCCCGTCCTATAAATGTCCACGTCGACTTGTGAAGTCTATTTCTCAGTAAGCAAGGACAAAAAGCCATTTAACACAGACTCCATTTTTCAATTCATTACAAAAGTCGAAAGATTCATCTGAACTGCGTATGTTAGACGAAAAAAAAAGCGCTCGTAAATTAGAATGACCAGTTGGGTTCTGGGTTCCTCGTGTCTTGTCTCCGTCGCACGTCGGACCATTGTTATTGGTAAAGTATTGGTACTTAACTTTAAATATCGATTTTTAAGGGAATGGTCCAGGAATTTGTATAGCCAGCTTCAGAGATGTAGCCAGCTGGTTTTATGCTTTTTTTCTTCGTCACTGTTTAGTGTTGCATCCAGACTTTTGTCCTGTGCCCCCGTCCTCTATTATCTCTCACGGCCTTTTGAATAGATGAGACCTTTTTGTGGGGAAGTTTGAAGAATTGTTTTATGGGTGGCTATAAATTACTCCAAATGTTGCGTGGACCCACAGTGAGCGGGGTTTAGGCGACCATTATAGATTTAATTAGCCAAGAGCAAATATCGGGATGGCGAGGCCTCCTCACCTTCAAATAGGTTAATAATGTAGTTGTGATAGACAGCCCACCCAATTTTAATAGCTATTTAACAGCTTCTAGTTAATAGCTTTAATCTCCGAGTTCATCAGTGGAATGATAGGTTAGTTACTTAATCTTCATTTAAGAATTAGGTTTGGATTGTGTCTAGGTAAGTTTCATCTCATTTTTTGGATGGTTTTTTTATGCTAGGGGGTTTAGTCATGTTTAACGGAACATTAATATCGAGATTCTTATTGAAGTAACTCTGATATCAGTTTGTTACTAGGTACTTACCATCTATGGCTACTACAAATAATAATAATTTATTATACACAGAACATATGTTACATTTTTGTAGATATACAGGACACATTTAAATTTTCTCAACTTTATACTTAAGTCCAAGAAAAGAATGTGTGTGTCTCAGACATCAGCGCTCTTCCGTATGATGATCCCGTAAGGAGATGCATATGTATTATTAAATGACGGATAACACAGACATTAAACCAATCCGCATAACATTTAAAATCCCATGATATACTTTATAAATACAACTTCTAAAATCCATTAACCAGGAATATACTTAACTTCGAAAACATATCGTTATTACCTTTGTAAACTGATCCTCAACTGATCAGTAGCTGGATTCAGAGAAATAAAATAAATATTATTTCGTTTATTGGTATCAAAAATAATTGCCTAACGGAGTAATTTGAGAAGCAGTCATTCTAACGAGGCTTTTCTATATTCGTAGTTATCTAATAAGGTTAGATATTCTACCAAATTATTCTAATAAATTCGATATTTTTATAAAGAAGCTAATGTTACCGATACACTGATTATAATTAAAGACTTCTGAAAGTAGGGCTAATCATCTATTCTGTACTTTGTGCAGAGATAATAAGTGTACCACTGTAACTTCTCATCATCATCAGCCTCGACTCGTCCACTGCTAGACATAGGCCTCTTCCATGGCACGCCAACAAGCTCGATCCTGAGCAGTTCTCCGCCAGCCACTACCAGCCACAAGGACGTCCTACGCTACGTTTGCCGAGACGCGGTCTCCACTCGAGGACTGTAACTCCTACCTAAGATCATTCAAGGTTAAGGCTTAGCAAGGCTGAAGGCGTCACACATACATGGTCACCTTATCTGTACCTACCTACTATAAATGATGAAAATGACGTAACTACCATATTGTATTGAAATTGCTTTAAAGACGATTAGATGCTGCTTAAGTACACTACCGGTGAGTAGCCACCGGTATTGTAGATAGATATTTCATAATCTATCAATGCCTGCTTATCTATCAATGTGTATATACTAATAATAGCATAAAAACTGAAGCGTTTGTTTATTCGTACCCGCTAATCTCTACTACATTCTTTCGACCAACAATTGAATTTGATAAAATATTTTTGCCTTTGATAGCCCATTACTTTAGGAATACAACAGGCTATGATACTGTGTAGAAGCCAAATAACGCTAAGCAAAAACTATTAATAGCACGGGTAGGTGATGCGATACGACGGGCTGATTCGGGGGACAAGAAAACTATATATTTGAAGGCAGAAGCGGGTTAAATATAATATAAATATACAATATGTAAAGAAAACCCTGTCCGATCCGTGAAGGTACTATTAGGTATCGATAACTGATTCTACTAATGCCTATAAAGTCGGGCTCAACTTAAAAAAGAAATCCCCCTGAAAAATAAATATTATTTCGCAAAAGGAGGTAACTTAATACATGTGCGGTGGGCAATATATGCGCGGGCGAAGGGGGGCTAGGCACGCGGAACGTGGTCGCATCGCTCATAATAATACCACAGTCTAAAAATCATACAGTCATCCGATGAAGACGTCTTAGAGACAGAGCAATCGTACGGGAGACGAGACGCGGGAAAGCGGCACCCGAGCTGCGAACAAAACGATGTTCGTAACTCGGTATCTATCATTAAAGGCTAACGCGTGTTTGTTTTTTTATTTGTTTGTTTTATAATTTGATGTGAGTGTCAATTTTGAGTATAATTGCGGTGCTTGTTACGAAAAAGCCATCCGTTTTCACATCCAAAATGGCAGACGTCATTTTTTTATAATTTGATATGAGTATAATCGGGGTGCTTGTTACGAAAAAGCCACCCTTTTTGAAATACGCCAATTTAAATGTATATTAATATGATATGGGGGTTAATTCCGAGGTGGATTGGGGTGCTGGTTACGAAAATGCCATCTAAATAACTTAAATCTGTCTCGAGTTGTTCCCTTAGTAAAAATAGCAAATAAATCTATACTAATATATAAAGCTGAAGAGTTTGTTTGTTTGTTCGCGCTAATCTCTGGAACTACTGGTCCGATTTGAAAAATTCTTTTTGCGTTGAATAGCCCATTAATCCAGGAAAGCTTATAAAATATCACGCTATGACCAATAGGAGCGGAGCATAACTAACTCCACGCGAACGAAGTCGCTGGCGGCTGCTAGTTATACAGTTATATATAATACAGCTATCGATGTTGTTCTGCAATAAATAAATATTTTTATAAATATTGTTTATTTGTGACAACCCTGCCCGATGCGTTACTGTCTAGACGATGTCGGCATTTTACACGAGATCAAAGGCGTCGACATACTGTATGATTTTTATACTGTGATAATACCGTCGACAATCATGTAGTCACTTTTTTTTTAAATTATTAAATTTTGGGAAGTTGGAATTAATTCGCGGAAAAAAGATTATTTCAAAATTCATTACTAGGTATTGTTACTATGGTGATTATGTAAAATTTTATATTTTATTTGGTCATGTGTTTACCTAACCTTTATTATCCTTATGGGTCGGCCGGGGTTTTCTTTACATATTGTATACATATTGTATAGTATGGGTTAGAAGAAGGTACATATTAGTGTATATAGAAGAAAACGTGAATCGATCACCGCTATCCAAGCATGGAGGTATGTATTAATAAAGTAATCATTAGCGGCGATTCCCTCGTGTTTACAAACTAAACTAAATTTGAGTTTATTTTAGTGTTTGAAATCTATTTTATTCCATTTTATGAAGGTGATTAGAAACATGGCGACAAAACATACAACTACGACAAAATATAATTTACGTCAAGCGCGGACTAAGTTGACAGGACTAAATTAATAATTTATCTTCTGTCATTTTCTTAATGATATAGGAAGAACAAATGCACTGACCTTTAATATAGTTTTTGAAGAAGGGACTCAAAAAAATTTAAATTATAAAATTAAAAAATTTATACCGCGTACATCGAGGGACTGGAATAATTTGCCAGCGGCGGTGTTTCCGTCGGACTACAATTTGAGTGTCTTCAAGGCTAGAGTGAATAGGCTCTTAATAAACTAGTGCGCTTTACCATCAACGATTGCGTCACTGCTTACCATCAGGCAGGATTGCGGTCAAGTGCTAGTTTATAATATATAAAAAAGGGCCAATATAAAACTTACGGTACACGCGACGACACATCTACCTATAACTTAGATTTCCAGTTTCAGCTGATCTCGCATAAGGCTTTTCGTACAATGAGATGTTAACTTGTACTGGGAATGTATAGCGTGAAACCTCTTTAAACATCATTATCATTATCTTAGCGTTTAGTTCAGCACTCTAATTGCGTAACACACTATTAGTACCAGTTGGAATCATTTCGAAGCACATTGCTAATCCATTGTTCCATATGGTCGAAAACATGTCTACTCAACAGCGTAAATAACGCAATGGATGTTGTAGAACTGTCAAAATGAAACCCATTGCTACTGATAATCATCATCATCATCATCCCAGCGTTAATCCCAGTCGCATCCGAAGCCTTTTCAGCGGAGTCTGGGGTCCGCTTTACCAGTCCAACTGCTGATATGGCTAAACTTCGACATTTTCCGTGAAGCAACTGCCGTCTGACCTCCACAACCCGAAGGCGACATCGAAGCATTGCAGTTAGACCAATTGTTGGACTTTTGAGGGCTCCAACAACCCGTAACGACTGCCAGTAGATGTTCGTATGGCAACCGGGACCAACGGCTTAACGTGCTTTCCGAGGCACGACCAGACCAGTGGCATTTGCACAAATATTTGTACCGTGCGGGGATCGAACCCGCGCCACCTTGCGCAGCGGCCGCGTCCGCTACCACTACGCCACGGAGGCTGTCGGCCATTGCTACTGATAATGTGTTGCGCAATTACTGTGTCGGTTTCATCCGCGGCATTCGAGTTAGAGCCCGGGGTCCGCTTTCCTGCTCATTCTCCTAAATTTCCCGCCATCTTTTGCATTCTTTTTTTTTTGTTTGGGATTGGAAATCATCAAATGACCTCTCCCGCTCCGAGCGGAGCAAAAGGGCGTGTCAGACTTTTACTGACTAAAACCCACCCCTGTTTCTTCACTTGCCTATGTCCCAGGCCACGGTTTCTTTTTTAACCAACCCGCAACCCTGACCCAGGAAGCTTCGGTCTTCGTGAACCCCGTCACGATGTGCTGACATCTCTTTTGAGGCGCGCGTGAAACACAACGCTCCGTCGACTCGGGCCTGGTCCTTCTCCTTACCACGCAGCGAGCTGCCCACTGCTCACCACCCGCTAGCCCGCGCCTACGGCGGCCGGGAGTTCGGTGTTGTCTCCCGACCAGGGCGTCTCCTGCGGCGGTTAGAGGCGTGAGGGCGCTGGGATTCCCGCTGCCTCACGCGCTCCGCCTCCTCCTTTGCCAGCATCACTGCTTCGTAGAAGGAGTTGACACCTGCCATGCACTCTCGCTCCGGGCTATGGCCTGGACCAGGGTAATGATGCGAGAGATCACCGCCGATCGCTGCTACGAGGACACGGTGGTGCTCTGCCCAAGCCGGGCAGACTTCCACCGTATGCTCCATCGTATCCTCAGGGCGATCCACACAATGGTGACACCATGGCGTTTCCTCCCAGCTTATCCGGAACAGGAACCTCCCGAAACAACCGTGTCCGATGAGAACCTGCGTCAGGCCGAAGGTGAGGGCGCCGTGGCGGCTCTCTAGCCACTCTTCAAAGAGGGAACTTAACGCCGCTATTGTACAAAGTTTACGGAGTTGAACGAAGTTTAAATCACTCCTGACATAAGCTTGTCGCCATATCGTTATTAATCGTATTCTACTATGAATCAGCATAAATAAACAAATAGCCTATACCGGTGGTGTCTGTATAACAAATCACAAGTATATGTTATATTGTTAGTGCAGTAATTGATTTTATAACAAAGAAATGAGGAAGGAATCTTTACTAAGACATTCATAGCGAAGTTTTATCGAAACATACTTTAATATTTTTTTTAAAAAGCAAAGCAGGGTTGCCTGGATAATGCATTAGCGATAATGCCGCCTATTGTAAATTTTGTAGTATTGAATCTAATTTTTAAATATTGTATGTTCATGGTGTACAATAAAGTATATAAAAATAAATAAATAGACTATAGCTTAAAAACCACTCTCCATCCAAAAAAGACGAGAATCCTCAAGCAAAATCCTTTATTGTATTATTAATCAGCAATCTTTATTAGGGATTAATATATTGTTCTTGAGTCACGTCGATGAGTTTTTAGCTTGAGAGTCCAAACCCCGAGGGCACTGTGGCACGCGTCGGCGTCAAATGGCCGCCGGTGATTCCACCCACAATCACCTAATCATTTTGAAAACACTTTAGTTATAACTAAACACCTGTGCGAAATTATTACTTGATATATTAATTTTTGAATACGAAATGTTACAATATAAAATTGGCGTAGGTGGGAGCTACGAAATGCTACGCGCATGAACTACGTATTTTTGAAAAATTGTCGTTTACGAAGATTTGAAGGAAGACAGCAATGACCATGCTAAACTACTACTCATAAATATTTATTAAAATTATTATTGTATTGATTTATATTTGCTGCCTATTTGAATTCATTATACTTGATACTTCAGTTAATTATAGCACAAATTATACGGAGAAGTTTCGCAGTAAATTGAATATTGGATACAGTTTAATAAATGCATATTTAATAGTTCGATTACGAAATTTCAATTCGCCAAAAATACCGGTTGCACAATAATAAAATTCAATAGTTTCTACATCGCCACTTCAACACCACAGAGGGGAGGGCACAATACTCTAATGATCATATGATTCGAACCGGTGAAGGCGTCCCCCGACTATCAAACGCAGTGCTCAGCTAATATGCCGTATAAAATGACGCTTTCAAAATATTTTGCAAACAATACGGAACCCTTCGGTTCTGTGCCCTCGCCCCTGCGCCCGCGCCATTGTGCGGGGCCTGTCGGCAGCAGTACTTGCGGGTTATTGCGAGCAAACAAACATGTAATACACTCGTCAACATCAAACACTTAATATGCTCACGGTACTGTTTCCTTTTGTACTTGCAAATGAAGGCACCTACTGAATTATTGTGTTCAATGCAAGAATGAGAATAATTGTTTCGATCAGAGAGAATTTGGGACTATTTTAACGACTGAATTGTCAGTTTAGTAAGCGAAAGGTCAAAGTACGAACTCCAAGCGTTGCTCTATTGACATTGGCTCACTCCTATTGCAATCAATTTTTTCATAGGAAGGTATTGTGTACAATGGGTTTGGTTTTCAGCGCCTGCTCCATTATAGATATACATAGTACCTATCTGTTGTTTGTATTTTCTGGCTATAGTGTCCTTCTAAAATTAATTAATTTCCGAGCAATCAGTTTTGTCACCTCTCAACTTTTTTTTCTTGATGTAAAATAGGCATTTTATTTACAATTTAATTATATAAAAAGAATTAGTCAACGCCTGACGTATATAGACTAATTTAATTGATGGTTTAAAGATCTATATTTTCTCAAAAAAAATAATACGGTTCACTTAGGTACATGAAATTTGACTGTTAACGTACAAATTATCGTCGTGCAGTGAAAAATAAAAGTGGAGGTAGTTTCATAGTAAATTTAAAAACAATTTAATATGGCAGGCCTATTTTCTCATGAAGCCAAGATCTCATGTAATGATTATGTACATTGTGAGCAGATTATTGTGTAAATGTGTTTATGTGTACAAGAAGTATAGTCTCACTATACTTATAACAAGCTACATAAAGAATAGAGGTAAACAAACCAATTTAGGGCTATCACAACTCACGTTTTACAAATCTCCTGTTAATTATATGATTATCGACTTTTACATGCTAAATATTAATTAACCATTCCTATTGCAGAATATTTCAATAGAATCACTGAAAGAACATGCATAATAACTTGGTATTTCGAAAAACCATTGACGTGATAACCCTACAAAAAAAGAAAGATGGATGAAATCCAGATATTACACATTTTGTGGAATTTTGTGAAGTTTTGACAAATGCCTCACATTTCTCAATACGATTTTGCGTATTTTAATTACTTTCAAATCAACTACATAACACATGCATACTTTCAATTATGGACTAAGCATAATACCTATATGTATATGTATCAAAAAATTTAACCTATTGGGAAATTAGCTTATATGTGTGTCATATTTCATTCAAATCGGTTAAGCGTTCTATGCAAATCACAAATATCTAAGTAAACATAAATAAACTGTTTACATTAGTAGGAAGTAGGATTATTACTTTTATGAAAATCATCTATCTAGAAATTCTAGAAAATGTTGTTAATATCTGTCTTTTAGGCGTAAACTACTCGTTGCCTAGCAACGGTTTGTTTACCTCTATTCTTTATCGAATTTGGCCCGAATATAGGTTACCACTGTCCTTGAAGCTACATAGAGGTGCTAAAGACATAATAGTGCCCTGAAAACTGTATAAGAGTTCTTGAAACTCTATTAATCATTCCATTATGGTCAATTGCACAGACCAATTAGAATTACATACCTTGTAATCGATGCTAGAACATTTCATTAATTAGACGACAGACACCTGCGTTCAGTCGTTACAGAATTTCTTTTTCTTTGAATTCCGTCTGGATATAAGTAGGTAGCTGTGGAATTATACACATCTAAATGAATTATTTTTTTATTGCTTGGTAAGTATACTTAGTTAGCTGTATCTATTTTTATTGGTTTGTATAATCAGCTGTTGTGTACCTACCTATCTATTTTTATTCATTTTTAGGTGCAATTTTCTTCAAGTTTTAAGGAATATGAAACATTAGTTGGGCCCGGGCTCTCACTCGTGTAGGTTTCCATCCCGTGGGAATGTCGAGATAAAAAGTGTCTTCTGTGCAATTCCTGGTTATAAACCATCTGTGTGATAAATTTCATCCAAATCAGTTTAGTAGTTTTCTCGTGAAAGAGCAACAAACATCAATTCATCTATTTCACAAACTTTCGCATTTGAAATATTAGTAGGATAAGTACAATTAAAATGAAATTTATTAAGAACAGATCTCAATGAATATACAAAAAGTCTCAGTTTTTATGCCTATGTACCTATTAAAAAATTCTTAAACAATCTTAAAAGCTAACTTACTGTAGACTAATACATAACATAAATCTATTAAGTTACAATCTAAAACTATGTATAATAAGACTATGATGTTCGCAATACTGGAACAGAGCCTTCTCTGTGTAAGGATATAAAATAACGTACAGAATAGTCACCGCATCGTTGTAAAATAATACATAAGTAGGTAACAATAACAACCATAATTATCATGCTTATTTTTAAATTTGACAAAAATCAATCAACATTGGGTAGAACGCCCAATATTTTTAGTTAAACCTAACCTTTTAGAAACCCTATCTCTCTAAACGTACACGTAAGTACATAATGCTACGTAGAATCGGCCATTTTATGTCCATATGATAATGTTGTAACCCTATAATAGCTGGGTGCTTTTCAAAGGTGTCTATATGATCCGGGACCATCTGCCCCGGATTGATAAATTGTATAAAAAATGTTCAATACAATAGTTGATGCGCTTGTGTGCGTTACAAGTCTGTGTCGGAGGGGATTTAATGTTACCAGTCTTTCTAAAACTTTGCTTCACTGTCAGCGGTCAACGATAATTATTGTTTTTTAGGGTACCTAAAACGAAAATGGAACCGTTATATGACAGATTACACTTCGTTGTTCGTCTGTCAAGATAATTTTATCTCAGGAGCTCGTGGAGATGTTAATTTGAAATAATACTGCTGCAATCCTTTGAAGCCGAATAAAAATCTAACTACTAAGTCAATGCAATCAAAAGATACGGGCGTTTATAATTCGATTGTTCCGCATATTTTGACACTCGGAAAGGAAACACAACCTTTAAGGCACTACACACACAAATATAATACTTACATACAATATACACGTACAAACCCAATTTGGAATTCAAGTAAAGGAAAAATCCGAATAAGTATGGTAAATTAGTAGATACAAAAAAATCGAGAATTCTAGACACGATTCCTGCGATTAGCTATTTAAGTACGTGCTACAAACGGAGACAAATTGAGAACTATTTAAATACCTAAGAAACTTCGGTGCGTCCAAATTGCACTTGACAAGTTTTTTTTATTATTATAGTTCTGTTCTAAACATAGATATTTAGTGATTTTATTTAAGCCAATTATTTTCCAAATTCAAATTACAAATTATGCATTATTACCTAATAATGCATAAGTTTGCAATTTTATTTTTTAAGTTGCCATCAACGCATCATAAGTCTTAAGCTAGACTGGTACCACATTACTGAGCGATAAATTCAAAATGAATTATTTAATCGTATAAACAAAGAATGTACTTGGCAAAATTAATTGCAACTGAATCAATTTATGGAGTTGAAACAAGCGATAATTTGATGGGCGTGGCAAACCCTTGTCGGTAGCAACATTACAACCCTCGGCACGCACACTGACGTAGCACAACACGCACACATGCATACACTTGCACAAATCTCCATGACGTGTACACACTTACCACCCCACATCGCGCCACTGATACTGTACACATGCAGACAATGAAAGCGCTAAGCGCTTTACTTTTTTATCTCTTTGTCAATTCACGACATCCCCTCTTCTCATTGACATGATGTTGAAGTGACTACACCCGCCATATTGCATATAATGTCCCTAAGTACACAAAACATCAAACATTGAAATTCTAAGTTTTTCTTGAATAAATAATACATCAGAAGAGCGTCAATGAACAACAAACAGGGCTACATTACATCGACATTAAAAAATTGCGCGTCCGAGCAAAGACAAGTTTTGTAGAAACCCGAGCATTCCTGCAAACGTGAAAATTGTTTTTATCTCTTCGAGTATTTCGCTAAACGTCCAAGAGATAGTGCGAAACTGCGAACAGGGTATCGGAGTGCGAACAAAAACACTTAAACCGCACTTCGATACGTGAATCGGAACGCACTGGCCTGCAAGTAACGATTCCTACTGAATTCTATTAGACCGGATCGAATGCCTTCACATCGATGTGTATCAGACAACACTAATTTGAGCAATTATTAGGTCATAGACAAAAACAATAATTGGAGCGGCTTTAGTAACAACCAATCGTATCCTATATTTTGTGTCGATATCGATTTAGTAACTCATTTCGACGAACTGAATAATATGTTCAATTAAAATAATGATGCGTTTGACAATCAGTTTAAAACTATGTCATGCTAATTGTCCTATCACGTTTCAGACAACACCACGACTAAACGAAATATTGACATTAAACAATTTGGATATTCAACATTCCAAATTCACGATTTGATTTATAAACAATTCGGTAATGAAATTATATCTTAAATTCGATCATGAGTCTGTTTTGTTCAGACGAGATAAGTATCAGGCAAGCAATCAATCAAAGCTTGGGTCGTGGTTTCACCTGGTCTCGGTGAACAGCTAATCGGGAACACATCCGAACTATTACTAATATCCGTCCGACACGCCCTCACGAATCATTTAGTCATGGAACATCGATGGTATTTACTGACGTCGTAATTATTAGAAATGATTTTATTTACATTCTATTAGCAAACAATCTTGAGTTTATTTGGTTTATCTCTTTTGTCTATGCGCTGTGTTACACTTCATCTAATCAAACCTTTTCTTCTTATGTTATGGTATCAGGGATTATTTTACTGTGGCAATTTCTAATTTTCTATCAATTTATTAGCTGCCATGAATCTCCCACATCAGATACACTTTCAAAACCGTACTTGTTGTTGTAGCATCCCTCTATTTTATAGGCAAGTTGTTTTGCCATGTGTTTGTAACAAATCTCGGTACCAGGATAACATAAATTGCACACGGTTGCAACGTAACAATAGCTTGGAAGCGGCGGGAAGCACTAGTGTTGCCTGCTTACGCCTACTGGCCTGACTGAGCTGCCTCGCCTGCTCCTCGCCCTTACTATCTTATTACAATCGTTTCTTCTGACACTTTACTATCTATGTACGCATTTTATAGTGACAGACTTCTTTCTGTTTTTCTTTTTCAATAAATTCAATGTCAGTAGTTCAAAGATTTATTTCGGAGTGGCCATTATAAAAAATTAAGTCTGGAAAACATGTGAAACAAGTCAAGGAATTTGTTAGACTAGGTATATTAAAAAAAATGCAGAATAGTAGAATTCAGTGTGTTTTCTTTGAAATACCTCCGATCTTATCCTAGCAACTGCTTACGTAATCTACTAATTTATGCAAAACTGTCTTACACTTATTATAATATTAACTGGCTGCCTACTCGCAGTATTCACGTCTCGATTCTATTAGGCAACACTGACTTAAATAATTCTATTAGAAACATAAGTAGGTTTAGTTATTCAGTGATACTGACTAAATAGTCTGATTCATAGTGCTGCATTTTTTCGTTCTTATCAAATAGTTGCCTCATTAAATTAAATGAGCTATCAGCCGTTTACAATGCTATAAGAAAAACATTTTGCGCTTTGAGGATCACAAGTGTGCGAAATTCTTTCGTCTTGTAGGGCGAAAGCGGAGGGTCTCACTGCATCATTCATGCATTTTTTCACCGACACCTCACTCGTATCAATATGTATGGGAGTGTGTGATTTCGCCGACAACACGGCTGAGACAAACGCTGAACTAGCCCTGTTATTTATTTTCACACCTCGCTTGAAGCTATAGGAGACAGTCGTCCATAAAGAGCATAATGCAATATCTTTCTATAAATAGAACATTGAGTCTTGGCTCCTATGCCTATTCATCAGAATCAGATTTTACCATCCAAATCATAAACTTTAAAAGCTAATTTTAAGGCTAATCTACTTGACATATCATTATAATTCCACTTAAAATAGCACCTGTGGTCCAAACCTCATAAAAAGTGACTGAATAAGCTATGTTTGTGTCGACAGCCTTTAGAATTCCTTGCATTTAACACCGCTTGGGAAAAAATCTCGATAGAACGCATCGACAGGATCAGACAACAATCGAAATGTTAACACGACGACAAAAAGTTGTATTCCAATGGTTTTTGGAACACTTGAATCTTCGAATGTAACTTAGTTGTTTACCTGCAAAAATAGATGTAAACTTGAAACGTGATCAGAGTAATTAAATATTATAGAAATTGTCTTAGTTGTGCAGAACGAGACATAAGTATTTGAAATTGTGATGACTCATGATGATGTCTTGGTACCTATTAGGTACAGTTGTTTCTATAGTTTTTGTTAAAACTCAGTTGCTAATACTGTCACAAATTTTAGGAGTCAATAGCAAAACCACCAACAACAAATCAAAAATTCGTTCCCCAAGGAATGGTTGGCGCGCAAAGAATGTGGGCGCGTCCGAAACAAAAATTAAACACGTTACAAATAAAAACAAAAACAGACTATTAATATTCGTTAGAAATATTGGTTTGTCCCAAAAATGTGCCCGGGGGCTGAAACACGATCCCGCGTGGGTGTTGAGTGGACATGGCCCGAACAAATACATAACCTTACCGATTTATTGGGCGACTTGCGTACGACACGCCGCAAAATTATAATATTTATGATTTGTGAACATATTAATATTCATGGAGCAAGTAACGGCCTGGACAATGATTACAAACCCAGTTCAGTTGCCCTAAAGAATTTTGTTGAAGTTATTAACATTTTTATTTACGTGCTGGCTGCTTATGGTGACAAAATATTTAAGGCAAAACTCTTTCTGACTCGTTTATTTTTTAGGATGATGAATGGTTTGTCCTTGGTGGAAACCCATAAATAATCACAATTCTATATTAACACAATTCAATTTAAATAATTTACTAACAACCATTAATACTGTTACGAATGGACCTTATGTCGATGGCATAAGGTTCAATATCGCGTGACATGCAGTGTGTCACTTTTAAGCCCTATTTCGCTAGATCTAGACATTTTCTAGGTATAATAATAAAACGCATTACTAGACTTAGGACGGCCTATCGAATGGTACAGGTCTCAACAGTTTTGTCAACAAAGTGTCGACATCGAAATTTCTAGAAACCCGTTTCCGGGAATTAACGTAGGTACTTCCGAGTGACCTCGAAGTTATGTGCTATTATTATTACGTCTAGAGGAATCTGGAATGTTCGATCAGCTGGACTATATATAGCACCGTGACGCCCGCACAGAGTCAGTCTACATTCGACTAGCGATACGAAAACAGCGACAGTTAAGAAGCGATCTTAAAGAAGACCTACTGCGACAATTGTAACGAGAACTGTAAGTACTACGTGAAGAAACATCTGTAGCGTTATTGTGTGTTTACAACACGGACTTCGTGGACGTAAGAGAAGACTTCGGTGTGACATAAGCTACATTCTACTTGTCATTGCCTACAATCGACTGTACCTTCGTTGCCAATAAACTTCGTAACCCTTAACCGGCGTTTAAGTACCCCTAGCCCGTAACAATTGGTGTCAGAAGCGGCATGCCGGTCACGCCAAGGGAAGACGAAAGGGTTCGCACGCGACGTCAAGCAGCGATGGATTTGGCGCGTCAAGAGGAAGAATCGGTTGGTGTCCCTGCACCCGGAGTAGATGCGGCCGTCGTAACACCGACGAATGTGAGTGCGCCTAGTACCAGCACTATTCCCGGAAGCAGCGGACCCGATTTATCGGTGTTACTAGCTCACTTGACGGCGCAAATAAAGCTGAGTATAGCAGAATCCCAGGCGCAAATAAAAGGCATAGTAGCAGAATCACAGGCAAAATCCCAGGCAGAAATCCAGGCACAAATTAAAAGTGTAGCAGAATCCCAGGCAAAAATCCAGGCAGAAACCCAGGCAAAAATAGAAAAAACCCAGGCACAAATAAAACAATCCCAGGCAGCAACCCAGTCACAAATAAAGGAATCCCAGCAACTGGTATTACAATTAAATGAAAAGTGGAAAAAGACCAAAGAAGAGGTTAATGAACTTAGAATTAAAACAGCTCAACAAGATGCCCGTCTGGACCAGCAAGACACGCGCATTGACAAATATGATGCGCGTTTCGATAAATTAGACAATACCATCATGGAGTTTGGGAGGGAAGTAGAATTTTTGCATGAGAAGGTACAAAAAGGAGTTATTAAAGGTGTGGTACCGGTACCCAGTGCTTTGCCGACTTTCAAGGTACCTCATTTTGACGGGACAACGTCATGGGTGGCCTTCCGTCTACAGTTTGAAAAGGTCGCAAAAGGCAACAATTGGGACGACGATCAAGCCGTAACCGCCCTTACGCTTGCTCTGCGTGGTGAGGCGGTCCAAATCCTCGAAAATATTTCCGGCGATTGCAATACCCTAGCCTGTCTGTTAGAAGCGTTGGAGTCTAGATATGGAGAGAAACACCTGGAACATGTC
Organism: Sesamia nonagrioides; assembly: GCA_017933935.1. Classification (NCBI taxonomy): domain Eukaryota; kingdom Metazoa; phylum Arthropoda; class Insecta; order Lepidoptera; family Noctuidae; genus Sesamia; species Sesamia nonagrioides. The sequence goes on along the minus strand of JADWQK010001454.1, from coordinate 338,090 downwards.
TACAGGGCTCAACTCCGCGACCGCACACAGAAAAGCAGTGAGGGTTTGCAACAATGGGCATCGGAAATAGAACGTATTGTTCGGAGGGCGTATGCTTCAACGCCGGCAGCAATTGATGCTACTACGGTGCAAGCTTTTACCGATGGAATCCGAGATGGGGAAGTCAGGGCTGCAGTTCGTCTGGGCCACCATCAGACTCTGAAAGCAGCCTTGACACACGCTCTGGAGGTGGAAGCTGTACGTCAAGATGGCCCACAACACGACCGTATTCGAGAAGTGACCGCACATATAAAAGCCCGACGAGGACCAACTTGCTATGAGTGCGGCGAAAAGGGGCACATTCGAATTGATTGTCCCAGGAAGGCTAAGGGAAGAAGAACTCCTTGGTCACGTGAGGAGGCCGCGGTGATGACGTGGCGCAAGCGCGATGCGAAGGTCGAGCCCGAGCGCCCGTGCGAGCGAGTCGAGTGGCGCGAGCGGAGCGATCGGAGCGGGCACCGCGTGCGACCCGCTGAACGAGAGCGAGACCGAGACCGGGAACGCGAACGTCCCGGCAAGCAAGAACACGAGCGCGAGCGGTCGCGCGGAAGGTCGTGGAGTGACGCAGACGCAAGGCGGGACAAGGAAGTCGAGGACGAGGCGCGTAAGAAGAAGCGCCTCGAGAAAAAGGCAAGACAAAAGGACCGCCGTCGCCAGGTTACTTCAGGAAGTAACGGCCGACATTGTGACAAACAGGAAAAGAAAGAGAACGTAAGGATTATCCAGGTAAACGCTTTGGGTGAAGAATGGGATAATCAATCATTGGAAGACGCACAAAAGGAAGATGGTGACTTGAAGACAGTAATCGAATGGAAGAAACGTGGCCAAAGGCCCACTTGGAGTGAAATATCAGCGCTTAGCCCAACAGTAAAAAGTTACTGGGCTCAATGGGACAGCCTGATAATTGATAATGGAGTCCTCAAGAGGAAATGGGAATCACCCAGTGGGCAGGAAGTCACCTTACAGATAGTTGTCCCCTGCGATAAAGTCGCGTCAGTGCTAAGACAGGTGCACGACGGAGTATCCGGAGGACATCTAGGAGTAAAGAAAACCCTGGAGAAGGTGAGGAAAAGATTCTATTGGGTGCATTGCCGCGAAGACGTAGAGGACTGGTGTAGAAAATGTGTAGCCTGCTCCTCAGTAAAGGGACCGCAAACGAGGGCCAGAGGTCGGCTGAAAGTGTATAATGTTGGTGCACCGTGGGAAAGAGTTGCTGTCGATATAGCTGGGCCATTCCCTGTTACTGAAGAAGGGAATAGGTATATCATCGTCATGCAAGACTATTTCAGCAAATGGCCAGAAGCTTTTGCAGTACCTAACCAGGAAGCTCATACAGTCGCCAAAAAGCTAGTTCACGAGGTGTTCTGTCGATTTGGCGTTCCCTTGGAGTTACACTCTGACCAGGGTAGAAACTTCGAGTCTTCACTATTTCAAGAGGTTTGCCAACTACTCGGGATACATAAGACTCGTACAACACCGTATCACCCACAGTCAGATGGAATGGTCGAAAGATTCAATCAGACGTTGGAGAATCATTTGGCCAAAGTAGTGGAAGAACATCAAAGGGATTGGGACCAATACATTCCACTCTTTTTAATGTCATACCGCTCAGCAACACATGACAGCACAAATTGCACACCGGCGAAAGTCAACTTCGGCCGAGAAATTAGACTACCCATAGATGCACTAACCGGAACACCTCCCGATACTCCTATCCTAGCCGTCGACTATGTGGCCGACCTGCGGCGTAAATTAGATGGAATACATGAGCTAGTGAGAGAGAATGGTCTGAAAACCAGTGAGAAGATGAAGATCCGATACGACCGCAAAGCTAACGTGCCCGGATTTGAAGAGGGAACTTTGGTATGGTTACATAATCCCATTAGAAGAAAAGGGAAGAGTCCAAAGTTCCAAGCCAAATGGGAGGGTCCGTACACGATAGTAACCAGAATAAACGATGTCACCTACCGGATTAAGAAAGGACCTAGAGGGAAGCTGAAAGTCGTACACGTAGACCGCCTAGCTCGCTATTATGGATCAAATCATGCTCGGGACGAGCATGACTAAGAAGGGGGCAATGTTACGAATGGACCTTATGTCGATGGCATAAGGTTCAATATCGCGTGACATGCAGTGTGTCACTTTTAAGCCCTATTTCGCTAGATCTAGACATTTTCTAGGTATAATAATAAAACGCATTACTAGACTTAGGACGGCCTATCGAATGGTACAGGTCTCAACAGTTTTGTCAACAAAGTGTCGACATCGAAATTTCTAGAAACCCGTTTCCGGGAATTAACGTAGGTACTTCCGAGTGACCTCGAAGTTATGTGCTATTATTATTACGTCTAGAGGAATCTGGAATGTTCGATCAGCTGGACTATATATAGCACCGTGACGCCCGCACAGAGTCAGTCTACATTCGACTAGCGATACGAAAACAGCGACAGTTAAGAAGCGATCTTAAAGAAGACCTACTGCGACAATTGTAACGAGAACTGTAAGTACTACGTGAAGAAACATCTGTAGCGTTATTGTGTGTTTACAACACGGACTTCGTGGACGTAAGAGAAGACTTCGGTGTGACATAAGCTACATTCTACTTGTCATTGCCTACAATCGACTGTACCTTCGTTGCCAATAAACTTCGTAACCCTTAACCGGCGTTTTAGTACCCCTAGCCCGTAACAATACTTTTGTCGCTAAAATATTGGTATCCAAATCAGGTCCATACTTTTGCCATTGCATATCAGTATCGTACGGTAAGGTCTCCTCTGTAGGTGAATACCAGATACCAAGAAATGCGAGCCCAACATACTCAATTAATAAAACGATTCCCTTGTGTCCACGACGTATCTTCATTTTCTCTACATTATTCCTTTTCTGGACCTTTAAAGCTTTATGCAAGGTAAATTATATCTATAGTTCTTAAACCGTTTGCTTCAAAAATTGCGATAGGATCATGGGACCAATTCTAAATTTGTGCATTGAGCTCACAATTAAGAAAAAGAATGAATTTTATATTAAAACTATATATCATGGCTGAGCCCCACGGTTTTGCCCGTATAAGTCGAGGCTTACTGGATCGAGCTCCAGTAAGTATATCCGACATAAATTCTATGTCCACCCATGCGCCAAACTCAATCAAAATCCGTACAATCATTTAGCGTGAGAGCGTGACCAATAGTCATAAAAAAACCAAGTCCTTTCACTCTATAATATTAGTTTAGATTTTCCTAGTAAATTCACGTGGATTATCATTATTCATCTATCATGAATCATTACTCATCACGTTCTTATGTTTCATCCAGATCCAGTATTATGAATCACGCCATATCGTTAACAATATATATTCAACAGCTATATGCTATTTGGCGCATTGCCTGAACTGGTCCTAAGGTAAACTTCTACCAAAGACATTTAGTCGTGTAGTATACATATAGTCGTCTCATACATTACCTTCTAATTTATGATCATGAGCATTGTCTTCAACTACAATGTTTACAGCAGCTATGATGAGAGCATTGCCTGATCTCGTTCTTAATTTTATTACAGCAGTTTGCAGTTTAATTTTCTCACGGCACTCTTTTAGTACATCATCTACTAGACTATCTTTTCCGTCCACGTAAACCAAAACGATAAAGACATAAAGTATTATTTACTACTTTATGACACCCATATAAGACAACATTGACTCAATTCTCAGCATCAGCTTTCCAAGGATTTTGATATTAAAATTGAACTTTGTTTTATTAAAACGCTCGCGTGCCCGTCCATCTCTCTGTAGATTTTAACGCATTGATAAGTTATCAGCCATCTTATGACACGACGCAGCACGTTGACGGCGCCTACCTTAAATCCTGCAGGTTATTGCATAAACATTTCTTTTATAGCTTTACCGTACCCAAACTTCCAGCAGTTCATGAGGTGAAATATCGTAAATTTTCCGCAGATCATTTACGAAGCTTCCTGGTGGTTCGTTATGCAACTAGCACTGTAAAATTATCAGCGCTATTTACATAATATTCTTTCTCTAAGTAGTTAATTCTTAATATCGATCACCTTTTCAGTTTTCATTAATTAAGGCAAAATTAATTTATGTAAACATTTAGCAGGATATCATAAATTTAAAATCTAATTTCGCCTTATTTTGATCGGATCTCATTTAAACTTCTACGGAAAATCTGAATTAGTTTTTTACATCCGCCTATTTTTTTGAGAAGTCGAGATTCTGATATTATTTCTTGTATTTTTTTTTTCTCTGAGAGGAGCGATGATGCCGGTTAGGGCTGTCAAAACGCTTGACGTAAGGATTGACGAGCGTGCCCTGCCTGGTTAGGTGTTTTGTACTTTTTTATGTTCAGCCTTGTACAATATTGTTTATCTACAAAATCGTCTGGGAACAAAACGATCAGAGCTGCGATGAGAAAATAAGTAGAGGTCATAATAATGTTTCTTAACTCTTGTTGATCTTTCAGATTAGATTACAATCTGAATGTTTAAATTTAATGCTCTGATAGATGAGTCTAGATAAATCAATTCAAATCGATTACTAAGGGATAATAGTATCTCTTATTTCAAAAAGAGATTGATTAAAAAAGTGATTATTTTGAAGCGCGCTACCTATAAAGAGAGAATTAGAAACGTTTACGTGAAAACTCTCCAATTTAAATCCTCCTAAAACAAGCACGATATACCTTTCTAGTCCTTGTTGCTCATTCTCAGCAGATACTTATCAGAGCAAGACGGACGGAGCGCTCTCAGTCCCAGACTGAACAATGGGAAGACGCTTTTAATTCACGAGTAAAACCAGACGGGAAAATGTGCCATTATTTTATATTTCCATTTATTTTAACCCTAGATATAACATAAAAATGTCAAGGTGTAATAAAATATTAGCACAACAAGTAAAAACATGATTACTTTAGTATCTATGTATAGCAGTAATTATCTGTTTCGCTCAGGTACTACTATTTCTGGTTCATCGTGAATTGAATTCGCAAATAGTTTTTATAGCTAAGAGTTATTATGACAGTAAATGACTTGTCCGACACTTATGGCAATACAAGGATCAATTAAAATGGTTATTTTATTCACTTCGTATTTTTAATTGGCACAAAATAACAAATAATATTAAATGAGGTTCAATGAGTGAGTTATTGTAATAGGTAATGAAAGCGGTTGGTCTCACGAGCCGTCCGCGTCGTCGTGAATCACGGGGACTCCACCGCGACAAAAAAGGCCTCATACAAATCCAAGCCAGTCCAGAGTGGCCAGTACTCGACTGCCTTCGACTAACCCGTGCGTGCACATTTGAATGTTATATCAGTTTTAATTTGTTTTCGTTCATGGACGCTCGCCGTCCCTGTTCCTCCCAAGCTATACGTTTTCATTTTAATTTATATTTATCAGCGAGATATGACTGTGCAGTTTGTGGCCCGTGTTGTTGCTACATTTACTATTATATTTTTATTGGGATGCTTTTGTATGAGTTGGCAGATATTTATCGGGTATCGGAACATTATTCGGTCTGCTCATAATCGTCCGCATAAAGCACCTTGTCACACGGTCGTTGGGCGCCGAATGCGCTCGCTCGACCCCGAGTATTCTTTTTGTGCTCCCCAGACGAGGGCCCGTATTCTCTGAGAAGTGGAAAAAATGAAGATATTAATATATCTTTCTAATTCGAAATACGTTTCGGATAAAAGGTACATCATAAATCATTATGCACGCTGTACGAAACTGCCTTTAAATATGCGAGTGAAAACGATTTTCGGGGAAGTGCGGTCGATGTCGTCAATCAGTCGATATTGTGACACTATTGAAGAAATCTTCGAAATGTTGCTTAGTAGGTATTCGAATAGGTCGTGTTACAAATGTTTTAATTGAATTTGAGCGGTGTTCTAGATGTGGTGTATTGAATGTAGCGATTAGTATTGTGGGTCAGAAAGAACATGGCGCGTGGTTATGTCTGAACGGGCTAGCGGCAAGCGGTGGAGCGGCGTGGCGGCTGTGTCAGCAATCGGCCAGTCATCCGCCGCTTATTAGCCGGCTCTCCATCCAAGATTGAATTAGCTTCGATATGTAACATTTAATAAAGACTGAAACAATGCGCGGCACACTTGCGCTTCAAATGATGAATAGATGATTTATGTTATTAATTAAAGCACGATTATAAGGAATCTTAAAGACTTTAAACTGAATACAAAAGGAGCTTGCTTTTCAAAAAATGGCAATCTGATAGGGAATGACAAAATCTAGTGAAAAATATAGCAACCACATCATTCACAAATCCCCAAATAACATGACTTTTGAGATGTATTCCAATCTCTGTGTTATTTTAATTATTACCGTGACGCTGATTTAAGATAAATCCGCATTAATTTCTAATGAATATCTCCTGAGCAACAGGTGCACGGATATCATGTGTCGTCCAATTATTATTCAAGGCGATGACAAGCCCGCGCCCCGCGGCCAGTAGTCGCCGGACACTCAAATGATAAACACTCATTTGATTGTGCTCTAAAAACGTAATAAATAGCGTTTTGTATGACAACCTTTTTGTTCCGCAACCCGATATCCGGTGTGCGATTGTTTTTTCTTCAAAGCTACCTAAAGCCATTTACCACAATTTGGGTGCAAAGGCCGCGCGGTCAGGTTTCACATCGCCCGTGCTATTTCTAAAAAGCTTGTTTTCACAGCGGAGCGCACTTAAGTAGCGACTTGTAACTCAATACTGCAGAGTAATTCGGGCTAGGCGGTGTGCCAACTGTGGATTTGTTCGTGCTTTACTTGCAGACCATTTAACGCCATTAGATTGACTTAAAAACATAAAATTGTAGATTAAAATCACATCGAGTTGAACAAAATCTTCTGGCGAATTCACTAATGTTAATCATTATCTTTACACGGGTTCAATCCGTCAAACAAGTACGGAACCAGAATAAAAACATGAGATAAAGTTTCACATCTTTAATATAGTAACAAAAAAGTGTCTCCTGTGGGTGATACAGCCGTTTAAGATAAACATCTGACCCTAGCCGGTGTCCCGACTCGGATCGCGATGAATTCACGAAGTGCATTCCCAACTCGTGTACGATTTGTTTTTATTTTGACACTAAATGTTCAGAGAAACCATTTCAAACATGATTTTGGTTTATGTGGCTATTAGTAAACTTTATTCTAATAATAAATTCTTTAAAAATATTAATATAATTGAAAAATAATTCAATTCGTTTCAAATCAATGTTCAATAGACTTTACCTATTTCCTTATCATGAGACAAAATATGGACCAAAAGTGGCAAAATATGAACTTCTATTCTTTCCGACTTCAAAATTTTTTAACCACTCTAATAGACATCAACGGCGCGTGCGGAGTGAGAAGATGCATCAAATTGTAATAGAATTTGTGTTGGATCGTTTTTTGTTGAGAACAGCGTCGGAGATGAGACGCCCGATTAGTAATTAGACGGGCGACACATGTTTTGGACTCTTTTATCTTATATTAGACTCATTAGTAGAGCGGACGTTTTATTGTTACCGATCATGGTTCCAACGTGATTTTTATTTCTCTATTTCCTTTTCTTTGTTTTGCTTTCTGAGAGCTTACTTATAAGAACTGTCTTGAATCCATTGGTTTCTGATTCCGTGTGGGTATTTAGTTTGTTATTTAATATTAGCAGTTGCCCAATAGACCTGGATTGTATTTCTGGCCGTAACTTCGAGTGGCCAGCCTTTGCGAAAAGATCGTGAAGAAACCGACAAGTCTTAGAACCAAAAATTCGAAACATATCCACGAAGCCGCGTGTAGTGGATTATGGCCCTCTACCTCTCTCAGAAAGAGATGATCTGTGTCCCAGCAGTGGGATAATAGACTGGTTGAAATATTATGAATTATTAAAATAATCATAATAATTACATTCTCTAAATTGTCGGTAGATCTGATACATTCCCAGCAATATTCTCCCTAAAGTTATTCATTCATATTTCTTCTATGGAAGCTAACTTGCAAATATCCGCTGTTCGCATTCCCCGAATGAATTGGCACTATACTATACGCGCCCAGAATGATAGAGAATAAAGCGTCAATATTTGGCAATGGAACACTGGCTAAGAAAGGAAATATCAATCCATTGAAAACGTGTGATCCGTTCATTGAGTGGTATACAAAACTCGTGGTAAGGGAACGCCTAAAGAGGCCGATTATTGTAGCGTTAACAGACACTTGAGATTAGCATCTGTGGCTCCTCAAAAATCTTCATATTTCAAACACAAAGCGCAGGATTACAAGCGAAGAGGTTTATTTGTAAACACGACAATATAATAGTGATGTTACATTGTGATGCGGTCACCAAACCGTCTGCCTACTTGTAATGTATTTTATTGAATATCATCTCATACGATTCGATGAACTTGAGGATCAATGCTGGTGGAAGCGCAAAAAAGTTTGGCAAAAAAATTAGGGTCACCGTGGAATCACATGGTGGAAAATGTGCTTTCTATTGTTATCTTGTTGTGGGCTGTGGCTTCGGAATTCGTACTAGTTAATGATAAACTGTCAATTTCAAACATTGTCACTTTTCTCACTGTTGGGACACAAACCTTTCTATGAGAGGGAGCCATAATCCACTGAGTGAGCACAAAGCAGGATGGTAGAAGTTGCAAGTCCTAGAATTTTATTTGCCGTCCTCCGTGGCGCAGCGGTCAACACGCCTGCCTGCGACGTGGAGGCCCGGGTTCGATCCCCGGCCAGATAATGATGGAAAACGATCTTTCCCTGTTTTTCCTGGGTCTTGGATGTTTATCTATATGTATATGTATCTATTATAAATATAGTATCGTTGAGTTAGTATCCCATAACACAAGTATCTAACTTATTTTGGGGCTAGCTCAATCTGTGTGATTTGTCTATATATATTTATTATTATTTATTTCATCGTTTTCACAGCAGTCGATGAACTAATTTACACAAAGTAAAACATTCAAGGTCTGAACTTACGAACGCCGTAAATCACCGCCGTTACTGCGCTCTCACTCATCATCATCTCAGCGTTAATCCCAGTCGCATCCGCAGCTTTTTTTTTCAGCTTCGGAGTCTGGGGTCTGCTTTACCAGTCTAACTGCTGATTTTGGCTAGACTTCGATATTTTCCGTGAAGCGACTGCCGTCTGACCTCCACAACCCGAAGGCGATATCGAAGCATTGCTGGCAGTTAGACCAATTGTTAGACTTTTGAGGGCTCCAACAACCCGTAACGACTGCCACTAGATGTTCGTATGGCAACCGGGACCAACGGCTTAACGTGCTTTCCGAGGCACGACCAGACCAGTGCAAATATTCATAGTCATGCATACATATATTTGCACTGTGCGGGGATCGAACCCGCGCCTCCTTGCGCTACGGCCGCGTTCGCTTCTGCTACACCACGGAGGCTGTCTTACTGCGCTCTCACTGATCTCGAACTAATGGAACGATCTGTAATAGTTCCTGATATTTTTCCTGCGACTTCCGTATTAAAAATCTGCGTCATTTCCAACCAGCCCAAGTTAAGCAAGGAAATCAGAGCAGGTATCCATTAAATAAGATACCATCGGCGTGATAACACCATTCTGGGAAGATTATCTTCATTGTTCACGATCATCATCAAGTTATCAGGAGCAAAACGGATGTTGAGCTGCCTTTGTCACAGAGCTCCAGGACTTATTGAGACGTCAACATAAATATGTATCATTTGTTCCAACAATAAGGTTCAAAGTCGCATGGGGAACGCTACTCCAGGCTTTGTTACGGGAATGTGACAAAGTCGTCTTATAAATATGATTTATAGCCGTGTTAAGTATCCCGTGCAATTGTTGTGAATATTTATTTATGCTCGTAAACTATAAACAACGAGCAAATCTGGTTATTTACGACGTGATTGGACATTCGCGTATTTGGATGTGGTGGATGTTTTTCTTTAACTGTGGATTTAGTGGCGGGATGTTAGTACATCATTGCGGGTTCGATGTCATGCGGTGTCTTGTGTTTTTGCTGACATAGACCAATTTTATTAAATCTGAATTGGACAGCACGGTTAGCGCAGTCATAGAATAAAGAGAGGGAAGTACGTTATCTTCATACAAACGGATCGCGCGCGGCTTGTATGTTTGCGCCATAGTATCTATGCGTCGCCGCACGCACACCTAAACACAATATTAGAGTGCCTATGACTGCGCTAGTCGCGGCTAGCACGGAACGAGGTTCGCGCGTCACGGCTTTTCGGCACATTAGCTTTTAAAAAATGATCACATAAACTGCAAAGTTGGTATGTCTATTTATGAACAAATAAAAGACTTATATTTTTCAAATTATATTTCTAAAAGTTATTTACAAGGATACGGATATATTACACATTAAAGTTTAATAACAACGCGTTTCGTAATAGTCGAAACCGAAGAAAGTAGGTATTTTTCTGTAGCTAATTTGTAATTTTGTATTAAATGTGTGATTCAATAGATGTTATGTTTGTATTATTTATATTTGTATTAATTAAAAATAAAAATAAATATGGTTCTTTATGTGTACAAAACTAAAAATAAAAATTACAAAAAAAAAACTGACTAGTATATGTAAACTAAATACTAAGCAAATAATTTAAACATAAGCTCTTAGTCTATAAATATTTGTTAGCGGTTTGGGCGACAACCGTAACCGACGAAGCGCGGACAGTCGTCAACCCTAAGACAGTAGGGAGGGTTAAATCGCGGATTGGGTCGCAGATAACCTACTTCCCCTCTTTATTCTATGGCGCAGTGGTCAAGCTATTGACAGCTGCGCTGCATGTCGCGGGTTCGATTCCCGCGCGGAACAAATATTTTTATGACCTACATGTAGTTGTTCCGGCTCTGAATGTTTGTGTAGGTATGTGCTTTATATGTTTGTAAACACACCCACGATACAGGAGAAATTCCTAGTAAAGGTTCCTAGTAGAGGGGAGTAGAGGTTTTATCCACGGTAAAGAGAAAAATTATTTCATTGCGCGCGATGCGTACCTATAACTAGGTTGATACACTTTCGTAGAAATGGTCCTCACCTTATAACCTCTAAATGGAGAGCAACATGTCACAAAATGGAGAGCAACATGTCACAAAATATACTTCAAATGTATTTTATAGTTTCCTGTCTAATTCTAAATAAGTATCTAACTGCTATCCACCCACATACGTGTTCACTAATGTTCTTTTTTTTTTATCAGGAGAAAAACCATTCAAATGCGAGTATGCGGGTTGCGACCGACGGTTTGCGAACTCCTCCGATAGAAAGAAGCATTCCCACGTGCACACGTCCGACAAGCCGTACAACTGCCGCGTGCACGGCTGTGACAAGTCGTACACGCACCCCTCCTCGCTGCGCAAGCACATGAAGGTGCACGGCGCGGCTGGCGACGCCTCCCCGCGGTACGACAGCGACGGAGACGACTCATCGTCGGCCGGCAGTGTTAGTGTGACAGCTGGTGCTGCCAGTCCCGCTGCGCCCCTCCCTCCGCCCCCGGCGCCCGCGCCGCAACACCACCCACATCATCATCCCCCCTCTATCACGGATAAACTAGAGAGTCTCAACGAGAAATACCTCAACCCGCACGACCAAAAGCCTTATGAGCGACCGCCGGCACCGCCCCATCAACACCAGCCCCCGCATCTCACTAACATAGGCGGAAATGGCGTCATGGACAACAAACTGGGCTTTGGTGGGCACTGGACGCAATTCCAGCAGCCGGCGCCGACAATGCCTCACGGCGTCCCCGATTGGTGGTGCCCCACGCAGGAGTCTTACCACCACCATCACTTGATGCACCACTCGGGCGCCGCGGCTGCCTACTGACCGCACCGCGCTTAGCGAACTCTTCATTCGACGAACTTCAGCTGATGTGAGCACCATCGACGAGTTAATTACATGACTTTAGCTTGTGTAGATTAATAAATCAATTGTATTGTACGCCGCCGGTTGGTACTCGAGCGTGTCCGCTATTGACGTGGAATGAAAAGTTCACTAATGCGCTCTGGAATAGTCTTGTTGTTGTGTTACGCTTATTATAAAACTAATTAGTCCATAGTCAATCCGACCATTTCTAAATCATCGCCAAACGTCAGCCGTCCTAGAGATATTTAATATTTGCGTCTACTGTTAAGAAAGAGTGACATATTTGGAAGAGTGGTGACAGTGTCAACTGTGGACAATAGTACCTCATATCACGGGTCCTGTTGTATACAGTAAAACAACTGAGATGTAAACAATGACCGCTAGTTGAATGCTTCACAGCACGACATATATTTCCTGTAAACATTATAACGATTAAAAGTGTCTTATACTTTTTTGGAACACGATTTCTTTATGGTAAGTATTGTTGGAAGCATTTGTGTAGTCTAGGGACATGGTTACTCTGTACGACATACATTTTTGTCAACTTACAGCAATGTTGACAGTGATTTATTACAGCCTTTGTGTAGCATAGAGATACGCACAAACTGATGTATTGTTCAATACATTGGTTCTACGAAACGAGAATAATTAAATATTCATACATCTCAGCTTTACATACAGATGATTATTTATAAGTACAATGAACGCGATATTATACAAATAATTGAATGTTCAATCAGTAACAGCTACTTACTTATATATTTACACAGGTAACATTGTCGGCGACAGAAGGAGTACCTATTGATTTTTATACGAGTCTTGTAACATAAAATTATATGATCAGCATGGCCAAAGCACCGAAGTCTAATAAAAACTACGATTTTATAGGTTGTAAAATGGATGTAAATTCATAGTTTTAAGTTAGTTAGTACACTGTAAAATATATATTTAAGGAAATGCCCAGTGATAATAGAGATAAGGGATTGATTTCTTTGTACATTTCACACAAGTGTTGCTCTTCATCGTGCTATGGACTCTTGAACTATAATTACATATATCTACATATTTATATTGAACATAGTGCTATTTTTTCACGGACCGACGTTTTAGATAGTGAATGAAGTTTAAAGTGTACCTATATTATTATCTATTACCTACCTAATTGACTGATAAAACTAAAACATTACGTATTTTAAGTTATTTTAAGAGGAAATTGTTGTCTTTTCTACAGCCCTGTAAATAGCAAGAAATAAAATAAACAAATATTTCGATTTTATAGAGCTTACTTTATCTACCTGAATACCCTATACCTATATAACAATAGAATAGATTTTATAATATTTTCTTCGATATAAAATGACAGCTTTTTGAGTCCATACGAAATAAACTTAACATACCTAGTGGCAAGTTCTTAGGATATGAAACCATTATATATGCAAGTTTAATTAAAAACACCATTATTTAAAAATAATGGTGTTTTTAATTAAACTTACCAAACAACATTCGGCCATACGGTAAACCGTATGGCCATAAATTAATTATGAATTTTGTTACCCCTAAACATTTTTTCAAGACACTAGGTATAAGTTACCTAAAAGTAAGTACTTATATTAATCATGAATTCAAAATGGCATTGTAATTTGTTATTTTTTTTTTCTTATATGCCAAACCATAAACAAGGGTCTGTATTTTGAATTCCGAATTCGAAGTCAAAAGATTGATCACTCGAGTCACGAAATCTAAAATGGAAATCCAATTCTCGCGATCATTTCGATCGGATTCCGATCAAAAAACCTAAGTCCGTGACGATACCCACAATAAAACACCACACAATAACAAAACGAGGAACAATCATATTCCAAAAGAGAATTGAATTTATCATTGAGAAGAAACGAGAGAAAGAAATGATAAATGATCTAAAGGGCATACGCACCAACGGGAGAGAGCGAGACCGCGATACTATTCGATTCGACTTTACTGTCCGAGGGGATGATTTATCGTTTCTCAACAGGGATTGGCCGATCCAGTACTTCAAAGATTTATAGATCCTTATGGTGCATGCGCGGTAGGAGCGTTTTCTTATTATAAATCTCACTCCTGCGCATGAACTCGCGATTGCCTCTTTAGCTGTCCGTTGGAGAAATTAAAAAATATGTTAACATATTGCGGTGGTAGAGGAATGAACCGGACCCGAGTGCGCGGAGAACACTGCGGGTAATTGGCTGGCTAAGTTAATGCGCCGGCGCACGGAGCGAGCTGCTCGACTGTTCTGTACAAATAATTGATTATGACATTAATACCAATTGTATAGCGTGTTTTATTTTACTATCTATTGGATTGGTACAGCACTTTTAGGTATAAATCATTTCTGTGAAACTTGTAATATAGATTATTCAAAAAACGAGCCTTAGGTATGTGTTTATATGAATATTCCGCTTGACCGAACAATTTGTACAACTTAGTTTCGTTAATGGTTCTCAGTAGATTGTATCAAATTTTGTAATAAAGATTTTATCTACGCATGAGTAACATCGTTTTCAAGAATATAAAATCTCTTTTAAAACTTGTGATGCATTGGATCTCTGAACTAGAACTGCCGCCTGACTAGTCTCACGAACACATTTCTTCAACGACCGGACTGTATGTATCACCAAAGTGATTAATCTGAACCATCACAGAACTAGTAACCCCAAAAAGCAAGAAAATTAAAAATATTTTCCCCCTTATTCATAAAGGATGTTTAAAGTTTACTAACTTTAACCATAAATGTTATATGTTTGTACGTCACTTAAGTTTAATTATCGTTTATGAATAAACCCCATAACCACTGGTGTTTTTATTCATAAACGATGCTTAAAGTTAAGTGACGTTAAAAGGTCAAAAATGTATGGTTAAAGAATCGCTAATCACCAGTTAACTTTAAACATCGTTTATGAATAAGGGGGATTATTATAATAAAGGACTTAACACTAGCAGTGCCTGCAGTTTCACACATGTTAGTTTCGATTCTTTGAGAATATTAGGATAAAAAGTATTTCATGTCTTAGTCATGGTTATGCCTAGACACTAATCCCTACTAATATTATAAATGCGAAAGTAACTCTGTCTGTCTGTCTGTTACGCTTTCACGTCTAAACCACTGAACTGATTTTATTGAAATTTGGTACAAAGATAGAGTTGAACTTGAGAAATAACATAGGATAGTTTTGATTCTGGACTTTTGAAGAGTTCTCTTGGAAACGCGATATAACCGAACTCCACGCAGGCGAAGCCGCGGGCGGAAAGCTAGTAAAATATATTTTTTTTTTTTTTACATATTATAAACTAGCGCTTGACCGCAATCCTGCCTGATGGTGGATATGTGTACCAACTTTCATCCAAATCCGGTGCAATAGCTTTTGCGTGAAAAATAACAAACATTAATCCATCCATCCATTCCCATAAACTTTCCCGTTTATAATATGTATTAGAAAGAAAATATGGTCCTGAAACGTGCATCAGCGCGCAAGCTTATCGGTAAGGGTGAGTATTTTTATGAGGGCTGTGCAGCCAACCTCGGCACGGCGCCCCTGCATCCCCAGGCCCCAGCTAAAGATAAGATCTGCAGTCTGTCTGTGACACCTGGCTCCGCCCACAGTAGCCCCCGACACACGGCAACCCCGTTTAGGTTTGCAAAGGGAGAGAATACATGATGTTCTAAATATAGATAACTAGCTGTTGCCCGCGACTCCGTCCGCGTGTAGATATAAATTAAGCGCCTGTTAAAATAATGAGAGCAATATGTACGTCCGCGTTTGCTCCCGTTTTCGCAACACGTTCGTTTTGTTACTTTCTCAGGCTCTAGACTATCTGTGTACCAAATTTAATTACAATCAGTTCAGTAGTTTTGGCGTGAAAGCCGGTCAGACAGACAGACAGAGATTAATATGGATTACTGGTAGGCATTGATGGAAATAGTTTGGTAGAAATAAATTGAGTTGTTACAGATGAATGTAGGAATAATTTTTATAACATACATATTTTTATCCTTAACGGTACGCATGGCGAAATATCAAGCTATAATTTTCCGGTATAAGCTGACTTCTCATCGTACGGAAAGCCTATACAATGGAAGGTCAACTATAACTGGAATTGTATTTCTTTATACCTACGTCGGCGTGTTTACAACCCGCGCGAGCTAACTGTGCACCTAGCTCTGTGACGTCTTACGGACGGTACCTACCGTTTGTAGTAAATCAGAATTATGTTTAAAAAATATAAATTACAATTTTATTTTTATGATAATAAAAGCTCGTTTTGATGATAAAGCGTCATAATACTCATAATACTGAATTATTTTACTCATGACGTTTTGCAATTAAATTAGTAGGTACATATGGACAGAAATATGTATAATATTGGTTCAACCAACAGGCTTCACTTATGCGTCGAAAATGTAAAAAAACAAAAACAAACTTAATCAAAAACTTCACAGAAATAGTAATAACAACAGGGGATTTAAACTGTATTTAGACATTTGTAACAAAGATGCTATCGCTACTCGTCGCTTACGGCGAATGCGGTACGCCGTGCGGGGAAGCGGGAAAAGGGACGCATTCCAGCAAGGTGCACAGTTAACTTGCGGGGTTATAGATAGTTTAATTTTGATGTAATCAGTCTATGATATACGTTGTGGATATACTCCAGACTGGTCTGTCACATGTGTTCCATTTTTTGGTTTCTTGACAGGTAGTGGTGATGAATTGATTTACACTAAGTAAAGTGTTGGGGCAGAGGACCAGAGTCATCGACATAGCTGAGAGGATTAGCAAGCTGAAATGGCAATGGGCTGGTCACATATACCGCAGAGCCGACAACCATTAGGGTAAACGAGTCCTCAAGTGGAGACCGCTTCTCGGCAAACGTAGCGTAGGACGCCCTTGGGCGACGACATCAAAAAGGTGGCTGGTAGTGGCTGGCGGAGAACTTCTCAGGATCGAGCTTGTTGGCGTGCCATGGAAGAGGCCTATGTCCAGCAGTGGACGAGTAGAGGCTGATGCCGATGATGAAAGTGTTGAGTTTGACGAAGCCACAACCTACAACTACGGACGTACCACTACTGCATGTTTTGATATAACGTCTGCCAATGTGTACAAAGTACAGGTACTTTAGTCTAATATTTCAAAATCAAAATCAAAATCAATTTTATTTGTTTAACATAGGTAGTGAATACAGTTCTTAAATTAAAATTTGTCGGTCGCTATGTTATGCCAAGAAGCGTACAAATATTCATACGTGCATGCAAAACAAAGAATTTTAGTCAACTCAAATGCTGAAGGTAAACATAAGTTAATTATTATGTCAAAATGAAATTGAATGACGATAACTAAATGAAAACAAATTTATAAATGTCACAATACGAAGGTTTTTCACTAGTCAAATAAATAAATAAATAAGTCTATATTAAACTGTCACTCAGAAATTCATCAATCCTATAATAACATTTATCAATTAATAACTGTTTCAATTTTGTTTTAAATTGTGTAACATTCAAATTTTTTATGGCAACTGGTAATTTATTATAGATGCGCGGTGCCATACCTAAAACACTCTTTTTCACTAAGGCAGTATTACAACGCTGATTTTTTAAGGTATTTGCATATTGACTACGAATCATAACATCTCGTAACGTTGACACCGTTTCAAATAACCCTATGTTCATCTTGACAAAAACACAAATTTCATAAATGTACAATGACGGTAAGGTTAGAATTTTCAGCGACTTAAAGAATGATACACAGCTCTCGTCACTTTTCAGACCACACATTGATCTTAGGCATCTTTTTTGTGCCTTAAAAATGACATCTTTATCAGAAGAGTTTCCCCAAAAAATAATGCCATATCGCAAAATTGAGGCTACTAAGCTATGATATGCAACTAGTAGTGCATCTGTATTTATTTTCCTAGCTATTTGGAAAAGTGCGTACGCTGATTTATTTACTCTTTTACTTAGGTCATCTATATGGGCCTTCCAGTTTAGTTGGTTATCTAGTAATAAACCTAAGAATTTTGCTTCTTTAACTTCTTCAATGTCACAGTTCCCTTGTCTGATATTTACATTTGGTGATGCAGTTCTTTGATAATAGTGCATTATTTTCGTCTTCTCCAAGTTCACGACTAAATTATTTTGATTAAGCCAAGTAATTATGTCTGATAGTGTATTATTTATGTCATCTTGATAAAAATTGCGATTATTATATTTGACTATGGCAGTAGAGTCATCCGCAAACATCACCATTTGATGTCGAGTCACATTTGGCAGATCATTTATGTAGATCAAGAAAAGCAGTGGCCCAAGGACGCTACCCTGTGGGACACCAAACTTTACCAATCTAGGACGAGAAAAGAAACTCTTTTCAATTTTTGTTTTTTCACTTACTCTTGCAATCTCTGTACATTGCATTCTATTAGAGAGATAGGATGTGAGTAGTTTTAAAATATTGCCTCTGATGCCGTAGCTATGCAGTTTCGCTAATAAGACGTCGTGCTTTACATAATCAAATTTCGAATCAACAAATATGAATTGTCAATTGCTCTACCTTGAAAACACACTCAGGATTACTATTAGCTTAGAATACGCATTTCTTTACCTAGATGGTGCACTTGAATCTACATAAATAGTCGATGTTTAATAAATCTTGTCAACAATACAGTACTAGCTTACCGCCTGCAGCTTCGTGGAGTTCTGTGAACTCTTTAAAAGTCCGGAATCAAAACTATCCTATGTTATTTCTCAAGGTCAACTCTATCTTTGTATCAAATTTCAATAAAATCAGTTCAGTGGTTTAGACGTGAAAGCGTAACAGACAGACAGAGTTACTTTCGCATTTTAATATTAGTAGGGGTGATTCATAGTAAACAATATGGCGTCATAGAAGAGACAGAGCCACACAAAAAGTGTCCTGGACCCAGGGGCCCATGGGCCCATGATAATATAGTCCGAATGAAAATTGCAAATGTATTCGAACGAGGTGCAAAAAAGAATGTATGGTAAAATACAATAGAGTTGAGATTCTAATACATGCAACCCGGGCGGTCGTTTTTCGTGTGGCCCCGTTCTGTAAGGACTGAAATCTTTATTTATTAGAATCGGTAAATTATAAAGAGCCCAGTGTTTTATGTCCGTCGCATTGTTATTGACGGGTGGTAAAAACTGACCGGTGGACCGATAGATTATAATTGGAGACAGAAATTAAGCTATGATTCACATTCTTTGGTTTTTGCACTGGCTTAAGATAGAAGAAGAAAAGTACCTATTTACATTACACATTAGATAACTATATTATAGATAATTTTAGTAATTACCAGATAAGTAGGTAGGAATGGCAAAAGGTGAGATTAATTAGGCCAGACAGAACAATAAGAATACCAATATATTTTTAGTTTTTGGTTAGATATTATGCCCTCAGTCAGTAGCAAGTATACTACTACTACCTCAAGTATATATATATATATATATATATATATATATACAGTATAAGTATACCTGAGTGTGGGTGTACCTTTACATCTGAGTACTATAATAATTATTCTGTCTATACAGTCAAACTGCGTGTAGATCGATAGTGACCTAACAGTATTTTGTGACTGGGCCAACAATTGTATGTATAGCAAAATATGACCAACTCCATACTTAAAAGCAATATTAGGTTAATGACATTTTGTCTTTACTAAAATCGTCCGTTACACTTCCTTTCGGAACTCAAATTTGAACCATTTCAAATCGTGTTCTGAATTCAAATGCGGACGTGCGGAAGCGACACAGGCGGCCCAGTGGGAACTGCATTGTTCCATTATCGGTGCAAATGTTAGCGGCGCCACCTAGTGGGTGATACCGTAAGTAATACGTATATGGAAATTATCCAATACATAGTAAGTGCTTGCCTATCACGATAATACATCTAGGTCACCTAATTATTGATAGTGAATGTCATAATAAGAAGTAGTTAAGAAGTTAGAACCCAAGAAGAAGAAGAAGAAAGAAAAATCCAATAAGTTTTAAAGAGTTTTATTTTGAAAAAAAGAATAAAATTGCATCAATATTCTTTAAAATCTAATAAGAATTTAAATATGTCTTAGTTTGGTCTTGATTATCCATCATTCTAGTTTGAAATGACTTATGAAATTCAAATAACTACAACGTAAAACCCTTTTTTATTATTTAGAAATGTCTTCACTTTTACATTAGTGTAAGGGCATTTTTTTTGTATATATATCATGTTACTGACGGTAATTGCCGCGCTGCTTCGCCTAGGCAGTAACCGCTACGTTGGCTACATGTAGGTATCATTGCGTGGGTGTTGTAGCTGCTACGCTGCGTAGACGCATCGTAGACGTTGTTAACGTTGCGCAAACGCTACGAGTTGTAGGCGCTACGTCGGCGATCCGAACGCGTCGAATACACAGGTGATGCTGCGCTGCATAGACGCCGTGCTGTGCCAATACTTCGAACTGCTAGGCAGTTCGTGATTCAATGATTAGTTGTCGATTTAGTGAAAAAGAAAAACAAACGAATACCGTAATTTATCCCTTATTTTTAGGCCTTAATTTATTATTATCATTTCGCAAATAAACCAGTCAACTCACAACCTTCTTCACAGCCAATTTTGATAACACTTGAATTTTTATTACCAAAATGGTACTTTTATTTCACCACTATATAAAGAAAGAGTAATAAAAAAGAATTCGATTGCAACACAAGGTTGTAGCATAATACAAACAAAAGAAAATCACAACAGTTCCTTTTAAAAATGTGTTATCCATAGCAACATTTTTTATTCGTTTCCCCTTTTCCAGGCGGAGGGTATAATTCACACAAATCTTTATATTTCTTTGTGTGGGGGTGAGTGGCTGGCACCCCGCGGGGTCCTGATGATGAGTTACTGGTACTGAGGACTTGGCCGGAACCCGGAAGTCACCCCTCCACCCTCCGTCATCCCGCCTTACATCCGATACCAATCGGGCTTCGCTAACACTATGCGTATTTCATAATTTATTGACAATTTCGCGAGCTTGTGATTGTTGCGGGGTATCAGAAACATCGTTTGAATTGTTGGTAGATAGGAAGAAATTGCAATAACTTTTATGTGATACCGTTATTGGGACTATCGGGAGTCACTAATAAATTTCTGAAAGAAAGAACGAAAAATATTTATTGAGTACAGGAAAATCTTAAAACTAAACTAAGTAGACACAATTAAATATAAAAACAAGTTATACACAAAAAAAGTAACAATAAATAGAAAGTCCCTTAAGAGGCCAAAAGGCTCCTATCTCAGCATAGTGTTTCGATATTTAAAATTAAATGTCGTAGCGCTGGTATTCTGATAGTACTTGGTGTGATGTCACGAGAAAAAGAGTATTTAATATACATACGTATATACGTAAAATATTATAAAAAAAGAATAAATGGTTAATACTTGCTTCACGCTAGACGTACCCTTAATTATCCATGAGTGTCTTATAAACTCAGTATATTTTTTATTCTTGCTTATTTATTTCTGTAACTTCTAACCACTTCCGAAGCTCAAGTTTATATAAAAAAGTAGTATGTATATATAAATACGATTCATTTCAATAGGTACCAATTCTTAATTGTATTAGATTTAATGGTTAGTTAGGTTAGGGTAATGAATAGTTCATTAACCGTTAAATACATTTTTCATAGTAGCATTGTTTGGAATCTCATAATAATATGACTGATTATAATAACACGTACTTAATAAAAAATAAAACTGAAAAGTCATAATCTCTTAATACATTTATGAGACTCTGAGTTTGTTTCGGTCTTGCAGTTGCATGATGGAAAAATCCCAATTTTGCGTACTGTTTGTTTGTAACTCTGACTGTTTGTTTGTAACCCTGGACCAAATCTGCGTTTAAAGAGATCACTTAACTTAGCAATAACGTCACAATCCCCATGTAAAGTCAGGATTACACCTTCTCATTGACACACACACCCATGTAGATTACCAGAAGCTCATAAGTCCATGTGTACATCAATCATGGGACAGGAGTCGCGTGTCGGCGATGAGGCGATCCACTCGACGGCCGCGCGAATAATATTCATAAATAATGTAAGTAACAATAGTGAGTGCACGTGTCGTGCGCGTGCGCGCCGGCCTAACGCCACATCTAATTATTTGCACATACCCACATAAATGTTCATCAAAGTGTTTTGGATGGGTTTAATAAAGAACTGTGCTTGGGGAAGAGCCCAGCTTACATTGTATTTCACAAAGTAAAGCTGAGTAAGTCAGAGGAACAATATTTTCCCAATAATTTCACACAGTGTGAAATAGTTGGAAAACATCGACCAGTGACGGCCCTAGGAAAAACGAAAACATGTCTCCTTATCAAGGGTAATCCAATTATGATCTTTGAGTTGGTCACGCACTAACTAGGTAAGTAATGAGCGAACAGTGAACAACATGTCAAGGGGGAAACTATAAAAAATATTGTTTATATACTTAAAAAACAAGACTGTATGTAACCATGGTATTTGACTGCTACGGGCTTTGAGTCTGTGTATCGTATTTATAAAAATAAATAAGGAATGTTTTCGGAAGTGGAAGCGTCAGAACGCTTGGTTGTTGCTGCCAAAAATGTCAGGAAGAACGGAAACAAAGACATGGTACCAGCAACTCTGCATATTATATTCAAAATATGTCTGGAATAAGTAATTGTATAACAGAAAAAGAAACTGGAAAAGGTTGTTTAAAAAATAACTGTTAATAATTAAGTATTATGTTTGCCGATATTTCTAATTGGAAAACTTTGCCCAAGTTTTTTAATACCTATTAAAATATTATTCTAATTTGTATTTAATACTTACAGTTTCATATAAACTAATGCTTAAAAGAGGTAACATGTGGGGATGGGAATTTGCCACAGTATTGCGCCGTATTGGCCTATTACATTAGGTACGAGATTCGGGCAGATAGCGGCTTGACTTGAACCCGCCATCTGGACCAATTGCTGGCTGCACCCCAGGTGTGTCAGCCAGGAATCGCCGCCGAGGTGTGTAATATACCTACGGAGTCTGACGTGTGTCGCCCTTAGCAACGGATTGCCTACTTACGATTGCTATAAAAATATGTTGTTAATAGGTTTAGAAGAGGTTACAAAAATATTATGCGTGCCATTTAAAATACCTGTTTTATTTTCATTTCAAGCGGACGAATTTGCCGGCAAAACCTAACGTAAATCAATCAACATTATGTAATGTATGTAAATATAATAGCAAGAAACATCTAATGTCAAAAAATAATGAAGAACACTTTTACCTAAGAATACTTAACAAAAAGAAATAAATAAATTAAATCCAGAATTTTAATAATTTAAAACAGCGACTCGACTAATTTTACCGTCTTCTTCTTCTTCTTCAGCCTATAGATGTCCTCTACTGGACAAAGGCCTCCCCCAAGGCTTTCCACGTTGACCGGTCTTGTGCTGCCCGCATCCATCAGCTTCCCGCGACCTTCACCAGGTCATTGGTCCACCTTGTTGGGGGCCTCCCTACGCTGCGTCTATTATTAATTTAAACAAAAAAGAAGTATTTAGAATCTAAATAATTATTTAATTGAATTAAAATCCCGCATTCATGAGTTTATATCGTACCATAAACAAGCAGCGTTTACTTATTCATGCCCTTTCGAATATAATCTGTGTTTCTCTAGTCCCCCTAGCGAGTGTAAGTGAAATAACCCATAGCCGGCAGCGGCGCGGGCGCTCGGCGGTTGAACCATAGGCAAACATTAGTTAAGTCGAGTGTGAATGAAAACTTATTTGATGGAAAATATTTTAATGACTTACTACTATGATAGGTTAGGGGGAATTTTCTCAGCATTTATAGGGTTTTAATTGAATTAAATAGACATAATGTGTAATTATTAGAATATTTGATATTTATAGAGTCTTAATAGTCCTCTATTCATGCCTTTGTTTAAAGTTTCTTGTTTTAACATAAAATTAATAAAATACCTGTATCTTATGACACGAGGCAACTTTGTAAATACCAACTTGTTAAAGAATTTTTGTAATCGGATCAGTAGTATCCAAATAATATAATATAAATATGTAATTTAAGCAACATTATGTAAATTGTGTAAAAACACACAATTGAACATTTAATACCGGTCTACCAAATAAAAAAATCACACTAAAAATATATACAAAAAAAAACATAAACTAATATTAATGATGCAATAACATTACTGTAAGCGAATCTTATCATGAACATATTATACAATACATTATAACAAATGAACATGAACAACAAAAAGATACGACGAGGATGGGATTCGAACCCACGCGTGCAGAGCACATTGGATTAGCAGTCCAACGCCTTAACCACTCGGCCACCTCGTCATGTCTGTGGCTTGCGAAATTACGTCACACATTCTATTGAAGAGCTACCTGCCACACACTAGATGAGTAGAAAGAATCAAGTTCGCAATGAATTGTTACGTCATCGGTTTTTATCGAACGTTGACCCCTACTTGTTGTTTGTTAGTTGTAAGGTTGTAAGTTTGTAACTACTATAATGAACGGCATACAAATTGTATTAAAACACATGTGCTGATAAGACTTGTTGTATTTCACTTGTATTTAAATAAATATTTAAACATGAATGTTTAAATAAATACTTCCAAATGAATTTATGTAATAATGACATAAAAATATTTTCATTATGTAATAATAATAATTCATGTAGATAGTAAAAATATTTTCATTTATTACATAAACGAAAATATTTTTATCTCATGGCTAATTAATAATTAGCAGCAGCACGTTACAAGTGAAGTTTCGCTTGTCGCGGTCGGTTTGTGGATTGGTGACCGTGTTTATATACTGATACCCCAGCGGGCCTCGGAAAACATATTAAGTGGTCACTCCGATAACCTGTAAGTGGGTAGTGGAGGTCAAAAAAGCAGTGGCTTCATGTAAATACATATGTTCACTTCTGTATCGCGGGTGCGATTAAAAATATTTGAACTCATATACACAAACAGAGTCAAGTACAAGTCGCAGCGTGGTGTTATATAGCCTTAAAGCCTTCCTGGATTAAAGGGCTATTCAATGCAAAGAATTTTTCAAATCAGACAATACAGTAGTTCCTGAGATTAGCGCGTTCAAACAAACTCTTCAGCTTTATATATTAGTACAGATAGACACACCCGCAACAACTACCTGTAGGCCCAGGTGTGCCCAGGGGGGTGGCAGGTGGGGGCTGCTGAACTCTCTTGGAAATCTAGCAGAACATGTAGGTATCATCGTCATCATCATTATCATCGTCTCAGCGTTAATGCCAGTCGCTTTCAAAACTTTTTCTCTCAGCTTTCGAGTCTGGGGTCCGCTTTTACCAGTCTAACTGCTGATTTTGGCTAAACTTCGATATTTTCCATGAAGCGAATGCAGTCTGACCTCAACAACTCGAAGGCGATATCGAAGCATTGCAGTGAGACCAATTTTTTGACTTTTGAGGGATCCAACAACCCGTAACGACTGCCACTAGATGTTCGTATGGCAACCGGGACCAACGGCTTAACGTGCTTTCCGAGGCACGACCAGACCAGTGCAAATATTCATATTCATACATATGAATACAATTTCACTGCGCGGTGATGGAACCCGCGCCTACGAGGCTATCACGATACTATACGAGGAACAATATAGAAACGATAAGTATAGCTATAGGATAGGCAGATAGACATCTATGTATTTATACTATCAACCTTTTTATCGTCCCACTGCTGGGCACAGGTCTCTTCTCAATGCGGGTTAGCGATTTCCGACTTAAAGTCCAGGTTCCCTCAAGATATTTTACTTCACCTTTTAATCAGTCATTGGTATCCAAGATATACCTACTTAGAAAGTACAATATAACTTAGAAAAGTTACATTGGTACTCGCCTGACCTGGAATCGAACCCGCACACTCATACTTGAGAGGCTGGTGTTTTAACCACTAGGCCACCGGAGATTGTTGCAGGCCCACTGCTCTGAAGAAAACCGTCATGGACTACATTAGGGTTGTAATGGAGGCTTGTTAGCGGAGGCCGAGGCGGATGCGGAGGCGACGAGTCTCACCTCCGCGGATGCGGAGGTTAACGGAGGCGGAGGCGGACGTGAAAGTACATATAGAAAAAAAATTAATTTATGGTTAATTAACACAATTTTTTTATTTTAAATACGTACATTAATAGTAGTATACTTGGTAAAAAAATATTACGTTCTAGTAATGAAAATTAAGGAGAAACAAATTGTGTTTGCCGCATTCCCGCCTCGCACTAGTTGATTCTTGACCATTTCGCGCTCAAACGCGGCCGGACGGTTGTCGCAGCTTGCGCGTTATTTATTTTATATATTATAATATTATTATAAGTAAATAAACCTCCGTTATAACTCCGCAAAAATTGTGCGGAGGCGGAGGCGGAAGCGAAGATACGATTTCTTGCGGAACTTCCGCAGTAACGGAAGCGGAGGCGAAGCTCCGTTACAACCCTAGACTACATCCAAAAATCTGTCAGCCCGCACTGGGTCGGTAGGGCGGCGTGGTGGCTAGTCCACTTACAGACAAGAAGCCTATTGCTATGTCCCAGCAGTTGACCACTTTCCCAAAATAAATACGTTACAGTAAGTGTAGGTCCAATATTATTAATTTCAGTTCAAAGATCACTTGTTTCCCATTATAAACTAAAAATAAGCTAAATCTCTTAACAAATTGAAGAATATGTTACAATGTTTGTGTTCAAATATCCACAATATGTTAGATATTAGAATAAAATATTAAAACCCTGTAATGGTTCCACTCTAGCGCCGCCCGATGAGTAATGATCTACAAAAGTATTATAATGATCTACAAGGCTCATTTATTCTCGATGCTACAATGATATACGTAATCAAAACCAATGGCAGACTGGTTTCAAAGAAATAGATATGTTAGTATGTTCTTGAAAACAAGGATTGATGTGCCAAATATTAAATTACTATTGTACGTCACGTGTAACTGAGGTTGATTCATTTAGGCATAATTTCTCAGTAATTAGTTACCTATTATTAAATCCCATCTTATTGCAGCGCCCTTTTTTTTTTTTAAAATTGGCATCTCGTAGTTGATCATTAGAGGCCGTGACTACTTAACCGGACTTTCCTGTGGATGCCTTAAGTAAAATTAAAGCCTCCAGCCAGGGGCACATAAAACTCAATTAAAATTAAGGCGACTACGCACTAAGGGCACCCCCTGTGGGGTACGAACCTAGGCTTAGGGCGTCGCTAGAGAGGACAGCAAGGGACGGCTGGATCGAAAGTGTTCTTAGTGATTTGATGACCACGGCGTTTCCTAGTACTAGCTCTGAGAAGAAACGCCGAAACAAACTCAGAGGTCATTGTTGGGATATTAATACATTATAATAGTAACTGGTTGCCCCGTGTGGTACCGGGTTTAGAATAGTACCTACCCATATCCTCCCGTGGGTGTCCTAAGAGGCGACTAAGGGAACTCACCAGGGAAGCGGGCAGCAGCGCTTCTTCTGTGGAATATCAAATCCTGCGATCCCCAACCCGCCTGCCAAGCGTGGGGATTATGGCAAACCCCAAATGATGTACACGACTAAGCCAAGGCCCCTATTAGTCCCCGGCAGTTTCGCTATTCCTGGTCATTGTGGTAGCGGCCAAGGTAACGGCGGGGCAAGGGGTGAGAAGAATCACCGGAAGAGATCCGGCTACCACAAACAACGACGGATCGACCTGGCAACACTGAACATGCGCACACTGCGGACCGACGAGAGGGTTATTGAACTGGAGGAAGAATTGAGCAAGTTACGATGGAGTGTCCTGGGATTATCGGAAGTCCGAAGAGAGGGTGAGGACTCGATAATCCTTAAATCCGATAACTTGCTCTATTTCCGGGAGGGCGACCATCAGTCCCAAGGTGGTGTCGGGTTCCTCGTCCACAGGTCCCTTGTGGACAATGTAGTGAAGATCGAGAGTGTATCGACCAGGGTGGCGTTCCTGGTACTCAGAATAACCAAACGGTATTCGCTGAAGGTCATTCAGGTATAAGCCCCGACCTCGGCACACTCCAACGAGGAAGTAGAGACTATGAGGACATCTCTAAAGCCATACATAGCTCTAAAACTCACTACAGCGATGTCATGGGGGATTTCAACGCTAAACTTGAGAAACGGAGCGGTGAAGAGCTCGGACTGGGAAATTTTGGATTTGGGCGTCGGAACCACCGAGGCCACATGTTGGTTGGCTTCATGGAGAAGGAGGGACTCTTTATGATGAACTCCTTCTTCAAAAAGCGTGACCAGCGGAACTGGACTTGGATCAGTCGATCATCCCGACGGGGTCGCTAAAAACGAGATAGACTTCATTATGACGGCAAAAAGGCACACATTCAATGATGTCTCAGTGATCAACTTGTTCAAATGCGACAGCGATCACCGTATGGTCAGAGGCACATTGAATCTGAACATAGTGTCCGAAAGATCTCGCCTGATGAAGTCTACGCTCCGGCTAGCACCCATCCAAATCCATAACTCCGAAGGTTCCCAGCTCGAGCTCCAAAATCGCTTCGAATGCCTAAGTGGCGACGTGGACGAATACAATGACGCGTTTGTAGAAGCTGTCCGTACGGTCGGGACTAAGTATTTTAAGACCCGCCGCAAAGTCTCTGAAGCGCGACCTACGTCGGTATAATACCGAGCGTATAGCGGAGGCTATAGAGCGAAATAGAGGCTCTAAAGTTTACGCTAGGGATCTGACTATTGGGCATAGCCGGCTTAGCAAGCTGAAGACTTACGACGGCAAGATCATAACGTTCGGGCCCGAGCTTTTGAGGGAAGTCGAGAATTTCTATGGACAGCTCTACACTTCGACGACAAAACCCGCATTAAATCTTGCTGAAGACCCTAGAGCAAGATTAACCCGACATTACACCGAAGATATCCCGGACGTCAGCCTGCAGGAGATTCGATTGGCTCTTAAACAGCTTCAGAACAACAAGGTGCCGGGCGATGACGGAATAACGGCTGAGCTACTGAAGGTGAACCGATCCTTAGGGCCCTTCAGAAGTTATTTAATTCTGTCATAATCGAGGGAAAAACGCCAAAGGCATGAAACAGAAGTGTGGTGGTACTCTTTTTCAAAAAGGGTGACAACACCCTTTTGAAAAACTACAGACCCATCTCACTTCTGAGACATGTCTATAAGTTGTTTTCGAGAGTCCTCACGAATCGTCTCGCCTGCAGGTTTGACGACTTCCAGCCTCCCGAACAAGCCGGTTTTCGAAAAGGCTTCAGCACAGTAGACCACATACATACGCTGCGGCAGGTTATACAGAAGACCGAGGAGTATAACCTACCCCTTTGCTTGGCGTTTGTGGACTACGAAAAAGCCTTTGATTCGATCGAGACCTGGGCTGTACTGCAGTCTCTCCAGCGGTGCCAAGTAGATTATCGGTGAAGCGCTGAAGGGTTTGTACGAAAACGCCACCATGTCAGTCCGAATACAGGACCAGACCTCGAAACCAATACCTCTGCAGCGTGGTGTCAGACAAGGAGATGTTATCTCCCCGAAACTGTTCACCGCTGCATTGGAGGATGTCTTCAAGGTTCTGGACTGGAAAGGACTGGGCATCAACATCAATGGCGAGTACATGACACACCTTCGGTTTGCTGATGATATCGTAGTCATGGCTGAGACCACGGAGGACCTGAGTACAATGCTCGAAGACCTCAGTAGAGCCTCCGAGCGAGCCGGTTTTAAAATGAACATGGACAAGACGAAAGTCATGTCTAATGCCCATGTTGTACCGACTCCCATAAAGATTGGAGACTCTGTTCTCGAAGTTGTTGACAGTTACGTGTACCTGGGACAAACTATCCAGTTAGGAAGGTCCAACTTCGTGAAAGAGGTCAATCGTCGAATCCAACTCGGCTGGGCTGCTTTCAGGAAGCTACGTAAAATCTTCTCGTCCAAAATACCGCAGTGTCTCAAGACAAAAGTCTTCGACCAGTGTGGGTTGCCAGTGATGACTTATGGAATTGAGACGTGGTCGCTAATAATGGGCCTTATAAGAAGGCTCAAAGTCACTCAAAGGGCAATGAAGAGGGCTATGCTTGGGGTTTCACTGCGCGATCGAATCAGGAATGAGGAGAACTGCAGAAGAACGAGATTAACCGACATAGCCCGAAGAATTGCAACACTAAAGTGGCAGTGGGCTGGACACATTGCCCGTAGGACCGATGCCCGATGGGGCCGACGGGTTCTCGAGTGGCGACCATGCACCGGAAGACGTAGCGTGGGTAGGCCCCCGACAAGGTGGACCGACGACCTGGTGAAGGTCGCGGGAAACCGCTGGATGCGGGAGGAGCAGAACCGGTCGTCGTGGAGAACCTTGGGGGAGGTCTATGTCCAGTGGACGTCTTTCGGCTGAAATGATGAGTTACTGGCTCAGCTGCGGCGCGGGCTGGCCTTCATCAGGCAAGGGACGGGGAGGGAAATTAAGCTGTGGGGCGCGTTGCGGAGGACCTCGACTGCGAGGTCGGTATTTCGATTTCTTGTATAGGGTGCTGGTGGCCCTATTAGCCTCTTTGAGGGGGGTTATGGGGTCATCGAGGTCTGTGAGGGTGCAGCACTCTAATTGCATAATCGTAATACACTATTACCATAAATTTGAATTTTTGAAGCCTATAATGTTAATGTGTTGTTCTATTTCTCAGTTCAACAACGTAACAAACGCAATGAATGTTGTAGAACAGCGATCGGCAACCCGTGGCCCGCAGCCTCATGCGGCCCGCAGACGTCTTCGCTGCGGCCCGTGAATGTTTAATTTTTTTTTTGTTTATAAAACTATACAACATCTCATTCATTGATCTGATTCCGTACTAAGTAGCTAAAAAGCTAGCCAGTGAAGCTTTAATTTGTGTAAATATTTTCGTCACCACTGCTCTCAAAACGGTGAAGAAAACATAGTGAGGAAACCAGCATGTCCTAGAGGCAAAACTTCGAAGACATGTGACATCTACCAGCACGCACTGGGCCAGCACGGTAGATTACAGCGCACTCCCTCTCAGCAAGAGAAGACCTATGTTCCAGGAGTGGGAACATTACGGGGAGATGGGGTACATTTATACAAGGGGCACATAGATAGAGTCAATATTCGTCGAAAACAAAACGCGTTAGAAGAGCCATCCGCCACCGATAAGGAGGTATATAGTAAAGCCTACACGCACACTAGCGCAGAGCAAGGTTCACTCAACGACTAGCGACTAGCACGTAAAAAACTGTTTCTGATGTTCGTAACAAAATTTTCGTACTTTTCTTTCGGATGTGATTCTTCTAATTTCTTTAGTGTTACCTGTGTTATATTAAGGCCTTTGGTAAATACATATTTGTCATCACATTAAATAGACTTAATTTTTTAAATTATTTATTGCTTTAATTTTTATAAAATGTTGATTTCGATTGTAGTAGGCTGGGGCAAATAAGGGGCACATAAGTGGTCTTGGGGCACATTGATACCCTGATATTTTGTTAAATATACATGTATGTGAGACTTAGGTAATATATTTTATTTTCTTTATAGATAAATGGTTTGAACATTTAAACGCAAGATGAATAGAAGTTCCATCAATGAAATTTCCGCGGCTTCTGCGATATCTGATGTGTTGGAAAAAAAATTATCAATAACAAAAGCAGCAAATAATATAATTAAAAAAAAAACAGTAAATAAAGGCCAGACAAATCAAGAAAACTTGTTTAATTTATAGGAATATTTCTGTGAACCAAAGTGCCAGTGTATTTACCAATATACCCCGCATGTGGGGTACATTAATACAAATTTATTTTTTTAGTAAATAGGCTCTAATACGTCTTGTGATTAAATCTATCGGTTAATTTGTATGTAACAAGTTAACTGAATATATATTGAATATATTATAGTTATTAAATTGGATGTAACTATCATTAGATGGTCTTTTATTGGGTCTAAGTAAAAATCGTATCAAGGTGCCCCACTTCCCCCTATAGGCTGATTATGTAAATATTTTTTTTATAAATTATAAACTAATGCTTGACCGCAATCCAGCCTGATAGTAAGCAGGGATGCAATCGTTGATGGTAAAGCGCGCTAGTTTATTAAGAGTGTATTCACTCTAGCCTTGCAGACACTTAAATTGTAGTCAGACGGAAACACCGCTGCTGGCAAACTTTTCCAGTCCCTCGATATACATGGTATAAAAGACGAGCCGAAACGCTTCGGTGTTAACAACGTATGGGTGGAAACTCGTTGTACGACGGGTCGATGGTCCGATGATGGAACTAAGATGGGGGAATTAAATCATGCAATTCTCTCGCACACGCTCCAAAATGAAATTCTATAGAACACCGACATTCATCATCAACCTTTTAACGTTTCCCTGCTGGGCACAGATCTCCTCTCATATAGAGAAGGATTGTGCCTAATCACCACGCTTGCTCAATGCGGGTTGACAATTTCAGTCTTAAAGTCCAGGTTTCCTCAAGATTTTTTCCTTCGCCTTTTAATCAGTCATTGATGAACATGATATACTTAGAAAGTACATATAACTTAGAAAAGTTACATTGGTAGGTACTTGTCTGACCTGGAATCGAACACACTCATACTTGAGAGGCTGGTGTTTTAACCACACCGACATTATTGCTTAGTATTTAAGTACAGGAACCTATCTATTTGTGTTTGTTGGTAGTGTCTACCAACCAAATGATAAAAATACCTCATTTAGGGTTGTACTTTCTTCATGCAAGTAAAATTATTAAAAATATTATACATAGTTTTCGCACTTATGAAGCAAAGGTTTAATTAGGTAAAGTACGTTGGGGTAAGATCGGCCTTGGGGTAAGAACGTACAAATCAAATATCCCAGTTATTTATATAAGGATATTTGATTTGTACGTTCTTACCTCAAGGCCAATCTTACCCCAAAGCACTTTATTTGCTTTAAAATGATGCAGAATTACCTAATAGTCTGTCACGTAATTAGGGTGCCAAACTTCATAGTTGGGAAAAGGCTTTGCTGATCATGATTATGAATTGATAAATTGGCAAATTTTATATATATAAAAAAAATATTATAAAATAAAACTTTTACCAATCAATAAAATGTTTTAAATAATCATAGTGTAACATCCGAGACTATTTCCTTATAACAGCAGCGGGGTAATTGCACTACTCACTGTCAGTAACAACGGGTTTTACTTTGACAGTTCAGCAATATTCAATTCGGTATTTAAGTTGTTGAGCAGACACATTGATCGAATATATGGAGCAATGGATTAGCAATACGCGTCAAAATGACCAAATTGAGAGTAATAGAAAGAAAGGAAAGAAAGGATAGGTACAGGATATTAGATAAAAGTAAACAGTATTAACTTAAAAGAAAATGAAAAACTTAATTAGATACTTTGTTATTGAGCCCACTTCCACTTCCAGCACCGTTTTTGATTTGGATGGGAAATCATCAAATGATTTCTTCCACTCTGGGCGGAACGGAAGGGCGTGTCAGACTTTTACTGACTAAAACCCACCCGTGTTTCTTCACTTGCCTGTGGGACGGCCAGGGCCACGGTTTCTTCAGTTCTAGCACCTCACCGTTAGGTCAGAATATACTTTAATGTAATATGTAGGTACATACGTACATATTACATTAAAGTATATTATTTTGAATAGCCAACACACATGTGTTGGCTATTCAAAATAATACCTTATAGGTAGTATTATATTAACTGCGAAATTGAAATGATTAAAGCCAATGAATTGAATGGCGTTTTTTTTGCATCAAAAACTCAGATACTACGCCATATTGCAATAGAATATAATCCTGAACTACATTTATTCAGGTTCACTAAAGAGATTAAATTAGAAATTATGAGATCCGCAGAAGAACGAGAGTAACCGACATAGCCGGAAGAATTGCATCACTTAAGTGGCTGGGCAATTTGCCCGTAAGACCGATGCCCGATGGGGCCGACGAGTTCTCGAGTGGCGACCACGCACCGGAAGACGCAGCGTGGGTAGGGCCCCGACAAGGTGGACCGACGACCTAGTGAAATCGCGGGGAAACCGCTAGATGCGGCTTATGTCCAGCAGTGGACGTCTTTCGGCAGAAATGATTATGAACGATAAATGACTAAAGAGTCACCATAGTACAATTTCCTCAGGTATGTATACAGTCCTATTTATAAATACAATCTTCATTTCAAATAATGTTTCGCTATTGACGGCAGGCAATGTTCGAACAAATTGTCCTGAGTCAGTCTGTCTCATTGACGATATTTTACCAGCAAATGGTGTTCCGAGGCGCCAGTCACGAGCTGCGCCGTCTCCTGAATATGACAAATAACATTAAAAATGAAACTACACGAATACCAACATAAAATAAAAATGTCAAAAATTTAAATTAAGGATTAAAATATTTAAATTTAGTGCGGGCGCGTCCCGGTCCGGCCACGACGAGCGCCGGCCGGGTTCCGTGCGGTACGGATCTCACCGCTCATTAAT
Source organism: Sesamia nonagrioides (assembly GCA_017933935.1). NCBI lineage: Eukaryota > Metazoa > Arthropoda > Insecta > Lepidoptera > Noctuidae > Sesamia > Sesamia nonagrioides. The sequence goes on along the minus strand of JADWQK010001454.1, from coordinate 303,565 downwards.
GTGGAATAGGAACTCGTCTATATTTCAAGTGACGAAGGTTAGCTTACCAAACCGCACTGGGCCCGCGTGGTATATTATCCACAACCCACTTCCTCTCACCGAGAGGAGGTCTGTGAGGGGGAACATTTTAAGTTGATTATGTTATGTATGTAGATATGTAATGTTCACATATCACAGTAGGTATTTCGTCATATTGTCATAGCAACAGACGGTAGGAATTAGGATACGTAGGTATAGTTGATACTTAAACGACGAAACTTAAACGTCGTGTATAAAAATACGCCGCTCCCGCTACCCCGACCGGTCAGTACCGCCGCAAACGCTACATCGGAACGGAACATTAAATCTGTAATATTGTTAATGCTGTATGGGTTAAAATCGTTCCGAAAATTAGTCATTATATGTCGTAAAAAGTAAATGTCAAAAAAAATTTTTTGTGAGATATCCATAAGAGATAGACATATTATACCATCGCGGAGTTTTCTGTAGGCCTTTTTAATGTGTACAGTATTAGTACTTAGTACATATTATGATAAATCTCGTAGGGTTCAGCCTGCATTTGCAATGTAAGCAGAAAAATGTAATTATTTACGACATCACATCAGAGGTATTTCTCCACTATTTAATGGATGTTATTATACATACAAATCATCCTCTTCAATCACTCTATCTATTAAAAAAAGACGCATCAAAATCCGTTAGATATAGGGACATAGAAAGGGAAGGGAAGGGATAGATAGGGATATAGGGACAGAGAAAGTGACTTTATTTTAATCCATGTAGTCATCATCATCATCATCTCAGCGTTAATCCCAGTCGCATCCGAAGCTTTTTCAGCTTTGGAGTATGTAGTGATTAATTCAACACACTTGATAAAAATATTCCTATTTAATCTTCTTAATAAAATCCTTCTCTGTATGAGAGGAGACCTGTGCCCAGCAGTGGGATGATAAAAAGGATGATGATGATGATGAATAAAAATATTAAATTAATTCGGTCACTAAAATAAAATGCACAACTTAAACCGCTAGGTTTCGTAGCACACAATTTTACACAAGAGTACCTTATAAAGATTTGAAACGTCTTTTCCTAAATCTGTTCAATATAATGGACATTAACGGAAAACTACTCATAAACTAGTACACATAACTTACAAAATAAAATATCATTATAAAAGTCTCAAGGCCTAATAAAAGTCTTCTCCATGTTAGTTCACGTGGCCGAATACTATAAATTAATGGAGTGTACTGCGCCAGAGAATTTTAAATATTTGAAAGCAGAGTTTAGAAAAAAATCAAAATCTCCACCACAGCATAATATATTACGTAAAATAAATAATACAATCATGAAGTAGTTATAAATGTAGTGTTTATAAAACGTAATCGTAGTTTTATGGACCATATATTTGGGAGGACGCCCGTCAGGATTCGTCTCGTGGAGCGAATTCAACCATTTGTATTAATTATGTAGTTGCCATGACAACAGGGTTAGCTGTGTTTACATACGTTTCTAAGAAACAAACGACCTATCTTTCGATTTTCGTTTGTATTTTATTATTTAAATCGACTGTGGGTTTCTTAAATTAATGTTGGCTTAAACAAGCGGTCTACTTTTCATGTCTGTCCCTAAAATTATCCACAGACACCAGCTCCTTAATTATTTACTTAACTACGATGAAACACCGCGTACATCCAAATTAGCGTCAGGTATAGTCACAGAGTAAGCTGAGCTGTTGTTGACAGGTCATAATTCGCGCCCCTACCCGCGTAGGCACCTCGTGGGGATGTCCCCGACAGCCGACCTTTGTGTACTAATAGTAGGTACAGTGTCGACGGAGCCTGTCCGACACACTCCCCCACATCACCGAGAAGGGAAACTCAATTTCTTTTTGACAGCAACATTAAAAGACTCAACAAATTTGTAAAATCAGGCCTCTTATTATACTGTCGGGCGTGTCCGGTGTGCCGTGTGGACAATATGATTAGATATTAAAAAAAAAAAACAAATACTTATTTTGTGTAAAATAAATAGATTCAAACAAGTAAATTCACTTGATCTAATCATCAGTTCGATGATTTCTATTTATATAATATCTACAAACAACATTGATACACAGTATAAGATACCTATAACTTGAGTAATAGGTAACGCCAAGTGCGGTTGCTAATAATCCAACTTAAAACTATGACGTTACCAATAGGTAGTATCATCCAACAAAAACATGTAATTCAATTTATTTATTTATATAAAAATATTATCGTGTCTTAAATCTAAATGCACAACCAATTACAGGCAAACACCACGAACTTATTAGTTATTATACCTATGTTCGGACGACAGCAGGTCAAGCTACCCAAAACTGTCCAATATTCCCATCAACCTTGAGGTTTAATGCTATAATAACAAACTTGAAAATCTAATAAAAAAATCTGACAGATTATAGTAGCTTGATGTGCTGTCGTCTGTACACAAATGACGTCTGCCAAATGCCGATATTGAGTCAGCGTGGAAGTCAACTAGGTCCCTACGTTCGTTTACCAGTTTTCAGTATTCCAGGATGCTTCTTAAAAGACTATTGTAGAGAACTAATTTAGTATGTGGGTGTTGAAATACCTTCCCATTATGAATGACAAATCCAAGCATACGTTGGGATCGACTGATTATAGATAATGATATATAATAATTATTTTAATCATGTCTAAAGAGTCTATTCTATGGAGTATCTTAATTTGATTGCACTGAACTAATATTTTACTTATATTCTGTCCTTTTCCTAAAGAAATGGAAAAAAAGAAACACAGAACTTAAATTTACATTTCTTGAGAACAAGGAAATCGGACAATACCTACGTGTAAGGTGTGCGGTAGTTACATTACATGTTGGTAATGTAACTAACGCACACCTTCAAACACCCCAATTAGAATCATGATCATCATCATCAGTCTCTACTCGTCCAGTGCTGGACATAGGCCTCTTCCATGGCACGCCAACAAGTTCGATCCTGAGCAGTTCTCCGCCAGCCACTACCAGCCCCTTTTTTGATGTCGTCGCTCCATCTCGCCCAGGGGCGTCCCACGCTACTTTTGCCGAGACGCGGTCTCCACGTGAGGACTCGTCATGACTTCCGGAGCCGAAACGTAGACTCTAACGGTCAGACTAGTCTATATGTTTAAAGCCACACAGCGAGCTATGGAGCGGGCTTTGTTGGGCGTCTCTCCAATTAGAATATTATGTTATAATCATAATACATATACTGAGTTTTTTATTTAACATGAATATGCATTGTTGCTTATTAAATTAGTTCTAGATACCAATTCTTGGAGAACGAAGACCTTAAGGTTCTTGGAATAAGGTTTTTTCTTTATTTTGTATTGAATGATTTAATTTGTATAAATAGAAGTAAAAGTGCAATTTTAAAAGCCTGTACAGACAACAGGATTAATATGGCAATAATTTCCGTAATTTTAATTATTTTTGGATAAAAAATTATCTATATTAAAAATGATATAAAGCGGTTCAGTAAACGATTCTGAACAAACTATTTTCAGGAAGTGCGTTAATTAATTTGGATTTTGTATATTTAATTCCGAAAGATAGTTCCAGAGAAAAGAGGGTACAAACAAACTCTTTAGGATTATTATTAGTATAGACAGATAAAATAAACAAAATCCGTGTTTTTACTAATAAATATCCACCAGTCTGTGTTTTTGATTACAAATTTTATTGTGAAAAGTAACTAAATTACAAAGCATTGAATAGTTAATCCGTGAGCCGACGATGCATTAAATTGCTTGTCGTGTCTCCGAACTTCAAAAACAACAAAAAGAAATCATATTTTCTTCTATTACTAAACATAAAAAAATGTTAAAATTGTGAAATACTTTATTTTAAGAGTACCGATGAAGGAAACGTTTGAGATTATTATGGATGAATAATGTCGTAAAGTCCTGCTTTAATGGAAAATAATCAGCATAGCGCCTAATACATATTAGGTATAATCCATACTATATACTATTACTATCCATACTCATCATCATCCCAGCGTTAATCCCAGTCGCATCCGAAGTCTTTTCAGCTTTGGAGTCTGGGGTCCGCTTTACCAGTCTAACTGCTGATATGGCTAAACTTCTTTTCCGCGAAGCGACTGCCGTCTGAGCTCCACAACCCGAAGGCGACATCGAAGCATTGCAGCTAGACCAATTGTTGGACTTTTGAGGGCTCCAACAACCCGTAACGACTGCCACTAGATGTTCGTACGGCAACCGGGACCAACGGCTTAACGTGCTTTCCGTTGCACGACCAGACCAATGCAAATATTCATATTCATGCATACAAATACTTGCACTGTGCGGGGATCGAACCCGCGCCATTTTGCGCAGCGGCCGCGTCCGTTACCGCTACGCCACGGAGGCTGTCACTGCTGGCTGTACTATCCATACTAATATTATAAATGCGAAAGTAACTCTGTCTGTCTATCTGTCTGTCTGTCTGTCTGTTACGCTTTCCCGCTTAAACCCCTCAACCGATTTTGATGAAATTTGGCACAGACAATCATTAGACCCTGAGAAAGGACATAGGCTACCTTATATCCCGGAAAAATTTGGCGTTCCCGAGGGAAATCTAAAAAGTGCGATATAACCGAACTACACGCGGGCAAAGCCGCGGGCGGAAAGCTAGTAAATAATAAGTGTGAATGTCATCTTCAATCATCGTCAATTTTATCAAATGATTTCATCTATTTATACTAATAATATAGCTAAAGAGTTTTTTGTATGTACTATGTTGTCTGTGGAACTACCACTTGGAATTAAATACAATATGTAAAGAAAACCCCGTCCGACTCATAAGGATAATAAAGGTTAGGTAAACACATGAACAAATAAAATATGAAATACATAAAAAAAAGCGCTTGAGAAATAGTACGTAAGTACATATTATATACTTGATTATTTCTCAAGCGCTTTTTTGTCGGTACGTCATAACTTCCTTCATACTTTATACAATTTCAATAAATGAGGCATCATTTTAAGGCTTTTTTAGACCGCTACACCGAAAAAATATACAAATTACTAAAATTTGAGTAGTTTTTCGCAAATTTTCGATTGAAAATCAATGTGCGAATACTTCGCACAGGCCACCTAAAATGTGTATATTTACATTACTTTACACGATTACACCCATTGATAAAATATTAAACTAAGGTAGATATGTCACCAGCGCACTAAAAATGAAGCGTACAAAAGGAAGTAAGTCCTGTATCTCGCTTTAGCCACTCTCGATACACTCGTAAAAACAAACGACAAACACTAACAACGCAAACGACAACACTAGCCATCTTTTTCTTCTCTATGTTTTAGATTGCGCCCCATCTCACTCACACTATACCAATGTATGCCGAATAAAAATATGCATGTGTGCTGCTGCTGTGTTCGGCACATTTTTTTGGTCAGTTTGTTAGAATATATCGTATCTGTTTAATATTTTATCAATGATTACACCGATAATATTAAAATACGGCATTCCGGCAAAAGTCTATTTACACAAGATAATAATGATCCTGTTTAATATTTCAAGGACAAATCAAAATAAAGCATTCTAGGTTTTAATCTAGCTGAACATGCATATTATCATTATATTTCATGTATTATGCGAATATACGAATAAAAGGTAAGCTTATCATATCTTTGAAATAATTAGTCCTTCCAAGAAGAACAAAATTTATAGATCCTTCCTACATACCTACCTTGGCAAGGACATTGAGCGCAAACTGTACGTATCTAACCATGAACTATTCACATGATTCTAGAAGTAAGTGTAAAATTTTAGTCAGTTAACAAAAAAGCAACTTACTGATTCATCGCAAAGTGCAATAGCACTTTCTAAACTGCCTAAAATTTTCTAAAATTGAACTGATTAAAATTTTCTGAATCAGTAGATTGCTTTTTTGCGTAGACATTTTTCACGTAAATATTTCTAAGCAGTGCAACAGTATGATTGAGAATAACGTACATGAATCCATATTAACAGGTTGTGTGTCGATATTCTTGCCACGCCGCGCACCGTACACTCGTGTCCAGCTCATCCGTCGAGTCGATAAGGGTTATCAGTGTTATCACGTGAGGGCTGGAGGTGACCGGGTGAGGTGAGGGTGGTATCGATTGCCACGCCCTCCCGCAGCGTGTCGCTTAGCAACGGGACGCTCCCGCCCTGCCGCCGCCGCCCCGGCCGTCGGCAAACGTCTTCTACGCACGCACTTTCGTTTTTCCTACGACTTTCCTGTTTTCAGTTTCAGTGATGACGTTTGTATTGAGTTTAGTCTGGTGATAGTTACCCAATTTGATTTTATTTATTTATTATTTACAGATGTGATCAATTTTCAATGAAGAAGCTTACAACTAAGCCATTAGAAGTTAAATTGTAAGTAAATAAAATATGATTACTATCTATGTAACAATGTATTTTTGGTGCTGCAATCACGGGAAATATATTCTTGAACTTGAATACTAATCCCCTTTTTATTTTCCTCGCCTCTTAGTAACTTACAACGCTTCTACTAGCTAGTTAGACCAAAGAAATTAATCCTCAGTCTATTGACGAATTTTAATTTTATATTTCGTATTTGGTTTAATAAGGAATTTCTGTTATAAGCGCATTCTAATATTATTTATAGGACATATTTTAAGCAACATATATGTCACGAAGCTTTTAAAAAATGTGCCTGCTTACTAAACAATGGCCAAGATTCCCTTGTTCACAAACTAAACTAAATTTAAATTCACTGCATCATTTTCTTTCCATTTCATTAAGAAAAGGATAGAAAATAAAATTTTAGTTTAGACCTGTCAAATTAGTCCGCGCCTGACGCAAAGCGACAGATTTTTGGTCGCCATGTTTATTATCGTGTCTAAACTGTCTATGGGTTGAGGTTTGGCGGGAATGTCAAGATGAGTGTCACGCTCATTTTTAATTGGACTTTTAAAATTATTTATAGTGTCGTTTACTAAATAAAAACGCGTGATTTATGTAGTAAAAAGTGCATTCAGTGAATAATTCTAAAAGAACAGTGAAATATTGTAGCATAGTTGCCGCATCATGTCTTTACGCTAAACCGCTCCTTATCGTCCAAACGCGGGAAACGAAAGGAGTTAGATTAGTTAGGATAAGTTTAGGATAAGCTAGGATAAGTTAGGATTAATTAGGATAACTTAGGATAGAAGTTTACTCAAGAATATATTTACTGAAGACTAGGCTGTATGGCGTACTATGCCTTTGCCTTTTCCGTTCGGAAGAACGGAACGAATTGAACCAAAAAAAAAAATTCTATGGATTATTCTAATTCGACAAGATTAATCTAAGTTATCTTCTATCCTTTTCTTAATGAAATAGAAAGAAAAGGATACACTTGACTTAAAATTAGTTTAGTTTGTTAACAAGAGAATCGGCGCCAATATATTACTTAACTATAGTATAAGGATGAGCGATATTCATAAAAAAGACAGTCGTTGGTCTGACCGATAGAAGTCAAAACTGTAATCATTATGAAGTACTAGCGGCCGCCAGCGGCTTCGTTCGCGTGGAATTAGTTATGCTCTGCTCTTATTGGTCGCAGCGTGATGTTATGTAGCCTAAAGCCTTCCTGGATTAATGGGCTATCCAACGCTAAAAGAATTTTTCAAATCGGACCAGTAGTTCCCGAGATTAGCGCGAACAAACAAACGTACAAACAAACTCTTCAGCTTTATATATTAGTATAGATTGAACAAAAAAAAGTTATAACGGTGACGCAGTCTATACCATTGTATACACTATACATACACAGTATACATATGTATATCTCGCTGTACCGATCACGGTGTCGAGTCGATCTCACTCACTCGAATTCAATGCTTTTCCTCCATGCAACAAAAGTGCTCAACAACTCAAGAAATTTTTACGTTATATTAAATATTTAATTAATATTAATGGTGATAAATCCATGTATTTTTGGAAAATATAAAGGAACAAGTTAATACTGTTGCATACGCTGCACCCCGGAACTCTTTCTCATAGAATATTCGTAACCCAACTACTAATAAACGACGATAAATCATATTACACGTTTAAAATTAAATCAGCGTACTAAGAGAAAACAACTCATAAAATGTTAAGTGAAGCGTGGGGTGCGAAACTTAATTTAGAAACAGGCCAGTAATGAATTCTAAGGAAGATTTAATAAACTTTCCGGGGAGCGATCCCTCATTATATGGCAACATTGGCAACTACCACAATTTTGTTTATGGTAACACTTTTTTTAGCGTTACTGTTGTTTGGGTTTAGGGTGGATTACGACAGTCGTGTAATGTTAAAACTGGATCAGTTATTTAATTTAGTTTCGCTGAGATTGGAAATGAATTTGGAAAACAGCCTCCTTAAGTGGTAAGATCTGGATATATTTCGTTTATTGCGTTTTATTTCTAATTGTTCATGTTTCGTTTAGTTTTTATGCTTGTTCCTATTTTTACATTTTTTTTCCTTCTTTTGTGTTATGTTTGTAATATTTGTAAGCTGTTACTGGTGCTACTGGTGGGTGGTGCAAGGATAGTGGTGGTGTACCTTTACAGGAATAATCCTAGTTATAGTTTTGGTAGTTCTAATTATATTTTATTTGGGTATATATATATATATATTAGTATATAAATTATGTTATCTGACGATGATTCTTTTCACTCTGCTATTAATTTGTCTGGTTCATCCGCTAATGCTAGTTTCAGCTCCTTGACTGACACACTTGGCGACTTTGTGCGTCGTAGCTTCAGCCAAAAAAAGAATAATTTATTCAATGTTTGCCACATTAACGCGCAGAGTGTCCCAAGTCATTATAGTGATTTGTTGGACACGTTTTCTGACACGAATGTCCATGCCATTCTGATATCTGAGAGTTGGCTAAAGCCTCCTCTTCTCTCTGCCTCCTACTCTCTCCCAGGTTTTACTCTTATTCGCAATGATAGAATTGGAAGGGGTGGGGGTGGTGTGGCTATTTATCTTCGTAGTGATTTTCCTTTTAAAATCATTACCTCATCACCACCACATTACAATGCTTCCGCCGAGTACCTCTTTTTGGAGGTCTACGTCAGAGGCGTAAAGACTTTACTTGGTGTTGTCTATTGTCCGCCCGTCGTTGACTATTTTTCTGATCTTGAATTGGCGCTTGAGTTAGTAGGTTCTGAGTATGCACACTGCGTCATCATGGGCGATTTCAACACTGACCTTACCCATCACTCTCCCCGATCCCGTAAACTCCTTCATATCATTGAGTCCGTTAGTCTTCATATCCTTTCACTACAACCTACTCACTTCAATATCTCAGGTGATGACACTTGGCTCGATTTAATTATCACGTCTGAACCCTCCCTTGTTCCCTTTCATGGTCAGTGTCCTGCACCTGGTTTTTCCCATCATGACCTCATTTACCTATCTTATGTCCTAAGGTCACCTAAACCCATCCCAAAAGTTCTGCACATGCGGTGTTTTGCGCGCATGGACATTGAGAGGCTTCGTGAGGATGCGTCAGACCTTAATTGGGAACACCTGGCTGTGACGCCAACGGTTGATGATAAGCTGCACATCTTTGAACGGGCGGTCCTTTCACTCTACGACAAGCATGCTCCTGTCAAGCGGATTAAGGTTCGACGTCCTCCTGCTCCCTGGATTACGACAGGGGTTCGAATGGCGATGAGACGTAGGGATCGGGCCTTTCGGAAATTTAGAAAGGATCGCAGTGAGGTGAATCGGAACTCTTACAAAGTCGCTAGAAATAGGTGTAACCAGATGATACGCAACGCTAAACGCCGCCATATTTTCGAGAACATATCTTCCTCTTCACCTGCTGATATCTGGAAGTTCCTTGGCACTCTTGGTATCGGCAGGCCACGGCATGTGGATTTTCCTAATTCAATTGGCCTTGATGATATCAACCGTCAATTCACAACTACAAGTCAATTGGATCCCCAAATATTGGCTCAGACGGTTGATTTCATTGCTGGCCTATCGAGTCCCCCCATAGAACCATTTCACTTCTCTCCGGTGACTGTGGACGAAATTAAAAAAATCATCTTGTCAATAACATCCAGGGCCGTGGGCTGTGATGGGATCAGCCGTAATATGGTTGTCTGGATCCTTGATTTCCTTCTCCCTCCGATCACCCACATCATTAACTATTCTCTCGATTCCAGTCAATTTCCATCCCTGTGGCGCATGGCTTATGTCCGCCCACTCCCTAAAATTTCAAATCCTTCCCAACCCAGTCACTTTCGTCCCATTTCTATTCTTCCATTCCTATCTAAAGTGCTTGAGGCCTGCGTACATAAGCAGTTCTCTGGGTTTATTTATCGGAACAGCCTCATCAGTCCCTTACAGTCTGGTTTCAGACCTGGACACAGCACAGCCTCCGCTCTCCTTAAAGTGACTGGTGACATTAGAGAGGCTATGGAGGATACCAAAGTTACCGTTTTGGTATTAATTGATTTCTCCAATGCCTTTAACGCCGTCAGCCACGATATTCTGCTTGCTATTCTCTCTCACCTTATGGTTTCGTCCAAGGCACTGGAATGGTTCTCTTCTTATCTTCGGGGACGTCGGCAGTCGGTTCGCGTCGATGAGAGCTCATCGAGTTGGCGTGAGCTGGATGCCGGTGTTCCACAGGGCGGTATTCTTTCTCCATTATTATTCTCCATTTTCATTAATTTCTTAACTCACTGTCTTCGGTGTTCGTATCATCTATACGCTGATGATCTCCAAGTATATGCGGCTGAGCGGGTGGAATGTGTGTCGGACGCTATAGCGGAGGTAAACCAAGACTTGGAGGCTATCAAAGACTGGTCTGATAGGTTTGGGGTGTCAGTAAACCCCTTGAAGTGTCAGGCCATAATTATTGGAAGCTCACGTATGATGAGTAGGTTATCTCTTAGCTCTCTCCCTCCTCTTATCTTCAATGGTACCGTCATACCCATTACCCCCAATGTCAAAGATCTCGGTTTGCATATTGACTCGACGCTTAGCTGGCAACGTCAGGTTTCCCACGTTAGTCAAAGGGTCCACGGTACCCTGCGTTCTCTGTATCGTCTGAGGAACTTTTTACCCGTTAAAACAAAAACCATGCTTGTGCAGACTTTGATCTTCCCTATAATCGACTATGGTGACGTGTGCTACTTTGATCTGAATGCGGCTTTGCTGGATAAGCTTGATAGATTGCTCAACAATGGGATCAGGTTCATATTCAATCTCAGAAAATATGACCATGTGTCGAGCTACAGGTCTGAATTGAAATGGATGCCCATTCGTCAGAGAAGAAATTTGCGCGCCTTGACCACGCTTTTCTCCCTTCTTAAATCACCCACTCCTCCTTCTTATCTTGTGACTCACTTCCAATATTTATGTTCTTCACACTCTAAGAATCTGCGTTCTTCTAACAATCCCCTCTTACTCTGTCCTTCACATACGTCTGACTTTGTTCATTCTTCATTTCACATTCAATCCATTCTTCTATGGAATGCGCTTTCTCTTGATATCAGGATGGCCGCCAGTCGGTTTGCATTTAAGCGGAAATTGCAGAGTTATTTTCGCAACAACTAGCGTAGAGTTATTGCTACACCCCTCTCCCAAATTTTAGTTTTTTTTTTATGTATATATTATAAGTATATATTTTGGTAATAGTATGTATGTATATTTAGCTTATTTAAGTATTTTTTTAATAATTATAGGGTTTTTTTTTCCCTTTTGAAAGAAAATCAAGCTAAAGCACCTACCATCTTATCTCTTCACCACCTGGGGTTGACTGGTAGAGAATGCCTAAGGCATTAAGTCCGCCTCTGTACATTTTTTTTTCTGTGCAAAAAGAATAAATAAATAAATAAATAAATATTTTTAGGGCTGATGAAATCTTAAATGGCACAAAATAAGCTGGAAGGTAAGATTCTCCACTTATCAACTTGTCTTCAACTTATAATGTTGTGTTCTTAAATTTATAAGTAGATGATTTCGCTTCCCAAGTCTAATGAATGACTATGAATTCGAAATATACAAATATACAACAGTCACAATCCACATACATCCAGGCATGTGTTACAAAACTAATGGCCTGATTTGAGCAAGCACCAAACGTATACCAAGTACAGGTAAAATCAATACAGCCTTACATTTATCATTCGATTTAAAAAATGGAAAGAAAATAATTATAATACACAGTTATTGACAAATGATAGCAACTTATAAGAATCGTCCTGAATCCACAAAAACAATATATAACCATGGTGTTATTTATGGTCCCTTTATCTGTAAGCAGGATCTTTGTGACGATCGTCTTTTGTCGTTGGCTCCTTGCCGCGCTTTTTTGTGCGTGCCAAAAAACAAAGTCGTTAAAAATGTATCGTCCAATTGCGATGGTCGTTTAACAGTAATCTGTGCCGATTCTTTGTAGATCCCATCTTTATAGCTTGTCTATAAGCAGATACCTGATCCGATAAGCTTTTGTTTTATGCCGCTGTAGTATAAAAAAAGGAAATTTTCAGATATTTTTTCCGATGAATCTTTCGGGCTTGAGTTTTGTTGAGAGTTTAAGAAAAGACTTTTTGTGTCATAAAAAGTAATACAATGTTAGAAAACAACAATAAGAATACCGTGGATTGTAAATAAATAAGGTATAATGACCAATAGGATACCTACATACTTAAAACGCGGGAGGAGTTATAATTAGATTTCAATTTCTGAAGACAAATGCACACAATTAATATTTATGAGAACATTACTTTAAGAAGTTTGTCGAATCCAGCTGGTAGACACTAACCAATCGTTGAATCCAAGATTCATATAAAAACAGTATAACTTAGTCATTAACTGCTCAAGGTAATTTATACAAATAAATAAAAACGGGACGATTTAATATAAAAATGGTTTAGATCCGAATAAAATAAATACTATTATAAGATAAAAATCTCTACAAAACATTCCTTCAAGAAATATATTACACACCTATCATATTAAAATTATAACCTATAATTTAATTTTCAAAATGGTGTACATAAAAACTAACGTTGGGTGTTGTCAGGTGAAAAAAACCGGTCGCACATTCGTTTGTTTCTTTTTTTCACGTGTTAACCCTCAAAACTGTTCGGTGGTATCGAATAGAAAAATGAGGTGAGTTCTTAGAACAGTATAATAACTCAGGAGAAGATGGCCAAAGGATAGTTAAACATCTCGAACTAATTATGATGAATATATTTATCGATAACTTGTATATTGAAGGGATAGAGCAAACAAATCACTGATGCAGTGCCCCATAACTATTCTGAAATACGAAACTTTAAGCCCCAGGAAAATAAAAAAGGGTTTAGTTTACATTACCTAGTAGTTATGTCTATATACATATCTTAGTATAGGTATAATTAGTGCCAGTATAAAATTGTTTAGGTACTTTAGGTTTGGCACACGAATGGGGAATATCAACAACTTATTAATGTGCTTCGGCTTGATAGAACCATAATTTGATTATCCTTATTCCATTATATTATTTGGGCTGGCATTATATTATAGGCTGAAGAAGAAGAAAATACATACGCAGGATACATATATCGGATACATATCTCGCTGAAGCGATCATGGTGTTGGGTCGGTCATGGTCTCGCCAATTCAACGCCATTTCCCCATCCAACAAAAGTTCTCAACGTCACTGAAGAAGTTTTCACTTCAAAACGACTTGTTTTGTTGAAATAGTTGCATAAGTAAATGTAATCTTCAGAATCTTGTGATTATCCGTGAGCAGAGCATAACTAAACCACGCGAACGAAGTCGCTGGCGGCCGCTAGTATGTAATATACATGGAAATTTTACTTGGTAACATTGAGTTCTCGTCATTCTAAGACCACACAGTTCTATTAGTATTAAAGTAAAAATCTGTACCCAATTGAAAACTAAGGACCCAAGATTAATTAAAAACCATACTCAGTTTGCACACACAGTAAAACAACCATCGTAATAATCGGGTACTCGTTGAATATTATAGTTTTCCCACGTCGAACAAAGCTCGGCGCCCGGCCTGCGCCCGCGCCGCCGACCGTGACGGATTGCTCCACGACAGAACACGTTATCTGTCATAACCGTCTGAGCCGCGATTGATTGTGGCTGCAGGTAACCGCTCAGGTTACTACACCCTACAATTCCTGTATGAAGGTGGATATAGCTCAAGCTAACTTGAGTGCTAAAATAATGATGATCATCATCAACCTTTTTATCGTCCCATTGCTGGGCACAGGTCTCTTCCATACAGAGATGAATGATGTAATCAAATATATTTTGTATCAATAGCTTGATAAATTAAAAGTGTCCATGGAGTTTCTTGCCCGTTCTTCTCCATAGGTACCTACTCTTTGGAAGGGGCGACTAGCTTCATTTACTGACTGACCGACCATCTGACAATTCCAAAGTGCCTGTAACTGGTTTATTTGAAATAAATGCTTTGATTTTGATTTTGAGAGAAGTATTGAGCGTAAAATTATTTTACGTATTTGACTAAAAAAAACTAATTAGTCAGTCAGTCAGATTTCCAAGAAATACTAGACACGTATATTTCGTTTTATCAAATCAATAAAAATTGACAAATATAAAAGCATCAAAGATCAGGAGTGGTGGCTGGTGACGTCACTAGTCGCTAAAAAGTGTAGCGTGCAGTGACGTCACACGAGTTTTAACGCGCTGTGTCGTCTTCATGTTTTGTTTATATGAAAAAAGAAAAAATACGTGTCTAGAATTTTTGGAAATCTGACTGACGGACTAATTAGTTTTTTTTAGTCAAATACCCTATTACCACGCTTGCTCAATGCGGGTTGGCATGGTGCGCATTTTTTCTTATCATGCTTGTAAATTTTCGTCTACAAGCTTTTTTTTTTAAACGTTGCCCCATACTAGGAATTTCTCCTGTGTCGTGGGTGCGTTTACAAACATATAAATTCACATACGTAATTATATATCCAGATCAACTTATGTTTATTGGAGAAAAAAGCTACCAGCGACACAATTCACAGGCTGTTTTCAGTCTCGATCTGTAAAAAAATCTTCTAATTGCCCTCCATACTTAAAAATTATTGAAATGTATTTACGATTAGGTTTTGAACACTTTTAATTATGGAAGTCGACCTTCTATTTCAGATAATAAGATACAATTTGTTTTCATATTTTCTCTTGTTGTTTAGGTACTAGTACGACAATAGATCCTAACAGGCCTATAATGTACCCACTAGTGGTAAGTACCTACATAGGCCACCTCGTTTCGAGATGGGATGGTAAAGTCATGTGTCGTGGAATTTTTGATTCTAGAACATATGTATAACGTTTCCTTACGGAGTTTTCCTTCAACGTCTTGATGTGTGGTGATGAAATGATTTACACAAAGTAAAGCACCTGGCCTAAGGCGATGTTGGAAAGAACTACAAAGAGACTAGAGTCTAGTTTGAGAGTCCAGTAACTGATTGTTATATGATGAGGTCTACTCATCATCATCATCATCATCATCATTGGCATTGCTCTCAAAACGGTGAAGGAAAACATCGCAAAAACCATTTAAATAGGTGTGTCATCTACCAATCCGCACTGGGCCTGTTTGGTGGGTTACGGTCCACTCGAAGAACGCTGGTTTTAAATTACCAGCAGCCTTGTTCCACCCGATTTAGTTAGTATGGGTTTTGTCCCGTTCCTGACGTACTTCCCTGGCATATGCGACTATCTCAAGCACCGCATGCTTAGCTGCACAGTTAGCGCGGTGGCTAAGCTATTGACTGCTGCGCTGCGTGTCGCGGGTCGATTCCTGCACGGAACAAATATTTGTATGACCTACAAGGAGTTGTTCCGGGTCTGCATGTTGTGTATGTGAGTTTATAATTATGTTTGTAAACGCACCCACGACACAGGAGAAATTCCTAGTGTGGGGGAAAAGTTTTTACATAAAAAAGTAGGTTGTAGCCACTATCTTCAAATCTAAGTCGTCCAACCAACTGCTTTTTCAAATAACGTTACCTACATAAAGTATAAATCAATAAACGTTTAAAAAAATATGAAGAAACGTAATAACTTTCATATAACATAAGTTTATTGACAAAACGTTAATTTCTCTACATTTCAAAATAAATAAATTAATCATTTAAAGTTGCCTGTACCTAAGTAAATCGTTATGTACTTAGATAGACTTTCGATCACAATTGTATACAAGATAGAATCATAGTCGAAACAAACATATTAACTTGTAATCAAAGATTGGATCTCATACATCATTGATGCAAGTATGTACTCTCTGTAATTAATTGACGGATATAATAATTATGTTAAAGCATTCATTGTAAACGTACACAATAGTATGTATAATGTGTTGCTCAATAAAATGGGTTGTGGATGAACATTAAACACCATACCGACACGGCTTCGAGTTTATTAAATACTCAATAAGTTAATCTATTTCACATTTAATTCGATACAAAGGTATTAAACCGTTATGGCGTGCCACAGGTGGCGCAATAGATGTTTTTTGGAATTATCAAATCGTACAAAGGTCCATCGACAACAATGGCCGCACTCCAGTTCTACAGCCGACACGACAGATGCAACAATACGCCGACGAATGATTAATCATGCACATCTACTAACGTTTTATATGCACAAATAAAAAATATATTGTGAAAAAATTAAACAAAACTTTTTGCCTTTTGTTTATTGCGACGACGCCAACATGTCTGCACCAGACCGATTCGAATTTAGAAGGACGATCATTAATTATATTTTGTCTTACTCACGCATTCCATTTTCGAAGTCGATATGATCTATAGATCCGATCTAAGAGTCTATCGATCACGCGCATTGGAATCTAAATTTATTCATTTAGTGGCATCTTTTTGCAGATGATTTTTGACGTATAGAGCCGATGATGAATCGTTCGTGTTTAAGCTTAAATTATAGTTTCAATCAGCGTGTCTAATTTTAATTATTTGGATCGAAGGTAATTGTTAACCTGCCTATGAATTAATGTCAAAAATTCGTCTTTAAGTACGAAATTTTCCAGTCAAACGGAGTTGGTTAATAAGATTTGGAAAGAATAATTACGTACTTGCCAAATTAATTAGATGAGGAATCCTACTACCTACCTACATGTTGGTCAGGCCAAACCATAACGTAGAATTGGGGGGACCCGGTACCCCGGAAAGGCAGATGACGAACGTTTAGATGATTTTTTAGCCGGTAAGAGTCCGGCACACCCCTCCGCGTCTCCGAGCAGAGGATAGTCCATGAGGATTTTTCCACCTAAAGGCCAGACTATAATATCCCTATTCCAGAGGTATAAGCCCGTTTTCTGTGCGATGTGAAATGTGCGGGTCATCCACGACGTGTGCCCAGTGCTGGTTATCACATTGTTACGACTTTTTATTTCTAGGATATCTGGACAGTCAATTTACGTGTCAGGATGTTTTCCTTCGCCGTTTTGAGAGTAGAGGTGATGAAACTGAATACACAAAGTAAAGTCACAAGTGGTAAGTCTATTTCAACCAACTACGAAGCCACCAGTGCGCGTGTAAGTAATTCTGTTAAAATAGAGACATTGTAAAACATGACTAAACAAATCAGAATGTAGAAACACAACAAATTAACAAAAACCCACAAATAATTGAGCAGTTCCATAGAAAAAGACTTTATCAGTGGATAACTAATTAACTCTAAACAATATTTCATCTGCCGAGATTGCATGATGCGAGACAAAAAACGAAAGGTCGGAATGACCGCGCCAAAACCAAAACGTTCTGTCCAATACAAAACAAATAAAACTTAAACAAAAAACGAAGCCGGTTAATAAGCTGGATGACATTTGGGAATTTGAAAAATTCATTCTAAGCATTATTAATAGCGCTCTTGAAGTGGGTCCCTTCGTATGATTATTAAAATGAGAAGATAGCAATTACTTATCCTTAGACAAAATACACGCCACCATTAAATTTAATCCAGCCGAGATTTCGGTTAGTCCGTCATTGTTTTATTCTCCGACATGCCTCTCATAAATGTACATCGAGTCGTACTCTTATTTCATTTTAAAGATTGCTTCTTCGTAACAAGCCTCGGATGGCGTGATAGCAAATAATTTTATAAGGACCCTTAACAATATGTCAAACCGTTTTACTTTTTCTTTTTTTTTCTATAAATAATACGTTCACTCATAAGTTTACATTGTTCGGATTCGTCGGTCGCAGCCTTGCGACGATATTTCTCAAAATGTATCTCGAAAAACTTTCAAAGCGGGTTCTTTATGCTTTTGGGGCCAACATTTGTTATTATGGGAGAATGATAATATGATTATTGTTTTGCGAGCATTTGGATGATTGATAGCTTAGTGTCCCAGTTAATGAAGTGCTTTGGAAATATTTCATTTTGTGCTTTATTTATCAAGCAACGTTGAACATTTTGTTGGAATGACTCGGATGTTAATGCAAGAAGAGATTGAGTGTCTAATAATACCTAATCATTGCTTCAAACAATCGCGTTAATCTATTAAACAGTTCATATATTTTTGTTTCTCCAAACAATGTATTCAATTAAGGATTAGGTAGGTACTAACAAAACTGAGCATTTAAGCAGAATATAACGGCTCATTAGTTCCATATAGCGATTGGATACAATCACTCTCACGAGGTACGTATCTAATTATCTATTCACAATGCTCGCCGGGACAATGCCTCCCAAATTAATAATTCACGCTTATAATAAATACTATTAGATGTAATTTTAATTTGGTCTATGGTCGATACGCTTTCGGCGAACGATGTTGTCTTTTTTATGTTTATAGGATTTCGTCAATAGTGTTATTGTTATGGTTCGTGTTGATGGCACCGATATGGTGGTCCGTGGGCCTCTCGACGGACAATTGTCCGATACAACATCGATATTGTTCAATAGAATAACATTCTTGTGGCGCCAAACATCTGTCGGGAGTGACGACCGATGTTATCTGCTAAAGAAATTTAATAAGGCCACGAACCCTGACCCGTGTAGAGACCTATTCGATATTTTTGCGAAACCTATTGTGATTGACCTGTTGATAGGTTTCGTAACAACTTAGAGATAGGTCCAGAAGTCAGAAGAGTTAATAGAATTATGACTAGTTTGTGTGTTTATTGGTAAGTATTGCAGAAATTAAATAGGTACACCTAAAAACTATAAAAAATGTAAAACAAAGAATATAATGCCAAAAGGGCCTAGCACTGCATAATGTCTGATGACAACACAAGGTGTGCTATTTAATAACTAAAAGCTTAGGTAGTCATTAAATTCAAAATAGGGTGAAGTAAACCTAGGTTCTAAAAACTATAGTATACATAATATAGTATTGACGGAGGTAAAATCACGTTATATACTTCTATAAACGAGCTTTTAAGGGTCGAAATATTTCATTCCGCTTGGCGTAGCACTGTCTTCATTTATCTTTTCATATTTGTCTTGAAAAACCATTGATTTGTGTCCACTTATTGTTATAAATAAAAGGCATCCCATGTTGGTGGGCGGGGCAGCCCCGCCCGGGATCACCAACCCGGTTATTATCCACTTAAACACATCACTTCTGTGCGAAATATTTCAACTTGACTTATGGAAAGATATTTTTGGAATTTTCTCTTTATTTGTTTGAAATTAAAAGAAGCCAAGCTCTATTTTAATAACAAGCAAGTATCTGATATATCCCAGTGCTAAGGTCAGTATTAGGTCGATATAATTATGGAGACCTTCTGAAAAGACCTTTTAATAGCAAACCCAGGTACCTATCCTACCCAGTACCTATAGGTATTGTTTCCACTGTGTTCAGAAAACGCCACCTTAATGCAGTTGAAATCCAGCAACAGCTTCTTTAGACCCCAAGAGACATTAGTGACAATATAGTGAGAAGAGGACTTGCAAAAGTAAATCTGAAACCGCGAAAACCACCATCTGACCCCAAACTCGACAGACAGGACAGTACACTACTGATGGGTGATAAGCGAAGTATCTTCAGGCGGCCTGGTGAGCCATTCTTTCAAGTCAGTTATTAGAAAGAGTCCAGTATGGTGGACGCTGTGTAATATGCATGTACACTGCATCCGCCGTACTGAACACTTACCCATAAGGCTCATACTGCCCATACAATCTGGCATATCTTTAGAAGGTCACACGAAGTTATTGACTATAGGAAATTGCACTCTAACTTTTGAAATATATGCCCAAGAGATTGTCAACGAGTATACAGGGCCGTATTTAGCAAATATCGGTGATGAATCGATGCTGATACATAATAACATAACTTACCTAAAATTCATGGTCGGTTTAAAATATTCGTATTATCTACTATAAAAAGTTATTTAATTTTTAAAGCTTATAATGACTATTAAAATATAATAGGTACTCTTTACTGTGTGTTGTTCTATTGTATTGTTTTATCTTTTATTAAGTCAAAATTGTTAATGTTACTAACTAAAATAATTTACTGTTTTCAAGGAGAGGTGATAAAGTTTCCTATAAAACTTTTTTTATTTTAATCTATTTCTAAAAACTTTCATATTTTAGAAAGTATTGAAATTTTTAAAGTGTAGTCGGTACATACTTAATTTTGCAGGCCAGTTTAATAGTAAGTTTTCAAATTCCTATTGAATTTTGTAAGGCCCATACCTATATCTGATTAGGATACCAAGGTGACGCAACATGGTTGCACTGCCAAAAAAGGATGGTTGATGGACGCCTGGTAAGATTCCCACCATAAAACTGTACATAT
This sequence comes from Sesamia nonagrioides, assembly GCA_017933935.1. Classification (NCBI taxonomy): domain Eukaryota; kingdom Metazoa; phylum Arthropoda; class Insecta; order Lepidoptera; family Noctuidae; genus Sesamia; species Sesamia nonagrioides. The sequence goes on along the minus strand of JADWQK010001454.1, from coordinate 282,768 downwards.
TTTGCTTACAATGCGACTATGGTTGCGCCACTATAGTGCCCTATTGGGATGTGGGCCTTAGGGTCTTATTCGGTCCGTTATGCGCAGTATTTATTTAAATATGTAGGAGGTAACTAAAATCATACAAGCCGTTCGGTGTTCTATAGGATGCATTTTGGGGAGTGTGCGAGGGAATTGCATGATTTAATTCCCCCATCTCCGTTCCACCATCGGACGACCCGTCGTACGGCGAGTTTTCACCCTTACGTTGTTAACACCGCTACGATCCGGACGAAGCGTTTCGCCTCCTCCAATAAAACAAACAAACAAACAATTTGCCAGCGTCGGTGTTTCCGTCGGACTACAATTTGAGTGTCTTCAAGGCTGGAGGGAATAGGCTCTTTATAAACTAGTGCGCTTTACCATTAACGATTGCGTCACTGCTTACCATCAGGCGGGATTGCGGTCAAGCGCTAGTCTTTAATAAATAAAAAAAAATAGCGTAAGCAAAAACCTAAGTTAAAAAAGCGTTCTAAATAACTTTTTACTTTCATTACGAAAAGGATAGAAGATAAAATATTAGTTTTGTTCTGTCAAATTAAGATACTCCATACCTAGATAGTTTAGACGCGATTAAAAACCTGGCGACCAAAAAAAACGTCAATTTACGTCAGGTTCGGACTAATTTGGACCAGGACTAAACTATTGTAACATTTATCTTTTATCCTTTTCGATTACGAAAAGGTGCCGATTGTCTTGTAATGTATCTTATTCTTTATATTTATAATGAAACTTGCTGTTGCCGGCGACTCCCTCCGCGTGGACTTCACTGTACAGCGCGCTGTGGTTCCCGTAAATTTAAAAGAGCTCAGTTGATATAAAATAAGCGCCTGTTAAAATAATGGGTGCAATATGTAGTACGTCCGCGTTAGCTTCCGTTATCGCAACATTTTTTGCTACTGCTCTGCTCCTATTGGTCATAGCGGGATGTTGTATAGCCTATGTCCTTTCTCAGGCTCTAGACTATCTATGTACCAAATATCATTACAATCGATTCAGTAGTTTTGGCGTGAAGGCAGGACAAACAGACAGACAGAGACACTTTCGCATTTATAATATTATATAGTACTAGCGGTCGCCAGCGACTTCGTTCGCGTAGAGTTAGTTATGCTCCGCTCCTATTGGTCGCAGCGTGATGTTATATAGCCTAAAGCCTTCCTGGATTAATGGGCTATCCAACGCAAAAAGATTTTTTCAAATCGAATCAGTAGATCCCGAGATTAGCGCGAACAAACAAACAAACAAATATACAAAGAAACTCTTCTGCTTTATATATTAGTATATAGATGGATAGAAACTGACTAATTATGTGACCCCTTCACACTTAAAGACATCTCTAAGTGCAATCAACGTATGCTATCAGATTACCAAAAGGGGTTGGTTCAATACAAGATGGAAACAAATTTTATTGAATCAACCACAACACTATTACAGCCCCATCGTACAATTGTCTCTGGGGAGAGATTGTAGTCGTATTCAGCTCATTTACATCTCCCAAAGGATATTTTGCGTGGGAAATATGTCTATCTGTCATTTAATATTGTAGACCGTCTGGTAACAAAATATTATCAATACTATAATATTATGAATGCGAAAGTATCTCTGTCTGTCTGTCTGTCTGTCCAGCTTTCACGCTAAAACTACTAAACCGATTGTAATGAAATTTGGTACACCGATGGTCTAGAGTCTGAGAAAGTATATAGGCTATAAAACATTCCGCTATAACCAATAGGAGCAGAGCAGGAACAAAAAATGTTGCGAAAACGGGAGCAAACGCGGACGTACATATTGCTCCCATATATTTTATCTTTTATTCGTTATATTTTATCAGGCGTTATTTTATATCAACTAAGCTCTTTCGGTTCGAAGCTTACGCGGGTAAACCGCGGGGCACAGCTAATTTAGAATAAAAATAGTCCCATTTTTTACCATCTCACATGATAGGAAGCTCGTGAAAGCCAAGAAAGAAAAACAAATCAACTATGTTAGCTTGGTTCGCAAGGTTGTCGACGATGGGGTGTGAACTCAGTAATCATTGAGCCGATAGTCGTGACAGCCAGTGGATTAATGGCCAAAAGACAAGACACCAACACTTGAAGAGGCTCAAGTTGGTCAGCAGGACCTGTTCCTGAAAGCGGTACTTTTGGACACGGCTCGCATTGTAAGGAATTGCCAGTCTAGAGTTGGAGTCCTGATCAACGGTAGCTTGAACCCTGTTCCCAATAGCGATAGGACGATAAAATGTACTAAACATTTCTTCCTATTTTCGCTTCATTTTTCTAACTAATGCAGTGCTAAGCAGATTAAAGTTTTTTTCGTCCCCCTAAAACCCAATATGTATAATCTTAACAAATAAAAAATAATAAACTCCTTTGTCTGGAACTAAGTCTTTTAGCGCAATAAAGACGACTTACCCATTCACCCTGCTGTAATCAATGTCTAATACGTATTCGTAGCTTACGATAATGATTAACGACAAACTTTATTAATTCGATCAACTAGGATTAGAGGCTCCACCCTGTGGCGGAGGGAACACGGAAAAAACAAACGAATTTCGCAAAGGGATACCTCTGGGACGCTCCCTTTAAACGACAATTGATCAGGGCTGGCACGCAGATTATAAAATCGAGTTTAGTTTTAGATTTACATTTTTAAGGATAATATTATTAAATTAATACATATTGTCATTAGAAAGTGGGCTTTAACAAAGTATACAACATATTTTCTTGTTTATGTGAAACCGGAAACACGTGTCCAGTAGGGGAAGGTGAGGTAATACGATCCCTGCAGGTCAAATGATCCCCCACCTTGAATCAAACATAACTAGTGCTATCTATCCAAATGAGCATGAAACATGTTCCCCGCGGCCCCGCCAGTTGCCTCTCCAAGTGTTATGGCGTTGCAACCGCTTGGCGTGATTTTATCAAAAAATTATTAAAAAGTGTGGCTCTGATCTAAGGTAAGCCTGTTTTTAGACTTTCATTACTTTTTACATGTTCGTATTTATTGAAATGTTGTTTTATTTGCGATTATTAATAGCAGTTAGCTAATATTTAAGATGTTTTGATATCCGTACGCGGTATTCGAAGGGTAAAATTTTGATCGATATCTTCGAATTTGGTGTTTGGGGCTAAATGATCCCTTCCTGTGTGTTTAAAATGATCCCTGGAATCATTTTACCCCATTAGTATTTTTTGTTTTTACAGATCATACAGAGAATTTATATACCTACCTACATAAAACTAATAGTCAAAATTGGCCTGAAGAACAATTGCAAAAGGCATTTAACGCCGTCAGAGATGGTAAGCCTTACAAAACCGCGAGTAGACAGTTTAAGGTCTGTTTAAGTAGAGAGTTTAAATGATAATTCAAAAATCTCCACAAACACCACAGTCATCATGGCAACCTTCGTCCTTTCCAGAAAACACCTCGGCGTCAGAATCTTCTGAAAGATTATTTATTTGATTATTATCTCCAGCCTTGACTGTTGGTCTTCCAACCACATCTTTTGATGTTGTTACACCCAGGAAAGTACGACCAACACCAAAGATAGTTGGAAAAAGAGCGACTGCAAAACGAATAAGAGTATTGCTCCATGGAGTAGACACATCAGTATTGACCAGCACACACTACAAAAAGTACCTTGTAGAGGAAGCCAAAAAGAAAACATACACATAACATAAAAAGGGCGACCAACAAACAGCACGATAAATTGAAAGGTGTTGGGAAAGGAAAAGGAGTCGGGAAAGGAAAGAGAAGCGGAAAGGGAAAAGGCAAAAAAAGAAGCAAAACGGATCAGATTCTTCAGAAGAAGAGAGTCATACCGAATGCCTCTTCTGTACTTCAGTAGCTTTCAAGCTACTCCAAAGACAATAAAGGCGAAGGGTGGATTAGGTGCGTTGTGTGTCTTAAATGGGGACATGACGCTTGTGCGGGACGAGATAGTGACGATGAAGGCGACTTCATTTGCGATATTCAACTTTATATTAATCAATTTCATAACGTGAGAAAAAAAAATCTATATGTCTATTTCTTGACAAGAAAATAATCATTTTTAATTAAGATTTGATTTTTCTATTGCTTCATGACATTGAAAAGAAACATTTGATAGAAATGAGTACTTACTGCCTATTTTTTATTTAGAAGAATTTATTTGTTTACTTATTGTTTGACTAGGTATGTTGTTGGTTGTGTAGTGTACCTTTTAAAAGTTTGTTGCAATGTCTAATGTTTAGTTTTGTTGAATGAGTAGTAGATAATTACAAAAAATATCTCTAATGAAACTAAAAGTCTGCAAAAGTTTTGTTTAACTTGCTTACATACTTAAATTGTTATGGACAATATATAATTATAATTAAAATAAGCAGCTGTTTCATTTCGTTGATATTTATTAACTTATGGTATAAAATGATCCCTGGGATTATTTTACCCCTACCCCGGGGATCATTTTATACATAGGTGTGTATAAAATGATCCTTTACTTAACTTTAGCAAAAACCTCTAATACAAAAAAATACTAATTAAATAATAAAAAATTAGTATGCAGTTACATAGTTAAGTAAATTCACTACCTCTAACAATAGAAATTTTGCGATTCGGCCTTCAACTTGAGCCACAGTTAAGTTTTCCCCTTAAGGGGATCATTATACCTCACCTTCCCCTATTTTTAAATAAAGAACCTACATCCAAAATTTCAAAAAGTTTTCATGAAAGATCACAAAGTTATGAGCTTGTTATCCTACTTGGCTGTCCCAACAAAAATATGATCCACGCTCCGCTCGGGTGGGCCAGTGGTGCGTTGACTTCTGGCGTCAGCTGTTGCGCGTACCTACAATGATCTATCGTAAGCTGCATGGCGCGCTCGGTAACCACACTGCATCAATTTCTAAAAGTATTTGGGAAAAATATAAGATGGTGTAAAAATGATTGAAATCAGTTGCTTATTCTGAATAAGCTATATTCAAGTTTCGCATAAACAGAAAATAACGTCGTATGCATACCATCATCACCGGCCTGGTACCATGTTGGATGTAGCTGAATACCAGCATTTAACTTCCTACGACTACTTGATTTCAACAACCCAGATGCTGCATTTGCTGCACAATACTATAATATTAAGGTTTGCTGTCGAACTATCATATCAGGCTTCAAGGGAAACTCGAAAGGGACTGTCAAGACCTTTTATACTTATCATCTCGATAAGTCATAAGCAGTCACCCATCCACGAACCGAACTTTATTTTTTAGCAGCATATCCCTGTAAAACATAATACTTCATATTATTACTATAAGATATATTATAGAGATGTGCCGACTATCACTTTGACCGACTAGCCGACGAGCTAACTAGTCGGCTGTAAAGAGATTTTGCTATTTTTTATTATTAAAATATGACATTTTTATTTGGGTTGTGTCCGGTTAATCATATAAGTTCCTATGTTTCTTTTTTATTTTCCTGAAACAGTTTGAGTTTAAAATATTGAATGTTTATTATTTAATGTGTTGGTAATTAAAAAATAACCACTTTTATATTTGATTACCAATTAATAAATGTTTATATAAGTTTAGAAGATATTATTTTGTTTTGTTGATGTTATAGATGTATATCTTCTTAATAAGCCCGTATTTTTTAGAAAATTATTATTTGAAGAAAAGACTGGTTTGCTTGACCTACCTACTTGTCGAATTGTGTAAGATTGATTTTAAAATCCAAATAATAATGAATAATAAAGGTTTTATTTCATTTTAGTTCCCCTGATATAGTACATTAATGAGAAATACATACAAAGTAAAAAGCCGACTAGTGGGCGTTTTTGCCGACTAGCCACCGACTACTCGCCGACTACAAAAGCGGCCGAATAGTCGGCATAACCGACTAGTCGGCACATCTCTAATTATTACCTACGCGTATCCCTAAATATTATATTTAAGATTTTAGAGTAAGTAGATATGTATAAGCTCAGCGCCTAACAAAAAACTCATGCTTACAAGTAGACAGATAAGGACAAATAGCGGCTGCGTTTTCAATAAAATGTATCATATTATGTACATACATGTAATAAAGGGACAATAGATGCATAAATCTTGACAGGCTGAATTTATTTTTAAGTTCAAGGTGTTAAATACTCTAGAATTTATGTTTTCTTTTTAATCATGTTCACATCATCGTTTGCTATACTAAGCCTTTTCCAAATTATGATGGGGTAACTTCAAGTCTATCGAAATATAGCAGTGTACTAAAATTTTACATGGAGTGACTGTAAATCTGACCTTCACAAACCAGTTTCTGTGCAATATGACCCGTAACCATCATCATCATCACAGCGTTAATCCCAGTCGCATCCGAAGCCTTTTCAGCGTTGGAGTCTGGGGTCCGCTTTAAAAGTCCAACTGCTGAAATGACTAAACTTCGACATTTTCCGTGAAGCGACTGCCGTCTGACCTCCACAACCCGAAGGCGACATCGAAGCATTGCAGTTAGACCAATTGTTGGACTTTTGAGGGCTCAAACAACCTGTAACGACTGCCTCTAGATGTTTGTATGGCAACCGGGACCAACGGCTTAACGTGCTTTCCGAGGCACGACCAGACCAGTGCAAGTATTCATATTCATCCATACAAATACTTGCACTGTGCGGGGATCGAACCTACGCCACCTTGCGCAGCGGCCGCGTCCGCTACCGCTACGCCACGGAGGCTGTCAGTGACCCGTAACGACTGCCAAAAGTCCACGAAACATGTTAGATAAGAATATACATAAGAACGGACTTGTCATAGATATTATGGTGTATGAGAAAATTATTGTAATGAAATTATATCTAATCTTATCTAGTTAGGAATAAACACAATATCAATATTGTTATTGATAACCACTATGTTCGCTATGCCTTAGTTATAAGTAAAATAAAAAGGTAATGTACTGAATATCTACATAGGTAACTAACATTATCTTACACAGTTGTATGTATTGTCAGATTATGCATTGTTTTAGTTGTCTGATTAGGAAAAGTTAAGCAAAAATGATCGATTGTTTAAAAAAAAGGTGTTTGACTTCGGGAGTGACGGCAGAAGTCAAAATTAACGTTGTGCATTTCTTTATATTTCGGAATGATTAAGGTGTAATTTTGCACAAATTATATATATGGTAAAATACAATATTCACTTATTATGCTATCGTAGGTACACAAACATGCCAATGCATACACTTTCACCGCGCGGTAGAAAGAGATAGGTACTACTTCTTCTCTTACAGTGTGCCGGCGGTATATTCTCCCCCCGTCTTACGAATTTTCGATCAGGTCACGTGTCCTGACGCGAGTTTAACATATTTTACCCATCCCAAAAAGTGCATAACGCCACTAAAAGTTTACACTTAAAAAAAAAACTTTCTTTTAAGTAAAGCAATTTATATTGTATAGATTTTTTTTATATCTTTTAGAACGGATTCTCGTTTTCTTTAATATTAACATAAATGTTATTTTAAATGAAAACCTAAAAATACTTTACAAATCTACTAGATCATTTTAAAAACATTTCATATACACCTCTGCCTAGTATACCCACATGTCACTCGTGTAATTAAAGGCGAGCTTATTGTCACCAACCGAACATAAATCCTGCTACATATTAAGAAAAAATTCAATAACGCTTTTCCCGCTAGGAGCCACCTAGCCACCTAGGAGCTCACGCTTTTGCGACAGCTAGACCAACGATAACTGCGTGACAACCCTAACAATAAAATCTCAGTGTCAACTTACCAGCGGCGAGGGTTATGCACCCCGAGGGTCGCGTTTGTTTTTATTAAAAGTTTTTATTTTGCAGTAATGGGAACTACAATATCCATAATCCTTTTGCAAACAATTACTAGAATATAGTCTTCTGTAATTTACATGATACGGTTGTTTACTATGACTAGTTAACAAAAGTATCATGTCACCCGCCGACCGTGGCCCGTCGTTAGAAGTGTGATGTTTGAACCCAAGCAGGAACTTTGTCTATTTAATTACATACATTACATATTTAATTAATTTTTTTGGTCTATTTAGTGCATGAACATGACCATGGCTGACGTAAGAAAACCAGCATATCCTAGAAACAAACAAATTCGAATCGCGCGTGACGTCCGTCAATCCGCTGTGGACCCGCTAGGTAGTAATCTACCCACTGCCGAAATCTTAATAGATTTCGGCAGCAGTGCGAACATTTATAAATAACATAACATACTTAATAATAAGTATTTCTTCAGAAAAACACACTCATTAAAGAAAAAGTCCGTTCAGGGGAAGTCCTGTCACCATAACTCGATTGTCACTTGTCTAGGTACAGACGACAGCACATCAAGCTACTACAAACTGTCAGATTTCCGTATTAGATTTTCAACCTTATCTGTAAAGCATTAAGGTTGATTTGGAAAATCTGTCAGTTTGGGGTAGCTTGACCTGCTGTCGTCCGTACAAGTTTTGTTACATACAATGCTGAGAAAGGGCATAGGCTACCTTTTACTGAAAAAAAAATTGATATTCCCGAGGGAAATCTAAAAAGCGCGATATAACCGAATTTCATGCGTGCGAAACCGCGGGCGGAAAGCTAGTAGTATATAGTAGTATAGGAATTTATGAAAAACTGTATATCCATATTTTATTACTATCTGTTCATGTGTTGCATCCATGTTTTATTATGTACTATAAACTACTGTCGTACATTTATTCATTTCATTTTTTCTTATCTGTATGTGGTGCACCTATCCTAAACATTAATCGAGTACTAACAAACACCATTATACCATAGAATGCTATCTAAGTAACATTGACAGCCTCTGTGGCGTAGCGGTAGCGAACGCGGCCGCTGCGCAATGAGGCGCGGGTTCGATCCCCACGCGCAGTGCAAATATTTGTATGCATGAATATGAATATTTGCACTGGTCTGGCCGTGCCTCGGAAAGCACGTTAAGCCGTTATTCCCGGTTGCCATACGAACATCTAATGGCAGTCGTTCCGGGTTATTGGAGCCCTCAAAAGTCCAACAATTGGTCTAACTGCAATGCTTCGATATCGCCTACGGTTTGTGGAGGTCAGTTGGCCGTCTTTACGGAAAATATCGTAGTTAAACCAAAATCCGCAGTTAGACTGGTAAAGCGGACCCCAGACTCCAAAGCTGAAAAAGTTTCGGATGCGACTGGGATTAACGCTGAGATGATGATGATGAATGATATCTAGGTAACTACAAGATATGTAATAAGATCATTTAACCAGGCATAGGTTAGGTTAATCAGAAACGATATAACTATACATAAAAATAGCGAAAAAATACTCAAAAAGGGGTCTCAAAACGCTTCTGTTCTAAAGTGACACGTTATCAGGTCGATTATCGAGTGCTGGTGTAAGTAGAGGCTGCGTATCGGGAAGCGTATTTGGGAACGCCAGCTAGATGGACCGACGCGACGATTATAAAAAAGCTGGCTGGAATAGACTGGGTATCGTGGCACAGCCTAGGAGATGTCAAAAGTAGACTAAGATAGTTTCAACCAAACTTCAAGATCGTTTTAAATATGTAGTTTGATTAGTTAAGCCATTTTCGTTTTGATGAAGACATCGAGTTATTCCGGCTACGATTTACTGCCTCACATACTTTGTTCTTAAACTGAACATATAAAATACCATGTTTGAAGTGTTATCATGCAAATAAAGGCAGACTTTTAGTCTTATCTTCATATCACATAATACGGGGAAAGCTGTGTGGTCGACATCCGCCTCAAGTCTCTTCCAATATAGCGTCTACTCGTCACTCATTGAGATGCATCGTTGCTCCTTTATATCTATGTGTGCATAAATACAAGCAATAGCGAGTCGCTTGTGTATTTGAGTACCACACTTAAATACATAAACAACACATTGTCGACGGCAGCGCCAACACGGTTTGACGGCAGTTGCTGACGTGCGTTTCAATTGAGTCGGCGATGCGTATAGCTGATGTGCATATCATCATCATCCGCCTCTACTCGTCCACTGCTGGACATAGGCCTCTTCCATAGCACGCCAACAAGCTCGATCCTGAGCAGTTCTCCGCCAGCCACATGATAGAAGCAACAGAAATATGTAACGAAGACATGTAATCCATATTATGATTTTAAAAGAGTGTCCATGGAGTTTCTTGCACGTTCTTCTCCATAGAGACCTCCGCTTTGGAACGTGCAATTTAGCTTCACTTTTCTTGGACTGACCGACATTGACTATTCAAAAGCAGCAACTGTTGGTTAATTTGAAATAAACAATTTTGATTTGATTTGCCACTACCAGCCACCTTTTTGATGTCGTCGCTCCATCTTGCTCAATGTGCATATGCGCACTAACAATTATTATCCCTCTTAAAAGAAGTTATCCTAAACCTAAACCGGCTAAAGTAATCAAACATTATTATGTTTGATTACTATTTACCGGTTTATGTTTGTACCTACGTATTGACAAAGAAATACTTATCTTTTAGCAAAACATTTAAATAAAACAGTTATCTAACCTTATCTAAGAAGTATTAATTTCTCAACGGGGTTTTATGGGCATCAATTACTATTTATTTGTTACCTAATGTAGACGTATAGTTATTATATTCCGTGGACATATAGCAGTCTCAGTCACAGCAGTATCGCTGCCGTAAGTATTATTTATTCAAACAAGAATTTTTAAGAATCTAAATCGCAAATATCTAGATATAATGTGCAACCGTTTCGCTGAATAAAGTACCCATTCACTTAGAAAAATTAAGTTACGCGAAATTTCGAAATTTTCCAGGAAAGCTGAAGATGGACAGACGCACGACGATATTTTTGATATTGATATTTATCTCCCTCGGAGGTTTGAGTGCTTCCATAGCGCTGCTCGTAAAACGTACCAGACCAGATGCAAATGGCATACAACAGGACTATGACCAGGACCTCTGTCACCCACTGGTAATAGCACACCGCGGTGCCAGCGGCTACGTCCCTGAACACACCCTCGGAGCTTACGCACTCGCAGCCACCATGGGCTCCGACTACCTAGAACCAGATGTCGTGATGACCAAGGACGGGCACATCATCGCCCGACATGATAACGAGCTTGGCCTTACGACGGACGTAGCACAACGTCCTGAATTCGCCAACCGTTATCGTACTCAAAACGTGGACGGCAGCAGCGTTAGCGGTTGGTTCACTGAAGACTTTACTCTGGCAGAGATCAAAACTCTACGTGCAATTGAACGCATTCCCGCTATTAGACCTGGCAATGCCCGAATGGACACAGCCTTTGATGTTCCAACTATGCAAGAGATCATCGAACTGACCAAAGGCCTAGAAATCAGCCTCAATCGCCCCATAGGAATTTATCCTGAAATTAAACACAGCACTCATTTTAAACATTTGGGTTTAGCGATGGAGCAACCTCTTGTAGAATTGCTACATAACAATGGTTACCAAGGTCCTGAAGCACATATTTATATTCAATCATTTGAAGTGAACAATTTGAAAGAACTGAAAAATATGACTGATCTTCGATTAATTCAGCTTTTTGGAGGAAATCCTAACAACCAACCATACGACCAATTTGTGGCGGGGACAACTCTCACTTATGGTCAAATGGCTACCCCTGAAGGGTTACGAGAGATTTCCACTTACGCTTACGCAGTGGGGCCTGAAAAAAGTTACATTATTCCTCGTAATGCTGAAGACAAACTGGGCACAGTGACAAGTTATGTGGAGGATGCTCATGCAGCAGGACTAAAAGTACATCCATATACTTTTCGGTCAGAGAACGTATTCCTGCCAGCTGAATTCCGGAGTGACGACTCTTCACCTGCCGCTATCGGAGACGCTGATGGTGAATTAAGAGCTTTCCTAGCTGCAGGAATAGACGGCTTCTTTTCCGATCAGCCAGATGATCTAGTGCGCGTTCGGGGTACTTGTGAGAATTAACTGCCCGTAACAATTATTTATAGTAATAAAGACACACAAACGTCAATGTAAGTCGTAAAGTATCACACGCCAGACCATAAAATCTCCCATTACTAGCTGTCTAACAACAGTATATCGCCATGAAGTTATCTCTACTTAATATTTGTAACTAAAATAGTTACAAATGCGTTATAGATACAGTAATTATTCATTTTGATCTAGTCTATAATTGTAAATAAGTAGATAACAGCTTTTTACAATGCCCTGTGCTAAACAATAAATACTCTAATCTTTAATGCTAAATTCCGTATTAATCCCCTTAAATCGCTCGTAATTATTTGACAAGATATCTCTTATTGGTAGGTAACTTATTATTCTGTGAACAATCCGAATTGACAAACATCCTTCTCCTTCTTTTTTCAAGGTGAGATTCAACTTCAACTCTTGATCAATGGCCTCTGTGGAATATATACCACAATTTTGCCAATAACACGTGTAACAAATTATAGAAATTCTTTGAATATATTATTTCACTACTAGCAGCCGCCAGCGACTTCTTTCGCGTGGAATTAATTATGCTCCGCTCCTATTGGTCGCAGCGTGATGTTATATAGCCTAAAGCCTTTCTGGATTAATGGGCTATCCAATGCAAAAAGAATTTTTCAAATCGGACCAGTAGTTTCCGAGATTAGCGCGAACAAACATACAAACAAACTCTTCAGCTTTATATATTAGTATAGATATAGATAATGGCGGATATCGCCAGTGACAGTTGAAGAAGACTAACAAACATAATTTCTACATCACACAACTACTCACTCAAGCTCACTTTATCTAATTTATCACATAAGATTTTTACAGAATCGATCGGCTGTTGAAAGTCCGCGTGACATCGTTGTATTCTGCCCACAAGTGGTTCATAATGTCAAAGCTCTAATTCTTCCTATAAAGTATAATCCAGCACTCCAGATCATCCAGTCAAAGTTCTATCTTTTCATTCATAATTATGTATCTTAAAGAAAATTTACCTTTCCTGCCTTTAAAATTTACCTTTGAAAGGTAAATTTTTAACCGCGTGAATACAAGATTTCATGATACCGATGCCTTCTATAGTATTATTGACAATAATAACGATGGTCACGCTGATGTTACCCACCACGAATACAGTCCTCTGAATTTTTGATTGACGGCTCTGATAAAAAAAATTATGACTGATAACACCATATGATTGGATTTTCTTGGGATTATACATAAGTACTTATACATATTAGGATAAGTTAAGTGCTTGATGTATAGCAGAACGGTCGTTAAAGCAATGAAAATAATTTAAAATATATTGTGCTGGAGACTTTAAAATCAGTTCCTTAATCCGATCTAGTCTGTTGCTTGCTGCTCTTCCCCAGTGACGCAATAAACCGGGGTCCGTTCCCCACAGTGGTGCCCTTAGTGCGTAGTAATATCCTGGCAAGATGCCCTAGTCCATAGAGACACCCAAACGTAAGTTTAAGTTGACTTACGAGACGCCAATTGCAAAAAAGCAATTGTTTTGAACACATTTACTTCTGCATATAATGCAGTTTGTATCACAGCGGCCTACCGAGAAATGTTCACGGAATTTCAAAGTTCACATAACGTCTCCTATCCGAAAATTTTCATAATTTGTGTACCCTATTCCAAACTCTGTTGAATGATATGATAAGTGTTAATGATAAGAATAAAAAATGTATATTCAGTTTTATCTCAAGTGTTTGTACAATGTACAGTGCTAAATAAAATCATTAGATATACATAGAAAAATCAATAGGTAAGCTTACCAAAGTGGTTTAGTACTTATTTTACAATACCTTAGGGCAGGGCCTGACCTATGAACTATTGCACTGTGTGTCGCGAATTCAACCTAACTACAAGTAGCAGTTCCGGGTCTAGTAGCTGTTTGTGAATATGAGTACGACGAGCTCTTGTCACTATCGGCGTTCCAGCCGTATTAGAACCCAATGGCTTGGTGCGGCAAAAGACCGGACGGCATGTCTTTATTTCCATAGAAGGTGGGTAGGCAAGTAGTATATTATGAGATGCAACTTGCATCTATACTATACTCTTGCGCCATCCTATCTTCCTAGCTCGGCGTGTTGTAGATATTGGCGTTGCTGCTGCGGCTACAGAAAACCTCAAGCAGTGAAAATATAACAACCATATCGGAAATTACATTTTCGAACCGTTTGGAGTGGAAACCCGCGGGCTGTGGGGTCCGAGTGCTCATTGCCTTTGCAATGAACTATCTAAACGGCTTGTTGACACTTCCCGGGACACAAGGGCAGGCTTTTATCTTGGCCAGGAGCTAATAAATTGCCATTCAACGCGGCAATGCCTCCAGTCTCTTGGGTGCATTGCCAGTCGACAGCGATGCCGAGAATATTTTCGACGCTATATAGAAATTTTAGATAGGGTAGGTAATTATTATAATATTATAATTTGTAGTTTATTTCGTTTTAGAAATTTGTAAATAATACTTGTAATTTATATTTTAACTAATAAACGGCTAACATTGAAAGTAACATTTGATAATACATATTAACAAACACTTTTGAGTGTAATTACATAGGCCATTAACAAAAGAATGAACACGCCTACCTAATCGAATTCTAAAAACGAAAGTCAAATGTTATCTGCTGAATAGAAATAACAAATTACAACAATACGTTAATAAGTTAGGTGTTGTCGTTCTGCGCAATTACACAGTTAAATAAGCGAGCATACATTTCAGAATAAAATATGATTACAATATACATTGTATGTATTATCTGGATAAAAATACCTAAATACCTAGTCCAAGAGTCAAACTTTGTCTACCTATATCGCTTTTGTCTTTATTACGTGCAACATTATTTAAGTAGATAGTTTATCTTGCACACATAATCTGCCTTTATCGTGCAAAACGATGTTGTAGTCTGTAACCTTCTTGCAATAAGGTGCCTTAAATGTAAAATCAAGTTCATGCACAAACGAATACCTACTCGTTGGCAGTCTGTGCTGTCAACGAGTATTTCGCATGAACTTCTGAGCTAACTAAATAATTACGTCTGTTGATACAAGTCAACAGACGTACATTTTCCTTATGGACAAATGGTGGTGGATATATTTTATTCGACGTCCGCGTAACATTTTAGTTTACGACAGTACTTACATTGTGTTTAGTTGTCTCTTGTCACCCACTTCGGCTATCTGTGAATATATCGTCAATGGTTACGAGTTAAGAAGCTGATATCAATAAACATGTAAGTACTTATATTTTTTATTAATTTTAATTTTAAAGTTAATTTTTTTTTCGCAAATTTTTCCCTGTATTGTGTCAAGCCTGCTATGCAAACAAAACATACTTTAAATTATAATAGGTTGATTTTACATACAAGTATATCCCTACTTATTTAAAACATTACTTACTACTTCTACGACTAATGTCAATGATAATAGGCAGATGCACTAAATAGGTATGTAGTACGCAAGAACCGGTTTGTTTATGTGTATTAGGTATAAAATCTAAAATAAAAGAAAATCCAGTTATTTTATTTGTAAAGTGTTGGAAGGTAACTTCGCCATAAAACCCTAGGTATCGTTACTAATGATACTATTATTGTAGTTAAATAAAACAGTATTTTTCAAAACTAATCAGTGTTTTTTTATATGGCATCTCGTAGGTGGCCATTAGAGGCCGTAACTACTTAACCGGACTTTGCAAACTAATCAGTAAGTTAAATATAACGTGTTACTACAATTAACGATTATTTTACAGGAAAACGGACATGGATGGAAGTGTGTGGGTTATGTTGCTGCTAAGTACTTTATTGGAAGTCACGATTGGGGTACCAATTGAACCGCAAACAGTTATTGCGAAGACTTCAGATGACTACGACTCTGAATTCTGTCACCCACTGGTGATAGGACATCGTGGAGCCAGCGGGTACACCCCGGAACACACCCTCGGCTCCTACGCACTTGCAGCTCTCATGGGAGCAGACTACGTGGAACCCGACCTAGTCATGACCAAAGATGGCCGATTAATTGCTCGCCACGATAACGAATTAGGGCTGACCACAGATGTATTTTTACATCCAGAGTTCGCTTCTCGTTTTCGCAATAAAACCATAGATGGCAACCTTATAAGCGGCTGGTTCACTGAAGACTTTACCCTCGCAGAAATTAAAACCTTACGTGCTATAGAACGCATTTCAGACATAAGACCTGGAAATGCTCGAATGGACGGTGCTTTCGAAATTCCAACGTTTCGAGAAATAATTGAATTGGTGAAAGGTTTACAAACCAGTCAAAATAGAATTATAGGACTTTACCCGGAAATCAAGCACAGCACCTATTTTGAGTCGATCGGATTACCAATGGAAAGGTTATTGGTGGATATTCTTCATAGCTACGGTTACCAAGGAGCTAAAGCACCAGTTTATATACAGTCGTTTGAAGTCAATAACTTGAAAAAACTTAAAGAAATGACTCAGCTTCGTCTGCTGCAGCTGTTCGACGGAAACTCAATGTCACCTTTCGATCAAACCGGGTCTGGTCTGACGTATGGTCAGATGGCTACGCCTGAGGGACTTCGAGATGTTGCAAAGTATGCTTACGCAGTGGGTCCAGACAAGAGCTACATCATTCCTCGAGATGAAAACAATAATCTTGGCAATGCCACTACTTTCGTCAGTGATGCCCATGCTGCTGGATTGAAAGTACATCCATACACATTCCGAGCTGAGAATAACTTCTTGCCACAACAATTCCATAGCATAGACGACCCGAACACGCCTTCTGTTCTGGGTGACTTTGCTGCTGAGATTAGCGCGTATTTCGCTGCCGGGGTAGACGGCCTCTTCAGTGATCAGCCTGATGTCCCTGTACGAGTCCGCCCATCTTGTAAACAAAAAGAGATAGTCCCAGATTCTTCATCGATCAAGCGGTCTGTAGAGAAATCATAAATTTGAGATAAGGTGTAGTGTGTAATCTCTCCTTTACTCTACAGATGTTATTTAAGAACTTATTGTATATTATTTTTTTATATAATTAGGTCCTTTGCCTAGCAGTAGGACAAAAAAGTACGTAACGAAAGATATTGTGAGACCAATATATTTACTTTTGTAATTATATACCTACTTAGATTCTAGGAGCAATAAAACATACCTACAGTAACATATAGTACAAAAAAGAACGACAATAAAATTGTATAATTAGTATCCGGAAAATCTTACCTTTTATTAAGATAAGTTTTTTTTAAAGTATTTTTAACATACGAGTAAGTGATGGTACTACCAAAGGCACATTATGCATATAGATATAATGTAACTATGGACTTAATACTCTTAATTATTATTTTTTTTACAAAACCTTTCATAATATTATTCTGTTATTACTATTTACATTTTTGTGGACAATAAAGACCATAATGATTAAATTATTTAATGAAACCTGCCCCCTAATCGGCGAACACATTTTTGTCAAATGATTACGATTAGTTGGGATCGTTGGGACCGAACGGTACCCCGAACGATACCAACTGATCCCAACTAGTCGCAATCGTTTGACAAAAATGTATTCGCCTATTAGGGGGCAGGTTTCATTAAATAATTTAATCATTAAGGGGCAGCACCCTAATTGCCTAACACACTATTACTGTGAATTGGAATAATTTCGAAGTATATTGCCAATCCATTACTCCATATGTTCGAGAAATGTACCTATCTGCTCAACATCGTAAATAATGCAATGAATGTTGTTGAACTGTCAAAATGAAACCCATTGCTTCTGATAGTGTGCTACCCAATTAACCTACTGTATCAACATTAGCTGCATCATTCATAGTAGTTAGTTGAAGAAACGTTTACTGTAGTATCACAGGACTACGAATGCTCCTGCCTTTATTGCTACAACCTACTGCTAGGCTGCCAAGTAAAAGTGCATACTATAGTAGTTAGTGCGATCGTCTGACTGGCTTCATAAGTACTAGTCACTCAGGAGTTCACACAGAAGGGAGGCCCCCAACAAGGTGGATCGATGACCTGGTAAAGGTCGCGGGAAGCCGATAGATACGGGCAGCACAAGACCGGTAATTTTGAAAAGCCTTATGGAGGCCTTTGTCCAGGAGTTGACCTGTATAGGCTAAAGAAGAAAAAGAAGTCCTAAGTTCAATTCCCAGTGAGTTTCCTATCAATCAGCACTCGTCTTAGCACGCGAGGAGACCACGACTTGAATTAGGAATAAGATAAGTTTACGATAGACTTATGCGGGTGCGGGTGCGGCTTACGCAGCGCGACGCTAGTGTAAGTATAATTTATGCTGTTTGTTTGTAGATATTTAAAAGAACAAATACTGTACTGACCTTAAAAGTCAGTGACCACCGACTTCCAAGATTAGTTATGTTTCAATTTGAATTGTTTTTTTTTTTTTTGGATGATCTATAAGTGGGTACCTACTTACCCGCCGAGTGCGAATCAGACTCCCGCCGAGTGCGAATCAGACTCCCGCCGAGTGCGAATCTGACTTCCGCACATACTAAGACTAGACTCGGTATCACCCACACTATAGTTTAAGAAAATATTATCTACTTTCCCTTCTATTTATTACCCGACTACGGCAAAGCAAAAGGAGGGTTATGATTTTGACAGGCTATGTATGTATGTATGTTCATCTGTTCCCTCGTAACTTCTAAACTACTTATCAGAATTCGACAAATGACATATCATTAGAAGCGTCTTAATTGTCCGCTGGTTATAGGCTATATGGGGTTTCACAAAATCTAATGTAGCGCCCTCTAGCGGACAAAACATGCAGAGTAAAAAAATAAAATTAAGATAAATATGGCGTGTTTGGTATCATTTGAAAGCTCTTTACTTGTACATTTTGATTATATATATATATATATACAACGTGTAACAAAAAGGGTATATACATACCAAGGGCATGGCATCTTTATATGATATCAAACGATATCGGAAGGGTTTCAACTCAAAATAAAATACTCAAAAAATTGGTACCAAATTTCCGGTTTCATGTGTTTCTTAAAATCAAATCATAACAAACGTGGCAGCACACTACATACGTTAATCTCTCTCGTTATCTAACTCGTTACCCGTCACGTTACTTGCCTAAATCCAATAAATGTCTTCAATATCACTGTGCGACTAGTATGATAGTAGCCTATCACAGGCGGCGTTTTTCCCCATAACTTCCTAACATAAAGAGATAGGATTAAAAAACCCTCCTAATATCGTTTGATATCATGTAAAGATGCCATGCCTTTGTTATGTATATACCCTTTTTGTTACACGTTGTATATATATATAGTGATAGTGTGTAACACAATTACCCTGCTTATAGTAATAGTGTGTTACCCAATTAGGGTGCAGGTGTGTGAATTTTTACAAACTTTATGTTACTTTGGTTTTTAACAAGTCAACATTAAATAAGCACAGATGTCAGTAGACCAAAGTAGACCAAGTACCCGACCCTGTAAAAATTTTTCAATCAATCTTGAACCTTAATTCTTTATTGATATACTTAGTTGAACATTTTAGACAGATTGTATTAGTTTGATGGCTGTATCCAAACAGGAAGTACCAGAAGTTATACGGGTAGCTGTATCTGCCTCATAATAAAAACTAAAACCCAACTACGACAAAAAACGGCGCTGAAAAAGTATAAAACAAGATTTTCAGAATACTGAACCTAACAAAGTTGCTAATGTAGTTGCAAGTAAATGGACACAGTAGACTCTACCAAGATGCTTTCGTTGTAAATTGACAATAATGTCATACAATACTATTCTGAAGTATGTAATATTCACTATGTAGAGATAAATTTTCATGTTTGGAAAGGCGTAGTCACACGTTGTCAAGGTGCTACGGTAGGTAGGTATATGTAACGTGTGACTACGCCTTTCCAAACATGAAAATTTATCTCTACATAGTGAATATTACATACTTCAGAATAGTATTGTATGACATTATTGTCAATTTACAACGAAGGCATCTTGGTAGAGTCTACTGTGTCCATTTACTTGCAACTACATTAGCAACTTTGTTAGGTTCAGTATTCTGAAAATCTTGTTTTATACTTTTTCAGCGCCGTTTTTTGTCGTAGTTGGGTTTTAGTTTTTATTATGAGGCAGATACAGCTACCCGTATAACTTCTGGTACTTCCTGTTTGGATACAGCCATCAAACTAATACAATCTGTCTAAAATGTTCAACTAAGTATATCAATAAAGAATTAAGGTTCAAGATTGATTGAAAAATTTTTACAGGGTCGGGTACTTGGTCTACTGACATCTGTGCTTATTTAATGTTGACTTGTTAAAAACCAAAGTAACATAAAGTTTGTAAAAATTCACACACCTGCACCCTAATTGGGTAACACACTATTACTATAAGCAGGGTAATTGTGTTACACACTATCAGTAGCAATAGTAGCATTGGGTTTCATTTTGACAGTTCAACAACATTCATTGCGTTATTTACGTTTTAGAGCAGACACATTTTCGAACATATGAGGCAATGGATTAGCAGTTTGCTTCGAAATGATTCCAACTAATAGTAATAGCGCGTTACACAATTAGGGTGCAGGTGGAATCATTTTGAAGCTTATTGCTATTCCATTGCTCCCTATGTTCGAAAATGTGCTGCTCAACAACGTAAATAACGCAATGAATGTTGTTGAATTGTCAAAATGAAAGCCATTGCTACTGATAATGTATGTGTTACGCAATTACCCTGCAGGTCACTCAGAAAGTATTGTAACAAAAAGTTTTTATGTATGAGAAACTGGCCAGTTATAATAAGGCTAATAAGTACATTCCAAATTCAAAAGATCCCTCCACATTTTTGCGAGTTAATTAAAATTATCGTGTCTCTTTGAAAAATGTATTTACGTCAAGATCATTTACGTGCTATGATTTTTTACGATTTCAATAATGTCGTCTGGAAGCAGACGACATTATTGAAATCGTACGATAGACTTCAAATGGCATTCATGGATGAAGGTCCTTCTAAGGCAACCGTGTACCTATCGGTGATATAATGAATTTAAGCGCGGTCGACTAACTTTGGAGGATGAAAAAAGAAGTGTTCGCCCTTTGAAGGCTTTTTTATAGTTACAAAAGAAAACGTGCTAGCAGTGAAAAGTTTGATCCAAGACAATAGACGAATTACGTACAAAGAAGTTCAGCATAAACTGCAGATTGGATTTGGAAGCCTTCACGAGATTCTACATGTGTACCTATTAACACAAGCACATCTCACCGATGCTCAGAAGCAGGCACGGGTGGAATGGTGCCATGATATGATAGACAAATTAAAAGCAGGCTTGTCTCGGCGTGTTTACGACAACGTTACAGGTGATGAATCTTAGATTTATCAATACGATCCAAAAACGAAACACCAGTCGACGGTTTGGGTGTTTCAAAACGAATCAACGCCTACCAAAGTGAAGCGATATAGAAGCGGGGGTAAGATTTTGATCAAAATCAAAAGTCATTTATTCAAACTAGGCAAAGTGCTGATTGCACTTTTTGAACGTCAATATTAAATAAGACAGTCCCCCAAAACGCCCACCCATCGACACTTCCTAGTGCTTTCGCTGGGAAGAAGTGGCGGAAGAAACTCCGCAGCAGCACAGCTGTCTGTTCATTTAGAAAAAACATAATAGTTTATACAATACTATGTAGGTACAGTAATACAAGAGAAAAAATAAAAAATATTAATATGCCAGCTAGCCACGCCAAAATACCAGAAAAGCAAAACATAAAATAAAATATCACTGAAATGTAAAAAGTAAAAACTTATTACATACCTAAATAAAAGCCCCTGGCATAAAGGGCGTGACAGCTTAGATATTTGTGCATTGTAAAAAGCAAATTATATGAAGTCGTATAATGATCGCGAGCATTTTCAGTTTGACTGGCTATTTGGTGTCAATTCCTTTACGAAATCAAAGAAGCATTAACGCTGAATGGCATACTACCAAATGCTTGACAGAAGTTTTCTCTATTGTGAGCTACAAGCGACCAAACACTGGGCTCCGCGGGTTACTGCTTCACCACGACAATGCGCCCGCCCACACCGCAAGCATAACGAGTAACTTCCTGGACAGTACACCGATCAAACTCCTAGGTCACCTTCCTTACAACCCTGACCTAGCACAGTGTCACTTCTTCGTATTACCAAAAATAAAAGATCAGCTCAAAGTGATACTTTTCGGTAATTTATAATTTATAAATGGATAATTCTCGAAAACTGGTGAAAATCATGCGCTGTCAGCGCTCGAGCAGGATGTAAACGAGGTGTCTGCGACGGACTGGAAAAAGTTTTTCGGAAACTGGTTCAGACGCATGAAACTTTATATAGAGGTGGAGAGTACTTTCAAAAGATGTAATATGTATACAAATAAGTTTCCACCGTTTTTTGAACATGCGGACGAGCATTATCATGTAGGAGAATAATTTTGTCATATCTGGAGTAGCAATGGGCGCGTTTTCCTCTTCCTTCTGTCGTCCTCCAATAATACTTCCGATTCCATGTCTTCGTACGATATCGGTCTTCCACTACGTTCTTGGTCTTCACATTTTCTAAACTTTTGAAACCACTCCACTCCACACCATAAGCTTCTACAAGCAATCGATGGGCCTCAGCTGCAGATTTCTTCAAATTAAAGAAGTAACAAAAGTTCCCGCAAATGACGCTTTATCGGCACAAAACTTCACATTTTTGCACAAAAATAAATCTGTGATACTGATACAGAGTCACTAATACACTCTAAATGTATGTTATTACCAGATGTCTGAACTTACGATATCACATTTTACATCTGACAATTTCAACGAAATCTCTTAGTGAGGACATCTTATGTTAAACGGCGGCAACGTATTTATACACCTAATAATAAAAATATATGTAGGTACACCCAGCTCCAGAGAAATCTCTCGCTCTAAAACGACATCTTTTGATAAGTGTTATTATACGACGATGGGCGCGCCATCTCTGTGACATCAATGAAGTTATCATTCATGTCGGTGGTGTCGATTATACAATATGTAAAGAAAACCCTGTTCGATCCGTGAAGGTTTTGTAAGGTACCGTTAATAATACCTACAAAGTCGGGCTAAACTTAAAAAAAATCCCACTAAAAAAATAAATATTATTTCGAAAAAGCGAGGTAATTTAATGCATGTGCGGAAGGTAACACGTCAGGCATACATGCGCGGGTGAAGGGAGGTAGGCTGGCAGCACATGATCGCATCGCTATTCGCACCATCACAAATGGTGTTGTCACTTTTTTTAAATTAACAATTTTTGGGGAAGTTGGAATTAATTCCCGGAAAAAAAGATTATTTCAAATTTACTAGTATTGTCTTTATGATGATTATGTAAAATTTCATATTTTATTTGGTCATGTGTGCTACCTGTGTGTGTGTATTCCTAACATTTATTATCCTTTTGGGTCGGACAGGGTTTTCTTTACATAATGTATACTAGCTGCTGCCCGCGACTCCGTCCGGGTGCTGATATAAAATAAGCACCTTTTAAAATAATGGGAGCAATATGTAAGTCCGCGTTTGCCCCCGTTTTCGCAACATTTTTTGTTACTGCTCTGCTCCTATTGGTCACAGTGGGATGTTACATAACCTTTGTCTTTTCTCAGGCTCTAGACTATCTGTGTACCAAATTTCATTACAATCGGTTCAGTAGTTTTGGCATGAAAGCCGGAGAGACAGACAGAGATACTTTCGCATTTATAATTTTACTATGAATAAAATAGATAATAAAGAAGATTGAGGGTAAGTTTATAATTTTGTTGAGTAAAACATGACGTCGCAAAATATACAGTGAAGGTTACCCACTCCGTTATTAGTATAGGTTTGACCCCCACAAGTTAAGTTTTTTATAGTTACTTAATTATTTTTTGGAAAGTTTTGAAAACTTCGAGAGATGTCAATTGTTGTTTTGTTTATACCATAAGAAAACTAAATAATACTAGAGATTGATGATTTATAAACATAACGATGAATTGCACCAATTTGTTAAGCAACTGAATGGTGCAGCGGTAACAGTTTGACTTGTGAGTATAAGTAACCAGGTTAGATCCTTTAAAATTCTATTGTGAGTTTTTACAAATTTCTAAAAAAATATAATGTTTGTGGAACAAGTTTGGAAATTTAAAAATATCTATAGGTAGGATGCACGAAGTAAATACCAAGATGCGATGATATTACCTAGCGGCCGCCATTTGTGTTTCTAGTTATAATATCTTAGCAGTTGTATTGATGTATCAGAGGTGGCGCGCACGTAAACATCATAGGGAGTGAGATTTCTCTGAAGCTGTATGTACCTATAGAACATCTTTTTTTAATATCGTAAAAGTTACTGAGTGTCCGACGTACTGTACATACATACACATACATTAAGTCCATGTGACTATGGACTACATCTATTACAGTTTTATAGATCAGCCTTCTGGCAAACAGACACACAGACAAACGTCGGCTTACTTTATAACTAATAAGGTTTCGGTTCAGTTGAAACTCTTTTTAAGTAGGTACGTATCAAGACGTAACCCTAGAACCCCATTCTTACAACCTTTCTCAGCTCCCAATTGGCATTAAAAGCATCATAACCAGCACGTTCGTGCCTTCTGACTTTTTTTATGAATTAGTAATACACAGCAAATTACACTAAAGAGAGTACTAACTTTAACGACGAAATGACTATCGGCAATTAGTATTGCAATTTACTGTTTAACTGTATTGTAATTTACTTTAAACACTAAATAGATAAAAAGAACAAAAATAATAGATTTTCATAAAACTACTACTAAATTAATTTGAATAAAATATATAATTAATTATTTGTAACGTTTTTTAGTGAGATAACTAATGATAACTAATGATAACAGATATGATAATATGTTCTAACAAACTAACCCAAATAAATGTGCCGTTCGGAGCAGCAGCACACACATGCAAATTTTTTTTCAAAGATTATTCTCTTCTTCTTCTTCAGCCTATAGATGTCCACTGCTGGACAAAGGCCTCCCCCAAGGCTTTCCACGCTGACCGGTCTTGTGCTGCCCGCATCCATCGGCTTCCCGCGACCTTCACCAGGTCATCGGTCCACCTTGTTGGGGGCCTCCCTACGCTGCGTCTTCCATTACGTGGCCGCCACTCCAGAACCTTACTGCCCCATCGGCCATCGGTTCTACGAGCAATGTGCCCTGCCCACTGCCACTTAAGTTTAGCGACTCGCAGAGCTATGTCGGTGACTTTGGTTCTTCTGCGGGTCTCCTCATTTCTAATTCGATCACGCAGAGAAACTCCTAGCATAGCTCTTTCCATTGCCCTTTGTGTGACTCTGAGCCTTCGTATGAGGCCCATTGTGAGCGACCACGTTTCAGTTCCGTAAGTCATCACTGGCAACACACACTGGTCAAAGACTTTAGTCTTGAGACACTGTGGTATCTTGGACGACGAGAAGATGTAGCGTAGCTTCCCGAACGCTGCCCAACCGAGCTGGATTCGCCGAGACACCTCTTTCTCGAAGTTGGACCTACCTAATTGGACTGTTTGTCCCAGGTATACATACTCGTCAACAACTTCGAGTGCAGAGCAACCAACTACAATTGGAGTGGGTGCGACATGAGAGTTCGACATGATCTTCGTCTTATCCATGTTCATTTTAGACCCACTTGTTGGGAAGCTCTGCTGAGGTCATTGAGCATTTTGCCCAAGTCTTCCAGGGTCTCAGCCATGACCACGATATCATCTGCGAAACGGAGATTATTGATGTACTCGCCGTTGATGTTGATGCCAAGTCCTTTCCAGTCCAGGAGCTTGAAGACATCTTCCAACGCAGCAGTGAACAATTTAGGAGATATGACATCTCCTTGTCTCACTCCACGCTGCAGTTGGATCGGTTTCGAGTCCTGATCCTGGAGACGGACTGACATGGTGGCGTTTTTGTACAAACACTTTATCACCTTAATGTATCGATGGTCAATTTGGCACCGCTGGAGAGACTGTAGCACCGCCCAAGTCTCAATCGAATCGAAGGCCTTCTCATAGTCCACAAACGCCAAGCATAGTGGTTTGTTATACTCCTCGGACTTCTGTATAACTTGCCGCAGCGTATGAATGTGGTCTATGGTGCTAAAGCCTTTTCGGAAGCCTGCTTGTTCGGGAGGCTGGAAGTCGTCGAACCTGCGAGCGAGACGATTCGTGATGACCCTAGAAAACAGCTTGTAGACATGGCTCAGGAGGGATATCGGTCTGTAGTTTTTCAGGAGGGTATTGTCACCTTTTTGAAAAACAAAACCACCACGCTCCTGTGCCACGCCTTAGGCGTTTCGCCTTTAAGAATGACGGAATTAAATAGCTTCTGAAGCGCTTTAAGAACCGGTTTGCCACCCGCTTTCAGAAGCTCAGCCGTAATTCCATCATCTCCAGCCGCCTTATCGTTCTTGAGCTGTTTCAGGGCCATACCAATCTCGTACAGGCTGACGTCCGGGATATCGTCGGTGTAGTGTCGGGTTAGTCTGCCTCTAGGATCATTAGCCAGGCTTACAACAGGTGCGTGTGTTGATGTGTATAACTCTCCGTAGAATTTCTCAATCTCACCCAAAAGCTCGGGCTTGGAAGTGACGATCCTACCATGCCCAGTCTTCAGCTTCGCAAGTAGACTCTGTCCAACAGACAATTCTCGTGCGAACACTTTGGAGCCTTTGTTCCGCTCGATAGCCTCTCTAATACAATTTGTATTAAATTGGCGTATATCGCGAGTCAGAGACTTTGAGATTTGTCTGTTAAGGCATCTGATACGCGAAGCGTCTTCAGGGGATTTTAAGATCACCTCCCGTCTTTCTTCCATTAGCCGGCGGGTGGGACCGGAGATCTTCTTCTGTCCTTTTGAACGGAGGGTTTTGTAGAACTTAGACCCTTCCGTTTGGAGAGTTTCCACAAACCTGTTGTTGTAGTCGTCCACATCTACGCATTCACCGAGGCATTCGAAGCGGTTTTGTAGTTCTATCTGAAAGCTCTCGGGGTTTTGAAGTTGTGTTGACGCTGGACGGAGCGTAGACTTCATAAGTCGAGAGCGTTCGAGCCTAATGTTGAGGTTCAAGATGCCTCTAACAATACGGTGATCACTCCCAGTTTTAACCGCATGGATCACGGAGACATCGTTGAACACTTCCCTTCTCGTTGACATTATGAAGTCTATCTCGTTTTTGGTCTGACCATCGGGGCTGAGCCAGGTCCACTTGCGGTGCAATGGTTTCTTGAAAAAAGAATTCTTCGCAAAGAGTCCTTCCTTTTCCATGAAATCCATTAGCATCTGACCTCTGGGATTTCGATTTCCAACTCCAAATTGCCCCACTTTCGTCTCGTCCGCCTCTCGCATGCCCAGTTTTGCGTTAAAGTCCCCCATGACAACGGTGTAGTGGGTTTTGGAGGAATGTATGGCTCTACTGACGTCCTCATACATAACCTGCACCTCATCGTCAGAGTGTTTAGACGTCGGAGCGTAGACCTGTATAACCTTTAACGAATATCGTTTTGTTATTCTGAGTACAAGGTACGCCACACGAGTCGAAAAGCTCCCGACTTTAACAACGTGGTTCACGAGGGACTTGTGGACAATAAACCCGACGCCACCCTGGGACAGTTGGTCGCCTTCCCGGAAATAGAGCAGGTTGCCAGACTTCAGGATTATCGAGTCCTTTCCCTCTCTTCGGACTTCAGATAACCCCACAATGTCCCAGCGCAACCGGCTCAGTTCTTCCTCCAGTTCGACAATCTTCTCATCGGTCCGTAGTGTGCGCGTGTTAAATGTTGCCAGGGCCAAAGGTCGTCGTTGGTGATGGTAGCCGGATCTCTGCCGGAGATTCTTAGCACCCCTTGCTCCGCCGTAACCAAGTCCGCTACCGTAGACTGGAATAGCGGAGCTGCCGGGGACTAGGGGCCTGGGCTGTATCGTGTGCATCATTGGGGGGGTTCAAAGATTATTGATGATTGCATTTACGCATTACACAAAACGCCATATTGAATGCGGAAAAGATTTTCTTAGCCACCAAGGACACAAGCTCGTACGTAACGAGAGTATCGAGAGTAACTAAAGCGAGATACTGGACTTACCTTCTTTTGTACGCTTCATTTTCAGTGCGCTAGTGACTTATCTACCTTAGTTTAATATTTTATCAATGGAGATAACCCTTTTTTTAATGTAGCCATGACCATCGACATATATGTCGATATATGTGGTTGTTAGTATACTAATGGACATGCCTTAGAGATAAGAATTTTGGCACTCCAAAAGAAAGAGAGGAAACGAAGTTTTGGCTATCTTTATCTCTCTCAACATCATCAATCGTCAATGATGAAAAAGATAGTGCTAGACCTAAAGCATAGTCCGTCTCTCTCACTCTTTTCAAACCAAAAAGTTATTGCATATTATACGCGTACGGCATGTCCATTAGTATATGTCTATGATATGACGTTTGATTGACGCAGTGGGGGACAGTTGCCTACATAGACTTCTAGTATATAGACGTGAAATACCTACAGAAAAAACGTGCCATCGTTTGACATTTGTTCGAACATAATATGGCCGCCTCTTTCTAGGGCTGTCACTGTGTATTTGTTTCCAAAGATTTTAATATATTATTATTTTTTATTATTATATTTTTTTAATATAGTCTGTCTGTTATATAATTATTTTAATTCTCTCGTTTTCTGTCGGCTTCTTAGATAAAGTACTTATTCATTTATTCATAACGTCACGTCTTTATCCCTTACGGGGTAGACAGAGCTTGAGGTTATAAGAACAAAAGCCACGTTTAGCGCGTTGGTAGGTGCATAGGCATAGATAGAAAATGGAATCAAAATAGTGATGGGTTGCTAACCTCATCGCTTAATGAAATGATTCTTAAACTTGGCCAATTCCCTCGACCGGTTTTTACAGTCTGCATGGGATGAGAAGCAGCATTAGAAAATTCATATTTTACATAATATGCACACATTTCCGCACCACCTATGATTAACTCATAAGTGGTGCGGAAATGTGTGTACTTGGCGCATTTTTATAACGTGGTTTCCCCCGTAGCTATACTCCACGATCTATTCTAATAAAGAAAGTTTGAATTTTGGCTAAGTCAAATGTCTATTTTGATTGGGTTACTAGATAAAAGGGTCCTCTCCCTCCCTCCTCTCAATTATGATCCTTGTTTGAAAGTATCTAAGTGTAATTATATTGTATAGACATTATTAAGTGCAAAAGGTGCAATAATAATAAAATACATTTATATTTTTTAAATATATTCGTTTATTAAACTACTAGCTTCCATAAGCGGGTTCGCCCGCCTTTAAAAGGTGATCTATGACGTCATTTGTATCCCGTCGTCATCATCATCATCATCTCAGCGTTTATCCCGGTTGCATCCGCGGCTTTCGCGTTGGAGCCCGGGGTCCGCTTTCCTGCACATTCTCCTTCATTTCGCACGATCTTTAGCATCCTGTGGTAAGAGCTTGTTGGCACGCATGTCATCTCTTACAACGTCAAGCCAGCACTTCTTTGGTCTAACCCACTTGTTCCGGCCCGGCGGAGGCGCCATGGCAAGACATTTGTTACCCACGTAACATACCGCTTGCACAATGTTCTTGCATGTGGTAAACATGTATTATATGTTCTTCTTCTGTTTGAATCTATAAACAAAAGATAAAATCAATATCTATTATCAAAATATGTCGTGTAACGACAAGAAAAGACTATAGAGGGAGACAGTATTTATTATGTATACAGAAATTTAAAGACAAGATGGAAGTATAAAAATGAATAATGTAGATGAATGATTGATGGGTGATGGTGAAGGGCGGCCCCTGGTGGACCGGCGGCAGTTACGGAGGAGCGGCCCTGGCGGACCGGCGACAGCAACAGACGAGCGGCCCTGGCGGACCGGCGACAGCAACAGACGAGCGGCCCTGGTGGACCGGCGACAGCAACGGACGAGCGGCCCTGGTGGACCGGCGACAGCAACGGACGAGCGGCCCTGGTGGACCGGCGACAGCAACGGACGAGCGGCCCTGGTGGACCGGCGACAGCAACGAAGAAGCGGCCCTGGTGGACCGGCGGCAGCTACGAGGAGCGGCCCTGGTGGACCGGCGTCAGCTACAGAAGAACGGCCCTGGTGGACCGGCGGCAGCTACAGAAGAACGGCCCTGGTGGACCGGCGGCAGCTACAGAGGAGCGGCCCTGGTGGACCGGCGGCAGCTACAGAGGAGCGGCCCTGGTGGACCGGCGGCAGCAACGGAAGAACGGCCCTGGTGGACCGGCGGCAGGTACAGAGGAGCGGCCCTGGTGGACCGGCGGCAGCTACGGAAGAGGGACTGCCCCGGCGTCACAAGGCCGGCAGCAGTCGAGGGCTCCGGCGGCAAAGGGCCAGGCAGCTCCAGGCGCACCAGTTTTATAGAGACTGGCACAGCAGGAAACACCCTAGAAGGGCTCTCGAGGCAGCGTTTACTGGAGACCTACTTTTAAGAGGCTTGTTTGGAAGCCAGAGCTCGACTGACCACTGCTCTGCGATGATTCCTAAAGAAACCTCGCAGAACGGTTGGAGGTCGAAATTTAAAATATTCGAAAATATGGACGAGGAACGGTAAATAATTTTACCATAAAAAAGTTCGAATAACAATTATGAAATAAAAATAGCAGACCAACAAGAATTTTGATGAGAAGGTTGTCATAGATACATCATCAACAATGTTGTCAAAAATGTCAAAATAATGAAAATGTTCTGTAACAATGTAAATATAAATGGTATTAAATTAAAAAGTGCAGTGTTTGATAGGAAAAAGTGATACAGTCCTGCATAGGTACGGCTTCCTACGCTAAGGGGTCAATAAGTCGCCGAAACTTAGGCGTAAAGTTGAGGACTGAGTCTGTAAACAGAAAAATGAGTCCTGGTGTAGTGGAATATGATCAAAACAGAGCCTCATAATAATGGAAAGCATATTATGGACCGTGGAAATGAATGATACATATATAAGTATGAATATAAATAATAAGTGTAAGTATATCTGAATATGTACATAACATTACAAATAATTGAGTAGATAGATAATTAAATTATTTTTATTTAAAATATCATATTTCTTCCTTTAAAGTGACAAATTAAAAAAAAATATTTTAAATAAAAATAAAACCGCCTTCAAAACACACCCAATAATAGATAATTGAAATCGGTGCTAAACCAAGTACATATGTTGGTCCCCGCTACACCCTGCGCATCTAACATATTGGCACCGACTTTGAAAGCTGTTTTATTTTTATTTAAAATAATTTATTTCTTCATTTTAAGCGAAATAGTTAAAATTCCCTATCTCAAAAACTACTGAACCGATTTTGATGAAACTTGCAGTATTCACTAAGTTGAACAATGTCTAATATATAAAAAAGAATACCGAAATCGGACTAATAGTTCCAGAGATATGCGAACACAAACATAAAAACATACATACATATTTACATACTACACTTATACAATTCGGCACATTTGTTCAAACGCTGATATAGACTAACATATCCGAAAACAAGGCATTTTTGAAAATATTACATACATAACAGTTCGAAATGAAAACCTCCTTTTTATGAAGTCGGTTAAAAAAAATTTTGGACAACCCTAACATATGTCAGCAAATTACGTAAACAAATAAACATTTACAATAAAGAGAAACGTGCTTATATAGTGTAAATAAGTGTGTATTTAGTAATTTAACGACTAATAAGTAATCATGGTTCATTTTAGTTTGAAAATTAGAATGATAAATGGTGATTTAGCTAGAAAAGAGGTAACTAACCTATGAAACGTCAATTGAGCTTGATTTCTGTTGTTTCTGGCACCACACATAACAATACAGCACGCAGGCATATTAAGTAATAGTTTTGTCACACGGTACACTACAAATCCACTTTAAAATGTCTTGTATATTAACAAAAAAATTAATTTTCGTTAAGTTACGTATCCCGTTGACAGCACAACTACCACGAAATTGTAACCTAAGATGGCCGGCGTTGGCACGCTGCCAACAACTGTCAGTTCATTTTAATAGTGTTACCATAATTCCGCAGTAACAAAAATATATTTGTCTCTTTTGCCAAATGCAAATGTACTGTTGAAAAAAAGAGACAAAATAATGTATTACGGTTTTGTACCCTAAATTACATATATATGTATAATGAAAAATTGTATAGCTTGACAACAGCATCTCCTTATATTTCTATCTCAATGGTTGCCTACACCGGGCTTGGCAACGAATGAAGCAGCGCCATCTTCTTTTTTGAGGACTGAAACATTTATTTAGTTTCGTCCAGTTCGCAATAGATGTCTCTGTAATAAAATTTAAAAAAAAACTAGATTTGTTTTTAAACTAATTTAATGTTTGTTTACATATATTAAAATCTTTATAGAAACAATTAATTATATTTACCTATAATATCTTAAATTCTTTTAATATATTATGAATAATAGGCTTTATATTCACTCGTAATAACATCTGATTCTAATGTCAATGACACGCTGTTAGTATATGGTCCGTATTACAGAACGTCACTCAAACTCAAGCTCTACTTAAGTCTCGTTTCAAACCTTTTGATTGGTTGAAACTAGTTTTAAGTAATGCTTAAGCAGAGATCAATGCTTGAGTTTCCTTCTGGAATACGCACCTAAATGTTGCTGTTTGTGCGGGAAAATAAAATATGAAGGCGATGATGAAGCAAAATTAGCTGCTGTTAATTATTATAATAAGCACAACAATTATAAAAATAGAAAATGAACTTAAACTAATCAATTGTTTCATTAAAACCCAATTATGCATTTAGCCGGTATTTTCCGGTACCGAATTTTGTTCTTACTCTCTTGATGTGAATATTTGATATCCTAAATATTGGTGTTTACAAAATAATGTTCCACAAGAAAATTGGAACAAAAAAGTTCGGTTCTGAGAAATAAAAGGCTTTTAATTATAAATAAATCTAATATCAATATGACTTAGTGTGTGTGGGTAAACCTGTGCGTGGGTGAGTGAGTGTATGATAGACCGATAGTTCCTTGTTCAGAAATACAGACAGCGCTTCAAACTTGTCATGCATGACTAATTCTTTTTTTTTTTTGATATGGCGTCTCTTAGGTGACCATTAGAGGCCATAACTACTTAACCGGACTTTCCTGTGGATGCCTTATTAAAATTAAAGCCTCCATCCAGAGCAACTAAAAACTAAGCAACTACACGCTAAGGGCACCCCCTGTGGGGTACGAACCTCGGCTTAGGGCGTCGCTGGAGAGAACAGGAAGGGACGTCTCGATCGAATTTTTATTTTAATTCGGTTTGATGACCGCGGCGTTTCCTAGTACTAGCTCTGAGAAGAAACGTCCGAAACAAACTCAGAGGTCAGAGTTAGGAATTTATATTTACTAGCTCAGCTGCGGCGCGGGCTGGCCTACATCGGACAAGGGATGGGGGAAGGGACTACTACGTTGAACGCGTTGCGATGGACCTCGGCGGCGAGGTCGGTAGGTCGGTCTTTTTTTTTGTGTATTGTGCTGGTGGCCCTATTGGCCTCTTGGAGGAGGGTTATGGTGTCATCGGGGTCTGTGAGGGCATGCCGAGGGCGGCGAAGTCGAGAGATGGTGGAGGGAGTGTAGTTGGCAGCCGCTGCTTTATGGGGATTGCGGTGGTTGGCAGCAGTGTCAAAGAAACGCTTGGAAAGGCGTTTCATGAACTGCTGGATAGTGGGGATTTTGAGATCAAGATGGAGGATCTCATTTCGAACGAACCAAGGGGCGTTTGTGGCTTTACGGAGGGATCGGTTTTGGACTACTTGCATCCTATGGATATGACGTGGCTTGGAGTGTGCGAAGACTGGACAAGCGTATGTCATAATCGGGCGTATACATGCTGTGTACAAGCGCAATTTGCACTTGAGTGACAGTTTGCTACGCGAGTTGAGGACGGGGTGGAGTCGACCCAGAGCGAAGGCGGCGCGTGAGCGGACCGTCTCAATGTGCTCTGAGAAGTTATGGTTGCGGTCGAGAATCTCATCTAGGTATTTGGCTTGCTTCTCCCAAGGGATCGGCTTGCCAGCCATGGTGATGGGTTGTGGAGGACATGGCTAAAAGTAACGAGAGTGGGCACTCTTTTCCTTAATATATTAAAGTACTCTGTGGATTGACGAATTTGGCAGTTCTATTTTGGCGTTGTGATGTTGATTCAAAAAAGTTTATAATATAATTTCTGTGTGTTGATTACCTATGTTTCGTAGCTGATAGTGATTTTTTTTTTTTTTTTTTACGCTTTAAGTTCGGAATTCATGTTTTGTTTTTTTAGTGATATGGTAGCAAGGAAATTATACCTAAACAGGAATGTGAACTTGCATAAGTCGCTTATTTAAAAGAAGACTCTATCACAAGAGCAATAAGGTCGGGTGAAAATAAAACATAAAGAAAGCATCCCAGTAGCCCTCTGTCTCTTTCTAAGTGTTACCCGTATTTATTTTTCATAATTTTGTTTCAAACCAACAATTTTGCCTAAAAAAATATGGTGAAAAAGGGTGTCTTTAATGGCTGCGTTAGTGAGTCATACCCTGGATGCGGAATATCATTCTGTAAGTTTTTTGCTGTAATCATATACAAGTTTTTTTGTGTATACATATGTAGGGTGACCATAAATTTCGGAAACCTTACTGATATTATAAATCGGAAAGTGAGTTTGTTTGTTTGTTCCGCTTTCACGCCTTAACTACTAAACCGTTTGCTTTGAAATTTTGCAGACGTAAAGTAAGAAGTCCGGATTAAATAATAGGGTACTTTTTATCCCGGAAAAATTGATATTCCCGAGGGAAATCTAACAAGCGCGATATAACCGAACTCTACCCGGGTGGAAAGCTAGTAATTAATAAATGTGTACTTAGTCATTGTGTACATAATAAGTGTGGCTTTTAGTAGGTATTTGCAATGCCATTAAATTCTGCTTTTACAAATTAGATCATTTTTTTGGATAGTAATAAGTATCACATATTTGATCATTTGGATTACTTTATCGATTTGAAATAAACTAAATTTTTGGGTGTTTGAGGCTGATATTGTTTATAAAAAGATATGTATTCACCAATACATTCAAATGAATTACCTACCCAAAGGACAAGAAGCCCAACTCGAATACATGTTTAAAACTAATAAAACTGACAGCACCAGTCAGCTGGCTGTCAGAAGGGATAATGACATTTGCAAAACTTACTCAAACTTAGTACTTCAGTAATTTTTCGCTATAAAACCACGTACAACATAAAATTTAAATTAATTTAAAATTAGCAATGTGAACAGTAACAGAATTAAAGTAAACTCGAAATGATAAGGCAATCTCTGAAATTGAGAAAGACACTAACAGTCTTGGGCATACTTTCTTTATGTAAGTACAGTACAATCTGTTTATAAGTTTACACAAATGCTCACCGCATTTTTGTGTTGTTTTTTCTTCGCCGTATGATTTTAATGTGTTTCTTTTGATAGCGACCTCTACGCATAAGTGGTTTTATCGAGCCCAGTACATAAAAACAGCGGTTACGCTGCAAGCATATCGCCTTTACCCCATCTAACACAAAGTTTTTTTTTAGTCATCAATCGATAGCTAAGTAGTTAAGCATGTAGATCAGTTACTTTTCTCATAACAATGTATTTTTCGGTAACAGGTCAAGGTATGTATTAAAATGTATATTTTTTTAACAACATTTTGGTATTTTAGCATAATAGATAAAAATAAATATATGACATAAATAAACAAACAATTTCAATCTAAATTATTGTTTCTATTACAATTATTATTCAGTGGAGTGACATTAATAATGAACAAATATTTTTTTCAGTTATTCTGATTTTTTTAATACTTACAAAACGAAACAATGGAGTGCACCAAAGAATAGAAGACAAGGATGTTCATAAACTAGACAGAGATTTTATTGATCAGCCAAAGAAGGATAAATATACTGATACAAATATAATGGAGAATTCCATAAACGTTAACAGTGATATTGATGGTACAAAACGGGAATTGGTAGAAGCTAAGTCAAGAATAGACCAGTTAGAAAAAAAAATAGCAATATTGGAAGGAAGAGTGCCACAGAAGTTTCCAGATGTTAAGTTTCTAGGCTACAAGGAAAGGAAGAGGATATTGGTAACATATAAATTATTCATTTGTTCTTCAAATATATTCAGAATCTAAATCAAAAGTCATATACTGATTTATTCAATACAAGACTGAGAATCAACACTTTTTGAATGTCAATATTACATAAAACAGTCCCCAAAATGCCCATCCTTCGACACTTCCTAGTGCTTTTCCTGGGAAGAAGAAGTGGCGGAACAAACTCCCCAGCAGCATGGCTGTCTGTTCATGAAAAAAAACACATGACTTTATACAATACTATGAACACAAGAAAATATAACAACAGTGAAATTATTTACCATATGCCTATTAAATATGCATATTATATGAACCCATATAATTTACTTATTCTTTATGTTAGTATACAGTATGTTAAATAACAGAGGGTGTTCCCTTAAACTCGTTAATATATATCATTAATAGATTAAAATAAAAATATCAGCATAGAAAAATAAGCATAAAAAAATCCGAATAAAAAAAAATTCTAATTGGAAATAAATTTGAAACCTCCTGTTTTAAATCAAAATAGTAGTCGTCATGTATAAATAAATTGCGACGTAGCCGTCTTTCATGTTCGCGTGTACAGTATGTTTCTTTTACATGTCAATTTAAAATTTTTATTGAATATTTTCTTATTGGAAAAAATTTTAAAACATTTTGTTTTCGAATGGAAATATTTTTTTTAGCATGTATGTATGCTATACTGTTTCGGGTTAACGGGAACACCCTCTGTTAGTTAACATACTGTATATTAAACTTGTCTCTCCTAACTTCCTAAGTACAGATTCCTCAGCGATCTAGTTAGGAGACCAGCAATTCACCAAAAAATAAAATTATATCATATAAATGTAGTATCATAAACCTAAATAATTGTCCCACTGTTGGGCAAAGGTTGCCCCCACGATTCCCAATTTTCTTAATGTTATGTCTATTTTTTCTTTATTCAATTTATTTCTTTCTCTGGATGAGAGGAAACCTGTGCCCAGCAGTGGGACAATAAAAAGGTTGATGATGATGATAATGATATCTAATTTACATTAATTTGTTTAATTAATTATTGTGTAAATTAAATAACCTACTTGGATAGCAATAGATAAATTAGTTACTGTTAAAAATAACAACAAAACAAGTTCTTGATAATATCTGCATGAAAATTGTATTAAACCTTATCTTTACCAATGTAGATAACAAGGAACAGTGCTTCATTATAATGATGCTTGTTTAAATATTGATTTAATCAGTGGCCCTTATTACACCATACTTTTACATTTCATAATCAACTGTGTAAATGGCTTGCTGTTGACTTTGATTTTGTCTGAGCTCAAAGATGAAAAGTAACCTATATCCTTCTCTAAGTCATATTTTCCCATGCTAAAATTTTTTTAAATCTGTTTAAGTCTGAACATGTAACAAACAAACAAACATACACTGATACTCTGCCAAATCTGAGGCCAATCTCAACAGATAACGGTAACCTTTGACATAAGATATTATACTGCACAAATGCGCAGACACAGGTGCACGCTATCATCTCTAATTTTCTACTGAGGTTCACTGGGACGGCAAACCAACACAACCAGGGCGAGACTAAGTGCTAGATCAACTCTTATGTTTTTTCCGAGGCACTGCGGTGTCACCCTTTTAGCTTCTGACCATTATAGTGTAGCTAAAAATTTTTGCGTCACAATAGGAGAAGAATTTAATTCTCATATAATTTCAGGTGACGGGAGGCGCAGGATTTGTCGGCTCGCACTTGGTAGATGTACTTATGACACAAGGCCATGAGGTGATTGTAGTAGACAATTTCTTCACGGGCCGCAAACGCAATGTGGAACATTGGTTCGG
Organism: Sesamia nonagrioides; assembly: GCA_017933935.1. NCBI lineage: Eukaryota > Metazoa > Arthropoda > Insecta > Lepidoptera > Noctuidae > Sesamia > Sesamia nonagrioides. The sequence goes on along the minus strand of JADWQK010001454.1, from coordinate 244,716 downwards.
ACACCGCAACTTCGAGATGATTCATCATGATATAGTTAACCCACTTTATGTAGAGGTAATCCATTGTTAGCAACTCTCAACTACATCCCCAGCATACATATTTGACATTCCCAGCTGTGTTTAGTTTTAAAATTAAATTAAGTAACTGAGGTCTCTACATAAATTATTAAATAAATTAAGTAATAAGTTTAACTGTAATATTTTTAAAATATAAAATTTAAATTATATGACCATAAAATAAAATACTCGTATTGATATAGACAGGGGTTGTGATTCTGACACTTTAATAAAGCCTCTAAACAGAGGCTTATTAAAGTGTCAGAATCATTGGTTAATCAGAAGAATTGCATTGCAAACGCAATGCAGTACATATTAGATTTGTCAACCATGTTTGTCATGATAACATTGTCTGATCTTATGAAATGTCCCAAATGAGGATGCAGCTTCTGGGCTTAATGTTTTAAGAAACACTTTACTATAATAATTATTCAGTCCAATCTTCTTAGGAATGCACTTTCTCTGATATCTATGACAGCCACAAGTTGTTTTGCATATATGAGTAAATTGTAGACTTATTTTCTAAACAAATAGGGTAGAGTCATCTCGATAGCTTTCCCTTGATTTAGTATTGTATAAATTATGGTAATAGTATGTATGTGTATACAATACGTAAAGAAAACCCCGTCCAACCCATAAGGATAATAATGGTTAGGTAAACATATGACCAAATATAATATAAAATTTTACGTAATCATCATAGTAACAATACTAATAATGAATTTTGAAATAATCTCTTATTCCCGCGAATTAATTCCAACTTCCCCGAAATTTGGTAAATTTAAAAAAATTTACAACACTGTTTTGGCGGTATTATTATAAGCGATGCGACCACTTGCTATGTGCCCTGCCCCCGTCGCCCTTCACGCATTAGTAGAATCAGTTATCGATACCTAACAATACCTTCACGAATCGGACAAGGTTTTCTTTACATATTGTATTAATAGATTTTAGAGCTTTTTGTTGTTTGTCATTCTTCTTCTCAACCAAAGCATTTGCCATCCAATCTCTTCGTCACCCTTGGTTGACGGGTATAGGTAATGCCTAAGCTTTGAGTCCACCTTTGTATGTACAGACGACAGCACATCAAGCTACTACAATCTGTCAGATTTCTTTATTAGATTTTTAACTGTCTTTAAAGCATTAAGGCTCAAGCTTGATTAAGAAAATTTTACAGTTTCGGGTAGCTTGACCTACTGTGTGGCTACCATGAGTTTTCATTACGAGACTCGATCGTCGATATCGACCGCGTTTGACTCATCGATTGGCCGGCTTCAAGGTTATAAGAACTCTCAACTCATGGTAGCAACACTGTTGTGACTCTGTACGAAAAATTTAAATAAATAAATTATGTTCTGTTTCCTAGGCAGATGAAATATACCACTTAGCTAGTCCAGCGAGTCCACCTCACTACATGCAAAATCCAGTTAAGACAATTAAGACTAATACTTTAGGGACAATTAATATGTTAGGTGAGTATTTATATTGTAATACCTATATTGTATTGTATAATGTTTTTTTTATTATATCTGAAATCCAAGTGGTGCATCTACATTAGTAGCTTTTGAAACATTCAGAAATATGATGCCTTTCAGATCATCATAAAAGACAATATTAATCTAAGTAGGCCAAACTCTCACCGCCATACTTGTAACAGTTTTCAAAGTGGCAGCAATATAACTGTATATACTTTTAGATAATATTATTGCCAAATACAAAGCGAAACAGTACCATGCCAGTTTAGACAAAGGTTTTGTTAATTCAATTTTTTTTTTTGTCAATATATTAATGGCCTCTACTGCAGATTAGCTCAAGTTATAATTATTCTTATAATAGGCTATTTGACAGTATTCAATTATTTGTGATTTTTTGCTTTAATTGCATAAAATGAGGGTTCTTTATATCATTTACAAGAGTTTTAATAAAAAATAATAACAATTATTATATCCAAAACACAAAAATATGTTTGGCTTTTTGTTTCTCGCGCCACACATTGTGAAACGATCCGGATTCGCTAATGTCGCGATGACGTCATACGCTTGTTTTCGGCAAACTTATAAACTGTTTTTCGGGGGTTTTTATCGATTTATTTGTACAACCCAGTACAGTACACCACTTGTAAACCATTTTATTAGATAACAACAGCAAATAATAATTAAAAACAAACACCACTGAGAACCGAAAACCGCTTGTGACGTCACTTACCAGGCGCAACGCCATATTGCTGATTATATCGTTTTCGCGGCTTATTTGAATTTTGAATTTTTATTTGCATATTTCTTACGAAATACGTATTTAAAATTAAAAAAAATACTTTGGGTGAACTTCTTAACCGCAACCAAGTAATTCAAGATAAAAATTATAAATCTGTCAAATAGCCTATTGAATGTAAATGTAATCATAAGTTTTTAGAGCTATTTCACGATTTTATATGGCTGAGTAATCATTTCTGCATATAAAATTAACAATTTAATTTTTTATTGGATTACAGATGAATTGATGATAACAGCAATGAATTGTTTGCCTACTTGCTGGGTACTTTATAAGGCTATGCGTAAAATATAAAACAAAACTGTAATGAAAATGTTATCTCAATATAACTACATAAATTTGACGACGTTATTAAATTCCAGGTTTAGCACGTCGAGTTGGAGCGAAGATACTGATAGCAAGCACGTCTGAAGTGTATGGAGACCCCATGGTGCACCCACAACCAGAATCTTACTGGGGACATGTTAATCCAATAGGTCAGTCATTATAAATATTTAAGTATGTATGTACTGCTCTATCAGAAAATCATTGATGGTAAAGTGCACTAGTTTATTAAGAGCCTATTCACTCAAAAAAATAAGGGGTTAGGAAGGAAATCGGCAGTTGAGCGAGGTGATGCAATGTTAAACCCAAGAACACGACCAACGATGCTGCGCCAGAGGGAGATTGATCTAGAGACCCTCCACGACCAAACTCCCGACACAACAACAATTGGCGCGTTGTACCCGATACACATCGCAACACAACTGCTCAGACCCGTCCTCCGTACGGCTTCACCAGACATCTTCACCTCCATTAGCATTTCACAGATGTTCACATAATTGTGACAATGACCTTACCGTGTAGGTTGTCTGCTTTGCGACCTCTAATTAAAGAGAACAAGTGACACAACTTATGTGCATAAATTATGTTAATTTCTACAAGAAAATATTGCTCTAAGTCTATTCACCGATATTTTACCTCAGACAGAAGTAAGCTAATGGCAACCTTATTGTAACGAAAATAAGGGTCACAATGGTTTTGACAGACTTGTCAGTGGCAGCAATCCAACAGCAACCTTATTAGAATGAGAATAATGATCACTGTTATTTGAAAAGTGATGCAAAATCAAAGGTAAAATAACTGTGAACGGACTGTAGCGACTTCTGTATCTAAAGAACTGTTTTAAATAGAATAACCGAAGGATATGCTAAATTATAATACGGGTATGACTTAAAAAATCACAATGTCTTATTAGCGGCAATATGTCGTATTAACGGCAACTATACATTATGTAACAAAACCCTGTTGTTCCTTCTGCCTACGTTTTAAGCATCGGTATACGGATATAATAAAACATATCATTTATAAAAATTTATTCAACAAAAATTAAAAATAAATATTTAATTATTAATATTTGTAATTTTAACTAATTTCTTACCTTTGCAATTCTGCATGAAGAAGACATAAGTAGAACCTTCCCCGCAATATCTTTAACTTATAAAATCAGATATTCTAAACATTTTGTCGAATGTGTCGATTTTAATAGTTATTTGATGTTGACCCCTCGACTAGACAATAATTACTTTTCTTAAATTATAATTTCATTAATGATGTGCTTGTAAGTAAATATATATGTCCCTGAAAGGAACAACAGAGTTTTTGTTACATAGTATAGAATATGTTTGAGTTTTACTATAAAGTTCAAGGTTGCTTATTATCTTGCAAGTTTACAAGGTGAACTAGTCCATTTTTTATGAAATACTTTCTACAATAGACAATAAGGAGATTAATTAAATTAATACTTAATTCTCCCATCTCCGTTCCATCAACGGACGACCGGTCGTACGTAAGTATCCACCTTTTTTTTTTTTTTTTTTTTGTTAGGATGGGAAATCATCAAATGACTTCTTCCGCTCTGGGTGGAGCGGAAGGGCGTGTCAGACTTTTACTGACTAAAACCCACCCGTGTTTCTTCACTTGCCTGTGGGACGGCCAGGGCCACGGTTTCTTGTTTAACCAACCCGCAACCCTGACCCAGGAGGCATCGGTCTTCGTGGACCCCGTCACGATGTGCTGACATCTCTTTGAGGCGCGCGTGAAACGCGACGCGCCGTCGACTCGGGCCTGGTCCTTACCGGGCGGCGAGCTGCCCATTGCTCACCGCCCGCAGGCCCGCGCCTACGGTGGCTGGGAGTTTGGTGTCATCTCCCGACCAGGGCGTCTCCTGCGGTGGCTAGTGGCGCTGGGATTCCCGTTGCCTCACGCGCTCCGCCTCCTCCTTTGACAGCATTACTGCTTCGCAGAAGGAGGTGACGGCCTGCCATGCACTCTCGCTTCGGACCATGGCCTGGACCAGGGTCGAACGCGAGAGATCACCGCCGATCGCCGCTACGAGGACACGGCGGTGCTCTACCCAAGCCGGGCATACCTCCACCGTATGCTCCACCGTGTCCTCAGGGCGATCCACACAATGGTGACACCCTGGCGTTTCCTCCCGCCTTATACGGAACAGGAACCTCCCGAAACAACCGTGTCCGGTGAGGACCTGCGCCAGGCGGAAGGTGAGGGCGCCGTGGCGCCTCTCTAGCCACTCCTCAAAGAGGGGACTTACCGCCGCTATTGTGGCGTGCCCAGCACTGGGTTGCGACAATCGCACTCTCCATGTTGCCATGAGATCCCACCGGAGCTCTTTCCGCCGTACCGCAATATCTCGCGGCAGCGGAGTTATGCCCCGGCGTTTTGCCTCCTCTCGCCACTCCCACATGTGGGCGAGGACTTTGGCCTCCAGATCCCATGGCGCCAATCCGGCAAGAAGGCTCGCCGCCTCAGCGGAGACCGCACGGTATCCCCGTATCAGCCGAACGGCCATGACCCTCTGGGACGCGGTCAGGCGCCGGGCTGGTCGCTTCCTTAGCGACCGCGCCCACACCGGTGCCCCGTAAAGGGCCATGGACCGCACGGCCCCCGCATAGAGCCTCCGGCAGGAGGCGTTAAGTATCCACCCTTACGTTGTTCTCACCACTATGATCCGGACGAATTTTCCCTTGTCTTTTATACCGCGTACATGGAGGGACTGGAACAGTTTGCCAGCAGCGGTGTTTCCGTCTGACTGCAATTTAAGTGTCTTCAAGGCTAGAGTGAATAAAACAGGCTCCTAGTAAACTAGCACTTTAACATCAAAGATTGCATCACTGGTTATAATTTTTAAAAAAATCTGAAAAAAGCCCCTGGCAAAGCCCTGGTCTGTGCCCCCTGGAAGAGGAAAATGGAGGAACGAGAGTGGGATTTAGTCAGTAAAAGTCTGACACGTGCTTCCGCTCTGTCCATAGCGATAGTCATTAGATTACTTCCCACCCAAAAAAAGAATGTTCTACTATTCAAAACAATGAGGTATTTGCTTCATCAATGCTATTAAAAAGTCTTCATTTTAACCAATAACGGTCCAAGAAGTATAGGAATCGGCCTTTAAACATAGTCCAGATTCTTAGATCATTACCTATCAATAGGTATAAGAGTCACAATATGGAAATGTTGCATGGTTTCTGCCACCCGACAGTGACACCTGGCGTAGGCACTGGTAGGCTTAGACTCGCGGCCCCACGCGCGCTTGTCACAGAAGAGACACCGATGTGGTTTTAAGTCAGTAGAAGTCTGACAGACCCCGTCGTCCACCCCAGGGTGGCGGACATCCATTGAAGATTTACCACACCGGAACAAAAAAAAATGGCACTGGTAGGCAAAGGTAGTTTACACTGTATCAATAAACTTAATTATTTACTAAAGTGATGTTGATGATGAATACTGTTATTACATTGTGGGCACATAGTACGAATGCCATCTGTGTCGTTCTTACAATGAGGTTACTGTTATAAGTAATTATAATACAAAAAAAGAGTAAAATTAAATGAGTTTTAATAAAGAACTATTGCGTCGGGTTAGTCGTGCCAACTATGTAAATACTAGCACTTTAATTTACCAAATTAATGCGCGTTAATTTTAGGTTTTTCAAACATCATAGGTACCCATTTATTACAAAACAAAGAATTTGGTAAACAGATTTGTATCACCTAGAATCTAGGTGATTCAAATCTGTTTGTCCTAGATAGTTATAGGATTATGAACCTAACTGTTATAGAAATGCAGTTATTTATATATATAAAAACTAGCGACCCGCCCCTGCTTCGCACGGGTTGCAATGCTGATACTAAATACACTACAGAAAAACTGAACATTGTATGAAAAACATAGCGACCCGCTGCTTCCGCCCCGCACCGGCCCGTCGGTGCCGCCGTAAACGCGGCGCCCCGCAATTTTTTAATCTGTAATATCTTCGAAAATATTCATTTAAATCATATGCTGTAAAGGGCGATATAGATCTATATTAAATCAACATTATATTTAAGGTGTGGACCGCCACGTCAGTATGACGCGTTGTTGATTTGTGGCGTTTGTAGCTACCGAGCTACAAACGCCACAAATCAACAACGCGTCATACTGACGTCACGTGAATTCTACATCTCGCAATCAGAGTTTACCGTGCATTAGCATACATACAACTTCCCAATTTCAAGTATTGGGCAAGTGCCCGCCAGACATAACATCCGTCTGGTCGGAGGATTTTCGTTTTCTATGAAGCATGAGTGAACTTACTCTCTGTTCCTCATGCCTCCACAAAGGTATTAAATTGGATAAGGATTAATGCTATACCTATTGGTTAAAATCGCTTCGAAAATTAGCCGATATTTGTCGTAAAAAGTAAATGACAAAAAAATCTTATTGTGGGATATCCATAAAAGATACATATACAAAGAGGACTTTTTTGTAGACCTTTTCAATGTGTACAATATTTAGTACATTATTTTGATAAATCTCGTAGGGTTCAGCTAGCGTTTCACAGCAAACGCGGAAAATTTGTGATTATTTACGACATCATATTAGAAACCTTAAAAATAATAGTAATTCTCCACAATTTCACTCTATCTATTAAAAACCGCATCAAAATCCGTTGCGTAGTTTTAAAGATTTAATCGTACAAAGGGACATAGGGAAAGAGAAAGTGATTTTGTTTTATAATATGTAGGACTTTGCATTAATCTAAATAAAGTTTGAAATACAAATAGGTACTAACTCAAAGGTTGAGGCTGGAACCAAAGTTCGACTTCGTTTTGTAATAAGACTTCTTCAGCTTATAGATGTCCACTGCTGGACAAAGGCCTCCCCCAAGGCTTTCCACGATGACCGGTCTTGTGCTGCCCGCATCCATCGGCTTTCCGCGACCTTTACCAGGTCATCGGTCCACCTTGTTGGGGGCCTCCCTACGCTGCGTCGTCCAGTACGTCGCCGCCACTCCAGAACCTTACTGCCCCAGCGGCCATCGGTTCTACGAGCAATGTGCCCTGCCCACTGCCACTTAATTTTAGCGACTCGAAGAGCTATGTCGGTGACTTTAGTTCTTCTGCGGATCTCCTCATTTCTGATTCGATCGCGCAGAGAAACTCCGAGCATAGCTCTTTCCATTGCCCTTTGTGTGACTCTGAGCCGTGCTGCTGTTTAATTGAGGCACAAGGGGTCCACCTGTATTTACCTGCTTCTTCGTGGTCAAGTTATCTATAGAGATAATAATTTCATCAAATGTTTAGCCATGAACACCTGACCCTAATAGATACCTGAGTGTTTAGAAATACTAATACATGGACTGTGGATGTCATTAGATCCTTTATTTATAAATGCTTTTAACATTACAGGACCGAGAGCGTGCTATGATGAAGGCAAGAGAGTAGCAGAGACGCTGGCCTACTCCTACGCCAAACAAGAGAAGGTGGCCGTCAGAGTGGCTCGGATATTCAACACGTATGGCCCCAGGATGCACGTGAATGACGGACGAGTGGTGTCCAACTTTATTATGCAAGCACTGCAGAATCTGACTATTACTGTAAGGATCACTTTTTCTTTTACAATTGATTCTTTAAAAAACACACACATAACTTTGTAAAGATATTACATATTTACTGTCAGTATAGACAATGTAATCTGCACCGCGACCTAAAATTTAAACTAATATAAGTTTATATATACAATATGTAAAGAAAACCCTGTCCGATCCGTGAAGGTATCGTTAACTAATTTTACTAATGCCTACAAAGCCAGACTAAACTTAAAAAAAAATCCCCCTAAAAAAATTAATATTATTTCGAAAAAGCGAGGTAACTTAATACATGTGCGGTAGGCAACACATCACATTATCTCAGCGTTAATCCCAGTCGCATCCGTAGCTTTTCAGCTTTGGAGTCTAGAGTCCGCTTTACCCGTCTAACTGCTGATTTTAGTTAAACTTCGATATTTTCCGTGAAGCGACTGCCGTCTGACCTCCACAACCCTAAGGCGATATCTAAGTATTGCAGTTAAACCAATTGTTAGACTTTTGAGGGCTTCAACAACCCGTAACGACTGCCACTAGATATTCGTATGGCAACCGGGACCAACGGCTTAACGTGCTTTCCGAGGCACGACCAGACCAGTGCAAATATTCATATTCATGCATACAAATATTTGCACTGTGCGGGGATCGAACCCGCACCTTCTTGTGCAACTGCCGCGTTCGCTACCGCTACGCCACGAAGGCTGTGTGCGGTAGGCAACACGGTAGGAATAAATGCGCGGATAAAAGGGGGCAGGGCACGTGGTGAAATTAATTCGTGGAAAAAAGATTATTTCAAAATTCATTTGTATTGTTACTATGATGATTATGTAAAATTTCATATTTTATTTAGTCATTTGTATACCTAACATTTATTATCCTTTTGGATCGGATGGTGTTTTCTTGACATATTGTATAAATGGGTCCAATGTAACGTCGTATTTTTTGTTTTATTATTATTGTTTATGCACGCTCTTGCTTCGCAATTGCCATAAATAAAAATAGAATATAAGTTTATGGAAAATAACTTCTTACGTAATAAAGTTTAGTTACAACTTCAAACATTTTTATAATGTTTTTACGAGTGCTATTCCTTAAAAAGTTTAAAAGGTTCTATAGAAAATATTGATACTCTGTTGCAATGTGACTGGAAAACCCTAATGTAATGTGGAAAAGGATAGATAGCAAAACACAGCAGGTTGGAACTTTTAGCGATGGTACTACCAAAATAAATTAAAAAAAAAAACGTTCACCGCACCCAAGCCAGTCGAGCATACCAGTACGGCCTACTGACTGGTCTTGTCATGAGCTAGTGCCAACAGGAGCGAATAATATTTTCTTGTTTAATTTCCAGGTTTATGGCAACGGGCAGCAGACCCGCTCGTTCTGTTACGTATCTGATCTCGTTGACGGGCTACTGGCACTGATGTCATCCAATTACACGCTACCTGTTAACCTAGGCAATCCCGTAGAAAATACTATACAAGGTAAATAAGGACTTAACTGTTGATAATGACATGGCGGTTTTGAGGTTTATTACCATTGACACAAGACCTTGCTCACTCTAATGTCTCGGTAGTGACGGCGTGTATACCCCATAGTGGCGCAACCAGTCGCCGCTACCAACAAAATGTATCCAAGGTTGCGCAACCAAGCGGGCACCAGGTGAGTAACCCTTTATAGACCAGCCCCTTAATCATTTTTGCCAAATGATTGCGACTAATTGGCATCAGTTGGGATCGTTCGGACCGCCCATTGGTCCGTTCCGTCCAAACGATCCCAACTAGTCGCAATCATTTGACAAAAATGTGTTCGCCGATTAGGGCGCTGTATACATTTTGTTGGTAGCGGCGACTGGTTGCGCCACTGGGTGAAATATAGCCCTAACTCTCTTCCTAATGGCACTGATCCACACGTCATGTTCGTAAACAGGCACCGTCAGTGGAGACATGTTATCTTTTGTCGCTGATTGTAATTTTTTATAATACGCTTTTAACATCACATCTGTCTGCATCGTTCTCGCATGGATAATTTCAACATGAATGATGTAATCAAATACCTACTTTGTAACAATTTTATGATTTAAGAGTCTGTGGAGCTTCTTCTCAATAGATGACTTGCTATATCGTTCTGACTAATCAACATTTTGACAATTCAAAAGCACCTGACGATGCTAAAGGTTTGTTCAAATTCATGGCCCACGTATTCTGAAAGTGCAATTGTTTAGGTTACGATGGGACTGATCTATAAACCAATAAAAGAAGAAAAAAATAAAAGTACTTACCTGTAATTTAAGTTTATTTCAAACTAGCGACCCGCCCCGGCTTCGCACGGGTGCAATGCTGCTACTAAATACACTACAGAAAAACTATGAACGTTGTATAAAAACAGTACCGCCGTAAACGCGACCCCCGAAATTTTTAAATCTGGGTTATCTTCAAAAATATTCTTTTAAATCTTAAGCTGTAAAGGGCGATATGGATCTATATTAAATCCGCAATGTATTTAAGATATTAAATTGGATAAGGATTAATGCTGTATTGTTTAAAATTGCTTCGAAAATTCTATTTGTCGTAAAACGAGTACCATCGCGGGCTTTTTGTAGACGTTTTCAATGTGTACAATATTTAGTACATTATTTTGATAAATCTCGTAGGGTTCAGCCTGCGTTTCGCTGAAAACGCGGAAAAAGTGTAATTATTTAAGAGATCACATTAGAAACCTCAAAAATAATAGTATTTCTCCACAATTGGATGGATGTTTGTGAACCTTCCTCTCTAATCACTCTATCAACTAAAAAAAAAACCGAATCAAAATCCGTTGCGTAGTTTTAAAGATTTAATCATACAATAACTTTATATGATTAAATCTTTAAAACTACGCAACGGATTTTGATTCGGAAAGCATAGGGAAAGAGAAAGTGACTTTGTTTTATAATATGTAGTGATAAATACTTTGAATTGGTATAAATGAACCTCTTATCAAACATCATCATCATTCTCCTGCCCTTATCCCAATTTATTTGGGGGCGGCGCAACATGTCTTTTTCTTCCATGCATCCCTATCAGAAACCATCTCGGCAGTCACCCCTTTCTTAGCCATATCATCCTTCACACATTCCATCCATCGTTTCTTTGGTCTTCCCCTACTCTTATAGCCATCAACATTCATAATTAAGACTCTCCTCACGACATTCTCCTCAGTTCTCCGTAACACATGCCCGTACCATGACAACCGATTTCCACACAACTTTTCAGCTACCGGTGCCACTTTCAGACTTCCTCTTATGTACTCATTTCTTATTCTATCCATTCGTGTAACACCACACATCCCTCTTAGCATTCTCATCTCGGCTGCATGCAATTGCCTTTCATTCATCCCTTTCGTAGCCCAACATTCTGATCCATACAAGACAGCAGGTCGGATCATGGTTTTATATATTTTCCCCTTAAGTTTAAGGGGAATGCGGGAGTCGCAAATTGTTCCCGTGACCTGCCGCCATTTCATCCACCCAGTGTTAATTCTGTGCTTAACCGTCCGATCTATTTCGCCATCGCTTTGCACGAGTGAACCGAGATACCGAAAGTCGGAGCAGATTGGTAGGAGTGCGCCATCAAGGGCTATGGCTCCAGAAGTGGAGAGACCGCCGAAATCGCAGAACATATATTCGGTTTTGGTTCTGCTGATTTTCAAGCCAACATTCTCCAGCTTCTGTTGCCATTTCTCCAATCTGCTCTGGATCTCAGGTCCATCTTCACCGACGAGAACAATGTCATCGGCGAACAGCATGCACCAGGGTGCCTCCTCCTGGATGTCCGACGTAAGAGCGTCCATAATCAACAGGAAGAGGTACGGACTTAAAGCCGATCCCTGGTGCAAGCCTACCGCCACACTGAACTCGTCGGTATTGCCAGCAGCCGACCGGACGTAGGTACGAGATCGACTGTACATAGCACGAATTAACTCTACATACTTCCCTGGCAAACCTTTCTCTTTCAGGGCCCACCACAGCACATCACGAGGTACCCTATCATACGCTTTCTCCAGATCAATGAACACCATGTGCAAGTTCTTGTGTGCACGTCTGTACTTCTCGCACACTTGGCGGAGTGCAAAAGTGGCGTCCATTGTTCCTCGACCTGGCATAAACCCAAACTGGTTTGGGGTAATCTCACTCTCCTCTCGCAATCTTTTCTCAATCACTTTCTCCCATACCTTCATACTATGGGACATGAGCTTTATCCCTCGATAGTTGTTACAGTCCTGTACATCACCTTTATTCTTAAAGATGGGCACTAGTGAACTATTGCACCATTCTTGTGGGATCTCTCCTTCATGCAACAACTTATTGAAGAATAAAGTCAGCCACATACATCCATCTCCTTTTAAACACTTCCATACTTCTACTGGTATATCATCTGGGCCCATAGCTTTTCCATTTTTCATACCTTGAACTGCTATTCTTACTTCATCCATGCTAATTTCTCTTACTAAACCCATATCGTCTTGTACCTCTTTGAGCACGCCACTCCATTTATTCTCTTCGTTCATTAGCTTTTCAAAATAAACCTTCCATCGCTCTTTTATTTCGTCATCCCTGGACAGAACCTTACCAGCATCGTCTTTCATACATTTGATATTACTTATATCTCTCGTTCTCCTTTCTCTTGCTTTTGTAATCCGGTAGAGCTCCTTCTGGCCTCTAGGGCTGTCCAGTGAGTCATACAACTTCTCCTGCGCCTTAGCCCTCGAAACTGCTACCGCCTTTTTTGCCTTCCTCTTCCATTCATTATAAATCTTCATCTTGTCCTCTTTTAAGCTATCATTCCCGTTGTCTACACCTTGCCATTCTTTAAAAGCTATTTTCTTTTCTTTGAGTATCTTTTGCACATCTTCATTCCACCACCATGTATCCTTTTCTATCACACCTTTCCCTTTGGATTCTCCAAACACATCTTTAGCTACTCTCCTTATATAGTCCGCCATCTCTTTCCAACATTCATTCACAGATTTTTCTTCTTCTACCACTTGGCTCTTAAACACACTAGCATATTCCTCTTTTTCTATCATACGCCATCTAGTTCTGAGCGAGGGCCGTTCCTTGTTCTTTCTGGATGAGACACTGACTTTTACGTCCATTATCAATAGTCTATGTTGTGAGACTAAGTCTTCACCTGGTAGCACTTTACAGTTTTTGACACTTTTAAGACTGTTTCGTCTTACTAAAAAGTAATCGATTTGTGTCGCGTGGCGGCCGCTTTTATAGCTTATGAGATGCTCATTTTGTTTTTTGAACCACGTATTTGTTATTGCCAGGTTAAAGGCCGTAGCAGCTTGCAGTAGTGTCTCACCATCAGTGTTACGGTCTCCGTATCCCCAACCGCCATGCACTCTTTCATACCCATCCTTCTGCTTTCCCACATGCCCGTTAAAGTCACCCCCAACATACACTTCTTCACTATCTTGCACATCCATCATCACACAATCGAAGTCCTTCCAGAACTTCTCTTTTATACTTTCCTCACACCCTGACTGGGGTGCGTACACACTAACTATATTAACAACCATACTCTCCACAATCACTTTAACAGCTATCACTCTATCACTCACTCTTTTAACGTCCACTACACATTCTTTCAAATGACTATCTAAAACTATACCCACACCATTTCGCTTACTATCGCTTCCACAGTAATAGAACTTATATCCTTCTCCTATCTCTCTTGCCTTCGCACCTTTCCACTTCGTCTCTTGCAGACACGCAATGTTCACCCGTCGCCTTTTTAAAACATCTGCTAGTTCCCTTCCTCTTCCAGTCATTGTACCTACATTCCAGCTCGCACATCTCAATTTTACTTCTCTCACATTCCGAGCTTGCCTCTTACGTCGCACCCGCCCGTTCTGGTGCGACAACCCTTGTCCATTTCCCACAGAAGCCGGGTGCTGCCCCTGCGCGTCGCCTGTGGGGTACGCCCTAGCCCTATCGCGCATCCTATTTTTTCCCTTGATGTTGCTTGGGGTTTTGGCAAAGTTTTACAGTCGGCCGCCAGCCTGACACCAACCCTCTTTGGGAATGCTCTTGTTGGTGGTTTACCCGCCACCGCGCGGAAGTTAAATGGACATCCCGCCATTTGTCGGTCGTCAGAGCCTCGTTAGTGAGCAGCAGGGTGCACCGCGTGCAGGTGAGGTTGACGTTTGGGGAGTCTGGTTGTTGTGCGCTCCCCCTTACACCCCTAAAAACATGAAATAAAAATAAAATACATGTCTAATTATCTACTAATTAAATTGCATGTTTGCAATTCATTGAACTCAATCGGTAGAACTTAATGATAACGCTTATCGGAAGATAAGTTCTAAGTAACTATGTTTTGTGTTGTGCTTCCTACAACATATAGATAAGTTACTGCTAATATTTTAGGCGGACACCCTCGTTAAAGCTTATCTATACTAACAATATTATAACGAGGTAAAATTTATGAGTTTATTGTAAGGGATAATGGATCCGACTCCCGAATATTATTTCACTAGTGCTAAGCAAAAGTATTGTAGAGTATCATAAGATTTATTTTATGTTAAGTAAAAATTTCACTATAATATATATACAATATGTAAAGAAAACCCTGTCCGACCCATAAGGATAATAAAAGTTAGGTAAACACTTGACCAAATACGATATAAAATTTTACATAATCATCATAGTAACAATACTAATGAATTTTGAAATAATCCTTTTTGCCCGGGAATTAATTCCAATTTCCCCGAAATTTGGTAATTTTTAAAAAAGTGACAAAACCGGTATTATTATAAGCGAATAGCGACGCGACCACGTCACACGCGTGCCCTGCCCCCCGCCGCACGCGGAAGAGGTTACTTACCGCACATGTATTAAGTTACCTCTTTTTGCGAAATAATATTTATTTTTTTACGGGGATTTTTTTTAAGTTTAGCCTGTCTTTGTGGGCATTAGTACAATCAGATATCTATACCTAACAATACCTTCACGGATCGGACAGGGTTTTCTTTACATATTGTATACTCATTTTTCATTCACTGTTTGAACGAGAATTGAATGCACCACTATTACTTTAAATATGGCAACATTATTTTACAAAGTGACATTAGCTACTGTCAGTTAGCTTCGTATATTAAAAAATACGACTTTAGAACGAAGTCGCAGGCGAGTCCATATTATGAGAAATAGCAGACGAAAATTGGTACAACACTTCGAAAAAAATATGTGAATCCGCCTCATAGTACCCCTCATTCTATACGGCACACATATTTTTTTTTATCGCATGAATATGAATATTTGCACTGGTCTCGACGTGTTGCACCAACTTGTATTAGAATATAGTTAATTATGTTCAAGAGTTGGAATATATTCACAAAAGGAGAAGAAAAAACAAACAGTACTCAATATTTATAATCTCTCATCATTTTAATATTTCACGGTCAAAGCAAAAGCTGATCGCAAAACTTACATGAATTGTGTTTACTCATAAAGCCAATATTAATTAAACCAGTTTTCCATTTGGGGGGCCCACTCGTCATATTTATCCTGCTAAACCCTTTAATATAAAGAAAAAGTATTTATTTTGACTCACCCAGGACGAAACAAACATATCTTTCTTCCTATACTTTTGTACAAGTCATCAATATACCCGCATTTCAGAATTCGCCATGATAATCAAAAATCAAGTGCCCGGCTGCCGAAGCATGGTGGCAAAGAGCGCTCCAGTGGAGGACGACCCGCAGCGGCGACGTCCTGACATCACAGTAGCTAAGGAGAATTTGCATTGGGCGCCAAAGGTAAGAGATCCAGGTTGCTTTGTACTCACTGCGCCAAGCGCGTATTTTGCGTACGAGTGGTTTGCTTTTTTTTATAACCATTTAATAGTGCACTCTGAAATCAACTTAATTACTATTAAAATAAAGCTAGTATTTGTTTAACTTGAAATAACATCAATTTGAAACAAAGAATAGATTTTAGGTTAGCTTTCATGGTCGCCGGAGCTTACGTCTTTGCGCAAGGCGTGCGTGGCTGCGCGACATCGGTACACCAGGCATCGCAGGCTCCGTATTCGTCCACCGAATACGGAGGCCATACAGGCGGAGCTTTACGAGGGATACAGAGTGGCGAAGACCGCCCTCCGAGCGGAGATCCAGCGGGCCAAAGGGCTGGCCCGTGAGGAGTTGCTGGGGACTCTGAACAGAGACCCGTGGGGATGCCCCTACAAAATGGTGCGGAATAAACTCCGCCCATGGGCTCCCCCGCTGACGCAGTCTCCGGCCTCAGCTTGGTGAGCGCTCTGTTTCCCTCGCGAGGGGAACATACCCCTCCTCCCATGGCTCCGACTCCTGCGATGCCTGATGCGGACCACACCAACGACGACGATGCCGCTCCAGAAGTGACCGAGGTAGAGTTAAGAGCGGCGGTACGTAGGCTGAATGCCAAAAATACCGCCCCAGGACCCGACGGCTTACCTGGAAAAGCCTGGGTCCTGGCCTTAGGGGCTCTCGGGCCTCGACTACGGGGGCTACTAAGCGCATGTTTGGAGAGGGGCCAGTTCCCACTTCGCTGGAAGACGGGGAAACTGGTCCTCATAAAGAAGCCAGGGCGCCCTGCGGACTCTCCGTCCGCTTACCGGCTTAGATTGTGCTGCTTGACGAGGTGGGCAAGCTCTTCGAAAGAGTCATTGCAGACCGCCTCGTCAGGCAACTTAGGCGAGCAGTTTGGCTTCCGCAGGGGGCGCTCAACAGTGGACGCCATCATGCGCGTGCGAGCCCTCACGACAGGGGATGCTGTGGCCCGGGGTGGGGTTGTCTTGGCGGTGTCTCTAGACATCGCCAACGCCTTCAACACCCTTCCCTGGAATTGCATCAGGGAGGCATTCCGGTATCACCGGATGCCGACCTATCTCTGTCGAGTGGTCGAGGCCTATTTGACGGACAGGGCCATAATTTACCCCGGTCACCAAGGAGTGTGGAAACGGCGAGAGATGTCGTGCGGTGTTCCACAGGGATCGGTCTTGGGACCGCATCTGTGGAACATCGGGTACGACTGGGTGCTGCGCGCTGACCTTCCTATCGGCGTCAGTGTAGTCTGTTACGCTGACGACACGCTAGTCCTGGCAAAAGGGAGGTCGCACCAGGCGGCGTCTGACGCAGCGACCCTCGGGGTTGCGACAATCGTCAACAGGATCCGGCAATTGGGACTCGAGGTGGCCCTGCAGAAGTCCGAGGCCATGTGCTTTCATGGTCCTCGGAATGCGCCACCGTCGGGTTCCCACATAACGGTAGGAGGGTTTCACATCGGCGTCGGGTCGACGATGAAGTACCTGGGATGGGACTTGTCCTCGACAGCCGGTGGAACTTCGAGGAGCACTTCCGACGTTTGGCTCCCAGGCTGGAATGGGCCGGGGCTGCCCTAAGGCGGCTCCTCTTCAATCTAGGGGGACCAAACGCCACCTGCCGGAGGCTCTACGCGGGGGCCGTGCGGTCCATGGCCCTTTACGGGGCACCGGTGTGGGCGCGGTCGTTAAGGAAGCGACCAGCCCGATGCTTGACCGCGTCCCAGAGGGTCATGGCCATTCGGCTAATCCGGGGATACCGCACGGTCTCCGCTGAGGCGGCGAGCCTCCTTGCCGGATTACCGCCATGGGATCTGGAGGCCAAAGTCCTCGCCCACATGTGGGAGTGGCGAGAGGAGGCAAAACTCCGGGGTATAACTCCGCTGCCGCGAGAAATCGCGGTACGGCGAACAGAGCTCCGGCGGGATCTCATGGCGATATGGAGAATGCGATTGTCGCAACCCAGTGCTGGGCACGCCACAATAGCGGCGGTAAGTCCCCTCTTTGAGGAGTGGCTAGAGAGGCGCCACGGCGCCCTCACCTTCCGCCTGACGCAGGTCCTCACCGGACACGGTTGTTTCGGGAGGTTCCTGTTCCGTATAAGGCGGGAGGAAACGCCAGGGTGTCACCATTGTGTGGATCGCCCTGAGGACACGGTGGAGCATACGGTGGAGGTCTGCCCGGCTTGGGTAGAGCACCGCCGTGTCCTCGTAGCGGCGATCGGCGGCGATCTCTCGCGTCCGACCTTGGTCCAGGCCATGGTCCGGAGCGAGAGTGCATGGCAGGCCGTCACCTCCTTCTGCGAAGCAGTGATGCTGGCAAAGGAGGAGGCGGAGCGCGTGAGGCAACAGGAATCCCAGCGCCCTCACGCCACTAGCCACCGCAGGAGACGCCCTGGTCGGGAGATGACACCAAACTCCCAGCCACCGTAGGCGCGGGCCTGCGGGCGGTGAGCAGTGGGCAGCTTGCCGCTCGGTAAGGACCAGGCCCGAGTCGACGACGCGTCGTGTTTCACGCGCGCCTCAAAGAGATGTCAGCACATCGTGACGGGGTCCACGAAGACCGATGCCTCCTGGGTCAGGGTTGCGGGTTGGTTAAACAAGAAACCGTGGCCCTGGCCGTTGCACAGGCAAGTAAAGAAACACAGGTGGGTTTTAGTCAGTAAAAGTCTGACACGCCATTCCGCTCTGCCCAGTGCGGGAGAAGTCATTTGATGATTTCCCATCCCAACAAAAAAAAAAAAAAAAGGTTAGCTTTCATGCAGTTAGATGGAAGGACAATCAAAAAGTTAAGTGTAAAAAAAAAAGGATTTTACTGATGTGATTATTGTCGATAATCATGACTAGCTTTAACACTTGAGACTACTATTATAAAGATACTTAACCAGGCTACCATTTATTTCTTGTTTTGATTTCAGGTGCCATTACAAGATGGTCTGCAGAGAACCATTGACTACTTCAAAGAAGAGTTGTCAAGTTCAACATTTCAAAACAATCAAACTTACATGAATATGAAAAGTCATAACTAATTTAGTTTCTAGAATCTGTTAAAATGTGATATTTGGGTGCCTGTGCATGGGAGTGTATAAATAACAATAAGATATCGTTTTGTTGAATTATTCTCGCTTTTTGTTATTTATAACTCTGTTTACATGGTTACCCTTAAACGACAAATATATGTTGTATATGTAATTTATATTCATTTGTTTAGTTAAAATATAAAAATAAAAATGCACATTTCTAATTTAATGTCAAAAAAATTGTTTTATTGGTATCAAAGCAAAGACATACAGTTGACTAGAAACTTATTAACCTAGGGAATATTAAATCAAGATTATCTTAAAATATCATGTCAAGAAGAACGCTGGTAGTCTGTGAAATTCTTAAGGTTTTTTTTTTTTATTTTGCAGGTCATTGACAGATCGATGATTCGAAAGTTTAATAAGTATGTATTTAAAAAAATATATAATCATTAATAAAGTGCTCTAATATCATATAACCCTTGAAAGACTATTTTATGAAAATATAATCATAATTGTTGGGCTCGAGAATCATGTTTTAATCAACATTCGACATGTCACTGAACTGTAAATAGCAAAAAAACAAAAGACAATATGAACTTCGCGGCCTACCCAGTACTAGTCATGAAAAGTTATTCTTACTTGGAAATTTACAAACATCAGATTATTATCATAATTGAGAAATAATATCTTCATAACTGCTCTCAAAAGGAAAACATCACGAGGAAACCGGCATGTCTTAGAGCAAAAATTTCGAAGACATGTGACATCTACCAACCTGCACTGGAACCGCGTGGTAGATCATGGCCCACTCCCTCGCACTGAGAGAGGAGGCCTGTGTCCCAATAGTGGGAAAATAACAGGTTTAATATGTATGAGAAATAAACGAATAAGTTATAACCTTACCTAACTAGTTGTATGTTCTAAACATAGTTTCGCACTTGTTTCTACTATACTATATCGTAACTAAACATTCCACAACAAATACTGAAATGATAATTCTAATATGAACACACTATTGGGACCATGCCCGCAATGGAATTGTGATTGATTAAAATAAACTAAGCCTATATCAGAGCTGGGCACTGGTAATGAAATGGCTAACATCACTAATCTGTATCTAAAAAATAACTAGTCAAAGTGTTACATTTTGGAAGATTTTTCAAGAGTTGATTGTTAGCTTGTGACAGAAATTGCGTTATTGTGTCGATGGATTACTGATTAAATAAAAAAAACAATTAGCAGTCATTAGACTGACAGACAAGTGAAAACTGAAATCATCAAAACACAATACACAAAGAGTAAAAAAATAAAATACTATCACTGTATTCAGTCGGTGACACTCACGCGAGTTCAACGCTTTTTCCCCAAACAACAGAAGTGAATGGTAGCTAAAGCAGTTTTCACTTCAAAAAATATGAAGGATGTAATTATCATTTAAAGAAATAACTGTGGAGTTTATCACAGGCTTGTCGTCTGAATAGAAAACATTTAATTGCTACTATGCACCTAGCTTCTGGTGTTTAATAAGCTAATATATCAATTCACAAATAGGAGGTGCATAATTAACAATTATTATGAAAACTTAATGAGACTGTACTTTATTAGATAAGCATTAAGTGATTATATAGTCTTGTGCCCAGCTCAGCCTACACAACCAAACCTACAATTATCTAGCACATTCTACAATTAGCACTTAATTATTTACAGCACATACTTGGCAAAACATCCCATTTATAAAGATAAGATTTTCTTAAAATAGTGTCAGTCTTACAAAGTCTTTCTCCGCGTGTGTGTACCAATGTTTTATACAGTTGGAACATATCACTTGGCAGTTGTTTGTGTCTGACTAACATCTGGGTGGAGCAACCTCTGGACTTCCATTCAGTGTCGAATCTGACATCATGCACTCGATTCATACCATCCAAAGAAGCTGTCCACACACCCATTGAGACATCTTCGGATTTGTAATGTCTGAAATAATAGAAAGTGGTTTTATTGCAAATGCATTGACTTTGATTATGAATGAGGATGGCCATAAGAATGAGGAAGACCAAAGAAATTATTAAGACAAGTTGCAGTGACACCAAATATATTACGACTAGTGCAGGAATTAGGGCAATTCTGTATTATTCCTTTTGAAATCTAACCACCTGCAAACCAATGTCAATACAGTGTTTTTTTTTTATTTTGTTAACTGTATCAACAAGACGCATTTTGTGACTTTACATTTAGAATTTAAGATTAATGAAAAAAATATTTTTTGTTCATAAAATAAATCTTTTAAAATTGTGCAAAATATTTGCTCACCCCAAAATATCAGCATTTCTTCCTATATACTCAACAATGCTGCGAGATATGACATAGCCACCACCCAACGCATATGGTAAGTAGTTATCACAGAGAAACCAGTCCTTTTCTTGCCACTTCCCATTCAAGTACACACGGGCTCTACCATCAAAGTATCCCCAATAAAGCCCTTTATATGAAGGAAGATCTTTCTGAAATATAATAAATATTATAAGTATGGTATGACTGAAATTTGGATATACATAATTTTTTGTTTATGCGAGACCCGAAACACGTGTCCAGTGTATTTAAGTAAAGAATCTATGTAAAAAAAAAATTCAAAAGATATAATGAAAAACCACAGTTATGAGCTTGGTTGTCCCAACAAAACATATTCTCAAAGCTCCATTCGGGCGGGCGAGCACGGTACGTTGACCTCTCGCGTCAGCTGTTGCACGCGCGCGTGTACTATGATCTATCGTAAGATGCGTGAACAAACTTTATTCAGGTTTCGCATAAACAAAAAATAACATTGTATAGTGCATGTTTAATACTTGTGATAACTTTCAATATAATTTGCACTTTCACAACTTTGCAGCTCTCCCTCCAACCAAGTGCAGTTGAATACTTACATTGAGTATTTGCACATCTGATCGCCACATTTCATGTACTGAGTATTATACTATTTAGCAATTTGAGGTGTGTATTGTAATCAAGGTGCGATACTAAAAAATTTTAATAATGAGAAATAAGTTTATTTACCTTATATGTTACATAGTCGCTTATTTCATGAGCATTCATTTCAGGTGCATAAGCTTCCAGATCTTTTATAATCAAATCAACTCTCACAAAAGAATCATCATCACACTTTATCAAGTATTTTAATCTACTTAAATTGGTTGTCAGCCATTTCAATGAATGTAACATTTTCGTAGCCAGATTCTTATAGCTATCTTCAAAGCTATCTAATAATAAAAGGTCATTGCCTCTATTATTTTCAGTATTTAACCTTGTTAGTTTTGTTTCACTCAGACCTTGGGTGCCAATTACAAAATAAAACTTTATGAATTCATGTGTAGCGTGCTGGTCAGTCCATGTGTGGTTCCATTTGTAAAGTTTCTCTCCATTTTCCACAAATATATTATTCGATAATTTCATCCATGTGGCTCTTATTGCATCTCTCTTAACTTCATTATCTGGACCACTTAAAACTAACACAGCATATTCAAACTTATCTAAGGAAGTTTTTGATTCGGTTAAATCTTTGGCAGCTAGGGCATCAGCACATTCGAGACGTAAAAAGCTTAGAGTTATACCGCAACCAACGTAAAAAAAGAATATACTGGCCAGTATCATACTTTTATATCTTCGTAGAAAAGATACGTACATTTTTCAAATATCTTTCTATCAGACTTGACTATATCATGCTCGTCTCCAATGTAGCAACATGTAAGTGCGCCTGAAACGTTGAATTACTGTTTTTATAGATGTGTATTCTATATATTGTAAGATAACGCTGGCTCCGAGATATTACTTCAGCACAGCACACGCATGACCCATTTATTTAATCAGGCACCAATAGAACAAGGGCTTTCGCTTTTCTATTTATATCCTCGGAACTACATTTACGAATTATTTACTTAACCGACATAGTGCTCAAACCACTTGAACGAAAACACCACAAGAAAACACTGTTTTGATAATTTTGATTACATGACAAAAGGTAAAATCTGTCAAAGTCAAAGTGTCATATCAATGCTAGCTGTCAAAATGTCTTTCTTTATTTTTTGGCTTCGCGCGGTTTGTGCATTTAGCCAATGTCACTTAATTATGAATTATTATTCATGGCGAAAAAGACGGCTGCGTGAACCGTCTTACGAGGGAGGTTTGAGACAATGTTATGATGTGGTCACTATGCTGCGATATTTCACTGTTCGTTATGAATTATTTACTAAATGCACTTTTTACTACATAAATCATGCACGCATGCATATTTAGTAAACAACACTATAAATCATTTTAAAAGTCCAATGAAAAACGCGCGTGACACTCAGCTTGACTTTCCCGTCAAAACTTCTGTCAAAATGTCAATATCAATAATAATCTCTCCTAAAAAAAGGAACTAAAAACATTTTTATTATTAAAAAAAGGCGGCTGTGGGGCAGTTTATTACTTTGCGCTTTGCACAATGGAACAAATAATAAGGCGGTATTTAAAATGGATGAAAGAAGAAGAAATAGTTTTTATAATTAGTTTTTTTTTAAATGTATACTTTCTGTCCTTCTTATTTAATTTGATGTGTGATACATAATAAAAAATTAAAAGCCACATGGACGGCGTAACGCTTTTTCGCTACGTAAAAGTTTTCCTAGTTGACCGCAAACTCTGTTTTAAATAACTTCATTCCCATAAATCTATGCTATTCCACAGCCGCGCAAAGGTCTATTTAATATTTTTCTAGTCGTTCTTAAACTGCTATATCCCGTCCTGTCGGTTAAGAATGAGTCTAAATCATCACGTCCGTGTTTCATAGGAATGCTTTGGAGTTAACGCAAGGCATACCAATCCTCTCACATACCTAAATTCCATAATGATATTATTAATTTACAGTAGGTAAGGTTCTGAAGAGGTGGCCACGTACCGGAAGACGCAACGTAGGAAGGCCCCCAACAAGGTGGACTGATGACCTAGATCGCAGGAAACCGATGTATGCGGGCAGCCAGCAACTCGTCATTGTGGAAAGCCTTGGGGGAGGCCTTTGTCCAGCAGTGGACCTCTATAGGCTGAGAAGAGCTTTTTAATTTTGGTTTATTATCAAATAAAACATTTTCTGACCAGATGATTTTGTAACATGCAGAAATCAATGCAACCGCAGATACTAATTGATTTTTTTCACGATTACTGGTTTTGGGATCGTAGTGTATTCCCCCCTTGCCAGTTTTACAGCAATGGACATCACTATCCCGATTCATAAGACTATAGAGAATATCAATCACAAATTAAGTAATATGTTTGACATTTGACAGTATACAGATGTTTCACGATTTGTCATTGTCAAATGAAATTGACACTATTCGGTATTCGTGTTTGATTCGAATTCGAGTTACTTTATCAGTAAAAAATTAGCGGTGGTCGCGGACGGAGTGTTTTTGATAATATGACACGATAATAAATTTGTACGTGCCATATTCAAAGTGAATTAGTAGCCTATTGTTAACCTTAGTTAATAATTTGATGAATTTCCTCGCAACAAAACTGCAGTACATTATAACCAGTGACTTACTGTTCGAATTTACACCGACGGGTACAATAGAAAAAAGATCTCGCCTGTCGTGTGGATATAAAATAAATAATAAGTAGGTAGTGCACATTTTCTATTGGCTGTGTAACCGTGTTGAAGTTGATCTGTGTGCTGGTGCACAGGTCATGCGTTTGCCTGTTCTATAAGGTTACAAAACCATACCGACTGTCGGAAGACTGCTACGGTAAGTATTTATAGTTTTCCATGGTCTTGTATGCACACGAGAATTTGAAGTACACTTCTAAATTTAAATTCATTGATTTAGATTTATCCCTTTATTTTTGAATGACAAAATATTTTGCTGTATTTGGGTTATTACATGTGAGTAAAGAATTTGGTGTAGCCTGGAATTCAAAAGAAAATAAATATTTACTCTCACATTTTTTCAGGTACCCACTAAATCATGGAGGCTTTAAATAAAAAAGGCCGCCCTCCTCACCCCAGGGCTAAAACAAATCCACTGTCTGCCCTTACATTTGCGTAAGTTTTTAACTCAAGTATTCATAAAAAGTAACATTTAAAAGTCCATTTATTTATTTATATACTTACTCAAATCAACAACTACTATTACAAATCTCCAATCCAATGTGATATAGTGGCCTTACATGCCAAAATCCTTAATCTAAATCCTAAAAACATACAAGTCCTAAATTTAGACCTACATTTAAATAACATCATACCTTCTAATAACATAAAACATAAAATAATAACATAATTTTTCTGAATTCATTCAGAGAGCATGAGCAAATTGAAAGAATAACATCTAAAAAAATTAAGCTCTGACCTATATTTGCATATAATTATCACAGGGAAACATCCTATGTCTAAATAGGATTGCTAAGCATAGGAAGTTTTTGGATGAATAAAGCTTTGACCTGATCATTGATACAAAGTCTTGATTGGACTTACATTAAAACCCCTACCATTTTTGTCATAAAAGTTATCACTTAAATATATAATATTATGAACAAGTACCAATATACATAGATAACATGTTTTTTTCATTACAGAATGTCAAAATATAGTCCAAGCATAAATATTATAAAAATTATGGAAATCAGACAAATAAAGCAACAATAGCAGCAACATAATAATTACTATTCTATCATACTCTTATTTCCCTTAGCATACAGACAGGAGATAAATCTCCTGATGTTTATCAGGCTTACCAGCCTGAATAATTGAATGTATAACAGGACTGCCAGCATGTATAATTGAATGTATAACAGGCCTGCCAGCTTGTATAATTGAATGTATAACAGGCCTGCCAGCCTGTATAACATGCAACTAGAAAGGGTCTGCATAGTGTCCTTCCACTAATCTCTAATGCCTAATTTATTTTT
This sequence comes from Sesamia nonagrioides, assembly GCA_017933935.1. Lineage (NCBI taxonomy): Eukaryota > Metazoa > Arthropoda > Insecta > Lepidoptera > Noctuidae > Sesamia > Sesamia nonagrioides. The sequence goes on along the minus strand of JADWQK010001454.1, from coordinate 218,687 downwards.
AGATGGACCTTACCCATTTTCTGGAGTGGTATCAAAAGAGAAATGGAAGAACATGATCTGTATGAACCACTAGCAGAACACTCATCAGGTAAGCTTCAAAGTCTTATGCCTATATGTATAATAGGACTAGAAAAAATAGACAACAATGTACATACATACAGGGTGTATCTGACATCGTAGCGCAAACTTCGCGAAAAGGCTAGACCGCATGCCACTAATAAAATTATGATAGTCATTTATGTCGGTAATGAACGGTTACAGAATACACACTGTTTAAAAAAAGTGTCGGCTTGGCTTTTGAACGTTGCAAGCGTGCCGCCGTGCGGGTTTGTGGGTATGACGTTGATCCCTGATGTGACCTCTATTAAATCAGCTAATAAGATAGTTTTTCGGGTTTTGTTTTTATTGCGCTTTTTTATGTAATTAGCGAATTATTTAATTTTTACGTTAAAATATTATTGGGTTATAAAAGTATAGCAATTGTGAACGGTCTGAAGTGAAAAAAAACTACATATATATTTTTTTAAATCATGAAATGTCGACGAAAAATTCCACCACTGGGGGGCTCAGAATCATGTAGGTACTGGATCCATGGTACTCGTTTGTGCGTCGATGTCAGATACACCCGGTATATACATACCTGGATTAATAACTACATTCCTTAAAAGTATGCTGGTAGTTCTCTTTACTGGGTCTTGTTTCCTTGCATAGGTTGTGATATATTTTCATAGAGTAAGAGAACTTCTATTATCTTCTTCTATTATTCGTTTTTCAAAACATATTAACTACAGTGACAGCTTCAAATTCATATGTTGTGGATGCTACCTTAACATTTTTGGTCCTTAACATTATTTAATAGAAATTGGGTCATAATGTATTAAAAAAAGAACACTATTTCTAAAAAGAAAATGAATATTTATTGCTAAAAACTACTTAGTTGAATATTAATAACTACAGTAATTTATTTATATTCCACCAGAAAATAGAAAAATAATAATAACTTTTTTTATATACATGTGGTTTTCCTGAAAAGTAATGCGTTACGCGTTTGTTTACGTTGCACTGTGGCGTGCTACTATTGACTACCTGGAAAACGAATTCGTCACGTAAATGAGGACTAAAACGTAAAGTCAATTTATCTATTTTTTCGCCTATACCGGTTTTCGCACGTGCGTAAACGGCTCAACACTGCTCTAGATTGTCACGATTCAAGTTTCCAAATAATAACCAGGCCTGCTTGGTTCATCATCATCATCTCAGGGTTAATCCCAATCGCATCCGAAGCTATTTCAGTCATGGAGTCTGGGGTCCGCTTTACCAGTCGTAACTGCTGATTTTGGCTAAATTTCGATAACCAGGCCTGCTTGGGAGTTAGTACTTAATTGCCTAAAAAAAGTATTTTAAACGCGCACGTATTTTACAAATCCCGTAATAGCTTTTTCATGTAAGTAGGTCAGCCCTAACCGCCCTAACCTGTACAGGCCTCTACTGAGACTCAGCACACTAACTGGGTAAAGAAAGATTAAATTTGCTTCAAATAAAAAAAAAAGTCTGTTCAACAACATAATGGATGTTGTTGAACTGAATGATAGACATTCCTACTGGTAATGGTAGATAATGGAAGTAGAATGGAACAAACTAGTGCGCTTTACCATCAACGATTGCGTCACTGCTTACCATCAGGCAGGATTGCGGTCAAACGCTGGTTTATAATATGTAAAAAAAACAAACATAGAAAACTTCGAAATTCAAAATAGACCTATATGTTAATAATAAACGATCACAATACACAATATTTGCGTTCCACTGATTTTTACTAATAAAGATTTCATATTCTAGTCAGTGTAACGATTACGCGCGAGTAAGCAGGTTTCGTGGAAATAAGTAATGAGACACAGTAAACAAAAATTTACATAAGGAATTCCGAATCCAAGTGACCTCGTAATCTCCTCTCAATTTCTAACACATTTATGATCCTTTGAAATCAAGTCTTTTTGCCTTATGACAAAAAAAGTTTTTATTAAAAATCGAGTCGGCCTTAGCTTAGCCTATTGCTGGACGTAGTCCACTTCTTAAATTGCGCCAGAATACTCCAGTATTCCGCTTTTGTTTCTAGCCTATTTCAGAGTAGTTGATCCAAAATCAAAATCTAGTTCTTGACTCGTATCTATCACCGTAGTATGTCTCCAGTGAATTACCCACGGAGGCGGCACAGCTACGATACAAAACAATGAAAGACTGTAATAAGCGTAATTGACATGAGTTGTCAAGCCAATTGTCTGCGGAAACAACATTAATCTAAAGTTTGAAAACATTAGATTTTTTCCTCAATTTTTTTTTTTTTTTGTTGGAAACTGGATACAAATGATGGGAATACGTAATCGGCCTATAATGTTCCCACTGTTGGGAAACAAGCCTCCCTTTTGTGAGTCAATCATAATTCATCATGCAGGCCCAGTGCGGATTGATGGATGTCATATTTCTTCCAATTCTTTGGTTCTAAAATACTGTCGGTTTGCACACGATGCTTTCTTTCACCGTCTTCAGAGCAGTAGTAGTATTGAAATTAATTTCACAGTAGCAAAGTGCTTGTTTGGGTTCGAATTTATAACCAAATCTGGATCCTCGAAGGGCCTCTTACCACTGGACCACCACTGCTCAAAATCATGAGAATACCTATTACATAATAAATCGTGCTGTAATTTTTTGTTTATTGACAATGATGTATGTGTATGATGAGATGTAGTTCCTAGATTTCAACTAGAAGTACCTATCTACTTTCCTTAATGATTATGCAAAGTAGCGCAAGCAATTTTTCGCATCGTTGATATATACATAGTAAATAATTCAAAAATTTAACTTGAACGGTAACACTTAGTTCAAACTACGCGGACAAATGAACCTTGACGATAAAAAGTAAGTTCTCGATGGCAAGGCAAGATGCGAAGAGGGCATTGACTTATGCATGCGCATTTAAAAGGTGAATGATTCGTATTATATCGATCACATTTAACTCTCATTCACCCGGGCGCTTTTTAACACGCGTTTGTAAAGAAAACAAATGAAGAGTGCATTTTTCTCACGAAAGTGATTTTAGCGCTCCGGTTTTATCTACTCACCACTGCTGCCAGAACGGTGATGTAAAACATCGAAAGGAAATAGGCGTCTTACGGTCTTAGAAGCAGAAATTCGAACAAGTGACGTCTACATTCTATTAATCTGCACTGTGCCCGCGTGGTGAATTAACCACTCTCGCATATTGAAAGAAAGCCTGTTAGATACACGCCTTCTTTCGAAATTTTTCTGGTATCTTTGTGGGAACATTGTAGAGTGATTATGCAGAGCGTTAAAAATTTGCTATGATTTGTTGTATTAAGTCCCTTTTTCACCAACTAAACCTTTAAGCTCCATGACAATAAATTAGTCCGCGCTTGACGTAAATTGAGGTATTTTTTAGTTAAAACTTATTAACATTTTGGTTAAAAAGTTTAAAATTACTATAGTTTGTCGGCACCATTGTATTAACGTGCGAGTAAAAAGCGACGATGCGAATGAGAGTTAAGCAAAGACAGGTAGACAGAGACTGTCTACAATTCAGGGTGTTGTATAGATTGGATTTTGGATAGACATAGATTACATACATAGATTATTTTATGGATATAAATGGTAGATATGTAATTTCAATAAAGCTTCATATAGTTTTCACGCTCACCTATATTTGAGCCTCATTCGATAAAGAATAGAGGTAAACAAACCGTTGCTAGGCAACGAGTAGTTTACACCTAAAAGACAGATGTTAACAACCTTTTCTACATAGATGAATTTCATAAAAGTAATGATCGTACTTCCTACTAATCTAAACAGTTTATTTATGTTTAGATATTTATAATTTGCATAGAATGCTTAACCGATTTGAATGAAATATGACACACATGTAAGCTAATTTCCCAATAGGTTAAATTTTTTGATACATAATATACAATATGTAAAGAAAACCCTGTCCGATCCGTGAAGGTATTGTTAGGTATCGATAACTGATTCTAATAATGCCCACAAAGACAGGCAAAACTTAAAAAAAATCCCCCAAAAAAAATAAATATTATTTCGAAAAAGCGAGGTAACTTAATGCATGTGCGGTAGGCAACCGGATAGCCCCGCCCCCCTTCACCCGCGCATGTATGCGCGGGTGAAGGGGGGCGGGGCATGCGGCACGTGGTCGCATCGCTATTCGCTCCGTCACAAATAGTGTTGTCAGTTTTTTAAAAATGACCAAATTTCGGGGAAATTGGAATTAATACCCGGGAAAAAAAGATTATTTCAAAATTCATTATTATTGTTACTGTGATGATTATTTAAAATTTTATATTATATTTGGTCAAGTGTTTACCTAACCTTTATTATCCTTATGGGTCGGACAGGGTTTTCTTTACATATTGTATATTATAATTAGTCCGTACTTGAAAGTATTACAATGCATGTGTTATGCAGATCATTTTAAAGTAATTAAAATACGCAAAATTGTATTGACAAATGCCTCAACTTTATTCATTGGTTAAATTCCACAAAATGTGTTTAATACCTGGATTTCGTCCATCTTTCTTTTTTTGTAGGGCTATCACGTAAAATTAATGTCGACTTTTTAATGGTTTTTTCGAAATACCAAGTTATTATGCATGTTATTTTAGTGATTCTATTGAAATACGCTGCAATAGGAATTGTTAATAAATAGCTAGCATGTAAAAGTCGATAATCATGTAAATAACAGGAGATTTGTAAAACGTGACTTGTATTTGCTTTATGGAGCTAGGCGATGGTATAGATAGTGCGATAAACGTATTAGCTGCTCATACAAAGTAAATTCACCGCCTTTATATGTGGATTTAGTTGTACTTACCGTGCCTTGATTATAGTATGTATTGTCAGGGAAACCGCATTTAACAAGATGGAACAGCATTCCGGAAATATTCTATGATTTTGCTTCCTTCTGCTTCAAATGAATGATTTTGTTGTGAATACCATGATCATAGTGAACTTGAGCTTTTTGGCCCAGAAGTTACAGAAAGTACGTCGGTAGCACGACGATGTACCCAAGTCAAGAGAAAATACTTTCTATATTCAAAGGCTATTTTCTCCTAAAGTTAGAGTTTTTCTGATGATACGAGCATTATAATCATTCTCTTGCCTCTATTAGTCGTTTCGGTAATCATTCTTCATCCATTCTTTGGTCTACCTCTACCCCTACTCTTAGCGTGTTACGAACATAATATTATTGAAAGCATACTATTCTAAAACATTTGTCCAAAAGGTGTGCTTAAACTCTGTCCACTTTTAAAACTATGATAAAAAAAGCACTTCCCCTCTCTTTAAATATATCATTATATTTTCTTTGCTCTTGTATGATGTTTATTAATTAGATGTATATATTTAGTTAAAGTAGTATGATACACCTAGCGTACATATTTATGCCTACCTAGAGTACGGAGGACGGGTCTGAGCAGTTTTGTTGCGATGTGTGGCGGGTACGATGCGCCAAATGTTGTTGTGTCGGGAGTTTGGTCGTGGAGAGTCTCCAGATCATTCTCCCTCTAGCGCAGCATCGTTTGGTCGTGTTGGTCTTGGGTTTAACATTGCATCACCTCGCTCAGATGCCGTCATCCTTCCTATTCCTAAGTTTATTAAGTGTATTCACTTGCTTAATAAACTAGTGCGCTTTACCATCAACGATTACATCACTGCTTACCATCAGGCGGGATCGCAGTCAAGCACTAGCTTATAATTATTAAAAAAATATTGTATACTCTATGTAAATAGTACACTGTAGACTACCTACACTATTTCTCTCTCCTTCCCCTTAGTCATCCAAAGTTTGTCTGTAAAAGATCGCTATTAGCGATAAGACCGCCCATTGAGTCAATTTGTGTAACCCTTTGTAAAATGTTTATATTTATGTTCTGTAATCTATATGGTGTATAGGTATACAATATGTAAAGAAAACCCTGTCCGACCCTTAAGGATAATAAAGGTTAGGTAAACACATGACCAAATATAATTTAAAATTTTACATAATCATCATATTAACAATACTAATGAATTTTGAAATAATCCTTTTTTCCCGGGAATTAATTCCAATTTCCCCGAAATTTGGTAATTTTTTTAAAAAAGTGACAACACCGGTATTATTGTAAGCGAATAGCGACGCGACCACGTCACAGGAGCCACGTGTCCTGCCCCCGCCGCCCGTGGAAAGGGTTGCTTACCGCACATGTATTAAGTTACCTCTTTTTGCGAAATAATATTTTTTTTTTTTTTTAAGTTTAGCCTGTCTTTGTGGGCATTAGTAGAATCAGTTATCGATACCTAACAATACCTTCACGGATCGGACAGGGTTTTCTTTACATATTGTATAATAATAATAAAGAGTGTTCTATTCTTAAGTCTTTTCTCAAAGTTGTGTTATTTCAACGTACAGGTTTACCTAAGTTACTACACTTGCATGATAGATATTTAATTGGCATTGAATAAACAAGACGTATGTATTTGTGCTCGCAGTTCATATTCGGACAGATCATTACACACAACACTATGACGCACGTTAATGTTCAATGTCCAATATATTCCCTCCCGATTCGTTAACTATTTACAATTACTTTCGGACGTACCTAATATTGTAATCTGTAAATGCAAACTAATTGCGCTTTTGTCCTTTACAAAAACGCAGAATGTCGTGGTAATGAACTAATAAAAATATTGGTCATTTAAACAGCAATGGTAACGTTTTTAATCAGAGTTTAATCTCATTTATAGCAGTTGTATGTTTGTGCACACTGTGAATACTTAAAGATGTGTGTTTTTGTTCGAAATTGGGCTAGGCATGTACCGTCGACAAAAATCGATTAATACTGTTGTTAACAGTTAAATACACAATATAAATCAAAATGTCTAAAATCATAAATCATCAGGCCAAAGAATGAATCATATAAATCATAATATTAAGTAAAATAAAATAAAATTATAATATCCAAGTCCAAAAATTGATTGTAGTCAAGCACTAGTGCTTGACTACAATCCCTAATAAATCCTTATAATTATTTAAAAAAAAAAAAAAAAAGCAAATATTTTACACATAGGTAAAGGTACTAACGGTGTTTTATTTATTTTTTGTGGTAAGACGAAACTTAAGTGGTGTACCAAAAGAATATATTTAAACAATTAAAAACAAAGAGACACGAAATAATAATACATACTTGAAGATATACATATCTTTTAATATGAGGGAGTGTGTGTAAGGTAAGGTAACGCAAGGCAAGCAAGCAGGCTAGGTATCTGATCTTATTCTAACTACAGAATAACTAATCACTAACGAATTAATTAGGCAGCTATGACTGACCATTCAAGTACATATTTGCAATAAGTATTTTTTTTTTAAATTTTATTGAGTAGGTATTTATCCTTAGTAATATAAATGGGAAAGTTTGTTTGTTTGTTTGTTCCGCTTTCACGCCGTAACTACTGAACCGATTGCTTTGAAAGTTTGCAGACGTAAAGTTAGAAGTCCGAATTTAATAATAGGGTACTATTTATCCCTGAAAAAATTGATATTCCCGAGGGAAATCTTAAAAGCGCGATATGACCGAACTCCACGCGGGCGAAGCCGCGGGCGGAAAGCTATTAGAAGAATAAAGGATTATCTTATTAAATATCAACGAAAAACCAATAAAGCTTAAACTTGTGCTATCACGAATCCATCTCAAGATTGAACTATAAATATTTATATTGCTTTACTTTATGCATATTCATAACATTAAACCCTTTTTTAACGAAACCAACAAATGCTCAAAGTGAGATTAACGAATACTCTCTGCAGTATAAAGGTACAAATCAAACAAATTCCAATGACTGAAGCCATTGTACAAAGGGCAGATAGTCTATTACAGCAAGTACGACTTTGATTGAATACTATTGAGAAATAATGCACGCGAAGTACAACATGTTGCAATATAATTGATGCTACTTATCAAACGGCGCGTGCAAGAGGACAAGAAGACTTTGTTCACAATGATATACCACGTCCCGATTCTGTTAAGATTTGTTGGCTTTAGGGAAAGTAGAAAAATATTGTAAAACTTCTTTCTTGAACTAGCTGACCCGTGCGAAAAATTCGCACTATACTAATTAGAATTTTTAAGTCGTTTTTATAAATAAACAGTGAAGCGGAATAATTTGAAAATAAGTATTCCATGGTACCAGGGACGAATATATGTCGATTGGTGGGTCGGACGTTCAGATTGGTTCAATAGAAAGAGAGAAAAAAAAAGTTAAAAAACTAAAACCCAACTACGACAAAAAACGACGCTGAAAAAGTATAAAACAAGATTTCAGAATACTGAACTGAACAAAGTTGCTAATGTAGTTGCAAGTAAATGGACACAGTAGTAATGTCATACAATACTAATCTGAAGTATGCAACATTCACTATGTAGAGATAAATTTTCATGTTTGGAGAGGCGTAGTCACACCTACCTACAGTACCACCTTGACAACGTGTGACTACGCCTTTCCAAACATGAAAATTTATCTCTACATAGTGAATGTTGCATACTTCAGATTAGTATTGTATGACATTACTACTGTGTCCATTTACTTGCAACTACATTAGCAACTTTGTTCAGTTCAGTATTCTGAAATCTTGTTTTATACTTTTTCAGCGTCGTTTTTTGTCGTAGTTGGGTTTTAGTTTTTTAACTTTTTTTTATTTGTACTATTTTTTGTCCGCTAGAGGGTGCAATACTAAATTTGGTGACAAGCTTTATAGCTCATAACTAACAGAATATCAAGGCCCTTCTAATGGTAATGCAGTGGTCTTATTCTGATAAGTAGTAAAGAAGCTATGAAGGAAAGATGTGAATTATATGCAACCAGCCCATGAATACAGGTAAAGTCACACGCAAATGCTAGCAATATATATATGTTCAAAATGTACAAGTAAAGGGCTTTCAAATGATACCAAACACGGCATATTTATCTTAACTTTAGTTTTTTACTCTGTATGTTTTGTCCGCTAGAGGGCGCTACAGTAAATTTTGTGAAACCCCATATAGCCTATAACCAGCGGACAATTAAGACGCTTCTAATGATATATCATTTGTCGAATTCTGATAAGTAGTTTAGAAGTTACGAGGGAACAGATGAACATACATACATACATACATACATACATACATACATACATACATACATACATACATACATACATACATACATACATACATACATACATACATACATAGCCTGTCAAAATCATAACCCTCCTTTTGCTTTGCCGTAGTCGGGTAAAAAAGGGAGAAAACGGTTTCAGACCCTTGGAGAAATAATATACAGTATGTTAACTAACAGAGGGCGTTCCCGTTAACCCGAAATAGTATAGCATACATACATGCTAAAAAAAATATTTCCATTCGAAAACAAAATGTTTTAAAATTTTTTCAATATGAAAATATTCAATAAAAAATTTAAATTGACATGTAAAAGAAACACACTGTACACGCGAACATGAAAGACGGCAACGTCGCAATTTATTTATGAATGACGAGCTGCGTATGCGGCGGCGATCTAAGATCTAATTGATTGATGTGTGTTGGTTGATGTGTGTTGGGCAATGCAACGTTAGGTAGATACTATTCCGCGCTACTATTTTGATTTAAAACAGGAGGTTTCAAATTTATTTTCAATTATAATTTCTTTTTATTCGGATTATTTTATGCTTATTTTTCTATGCTGATATTTTTATTTTAATCTATTAATGATATATATTTACGAGTTTAAGGGTACGCCCTCTGTTATTTAACATACTGTATGTTGATATCTATAACCACACATTTTTGTTCATTTTTTACTTAACTTTAATCATCGTTTATGAATAAACACCATAGTGTTTAAGGGGTTTATTCATAAACTATGATTAAAGTTAAGTGACGTGCAAATGTCAAAAATGTATGGTTAAACAGTCGCTAAACACTAGTTAACTTTAAGCAACGTTTATGAATAAAGGGGGTTTCTCTCAAATATATAAATCTCTAAAAGTCTGCGTAAGTACTTCCTTGGGTATACTCCAAGATACAGAGCCTGTTTATCAGATTATAATTATATCCCGAAGGTTTTTCCCGTCATTAAAAACAGTTATTTAGAATGTCTAAAAACTTGCACCTATAAATGGTTTTAAAGTCGCAACGACTGATATTATAGTTTTTACCAGCACGCTGATACCTGTAGTACTCGCAAACTGCAAAACATACATCCTGCCGAGAGATCGTATCCAACGTCGTCATCCAATGTTACGCAACTAGAATGTTTATAAACCTCAAGATTGCAGTCACTGCCCGCTACTCGCTAAGGCATTTGTGTTTAAGAAACTGTGGCCCTGGCGCACAGGCATGCCAAGGGACACGGGTGGGTTTTAGTCAGTAAAAGTCTGATACGCCCTTCAGTTCTGCCCAGAGCATTCAGTCATTTGAGGATTTCTCATCCAGAACAAAACAAAAAAGGCATTTGTGTTTCCTTTCAATGTCTTTCCAGAAACTTCTATAAAAAAGCGAACTAAGTACTTAATGATATTTTTGTTATCAGGACCATTAGGTGACAAATTCGCGCGACTATGGGAGGAAGAGGTCCAAAGAGCAGAAGGGAAGAGGAAACCCAGTCTTCTACGAGTAATATTAAGGGCATATGCAGCCAGATGTATGCTCTATGGATTTGTTCTACTATTCATGGAGTGTGGAATAAGGTAAGAGCACATAGAAGATAATGTTAAATTCTTTTTCAGAATCCTGTAATGATATTATGTTTAACAGGATATACCTGACTGAAGCCTATATAAAAACAGTTCAAAAAAAAAAAAAATATTCGCAGAACTCAATCATGTGTCAGGGGGCTTAGCAGGTGTTTTTCAAATAATGTGATTCTCAATATTATACCGGAAACTTTTAAATGATTTACAGGTATGGGTCAAAAGTGCATTACCACTTTTGAACTTTATTGCACAAACAATAAGTGTCAAAAGTGTTACTCCACTTTAGACCCTTACTGTAAATTTATGGTAGGTCATCGTTTATCAGTAGGTACTCGGTAGATATTTAACCATTTATGGACACCGGTATGGCCTTCCTTGAAAGCAGGATCGATTTAGCGCGGCCGCCAATTACGTTTTTCTTTTGCAGTAATAATAGTAGATTTTATTTTTTCTGAATCTCGAGGGTCAGTTTAGTAATTAAAAATAAATGGTTTCGTCAGGTTTGTGTAATGGTACTTAATGACAGCGATGGCCGAAAGCAGGAGGCAATTCCCGAGATGTTAGCGAGACGAGAATAAATGTGAACAAATTCCCTCTTATTACAGAACCAGATCTAAGTTAAGTTTCAGACTTAACCTTTGAGTCGGTATTTGTATTTCCAACTTTATTGAGGTTAAAGTTCTTAATACAAAAGTGACAACTTAGGACTGAACTAAGCTGTCATTTTTATTTATAGAATTGCATTTCTACGATAATGGTTTGGTACAAAGTTCAATAACCATATAGACTGTTTTATAGATATTAAACCTGATCTAAATCATCTTCATCATCAACCTTTTTATCGTCCCACTGCTGGGTACAGGTTTCCTCTCATACAGAGAAGGATTGAGCGTAATCACCATGCTTGCTCAATGCGGGTTGGCGATTTGAGACTTAAAAGTCCAGGTTTCCTCAAGATGTTTTCCTTCACCTTCAGTCGTTGGTGTCCAAGATATACTTAGAAAGTACATATAAATTTAGAAAAGTTACATTGATACTTGCCTGACCTGGAATCGAACCCGCGCACTCATACTTGAGAGGCTGGTGAGGGGATCTAAATAAAATCCATGATTTGTAATAAGGGGATAGTCTCTCTCCAGTTCAAATCATGTTTGAACTAAACGATTCATTACCTTTAATTTTATCTCAAATTCTTAGAGTAATCTCTTCCTTAGCTTCAACTTATTGAGTTTTTCAACTGGAATTTCAGAGTATCAACCCGGACTCTGAATTTGTGCCCCGTTGTTGGCTGTAGGCTCGACCCCGCCCTCAACGAAACCCTTAAAAGCCGAACTGTCTGGGAAAATCCGTACAACTGACGGACTTTTGTTATATCAATAACTGATTAGACATGGCAGCCTCTGTAGCGTAGCGGTAGCGAACGCGGCCGCTGCGCAAGAAGGCGCGGGTTCGATCCCCGCGCAGTGCAAATATTTGTGCATGAATTTATGAATATTTGCACTCGTCTGGTCGTGCCTCGGAAAGCACGTTAAGCCGTTGGTCTCGGTTGTCATAAGAACATCTAATAGCAGTCGTTACGGGTTGTTGGAGCCTCCAAAAGTCCAACAATTGGTCTAACTACAATGCTTCGATATCGCCTTGGGGTTGTGGAGGTCACACGGCAGTCGCTTCACGGAAAATATCGAAATTTAGCCAAAACCCGCAGTTAGACTGGTAAAGCGGACCCCAGACTCCAAAGCTGAAAAAGCTTCGGATGCGACTAGGATTAACGCGGAGATGATGATGATGAATAACTGATTAGACACAGTCGCGATTTACACGTATACTAAACGAAAATTTGGTCAAGGACACGCAGAATACTATAAAAATAAACTGATTGCGCTATTTAAGTACGGTGCTATTATTAGCGGAGTTATGGAGTATTTAGTTTAGTATAAGTATTTATACATATTAGTTTCCTGTAATGTGGGGGACGTGTTACAATGATAAGATAAGTGCTCCGATCAATATGTTACGTTTTGTGCGAAAACTACTTGTTTGCTTTATACTCTTCCCACGCGATAATTTACTTGCACTTTGCAAGTAAACTATAGATATATAAGTTCGAGTTCCAGCGACTTCGTTCGCGTGGAATTAGTTATGCTCAGCTCCTATTGGTCGCAGCGGGATGTTATATAATTCCCGACTCCTGGATTAATGGGCTATCCAACGCAAAAAGAGTTTTTCAAATCGGACCAGTAGTTCCCGAGATTAGCGCGAACAAACATACAAACAAACTCTTCAGCTTTATATATTAGTATAGATATATAGGCATTGTTTCATTATATCGCAAGCAAGTAACGTAAGCCAACAATATACCAAATTATATCTATAATTTATGTTTAGAGGCGAAAGCTTCACCGTAGTCCGCGATGAGTTTGCATACGTTTTTTGCAACTTGTGGTTTCCACGCTATATATTGATCATTATATATTTTTATAGAATTACTAGCTTTCCGCCCGCGGCTTCGCCCGCGTGGAGTTCGGTTATATCGCGCTTTTTAGATTTCCCTCGGGAACATCAAATTTTTCCGGGATAAAAGGTAGCCTATGTTCTTTCTCAGGGTCTAAAGATTGTATGTGCCAAATTTCATCAAAATCGGTTGAGAGGTTTAAGCGGGAAAGCGTAACAGACAGATAGAAAGACAGAGTTACTTTCGCATTTATAATATTGGTATGGATTATCATTAAATGAAATTTAATATTTAATTTTTTGGCCAAATTTGACTTTACCACCAAGGATACGAAAGTTCCACATATTGTGTAACAATATGCTACACCATATGCTGATATTTTGTCACAAATAAAAGATTTTCACCCGTTACTGTTCATTTGATACACACATATTATCATCAAGTGTTAACAATACATTCGATACATATGTTGGTCACATTGTGACTATCATAACGAAAAAATCACCATTTACAGGATTGCGAGTGAATATTGAATACCCTTGAAACTTACCTATGCTAAGTTTCAATGTCCCAGCCACCAAAATATATGTCAAGGCCATTGATCTGTGACAACCAAAAACAAACCTGTATGTTGTAATCGTAATTTATAATTATATTACCGATTTGTTTATATTACAAAGTCATTAACACAATGAATCACATGTTTTTGTGAAATAATGTTAGTAATATTCTAAGATAAATAAGGTGACAATGTTGAAAGATTATTGACACGGAAAGTGTTGTCTGCGGTGATAAATCGGAATCGGGTCTATGAGTGTGCATTGCTATCTTTTGGAGTGTCTGCGTTGTTATTAAACTCAATGTTTCTACTATTTGTTTGGACTTAAAACTTAATTCTCTAAAATTTCTCCGGTTACCAGTTTAGAGTTGAGGACTAGTAGGCATATATTTGGCTATAAATATAAAAATACAACAAAATTTCGCAAAAACTTCAAACATTCTTATGACTATCAATGATACTATTCGGAATAAGATTAGGCATGTAAACAAACCTTTTTTACAGTTCGTTCAACCGATTTAGACTTCTATTCCATAGACATAAGAATGGCATTAAGAGAAAAACGTTAGAATGCCAACTATTTACTGCACTTACCATTTGTCATGCCACCAACGTTATACAAGTGAAAATCGTTTGAAGGCGATATAAAAAGGGTTATTTTAATGTCTTAGCTTCTTGCGAATGGAGGTTATTATTCTAAAATCAAATTGAATTCTCTTAGTTAAAAGATGAAGTTGATATTCGATTGAAACTTAAGAAATCTAGATTAAAATAAAATTTACATCCGCCCGTTTTTCGTCTGCAGCGTGGCCTTCATTGGCTAGGCTCAGGCGATATTCATAAATAGATATGTATTAGTATTCAAAAAGCATCAATGTGAAGCGTGAAGATTTCACGTCTCTCTTCCAAGAGCTTGGTTGTAGCACTGTAGTCTTTATTTACCATTACAATATAAAGGCTCCCGCATAGAGGCGACTGGGGCAACCTTAATAGTACTCTGAAACTATTATTAAATTGAACTCGCAGTGCATCTAGTGCTCTCCGCGTACATTCTATCCTAATAATGTTCCCACTCCTGGATCGCAGCCTCCTCTCAGTGTAAGGAAGTGTGCCGTAAACTACTACGCGGGCCCAGTGCGGGTTGGCAGATGTCACATTTCTTCGAAGTTTTGTGTCTAGAACATGCTGGTTTCCTCGCGATATTGTCTTTACTATTAGAATCCGCATAGAGGCTTGACACAACGATTCGACGTGACACTGTGAGGTATTGCGTATATGAAATACGAACATCTAGTGGCAGTGGTTACGGGTTGTTGGAGCCCTCAAAAGTCTAAAAAGTCTAAGTCTAACTGCAATGCTTAGATATCGCCTTCGGGTTGTGGAGGTCAGACGGCAGTCGCTTCACGGAAAATATCGAAGTTTAGCCAAAATCAGCAGTTAGACTGGTAAAGCGGACCCCAGACTCCAAAACTGAAAAGCTACGGATGCGACTGGGATTAACGCTGAGATGATGATCAGTGGCGTAGCTAGGTAACCAAGGGCCCTGGGGCAAATTGAAAAAAGGGCCCCCCCTGCTATCTATGTAAACTGATTAAGTTTTATGAAATACATATACAAATCTACTTAGTAAAATATACAAAGCTTCTTAAGCTCTTTTTGTGCACTGCAGGGCAGTTAATAAAAATGTTGAACAGTAACAACATATAATACAATAAATACTTGGTGTAGGTTTGGCTAATGAGCGAGCTCAGACGGGGGTAGACCTGACGTGTTATGCGGACGACACGCTGGTCACCGCCCGGGGGAGCTCGCATAGGGAAGCAACGTTGCTGGCGACGGCTGCGGCATCACAGGTGGTGGGCCGTATACGTCTCCTAGGCCTGGAGGTGGCCCTCAACAAGTCAGAGGCCATGGTGTTTCATGGTCCCCGGCGGGTGCCGACACTCGGCTCACATATCGTGATCGGGGGGATTCGGATCGCTGTCGAGACCACTATGAAGTACCTAGGATTGGTGCTCGCCAGCCGGTGGGATTTCGGCCCCCACATCTGGCGGCTGGCGCCTAAGTTGTTGGGGGCGGCTAGGGCACTTTCAACATTGCTTCCCAACCTGGGGGGACCGAGCGCCGCTTGCAGGCGGCTCTACATGGGAATCGTGCGATCGATGGCCCTGTATGGGGCCCCGGTGTGGGCTTCTGACCTGACGGCCGGCAGCATCGCTGTACTGCGAAAACCGCAGAGAGTGATGGCCGTCAGAGTCATACATGGGTATCGCACGATCTCCTATGAGGCGGCCTGCCTACTGGCTGGAACCCCGCCCTGGGACCTGAAGGCGAAGGTCCTCGTGTCACTGTACCGGTGGCGTGAGCAGACGCGAGAACGGGGCGAACGGCCGATGCAGCGTCAGCTTGAGCAGCATCGGTCGCAGCTCAGCGAGGTCCTGGTGGCGGAATGGCGGGACAGGCTTTCACGCCCTACCGCTGGCCTCACCACTATCGAGGCCATCCGGCCGGTACTGGCGGACTGTCTCGGGAGAAGGCATGGCTGGTGACACAGGTGCTCTCGGGGAATGGTTGCTTCGGAAAGTACCTGTGTCGCATAAACAGGAAGCCGGACGCCCGGTGTCACCACTGCGTCGACTGCCGGGAGGATATGGTGCGGCATACGCTGGCAGAGTGTGCCGCTTGGGAGGAGCTGCGCCGTGTCCTCATCTCTGAAGTAGGCAGTGACTTGTTGCTGCCGGCCGTAATCAAGTCGATGGTCGGCAGCGAAGAGTCCTGGGATGCGGTGGTTTCCTTCTGCGAAACAGTTGTCTCGCAGAAGGAGGCTGCGGAAAGGGAGAGGGAGATCTCGTCCTCTCACCCGACCCGCAGCAGGCGTACCGGGCGTCGTCGGAGGGCGGACAACGCCCTCTTTCAGCTCCCCTAAATGGGTCCAGGGGCGATAGACGCGGGGACATCTGTCGCCCCCCAAACATCAGGACCCGAGGCGGCGGCGCGAAGTGTCCCACGCGCGCCACTCGTAGACGTCACGGGGGGAGTCCTACACCTCACCCCCCCCCCCTGACCCGAGGAGGCCCACGGTGGTGGGCCAGCACCAATCGGGGGTTGCGGAAGAAGTATTAGTTCTCGTAGCCCCCGGTGTAGGTGTGAGACGGAACACCCGGGTGGTTTTTAGTCAGTAAGAGTCTGAGAGACCCCGTCGCCCGCCCCAAGGCGGTGGATATCCATGAGGATTTTCCACCCGGAAAAAAAAAGGTTTGGCTAATGAAACGAAATAGAGAAGTTTTAAGGGTCTATTGCATAACTGTCGGGTCTACGAACTGACTAAATAACAATTATATTTATAATTTTTTCCTAGCTTTAGTTTTCGCGAAAGTATCAATGACTTCATTTATTATAATATATATATATATACATTTTACATCCAGGCTTGATGTGGTTGTGTTTTCAATTGCTATTAGCGATAAATGTCGGAATTTGCTAAATCATCTTTCAGCTGCTGCAGAAGTGACAGGAAGTGTATTATTATTTCCTTACAATATTGGTGAACAGTTCATGCGTGAGTCAGTTTAGTTTAAATTGTGGTGAAAAACTGGGGCCTTATTATATCTGAATATTTTCTTTGGAATTCGTCCGATTCTCCAGTGAATTTTGATAGTAGATCCCAACGTTTGCTGCTGTTTTCGTAAAAGTTTGCATGGTTGCGAAAAAATCTGTATTTCTACACAACTCAAAAATTTGACGTTTTTCGTTATCACTTAATATTTTATTCGTGAAGTTTCCCAAGTCATAAGAAGATTCGTCGTACACATTTTTGAAACATGTAGAGATCTGTGGTTCCTCTAAACACTCCGTTCTAATATGTCATGCAAACATCATCCACTTTCACATGATCGGCGGCGGAGTTATCTCCAACTGCAATATTTGTCGAATCTTCTGTAGAAGCCTACTGTAGTAGGCTTCTTAACCAACACTGCAGTTACCTACCACATTACTTGAGTTACTATCAATAGAAATATTTACTTGCAGAAGTTTGACTAAAAAACTTGTAAATTTTTGTTTACTATTCATTCTTGTCTTCACCACTGCGCTGCTTCTTTTTATCCATCATTTTAATTTTCTAATTTATTTAAACAATACAATATTAGATTGTGATCGAGTAGATAGGTACTCACTGTTCATTGATGACATTAAAAGTAAAATAATACAAGTGTCGTTGGAATCTTCGTACTTTTTTTAACCGATCTCGAAAAAAAAAGAAACATAATTCGAATTCATAATAAAACGAACATCGATGCATAATAAAACACACATTTCACTATCCGTTCACACACACAACCCACAGAAACCGGACTGGACTGTCAACCATTTTCCTGGGCATAACTTTTGAATTTCTCTCAACTGAAAATGGGATGAATTTCCAAAAGTTCAGTTCGATCGAGATTTCTGATAAGAATTCGGGGCCCCCCTGAGCTTGAGAGCCCTGGGGACTGCCCCGCCTAGCCCCTGGGTAGCTACGCCACTGATGATGATGACTGTGAGGTAGAACAATTTCTTTGAAGTGTTCTTAAAAAATGTTCTGCTACAGTCGCGTCTACTTTCTCATCAAGGCTGTCTGCGGCCATGCTTCCGATTTTAGGGCCTAATACTGTTGCACAATATTTAAAATGGTAATAGCCTTCATAATTTTAATGTTAAATATTTACCTTGTTACTACATACCTACTTGCTAAAAAATTAACACCTATTCATAGGTTTGGGAAATGACTGGTCATCAGACGGGGTTTTTTTTCCATTTAATAATAGGTTTTCCGGTTATTATTAGATCTATTTACAAAAAATATACAGAATATAAAAGACCATTACGAAAGAACAGTATATATTAATAACAAGATACCTAGCCACTTAAATATAAAAACAGAAAAAACGTGACAATTTCACAATTTGCGACATCAGAATCGTGACATGAGCATGACCAACACTATTTCAGGAAGTTCATTACATACGATACTAGGAATATTAAACCTTTCTTAAAGAAAAAATAAATAAGAAATAGTGGTATACAAGGCCGGATTAACTATGTCGGAGCCTCTAGGCACAGCTCCGCCCCCCCCCCCCCTTCCTACTTTTTTTATTTTTTTATCGGGAGTGTTGGGCCCCTGGTCATAACGGGCCCCTAGGCACTGGCCTAAAGTGCCTTATGGATAATACGGCACTGTATACCACCTCCATAGTGGCCTGAAGTGGCGATGAGGTGCTAAAAGTTTGTGAAAAGCCACTTCCATTTCCCAGTCTTAAGAGCATTAGGACTTGAAAGATGAGTGTTGTGGAGGAATCTTTAATTTTTTACATTAAAAAATTGCTGATTTTCAGCCTATCGGATATTTTCCTTTTATTTTCATCTAGGCTGGTTAAAATAGGCACCTAAATAGGGTTATTTATTGACGACGCAGACCTAGACAGTTATAGTACAGACGATAGCACATCAAGCTACTACAGTCTGTCAGATTTCCTTATTAGGTTTTCAACTTTATGTCCAAAGCATTAAGCATTAAGGTTGATTGGGAATATATGACAGTTAGGAAGTAGCTTGACCTGCTGTCGTCCGTACCTTAAACGATCGTATACAAGTCCTGAATCGTTAACGGATTCTTTTAATATGGCGAGGGTCGTGGGATGTAAAATGTCAAAGACATGCTTAGTTTAAAAAAAAAGGTAAGTGCGAATCAGACTCGACACATGAAGGGTTCCTTAGTTCGAGCAACCCTGTTGCTCGAAGGTTCCGTACCATTATCTATAAGCATAACGACTGCTGTAACAGACTTTTTTTAAATTCTTTATTAAAAAGAACCGCATTCTTGATAATTACAATGAATCAGCAATTTAAATGTAACTTATTTTTGTACGTGATAATTATTTAAAACTAAGAATAGTGTTGATTGTAATTTACACAAGTATGTTCTACTTTCTTAGAGTCTGATATGATGATACAAGCACTTTGTTCATGTGTTATATGTGGGTCATTGTCACTATAATATCTACACTTAAACTACACTAACTGGAAAGGTCTTGTTCGTTTTAGTCTTCCTACTACATTTCTTTGGTCTAACAGCTGAATTATCTCGATGTTTACATGTCGATGGAGTCGGGTTCCGTACTTCCGTATATAAATACCGTTTGTTGTATGTATAAAAGACGTGAGTATCCTCAAAAAAAAGAAAAAAATGAAATACAGAAAATGAAAAGACAAAATTGTTTTTGTCTTTATAATGTGGCATTAAAAACACATAAAGCCTTAATTTTACTCCCTTCTACGGTCAAGCCTTGTTAATCGCGATTGTAATAAAATATTTCCTAGAAATAAAGTATAAGGAAAAAACAAGGTTTGCTGGGTAAGCTAATATTCTATGAATATGTCTAGCGTCTGCTTGTTGCCATTATTAATAACGAGCAAAAAATGGCAATAAGTTTATTGTATGGGAGTAACTTCAATAATAATTAATCTCCCTCTGGCGCAGAATCGTTAGTCGTGTTGTTGGGTTTAACAATGCATCACCTCGCTCAACTACCGTCTTCTATAATAAACTAGCGCGCTTTACCATCAACGATTGCGTCAGTTCAGTTTTTACTTTATTACGTTTGTTGTTATGGCGCCAACAGAAATGCATCGTCTGTGAAAATTATAACGTCTAGCTGTTAACGTTCATAAGATACTGACTGGTAACAGACGGACAGTGGAGTATTAGTAATAGGGTCGGTTTTTACCATTTGTACGGAACTCTAAAAAGGAAAATAAAATGCCCGTTAGTGGATTCCTTTTTTTTCGAAAGGCAAATCATCAAATGACCCGCTCCGGCTCTGGGCGGAGTGAAAAGGTATGTCAGAATTTTACTGACAAAAACCCACCCGTGTTCCAGCACTTGCCTGTGCGCCAGGGCCACGGTATCTCATTCAAACATCCCGCGACCCTGGCATGGTTATTTTTAAATTTTGGACGCATCACCTAGTATGATCAATACTAGGAAATGCCCAGCCTAGCGATCGTTATGTCAATGTTCGTGCTATTCATATCCGTCGCCACGGTAACGTATAAATTCAACAATCGTCATGCTAAGTCACCCGCCTTGTTTGTTTAGGCAATTTAAATACTGTTAAATACTGTAAATACTGTTGTCTCAGTTGTGGGAACGTTATAGGTTGATTATGTACGTAATTTTCAAAAGCAATAAGACGAAAAAAAGGAATAGACTGTTAACTATAGATTTGATTAATGTCACTATAGGTTCAAATTAAATTCGCTTTAACTTTCTTCTACAATTGTATTACACCACCATGACAATGTTGCTGGCTGATACCTAAGTTTCCTAGGACAACCATTAAAAAAATACCAGCTATTACCTACATAGTGAAGTAATGGAGGCGAACATGTTAACACATAGTGATAAATTAGTAAGAAAAATGTCCAGCTGATTCACAATTTGTAATGACGCAGCGTTACGTTGCTAT
Organism: Sesamia nonagrioides; assembly: GCA_017933935.1. Lineage (NCBI taxonomy): Eukaryota > Metazoa > Arthropoda > Insecta > Lepidoptera > Noctuidae > Sesamia > Sesamia nonagrioides. The sequence goes on along the minus strand of JADWQK010001454.1, from coordinate 197,385 downwards.
TGTGTTAACAAGACATCGTATTTAATATGTACGATAGATATCGTTCTTTTTTTTTTTGCGAAGGCTCAGGATTATGCCAAAATAAATGCTCTACGGTGAGCCATACGTCTCAATACAATTAACCTCATTGGAACCATCCAATGAGGTTATTTTTTTTTATAATTATAAACTAGTGCTTGACTGCAATCCCGCCTGGTAAGCAGTTATGCAATCGTTGATGGTAAAGCGCGCTAGTTGATTAAGAGCCTATTCACTCAGAAAAACTGAGTGAATAGGAAGGAAGACGGCAGTTGAGCGAGGTGATGCAATGTTAAACCCATAACACGATCAGCGATGTTGCGCCAGAGGGAGATTGATCTGGAGACCCTCCACGACCAAACTCCCAACACAAAAACATTTGGCGCATCCTATCCGGCACACATCGCAACACAACTGCACAAACCCGTCCTCCGAACGGCTTTACCAGACATCATGCCGGAACACGACGAGTCGCTTGGCGGCAAGACTTTTTCTGGTGGGTGGTAACTTCTGCCGGCAGCCGATGTTATGGCCTACTACCGATTACTTACACAAACATTAAGGCCTGAAAGTAAGCTAATTTTAGGCATAATTCCTGTAATATAATAAAATGCTCTGTATTATACATATACAACATTCATATGTTGTAATTCATATTACACAACATAAATACGAAGATTTTAGAAGGGGTGGCACAGTGGCGGTCTTTTACAGACAAACTTTAGATGGAATACCAAGGGATGGAGAGACGTGCTTAATGAAAAAAGTAAGGAAAGAAATTCGTAATCTTATTTCCTTTTTCACCAAAAAAAGATGCGCGGATAGTGATAATAACAGATTACAGATACTAAGTATAGCCAGCAGGGTAATTACATAACATACATGCTATCAGTAGCAATGGGTTTGATTTTGGCAGCTAAACAACATACATTGCGTTTTTTACGCTGTTGAGCAAACCACTTTTTCGAACATATGGAGCAATGGAATAGCAATTTGCTTCAAAATGTATATTGAGAGATTACTCACACACACTATTAAGTGTGTTACACTATTACCGGTGGCTGACAGCCTCCGTGGCGTAGCAGTGGCGAACGCGGCCGCTACGCGAAGAGGCGCGGGTTCAATCCCCGCGCTGTGCAAATGACGTGTATGCATGAATATGAATATTTCCACGGGTCTGGTCGGGCCTCGGAAAGCACGATAAGCCGTTGGTCCCGGTTGCCATACGAACATCAATAAGCAGTCGTCACGGGTTGTTGGAGCCCTCAAAAGTCCAACAATTGGTGTAACTGCAAAACTTCGATATCGCCTTCCGCGTTGTGGAGGTCAGATGGCAGTCGCTTCACGGAAAATATCTAAGTTTAGCCTAAAACAGCAGTTAGACTGATAAAGCGGACCCCACACTCCAAAAGCTGAAAAAGCTTCGGATGCGACTGGGATTAATACTGAGATGATGAGTGTGTTACGTAATTAGGATGCAGTTTCTTAATGACGGCGTCGTACGATCAATCATTGAAGTTCTTATACATCACCTTGTTTTCTAAACACGTGTACTTGTTTCTCGCCACCGCTGTTATTGACCGACGATGTTATGCCAATAGATTGGTCTCATTATTTATGCAACAATAAGCGTGAAAATTTTTCAAATATTGCTAAACTACTCCATAAAGATAAAATTTTATTTAGAAGACTAAAAGACCCATCTGTTGTCATAAAATACTATTTCATTGTTTGTCGGTAGAATTTAAATACGATGACAGGTTTATTCGATGTCTGTGAAGTTTTTATAGCTTAAAATTAACATAATTATCTTATCATTCATTAGATACGCAAGGTCACGGCTTCTGGGAGAACACCATGTATAAATTGTATGTCTTATCAATGTAAAAAATTATACAGTTCGATTCTGCGTTTACAGTTGTTGAAGGTTACACGAAATATGAAGATATATCTTTAAACACTTGCTCAAAATACAGGCTACTGGCAGACAACATAGCCTTTGTACGTCACCGTTGTTTACTCGTGACCTCGGCCTTGTAATGTCTGTATTATCTAAGAGCTTACACGTCTATCGCAAACCGACGAAAGACGCGAGCCAAACAGGTCATTAATCCTTCGACCGTTAGTGTATCCGTCGGTTCTCGCACCTTACTTTGATAAGCTTATAATTTGCTTTTGTTTTGACTATACTGTTCAAATTATTGGTAAAACTTAAATTATAATATTTTTGTCTAGCAATTTCGATAGCATACTGAGCGTTTTGAGAGAAAATTGTTTGACCTTTATCTACTATATATGTGTATTTTTTTTTATTCTACACGCAAAAGTGACTATATCGCAATATATATAAATTATGCTATAAATAACTGAAGATTTCCACTAATACGTACGCCGCCGTCGTAATATGACGCTAGGAGTCTTGCCAATTTCCCATTGATCGATACATTCATATTATTTAGGACAGTCTCCCATATTTAAGAAACCAATCGACATTGTCTTCACATGCTCTAACCAATATTATTTCTGGATTTTAAAAGAGACTGTGACCTCTGAGTATGTTTCGGCTTTTTCCAGACTACTCAAATAAGAAACGCCGATCTCATCTAGATTGGCTAAATTTTCATCTAGATCTCAGGTGATTGACGTTTGAAATTGTTTGTACAAATCTACTTACAGAAAATAAATGATTTATCATCTATTACAATGATTCTAACAACGTTTCATATCGTAAGAAAAGTACTATTATTTATAAAATACATACCTATGTTTAGTGCTATTCATGCTTCGTATAGCCAGTGAAGGGCACTAAAATAATTTACTATCAGATTAATAGGTTAGGTTAATTTAAACAATTTATTCTTCTCTCAAAACAATAAGGGAGTAACTGCGCTTATTCAGCTGTGTTCAGCTTTTGTTCATAAAAACAGCGAGTTCTTATGAACAAAACTTGAACAAAGTTGAATAAATGTGGGAAGTACGGACGACAGCAGGTAAAGTTACCCGAAACGGTCAAATATTCCCAATCAACCTTGAGCCTTAAAACTTTAAAGATAATCTAATACAGAAATCTGACAGATTATAGTAGCTTGTGCTGCCGTCTGTATCTTATACTAATGTGCTGAACTTCTGGGCACTGTCATCTTGGTTAAGAGGTTCCTCTTTCTGTCCGTCACCGATGAATCACATGAATCGTGTCATCAAGGCTATATCCACGGCACCCCTCATAGTGAATTTCTATGACACTGATTCTCTTTGTTTTGAATCAGAAATGCACACTTTTACATAAGAAGTTGGCGATCTCTTCTTCCTCATGAAAAAACTGGCTGGCATATATTTGGCAACTGAAACCTTCAGTAGTACAATACTATGAGAATTTTTTTCATTGACTTACTCATTATGCGTGTTGCCAAGTAGTGTTGGTACACATTGAACCCAGTATATTTCGTGGATGGACGGACCATTGGACGTGAGTAATATCAGTACGTGTTATTGCTCAGTTATAATCACAGAATAGATAAAAGATGTCTTTTTTACATGCTTTTTATTAGCTTTACTTGTATGTTTGCTTGCTTGTTTGTTTGTTTGTCCATCTCTAACTCTTTGGACTACGAGTGAGCGGCTCATTACTTGACTTGTTTTAATTATTAATTATTATCTGACATCTTTATAAATTCGCAATTGACCTGTCCATTCAATTCATTCATTCTGTTCAATGGTCCATAATAATATTTTTGACATTTATTATTTTTATGACCTTTTTATATCTTTTTTTATTTTGTATATTTTGAATAGCAAGTGCTAATAAAGCACTTGCTATTCCGTCTGATGAAGATCAAGAAAAGTTTGGTAAAAACAAATGAGCACCACTTAGCGTTCGTCCGTATATTATTTAAAAAAAGAATATCGAACTAAAAAGTTGAAAATAAATATAGTTTGAAAAAACATGCTTTTAAAAAATGTCAAACTAAAAAGTTAAAAATAATTTTAAAATTTAATATGACAATAGTATATAAACAATAGGTACTAGTATAAACGAGAAAAAAACGTTTTTTTCTCATATATTTAGTTTGATATTCTTTAAAAGCATGTTTTTTTAGTTTTTTGAACTATATTTATTTAGTTATAGAAAAGACATCGTTTTTAGTTATGACTAAAAAAAGACATCTTTTGTTCTGTTGGAATAAAGACCTATCTTTAAGTTCAGGGTTTCGTGTTCTACGCTATTTTCTTTACAGCAAATGTATTTTGTTTAGTAAAGTATTTATTCTACAGACATTTTAGTAGGTCGAATTTTGCTTAAACATATTTTAATCATGTACTGCTGACCCGGCAACTTCGTACCGCCCCAAAACCTATAGGAATGAAATTATGTACGAAAAAATTAATTTAATGATTTTAATTTCGATAATTATTGTTATGAAGTGGAAACTTCTTTAGCGACGTTAAGTACTTTTATTAGATGGGGAAAAGGAATGAAATCGCATGAGCGTGACTGATCCGATACCGTGACCCCATTTTGTTTTTTTTTTTTTTTACTTTTTTTGTATTCTATTTTTTTTAACCGACTTCGAAAAGGAGGAGGTTACTTAATTCGACCGTATAAATGCTTTTTTTTATGTTGATCGCTGATAACATCGTCGTTTATGAACCGATTTTGATAATTCTTTTTTTGTTGGAAAGAAGATATTTCCAAGGTGGTCCCATGAAAAGGACATCAGGATCTGATGATGGAAGACCAGAGAAATCAAGGGGAACTTTCAAAACTCTTAGGGGCGACTAGTGCATGTCTTAGTATTTTCATTAAGTATTTTAAAGCACTACAATTTAATAAAGGTCTGGAGTAGATCTGATGATGGAGCCGGGAGACAGTCGAAGGAACTCCTCAAAAATTCACAGCAGCTACCTTGTGTTTGGGCTTGATTAATTTGTATTGATAAGAACTTTACACCTAGTTGGGTTGTGACTGTACTCCTCAACGGTTTACAATAGCTACTTTGTGTTTGGATTTAATCTGTCTGTAGTAAATCTGATGGTGAATACCATAGGCAGTCGAGGGAATTCTTCAAAATTGCGGGTAAAAATTAAAGTAAACAAAATTACGTCGTTTCCTAACTATATTTGCGTCAGCTTCCAGTCTGACCGGATGCAACTGAATTCATAGTGCTTTTCACAACTAAAAAGTGTATTTTTTTAAAAAACATTGGTGTCTTTGGTTTTTGTATATGTATTCGTTTCTGACACCGACTTCCGAAATTTTATTATTTTTCACTTTGTAGTGGTTTTTGGAAGTCGTTTGTTTTTTAATGACATCAGTTTTCACTTCTATTGGTTTTTTTTTTCTTAAAAGTTTTCTCATGTTTTATTCAATTCTGCTATTTTACAAAAATACGAATGCTTAAATAATAATAAAACAAAGACCGTAATAATAGGTCAGTGCCAACCTTAAATTTTAAATGGTGTAACTAACCCGCACTTATGGTGCGGGTTAGTTACACGGGTCGGTAACACACTAATACCCTCAATTAGAATAATTTTGAAGCATATTGCTAATCCATTTGCTACATAAGTTCAAAAAATGTGTTTTCTCAATAACATATACAAGACAATGAATGTTGTTGAACTGTAAAAATGAAACTCCATTGCTATGGATAGTGTGTTACGTAATTACCATTACCTTTGTTTTATTTACCCGTCGATATAAATAGGTAGTGTTGTTTTAACGCTACTAAGTTGCTAAGGAACCACATCGATAATTAAGGGAACGTTACGAATATTTGCTTACACACTTGTGAAATACGACTGTCCAATTACTTACGTATCCGAATGACACGTTAATATTATAGCATCTATTAGCTTCGCAATAGGTTAGTCCAGTCACTTTAGGGTTTCACCTCGGAATTTGAGATAATAAGCTAGAAACTCGTATACAGCTTCATTTTGACGTTCTAAAAGTTGTGTGAAAAGTCTCATATTATCTCATGTCTGCGTCGTAAGTTATTCGAGGTCAATGGTCACGAAAATCGGTTTTTTGCAATTATCTCCGTTCCTATTGCTCCAATGATGTTAGCACCTATTATCAAAATTGTAGAGCATAAAATTGACGACGAATTTTTTTTCTAAACATTTTTTTACAAAGTGAACCGTTTTTGAGATAGAGAGCGGAGAGCACCCAGCGCTCGTATACGGGTTTCCACTTTTCCAGCTTATTATCTCAAATTCCGAGATTTACCCCTTAAGTGACTGGACTAGTTTGGTTGGTCGGTTTCCTCATAAAACGTCAAAGCCTAGATATTGTAATTTACAGTATATTGGTCGACGTCATAGGTTTCATTTTTACTTAATAAAAATATGGCTGCTGAAGAGCCGTGGCTAAATAATAACAGAGGTCGATCGATAAGTTGACTTACGCTTGACGAGGAAAGCTCGTTAAGTCGATGGCCCAGGCTATTATCGGTGGATCTAAAAATATTAATTTTGTCCTGTCCAATTTCACCAATAACTACTTCATATCGTGCTTAAACCAGCAGCTATGAGCAATATGAAGGATCTTACAGTTTATTTTACTGTGAGGTGCTCCAGCAAACTCCTTGCAGCCATAGGCGTAGTTAGTTACTATAGGTACCTAACTGATCTCAATGGCTGCCCTTATCCATTGATTTTGTAAAGGACAATCGAAATAGGTAGCAATTAGCATACTAACCACACTAACGCAGATATTGGCGCCGATTCTGTTGTTCACAAACTAAACTAATTTTAAGTTATTTGCATCTTTTTCTTTCCATTTCGTAAAGAAAAGGATAAAAGATAACATTTTAATTTAATACTATCAAATTAAGATACTCACACACTTGACAGCCTCTGTGGCGTAGCGGTAGCGAACGCGGCCGTTGCGCAAGGAGGCGCGGTTTCAATCCCCGCACAGTGCAAATATTTGTACCTATGCATGAATATGAATATTTGCACTAGTCTGGTCGTGCCTCGGAAAACACGTTAAGCCGTTGGTCCCGGTTGCCATACAAACATCTAGTGGCAGTAGTTACGGGTTGTTGGAGCCCTCAAAAGTCTAACAATTGGTCTAATTGCAATGCTTCGATATCGCCTGCGGGTTGTGGAGGTCAGACGGCAGTCGCTTCACGGAAAATGTCGAAGTTTAGCCAAAATCAGCAGTTAGACTGGTAAAGCGGACCCCAGACTCCAAAGCTGAAAAAGCTGCGGATGCGACTGGGATTAACGCTGAGATGATGATGATCAAATTAAGATACTCCATAGACAGTTTAGACGCGATTATAAACATGGCGACTAAAAATACGCCAGTTTACGCCAGGAGCGCACTAATTTGACAGGTCTAAACTGACATTTTATCTTCTGTCCTTTTCTTAAGGAAATGGAAAGAAAGAGATGCATATAACTTTAAATTAGTTTAGTTTGTGAACAACAGAATCGGCGCCATTATTACTATAACACTAATAGATTATGATTTTGTTATTATGTTATGTTTATAATAAACTTAAAACAACATCTGTACACTATCTTAATGTTATGAAGTAGTGAAGCCTAGTTTGCACAATAAACCAAAACAGTTTATTCAGCAAGACTAAATGATTCATATGACCTACTGCCTTATCTCTATTGTTGAAATAAGTAATAAAACTAATATTACTCGAGTTGCAACTAGAGGCGTCGGCACAATTCACCATCAATACTCCTTCCTGTGTACTTCGTAGTGTCGTACTTTTTCCAGCCGGCATCATCATAATTTCAGCCGAAGGATGTCCACTGCAGGACATAGGCTTCCCCCAAGGTTCTCTACGACGACCGGTCCTGCGCCTCCCGCATCCAGCGGTGTCCCTCGACCGTCACCAGGTCGTCGGTCCACCTTGTCGGCGAACTACCCCCGCTGCGTCTTCCGGTACGTGGTCGCCACTCGAGAACTCGTCGGCCCCATCGGGCATCCGTCCTACGGGCAATGTGCCCGGCCCACTGCCACTTTAGTGTTGCAATTCTTCGGGTTATGTCGGTTACTCTGGTTCTTCTGCGGGTGTCCTCATTCCTGATTCGATCATTTCAAATTATTCGTCATTAATCCGTTGTCGTCACAAGAGACGACTCGGGCACCTGTTAATGTCGTGGTCTGCGGTTTTCCCTGTCCTTTTTTAGTTCCCCTGTTCCTTTGTTATTATCCTAGTAGGTATTTAACATTACAATTAGATTCTTCTTAAGGAAAAGTGTATTGTATTCACTTAGCGTTTGTCTTATTTGAATTTGCCGGATGTTCACCCCTTTTTTGATTTTTTAAGACCACTTACTAAATGAAATAAAAATAACTTAATCGTAAACGAGTCGAAGAAAATGTTATTTCGTGTTTTCGATTTTCTATAAAGTTATCTCAAGGACTTTTCGTTGACAACCAAACCACCCATTGTTACATAATAACAGGGTGGTCTTATGTAATGTTAGTGAGTCACGGATTATCTCCTACCCCTACCCCATATTTTTCCTGATGTAGCAAAAGTTTATTGATTTTCATTATGTTGGTTTAAGTATGCTGGTAGATTTTACTCCTATTGAGTCTGTTTTTTGTTTAGGTCTAGGAGAAATAACCATTTAATCATGTATTTGTATTTGAAAATGGCTCTTATCGCGAGTACCAGTTAAAGTTGTTCAAGAAGTTCACATTTATACAAGCAAGCACTTGTTATACGAGTACTTCACGAAGACAATTGATAATAATCTAATATAAGTTGAGTCGGAATAAAGGATTGTAGACAAGGCAAACTAGTTTATTTTGTATGCAAAGTATTAAGGTTGGATCAAATTAGCGATTTTTCATAGGTACTGAACATTTTTTTACAAACTTTTATCTAAAACTTGCTGTGTTATTTTGTTACTACGTATTGCATTGCGTTTAGTTTTGCATTATACTTCTACCATATCTTCCTCCATATCCATATCTTCAGCCTATAGAGGTCCACTGCTGGACAAAGGCCTTCTTCCCCTTCAAGGCTTTCTATGCATTACATTGGAGGGATTGCTATAATCCCCACGTAATCCCATTTCTGTGGGTATCGCAGTAATTTGATATTCCACAGGAGATGCGCTGCTGCCCGTTTCCCTGGTGAAAGTTCCCTTAGTCGCCTCTTTTTTTTTTAATAATTATAAACTAGTGCTTGACTGCAATCCCACCTGATGGTCAGCAGTGATGCAATCGTTGATGGTAAAGCGCACTAGTTTATTAAGCCTATTCTCTTAAAAAACTTAGGAATAGGAAGGATGACGGCAGTTGAGCGAGGTGATGCAATGTTATGCAAAACCAACACGACCAAACGATGCTGCGTTAGAGGGAGATTGATCTGGAGACTCTCCACGACCAAACTCCCGACACAACAACATTTGGCGCATCGTACCCGCCACCGCATCGCAACACAACTGCTCATACCCGTCCTCCGTACGGCATCACCAGACATCATGCCGGAACACAACGAATCGCTTGGCGGCATGACTTTGTCTGGTGGGTGGTAACTTCTGCCGGCAGCCGATGTTATGATCTTACGACACTCACGGGAGGATACGGGTTGGTACTATTCTAAGCCCTGTACCACAGGGGTCATCGGTCGGGCTGGCATTGTTAGTTGAATTAAAACCAGTTCCTCTTATCCTACAAAGTTGAAATTTTATCCGCGGATTCCGTTTCGAATACTATGCACATTTTCTATGCAACTTTTGTATAAACATTGAACTATTTTCGGACGAGCCCGTTTCTTCGTGAAGGGATTTTGAGAATAGGCACCCTAGTTTTAGATGTAATTCCCACGCAGCCACTTACGCTATCTATTGATTGACCGATGAGTCTACTTGACTGACAATATCGCGACAATCAATATTTGTTATCGTGTTATTAGCTATTATACAGTAGTTTAAACAAATCCTATCTTAAATCTGTTTTGATAAGATAACACACATTCGTATTGATCTAGAGTTAACTCATAAAGCAATCTGAGCAGTTATCAACGACTAGAAATCTGCGATTGATATAACAGAATAGAATACTCTTTATTATGTACACCACATAGATTACAGTCATTACAGAACATAAATTAAAAGCGATTATTTAAATTATTGGCGCTAAATATTTAAACATTACACAACGTGTGAAATTACGCTAGGTATAGTATACCTAGCGTAATTTTTAATTCGTTAATTTAATATTTCGTTAAATTAATAAATTTACGCTAACAAGCAATTTGCGCTTATAAGCTTTGAATTGATTTTTTTTTTAATGGATAATGGTCTGGATAAATACAAAATGTTTCTTCGGAAAAGTAAAAAAGCAAGATTCCATCACATTAAAGTTCAATGCAATACAGAATAATATAACAGTAATTATTCCATTATAATTAAATGAACATACACTGGAACTAAAAACGGGCCTTCTCAAAGACCAACAATCCCCAGTTCCATTTTTTTTTTTTGACGCTGTGGTAATGCATTTAGGTACGCACCGTACCCCGAAGGGCGTGTGTAGGACTCGCCCAGCCGAAGCCGGGAATACCCACTAAACCCACAGCGGCACAACCACATCGCCTGAGTGGTGGGGTCATGGGGAATGGCAGAGCCTGTCTACCAATCCCCCGCCGGCGATTCCCGCCAAAAGGCGGGCCCACAATGGTCCCCCCATAAGGAGGGGCCGGACTGGGTACGTCTTCTAGTGCGAGAAGACGCAGCAGCCAAGGGTTTTTTTAGCGAGGTGTCCTTCCTCTTAGTCCCACTCGTTTGCCCGGAGGCAAACGGGGCCCCCAGCTCCTCTCAATGAGGAGACCGGGTTGCCCGACGGTGACCCGGAGTTCGGGTCACATCAGCCACCTGGAGTGGGGGCCGACCCGCCGCACATGTGACCGCCGAAGCGGTCCCCACTTCTGGTTTTTGTCCGCGCCAGTAAACCGGTAACCCCCATATCTGGGGGCCGTTCCCCTATCCGCCACCTGGGGACGCGTCCGATGGCAGGCCAGAAACTGCGCACGGACTATCCTAACCTTTCCTTCCTCCTACAGGATCCAACAGCCTCGCATGTTGGGCTCTTTCATAGGCTACTTCGGGAAGTCAACTCACGAGGAGATGCACAAGCGATTGCTAGAACTCCGTGATCAAGTGGCCAGCGCTTTCAATACTACAGAAAAGTGAGACGAAGTTAGCTTACTTAGTAAAAATACTGCATTTAAATGTAGTTTGTTGAGTAACTAGAATTACAGAGAGGCTGGGTTTATACTATGTGGTAATGTTTTTATTTAGATTTCTTATATATATAACTTTTTTGCCCATCTGGTACCGACGACGTTATGATGAAGCAATCTATGATTAAGACGTCTGTGGATGTTCAATAACATATATTGCATTTGTAGATATTGTGAACAGACGAATTTTTCAAACATGTGAAGCAATGCATTAGGAATTTGTATCAAAATCCTTCTGATTGTAAATAAAAGTATGTTACGCAGTTAGGGTGCCTTAATTTTCGTGAGGAGGAAAATTTTAAATTGAGATTGAACGTGACTTCTTTGTAAACTGCCAGGATTTTATGTAATGAGGTTTAATTTTATCTTATCTCACCGCAAGATCAACTTTATCTAGATCTTTCGAATTTAAAACGACTTCCTTGTGGATTTTAGGTAAGTAGTAGTGTTATAGATTCGGTCTAGTTTTTTAGCGTTTTGTTTTCTATATCATAGTTAAAGTAGCCTTGAAACGTTGTTAGATACTGTTTATAGTTTTAATAAAAAGGTTTCATACAGTATTTATTTATGTAGATGTAGGTACTTTTACCGTTACCGTGTAGTTCCTGTAATATTTAGGTAGTGTACGTGTTTTAATTCTTCAATATTGCAAAGGCGCTGAAATGTGTTATGTTTACATAGAAAAATCGTTAACAGTTACTAAAACCGTAACTGGGTTTGAAAATTTTGTGAACTTTATTTTATAACCCTTCAAACGTGGAACCACGCGAGACAGAATGGCTTTTTAATCTTTCCTGTGACGGAATAATTTAGTCTGAAAAATTAACGTTTAGAAATTGGCACTGTGCTATTTCATACAATTCTCAAATAAGCAAACACAAATGTGTTGACAGTTTAAATTTTACCTAGTATCTATTTATTCTGACTTGACTTGAGTCATTGCAAGAAATGTATTCCCTCTACAATTCCTTTAGGACCTTTCATCAAAACTAAAAACAATATAATTGTGATTACAACACCAGGATTGCACAGCCAGTGTTCCTGGGTAAGCTGGTGGAGTACTACAGTCCTGGGAACACTATGAAGCCGGAAGAAGCCTACATGTATGCCGGCGCCGTGGTCCTATGCTCAGCGCTCAACGTGTTTGTCGTACACCCTTATATGATGGCCATCCTGCACATGGGCATGAAGTTCCGCGTCGCCTGCTGTTCACTGATTTATAGAAAGGTATGTTTCATTAATAAAGGTATATTATAAATGTTTTTTATTTAATTAAGGGTACACTAAAGCCTTTCTTGTCAACATGGCATAGTTACTAAATATTATCGGTCATTATGACGTAGCAAATTAAAAATAAGAGTTTAGTTCATATTTGTAGGCTTTCAGCAATTAAGATACATGGGAGATCTTACCAAGGAGTATCATTTTTCCAAGTTACTATTGTCAGATAGGCGGTCGCGCTTAGCTGCATTCGTTTTGATTTTGACTAAAAGCCGATCTCAACACGCCTAGTTGGAAAAGGACGGATTGATTGACACGTGAGATCTATACATTATTACAAAGATTGTAGATAATTAATTGCCAATAATAGGTACTTGTTGTTGCAATAAGTATGTCCTTGAGTCTTAATTAAGATCCTAATAATGGTATTAACCTAATTCACAATTGAGGGCGCCAATATTAATCGACTCCCGGCCACCGTGGCCACGGGCCTGCCGTGCGGGCGGCGAGTTCCCCTTTGCTCGCCACGCCGCACTATGGGAAAATCGCGTATGTTTCGTCTCAAAACTCCGTATCTCAGTTATTTCAAAACTAAATGATCTGTAATTTTGCATACATATACGTGAATGTATAAGGTTTAAAAGAAAAAATAATAATTTTGAAAATTATGTTTATTAATTTATTTAAAAAATAAAAAATAAAAAAAATACATGCATTTATAAGAAAATATACTTTTTTTTAAATTTACTTACATAAAATAGAATTAAATATCATTGTATAAACAGTGTCTAACGAGAAAAAAATAATGTACAAAATTCAACAATCTCCTACAGATTTTCGTTGACAGCAAGAAGGGACTTGGCTTCATCGAAAAGTTCTTTCGATATTGTTTCTGAGGTATTTCTCAAACTTGATATATATGGATCAGAAGTGTACAATAAGGTATGGAACACGTCTGTATTGGTAGCCGCTCTTGAACATTTTCTAGAATGATGAAGTCTAAACTTTTTGTAATCCTTGTTGCGGGATTCTTGAGCGTCTTCGGACAATTGTCCGATAGGTAATATAGCATAGTACTCAATGATTTTTTCTCCGTGAATAAGTATTTTATGTACGGAGGAAGGCATATAATACCAATTATAATTATTTACGTACAGTTGGGCGGTACTATATGCGTATTCACCGAACTTTTTTGAATCAATAGCCATTCCAGATGACATAGTTTGTAGTATAATGTACATTCGTTTTATAAGTTCTACGTCTACACCTGTAATGTCTGCAGAGCAAGAGTAATTCTGAAAAAATCTCCGAGCTGTGTTGCCGTCATTACTATTTCCAGTGCCTTGTCGAGGTTTATCGATATGCAGTCCCATTTCCTCCCTAAACCGCTTTTGTACCAGTTTTTTCTTTTCGTCTTTGTTTTTTTTATTTTCTGGTGTAGTGGCTGACCACTTTTGGAAAGACAAGTTATAGGAAATGTGTAAAATCATCTCCATACTTCTAATCCAAGCGTGTAGTGTTGACAGTCCATATTGAAATGAACTTTCATTCACATCTCGTGTCCTAACTGCCTCTAAGTTATTCATTTGCCGAGGAGTAGCACCACAAATTGTACAAGAAGCGCTCGAAGGAGTTTCAGTTAAAACTTGTGCTACTTTATCATCAATCATGGTTAAAAATAGGTTATGAGTAATTTCAATTACTTCACCATTCTTATTTATCATGGAAGGAGACAGGTTTTCAATTTGATTTTTGATATCAGCCACAACAGAAGCGGTTTTTTCAGGAGTTTCTTTGGCAAATTCTATCAATATAGGTCTGCAATATCTTACGGATGAGCAAGTTTCATTTTTCCAAATAACAATATTAGTTGTCTCATCTATGAGTTTAATGGGTACAAGTGAAGCAATAAAAAGGTTCGCATCTGATGTGAAATCGCTTTCTTCGGGCAAAACTTGCTTGTATTCACTTTGCCCTGATGACCCGTCACAACCCCATTTGTTTAAACTGTCTTAAACCGTTTTTGTAAACTGAACCAATTAGTAATATACGTGCCACAGTATGATCCAATAAGTCTTGCAGATTGACTTTTGCACTTATGTTAGTAATGGTTATGCTCAAATCTGGTGGGTAACACATCTTCTTCGCTTCGGCTAAAGTTGGATAAGAAGGAAACACTGAGCAGTTTTTGTCCGCCAAACAAATACGAAGTTTCCCATACTGTTCTTTGTTAAGGTCTAAGTCAATAAATATCCGCAGTGCTTCTTCCTTTGTAAAAGGTATAACATCTTCAGGGTTCTCAGTTATGAATTTAAGAAACTTTTTCTTATCATTTTTTGACGCAGTTCGTATAATATTAACAATTGTGGCCTCCTCCGTCTCACCCATAGACCGCAACTCCTGAGTATATGCATTGAGCACACAGTCCAGTCCGTACTCTTGTATTAATTGCATGTTTTTTCGTTTCTTTGTTTTTTCTGAAGATGCTTCGTATGGTTTCGATGGTCTGCCACCTGCACTGCTTCCAGACGTATTAGGGTCATTAACTGTGACTCGACACTCCAGTGGAACACGAAATTCACCATTTAACCAGTCGACGTTATTACTTTCAAAGCGTTCTCTTTTCCGGGATGCATTTCTCCAGCGTTCGTTACATTTAGATACCAAGTTTCTTTGAATGTAGGAGACCACAGTATTCATATCCTCTGGTGACAAATTGAAATTTTCTTGCAAGTAGTTTTCTATATTATTCCCATTTATCAACAAATTGCACAACTCTCGTTTACTACAAACAAATTCACCCATTATTTTCAAATCAGATAACTTCTGTGAATATTTGAAAATAGGTATTAACTGCTTTTTTAAGGCAACTGAATTTCTGATGAACAACTGTGGATCTTTCAGGGTTCGCCTTTCTTTTATAGGCCAATGAATTAGTGCTATGTGCAAAAAGATAAGAAACTAATATTTGCACTCTTCCCATAACCAACCTGTTTTTAATTTGACCCTAATTGATATAGTGACCATATTTTATCAAATATGGTGGTCAAAACTATATCAAAACCACAAATAACTATAAATAATAATGACCATTTTATCAATTTGACCTTAATAGATAACAGATGATTATGTGAGCAGTAAAAAGATATTGGAAAAAAATTATCTCGCGATATGTTTTGGTACCGTGTCAGAAAAGGCGCAAGTATGCGCAACATTTTTTTTTCTCCTTGTGTAAACTAATGTATAAAGATCGTAATACAACAAATATCTCGACAGCGGCAAACAGCGGTAAACGGGTAAGTCTCGTTAAAAAAAAAGTAACCTGAAAATTATACCATCTTAAACTACATTGGTTAATTTTAATTTATTTATTTATTATATATAATATTATTTAAGAAACGTTATGAGGAGATTAT
Source organism: Sesamia nonagrioides (assembly GCA_017933935.1). Lineage (NCBI taxonomy): Eukaryota > Metazoa > Arthropoda > Insecta > Lepidoptera > Noctuidae > Sesamia > Sesamia nonagrioides. The sequence goes on along the minus strand of JADWQK010001454.1, from coordinate 181,502 downwards.
AAGCATTTCAAAAATGTATAATACTTATACATTTATAAGAAAAACTTTCGAGTAATGTCTCGTTGAATTGTAGTAATGTATTGTGCCAAAATCACATCATTGAACATGAGTTAGCTTTGATGCCTTTTTATATACATTATGGTTAGCAAAAAATAATTAAAAAAATATAGAAAAGAAAGCTTATTTATAAGACTAAATTAATTAATTAGTTCTACTCCATAACAACGACTTTCACGTGAAACGGTTTTGAGACGGCCTTGTATGGGGCTTTCCCATAGTGCGCCGGTATGGACCAAACTTGGGTCGACGGCGCGTCGTTGTCTACGCGCGCCTCAAAGAGATGTCAGCCCATAGGGGCAGTTTTCGCTAGGGCCGCTTGTTGTTGAAATAGATACCGTGGCCTCTGCCACAGACAAAAGAACTAACACGGGTAGGTCAGTGGATTTAGTAAAAGTCCCCTCCGCACCAACCAGAGGGGAAGAAAACTTTTGATGATTTCCTAACCAAAAAAAAGGGTGCCAATATTGGCTGTTGCTTCAAGATCGACTCAAGAGCGAACAACGCACGTCTAGCTACGCAGTAAATAATCGTATTTACCTATTTATTTTTAAGACTAAGTCTAAGGGCCGGTATTTTCAACAACTCAAGGATGGACACTTCCCATACGACGCGTTGTCCGATGATAAAACGGTGATAGCGGAATTAAGTCATGTAAATCCCGCGCACACTCCAAAATGCATGCTATAGAATAAGTACCTAAAATCCAGCTAGCTTTTCGATATTCGCCTATACTCGAGGCTTTGAATATTGGTCTTAACCTCGCACGCCTCTTCGCTGGGTCTAAAGATGCTTGATGGCATTTTGCAGCATCAGCCCCTATCTGGCTGCAGTACTCCAAACACGATCGGAGTTGTGCTTTGTATAACATTAGAAGCTGCCCCGGGTGTGAAGTACGGTCAGACCTTTGTACGAACGCTATGATTCCAAGCAGCCATCTTGGCTTTAGACTCAATGAACCGCCCAAAATGTGGAATTGAGGAAAATTGAGTCTCAAAAGCTGAAGGCGGTTGGTGTACTACAAATATACATTCTGAAAACCACGGTAAACGGGTTCCCTTTTGGCGGTGAACATACACGCTTGTGTTTTGGCGACTTGAAATCCCACAAGATTGGCTTCACCCCGTTTACGATATTCGTACGCTCTACCATAGCCTCTTTTCGACCAAATTAACTCCTTACTAGCTAGCTCGGCAGGTATTTCTCTACAAATGTGTCATCTATATACGCGTAGATTCTGGACATCACCAGATCCACTCAGATATACAAAATAGAGAGAATTGCAGAGAGAACAGGTCCCTCATGAACACCGGTATCAGTCACATGGGCTCCGATGAGCATTCGTCGACAAAAACTCGGAGAGACTGTTCACTCAGGAAGTCCTTTACCCAGTCAGACCAGAGGAAATGCCGAACTCTGGAAGCTTACCCACGTGCTGCTGACTGTGTTACCACAAACTATCAAGAACCTTGTATTTATCAGTTCTCAACATTACAGGTTTACTAAAATTTTGCATGTCTGACAACCTTATCTTAGCTTAAATAAAATTTAGACAATAGTTATTAAGAATCTCAAAACATATTATCAATATTTTTTTTAAGGCAGTTAGTTATATGCCATACATAATCTTATTTCAAATTGTACTTTACGGATTAGTTATCTTTACTGCATAAGCCATAAACTAATATTGAAAAACAGAAAGAAAGATAGTTTGTTCAATTATACGTTATCTAAGAAACTACACAACCGATACTAAAGCATCATATATTTTTGTTTTAAACGTTATAAACTAGTGCTTCACTGCGATCCCCCCCGATGGTGAGCAGTGATGCAATCGTTGATGGTAAAGCGCGCTAGTTTATTAAGAGCCCTTAAACTAACTTGTAGTTTGACGGAAACACCGCCGCGGGCAAAGTATTCCAGTCCCTCGATGTAAGCGGTATAAAAGACGAGGCGAAACGCTTCGTCGGGATCGTAGTGGTGTCAACAACGTAAGGTCCGTATTACAGAACGTCACTCAAAACTCAAGCTCTACTTATGTCTCGTTTCAAGCCTTTTGATTGGTTGAAACTAGTTTTAAGTAATGCTTAAGCAGAGATCAATGCTTGAGTGACGTTCTGTAATACGGACCTAAGGGTGGATAATCGCCGTACGACGGGACGTCCGATGATGGAACGGAGATGGGAGAATTAAGTCATGCAATTACCACGCACACTCTTCAAAGTGCATCCTATAAAACCGACAGGCTGGCTACTCTTCGCCTATGCTTCATTTTTAGACCGTTTTGAACCAAATCTGGACTTTGAACTTGCATGTTATATTTATCTGTAGACTAAATAGTAGGTGATATAGAACGTGTAACATAAAGGGTATATACATAACAAAGGCATGGCATCTTTACATGATATCAAACGATATTGGAAGGGTTTTTTAATCCTATCTCTTTATGTTAGGAAGTTATGAGGAAAAACACCGCCTGTGATAGATAGGCTACTATCATACGGTTTGAATTCATTTATTTCTAAAGATTACAAATCACTTTACAGAAATAAATACTTAATATGACTAAATTAGGTACATTTTAGTAGTCCAGGGAGTAGCACAAACTTACAATTAACATTACATTTAACATTATATTACAATTAACATTTTGGTAACAATATTTGTGGTAAGAAGGTAGTTTCTATAAGTTTTGTTATATCGCGCTCACTGTCCGATGAAGTAGGTAACTTTATGATTCTCAATCTAAAGGCACGTTTACACTGAGAGCAAATAAATGTTTTTAAGGGGATAGATACCCTCGAGCGGCCAAAAACGCTCATCTTTCAAAGTTTATTCCTCCAGAATGCCTTGATCAAAAATTTTGAAAAAAATATATTATAATCATAGATTCAAGCACAACATATTTAGTGTTTATTATTTTCTATACGGCCTATATTTACGTCAAAAGAAAAATATTTCTACACGGCGTTTTTTAACTTTTAAATCGATATTTCTCTTAAAGCGCTTAGACTTTTTTAAATATTCTTACTCGCAGTAACGTGTATCTGTAAGAGCTATAGAATCATAGTTCTATTTTAAAATTGATGAAATATTTAATAAGAAAAGTAATAAAAATGAGTGTCCGTACGAGTTTCCGCCTTGCGAGGTTCAGAGGGGCTCTATGCGGGACGCGGGCGCGGGTCGGCCGGCAGTCTCGCGTCAGCGCTCGTGAGAGGAGGCTGTGTCACTTTTTGCTCCGTGCACCCTTGGATACTAATGTAAAGACATGCTTCAGAAGCGTAGAAAATGATAACGACGTAGTATGATCCAGTACAAGTCTGTTTAATTAATGATCAACAGCACAGACATCAGTAGCTTTTATACACCATTGAGTCAAAACACTAACGAATAGTCACAAAACTAATAGACAACGGAAACGGAAATTATCAGGTATTGAATAAAATTAAGAAAAAGTTAATAGTAACGCTAGTAATTGTCAATAATTGTGTACAGATATTTGGATTAACCTAAAATATCTAAAGTTGTTTATATTTATTTATTTGAACAATGCTTGATTTAAATATCCGATGGGCGGGAAGACTAATGCTCGAGAGGAATTTATAATAAAAGTTGGCGGTAATCGGAAGTTGCATCAATAATTCTAAAATTAATAAAATAATGGCCGAAAGACCGGAAGTGTACTTCCAAGTGTGATTTTAGAATAAACTAAGGTTTTAAAATCCTCCCAAGTAATTTAAAGTAATCATAATAAATTTAAATTAACATAAATAATTACGCAACTACGATCAATATAAAATAATTATGAAACTAAGTATAGCTTCATAGATGGGCGGGAAGCGCAAGCTATAACACTAAGTACTTCGAGTGCAACGAAGTATTTTTAGTGATTTTGTGTATAATTATTGAATGTTTGCATTTATTGCCGCGCTGGGACGCTTTACGTGATTTTATATGATGCTTTATTTTGATACTAGCTTTCCGCCAGCGGCTTCGCCCGCGTGGTGTTCGATTATATCGTGCTTTTCAGATTTCCTTCGGGAACACCAAATTTTTGCGGGATAAGAAGTACCCTATCATTTAATCCGGATTTCTAACTTTACGTCTACAAAATTTCAAAGCAATCAGTTCAGTAGTTACAGTGTGAAAGCAGAACAAACAAACTCACTTTCCCATTTATAATATTAGTATGATTCGGTTATATCGCGCTTCTAGATTCCTTCGGGTTAAAGTTATTTCTAAGTAGGGCATGCAATACCGGTTTACCGGTTTTCATTTTTACCGCCTTTTCTCCTTTCGTCTTTTTTCGTAACTATAAAATTACCGGTAAAAAAATATAAAACCGGTAATTTACCGGTTTTATGTTTTGGGCAAAGTTGTTCATTTATTCACGCATACGTCAAACTTTCCATTATATGTAATGTTTGACACTTAAAAGTAGCTTTGACGTAAGCATTTGTGACGATTCGTGTCATTCATTAGTTTGTATAACTGTACTGTACAACGACTATCGAACTCATGTCAAATTTTCCAATGACTCCAGAGCTAGACGAACGTAACCAGTCTTACTAGCTTGGCAGTGCAGGATTGAATACCGTATTGGTGGGGCCAGAACACCTATCGGTAAACTAATCTGCTTCAGGGAATGTGATACTCGTCCTAGAGTGATACGCTTTGTAAGGCGGGTATTTTCAGGTACAAATACCAACCTATCTAACCAACCTAACCTGTCAGGGAGCACATCGACTTCCTGAAGCAGAAAATGTACGGTACACCCAGAATCGCACTTTCTAAAACAATGAATGGTGGGTTTATCGACCAGACCAAGGTGGCTGACACTTACCTACTGGATGACGATGCCATGTGTTCATTCTGGCGCAGTATCTGTTTGGTGCCTGTCGCTTTTTTGGATCAAATGGTTTTCAATGTTGCACGCTCGCTTGAGTCTGGTTCGCTACCTCAGTTCCTAACAACTAGAGTAACCCACCTGCTCCGTAAATCAGGTAGCACTGCGGAACCCAAAAATTATTGGCCGATCACTTGTTTAGCGACCATCTTTAAAGTTCTTACATCCAATTTTAAAGTTAAAATTAACAAACATATTGACAGCAACTCATCATGTCTGCCTCTCAAAATGGATGTAGGAGCGGCTCCCGCGGTACTAAGGAGCTACTCCTTAATAACATGGCCATTACCCAACAAGTTCGTCGTTCCCAAAAGGATCTATCGACATGTTGAATAGTTTTTTTTTTTTTTATATTGCCTTTCACGGACACCAGCTCCTCACATATGTAACAAATACTAGACTGAGTAATTGTACGGTTTTAGCTATAAACAAAACATTGTGAGGAGAAATAAATGAATAATAATAATTATTATTATATAATAAGGCCTATTATGACTTGGTGCCACATACAAGGCTCATGCGGGTGATGGAGTTCTATAAAGTTGATGCAACTCTGCACACCATCTTGATGACGTGTATGGCTAATGGAGGACGGTCCTTCGCTATCCTGGATATCGAGATATTCATAGCATAGATCCGAGCCAGGTCTATTCCAGGGCGATACTTTGAGTCAACTTTGATTTTGCTTAGCCTTGAATCCTCTAAGTACACTGCTGGAGAATACACGTCTAGACTATCGGCTGAGGAGAGGTGGTCAGGTTATATCGCACTTCCTTTACATGAGTGACTTAAAATTCATTGCTCCCCACAAATTTCAACTGAAGGAGCTAATGAAAATTACTGAAACTTTCAGTAGCGTTATCAGGATGGAATTTTGTGTGGATAAATGTGTGGTCATGCATGTAAAGCGAGGAGAGATTGCGGCATCCATGGGAACCCAACTCACGTTCCGTAAACCTTAGAGCGCTCTCTGCATCTGAAACCTATAAATATTAGGTATGTCGAATGCTTTATACCAGTAACATTGATACCCAACGTATCAATGTTACTGGTATGAAGCAATCGCTGAAGAAACGTTTTGCATCTCATATTCATCTTCGCGTCGCTGAAAAAAGTAATAAATAGTCTTCTATTAAGCGGAAATAAGGTACGAGCCTTCAACGGTTGGATCATCCCGATTTTATGTACTCTTTCAGCATACTAAAATGGACTCGGACCGAAGTCGACACCCTGGATAGGAGGGTCCGTTCGGTGCTGACTACAATTCAATTGCATCACCCACTGACATCGGGTATGAGGCTGTATTAGTTTATACCCCGCGAAAAAGAGAAAGTTGAAGCTTTTTAAATGGTAAGACCCTCCACAATCGCGACATATGCAGTCTCAGGGAATATTTCCTAAAAACCGACGTGGGAATGCATCGAGATGTGGTCGCGGTTGACAAGGGAATCACTCCGCTCTCCTTGCCTTGGCTAAAAAGAACTGGTGCAAGCCAGTATACCTACTTGACACTGAAGATCGCATTGAGGTTTAGCAAGCTACGTTGAGGTTATTTCCGGGTTCTAAACGGGCTTGATGTAGATTTACCAGCATTCGTTGGCTGGCTGCGTTTTGAAAATGAAAATTGTCTAAATTAATCTAAAGGTGCTACATTTACGCTTGACTGCGCCAAAGAAAAGGTCATGGTTTTAAAAATTGTGTTTATATGCTCATTTTAAGCAATATGTAACATGTTCACTACCATTGTACCTTGTGTACTTATTTATTTTCTGCTTTAAGACTACCCAATCACATAATTAATATTTTGGAAAAAAAATATAAATTTACCGTTTTTACCGGTTTACCGGTAAAAATATTTCAATTACCGTTTTTTTACCGGTAAAACAAAAATTACGCTAATTGTATGCCCTATTTCTAAGGCCACACCTGTCCATTCCTCCAATAAAAATTAAGAACATCTCAAAAAAAAAAAATCGTCAAATTTTTGCTAAGTACAAAACAATAATATTTTCCTTCCCTAAAAAATATATAATTGATACTTGTTATTTAATCCATATGAAACTTGATTAAATTTCCCCATTTTTTTTTCTAGTAGGTAAATTAAAACAATTTCTTTTTTTCATTCTTTAAGTTCATTAGTCTCAGGTGTTCATTACCTAAAATTTGGTCAGCAAAATTTTTTAAACAATATGTATTCTAAATAATATGCACCTATTTTAGTCTGACCTGTGAGTTTTATTTAGATGATGGAGTTTCCGGGATTTTTTTTTAAGTCCTGGTAAGTATCAATGGGAATTATACCAAAAACGCTAAATGCTATATAATAACTATAAATAAAAAAGAATAAACCGGTTCCCATTTTGCATTAATCATTTTAATAAATTAATATTTGTTTTCCCTTTTTTAAATAAAAAAATCCCTGCAACGCAGTATCGAAAACAACATAATAAAAGTAATAAGTAATTACCTAATATGTTTCACTTTAGGGCATGAGTTTTGATACCACGTAAATCTTTCTATATTAGGTACTTTTTAGACAGAATAGTATACTTTATAGACATGGTATGGCATTCTACGTTTGTTGCGAGACGTCCGCGCTCGAAGCAAGCGAGTAGGGAACGTGCACGTAAATATGATGCGGGGTGCGCGGGGGTTTCTGCCTAGCCCCGCCCAGATGCGCAAGGTCATCGTCGTTACTAATCGCCTTAATTATTAATCATTTGATGACTTTTTAAGATGTGGCATTTTAGTAATTTTTTGAATAATAATAAAGACTGTATCTTTAATATCTTTTGGTAGTGAGTTATAAAGTTTTGCTCCCTCATGTATAACTGTTTTTTTTCCATAGTTGGTTCTAGTACTAGGAATGTGCAAGTCTTGTGCTCGTCTCAGATGACGTTTTCGCACCTGTATATTTTTTGAGAGTGTGATTTGTGTGTGTAAGTCTCTGGAAAGAATTTTACGAACTAAAATACATGTATTATAGAAATATATGTCAGAAATGTTGAAGAGCTTTGTTTCTTTGTAAATTTTGTATGGAGGGGTCAAATAGTGATAATGGAATAGAACTTTTATAATTCTATTTTGCGCTCTTTGTAGCTTTTCTAGATTAGTTTTAGCTGCTGAACCCCACAGTTCTATAAGGTATTCGATGTGGGGTTTCACCAGTGCATTGTAAATAGTGTGGCGGACTTTTAGAGGGAAGCATCTCACAATTCGACGTAATGCCCCCGTTAGTCTCAGTATTTTAGAACGGGTTTTTTCTATATGTGGTTTCCATGTAAGTTGATTATCTAGAATAAGACCGAGATATTTCTCTTCATTTACTTTGTTTAAATTTACTCCATTAATACTAAGAGGTTTGTGATCTGGGATTTTTTTGTTTTTAGCTGCAAATATTATATAGTTAGTTTTAGATATGTTAATTGTTAACAGGTTATTTAGAAACCACTTCTCCAAGATTGTGAGATCTTCTTGTGCATCTTGTATTATTGAGTCAATTGAGTGACCATAATAAAAAAGGCAAGTGTCATCAGCATATAAAGAAATATGGCCCTTCAAGCCTATCTGGTCTATATTGTTAATATAGATGAGGAATAAAAGAGGACCACAAATTGAGCCTTGAGGCACGCCGTAGTTGATTATTCTAGGCGCGCTAACATTGTCACCGATTTTGGTAACCTGTCGGCGCCCTTGGAGGTATGATTCAAAATTTTTTAAAGCATTTCCAGTTATACCGATCGAGGCTAGTTTATTTATCAACAATCTATGACTAACAGTATCGAACGCCTTTTTTAGGTCGATGAAGATCCCTAAGGCAATGTGTCTCTTATCTATGTTAGTTTTAAGATTTGTGATTAAGTCCGTTGCAGCTGAAAGAGTATTAGACTTTGATCTGAAGCCATACTGTCGTTGAGAAAGTTAGTTTTGTGAATTTAAATATAGACTAAGCCGATTATGCAATAGCTTTTCAAAAACTTTAGATAGCACAGGCAAGACCGATATAGGTCTATAATTGTCCGGGGAGAGTTTAGAACCAGCTTTAAAGATAGGGGTAACTTTGGCATACTTTAATGAGTCAGGGAAGTGACCTTCACTCAAGCATTTGTTGATACATTGAGTAAGACTAGGTATTATGAGATTTCTTACATATTTGAGTGATTTGACACTAATACCATCTAAGCCTGTGCTGGTGTTTGCATTCAGGTTATCAATTATTTTCCTAATTTCGTCAACAGTCGCTGGTGTTATCTGAGAAAGTGAAGCTGCATCCACAGCTTTATTTGGCGTGATAGTGCTGGCCTGGGTGTCATGATATTTAGCGGGTATCTGATTAGCTAGAAGTGTACCTATACTAGAGAAGTAATCGTTAAAGCACTCACATATTTCCTTTACATCAGTAACTATCTGTGTAGATGATTGTAATTTAGAGGGAGCAACACTTTTCTTTAATTTATTGTTAGATAAGCTATTTATTAACTGCCACATCTTGAGGGGTTTTACTATCATACTAGTCGCACAGAGATATTGAAGACATTTATCGGATTTTGGTAAGTAACGTGACGGGTAACGAGTAGTTATTAACGTATGTAGTGTGCTGCCACGTTTGTTATGATTTGATTTTAAGAAACACACGAAACCTTGAACCACGAAAATTTGGTATCAATTTTTTGACTATTTTATTTTGAGTTGAAACTCTTCCGATATCGTTTGATATCATCTAAAGATGCCATGCCCTTGGTATGTATATACCCTTTATGTTACACGTTGTATATCTGTACTTAGTGTCTATTAAAATTTATGTTTTAAATTGATAGTTATAAATATGTTTGAAATTCTAGCTTACAATGAACCTTATTATGTAGGAATTAAAGTTGTTTTTCCGTAAATAAAGGACAGAAATAGTTTTGGTTAAACAAGGGAGATCTTCACCTTGAAATCTTCACGGTTAGCTAAGCATTTAATTATTTCCGCCTTGACATTGCCTGTTTTACTCACATGAAACATTATTTAACGTTCTTTACATTTTATTTGCAACTAGCTGCCCCCTGCGGTGTCACCTGCGTAAGTTTCGATCCAAAATCAAAAGTCATTTATTCAAATTAGAGTGAGAATCAGTACTTTTTGAACGTCAGTATTACATAAGACAGTCCCCCAAACGCCCACTCATCGACACTTCCTAGTGGTTTCGCTGGGAAGAAGGAGTGGCGGAACAAAATCCCCAGCAGCACAGCTGTCTGTTAATTTAAGTAAAATACGTGACTTTATACGATATTAAGTACAGCAATGAACACAAGGTAACACAAAACGAACCCGTGGAAATATCGGAATAAAAAGCACATAACCTAAGTGACTCCTTATTACATCAGCTACCTGTCAATAGAAGTCCCGACAAAATCGGTCCAGCCATTTTAGAGATTAGCCGGAACAAACAGATAGACAAAAATTAAAAAATATGTTATTTTGGTGTTCATATGCATGCAGTATAAACCGTTACAATCTGTTACAAAATTGTTACAATGTATACTTAATTATCACGTAACTCATTGAAATATTCAACAACAGTATTTTTTTTTAATATGTACCTATTCAAACTAGACATTAATTTTGCTTACGTACATAAAGACATTGTTTAATCATACATGTTTGACGTTTAAACGTCACTTCAGTTATCGGCTATAAATATACCCCCCCTCATGAAAGGCAAATTAAACAAAAAATCACTTCAATTTAATAATGGTAGGTATATGTATTTTACCTATCCTTTTGCTTTCCAACTTTACTAGAAAGAAATAGCCACAATGATTTAATTAACATTAATAAATAAATAATGTTAATTCTTGTGAAATAAATATAAATGCGATTCTGAATTAATGAAAATCTGTTCGTAAACTTCCTTTCTAGACCGGTCACTAGGCATACCTACATCATGGGTGGGTTGTGGTCCAACTAGTCCCAATATTAGCAACAATAAGAAGAACGAGATAGGGTTTATTGGCCTATATGGATTCACTTCTGCCATATTTCAATTAGTTTTAGCGCTTAAATAGGTAGGAAGGTTGAAGGGCAAGCGTTTTGCGCGGACTGTTTTTTGTTATTTTTTCGTTCTAAAAGTACTGATTCTCAGGCTAATTTGGATATATGACTATTGATTTTGATTGTCTAACATTCTATGAGAAAAGAGAGACTTTATGAAAGATGGTGACGACAATAAACTACGTATTTCTACTGCCGCTCCCAGGCTGCATTCGAAAAATCAATCAAATGTATCGAATATTTTATTTACTACAGCTTGTCAAAGATTGGCAAAATCTACAGTGTCTGGCACTCGAAGTGTAACCAACTTCAGGCCGCTCGCGCAGCTTTCGCGAGGCATAAGCTCTCTGTAAGTTATCTAAATGACAGTTCAGTATTGTTTACAAGCGCACGAAAGCATGTTGCCGAGAGTGAACAGAGAGAGCAAAAGTCAGAATTGAGAGAGCGAAGGAGTTGCTTCGCTTGGCTGAAAGTGATAAATTTTCGAACATTGTGTTTTTTGATGAGAATTTTTTTACGATTTAACAATTCGTAAACTCTCAAAACGATAGGGTTTACTTGACCGACAGTTTATGCGAGAATTTGAGTCATCCATTGGCCACCAGGAAGCAGCACCCGCCATAGATAATGGTTTGGACCGCTGTAACCGCAGATGGGCGCTCTCCAATCGTTTTCATCGATCCTGGCGACAAGGTAAATGCGCAATATTATCGGAAAAATATTCTGGAGGTTGCTTTGGAACCATGGCCAGACAAGCATTTTGGTGGCTGACCATCGACATTTCAGCAGGACTCGGCACCGTCTCATAAAGTTCGAGTGAACCAAGAATGGTTGAAAAACAACGTTCCGAACGTCCACACAATGGTTCTCGAATTCACCAGATGCAAATCCGATGGATTATTCTCTTTTTGCCATTTTGGAGAGCAAGGTCTGAACTTAAAGATACACCAGTCTCGAGGCGTTCAAGAAAGCCGTTGTCAGCGAATAGGCCAAAATACCTGCAAGTCACATTCGCTGGCTTGTGATTCGTTTTTGGACCGTCTCAAGGCCATAGGCAAAAGGTGGTCATATCGAGCAAAACTAAATAGTTTCTGAATTTTGTATTATTTATACACATTGACTTGAGTAAAAGTAATTTTCCAAACTTAATGCCTTTTTAATTGGTTACACTTCGAGTGCCGAACCCTGTATGGTTGGCCCGGCTGATTAGTTTGTTACATAAAAGCGCTTTTAAAATTTCGATGCTAGAGTTTATTTGGTAGTTTTATTTATTTATTATTTATTTATTTGTCTCAGGCAACAGAGGCCCATAATAAAATACAATAATACTATACTATAACATACAATAAAAACAAATATATAATACTATACATATCTAACTTTATGAACTCTATATAAAAGTAAATTCATACATGATTATTTTGCAGCATCGGCGTCGTGTATTCCGCTGTGTCAGGTATCCGGCCACGGAATCGCCGGAAAATAACGCCTTTCGGCCAAAATTCTGGAGACATGAATTTCTCGAGATCCTCAGTTGACACTCCCACCACAAAGGAATTAAAATTCACGGTGTGACGAGACTCCAACCTCGCAACCCTCAAAGTCCTTCTCGCCTTTTGTACATTTGTATTGCCAATGTGTTCATTTACTGTCCTATGTTGTCTCCATGCATGTTTTACTTGTCCTGGCCACAGGACAAGTACGTAGTGCTCTGCGGTAGCGGTTGGGACCACTACTAAGTGGTCCCAACCGCTACCGCAGAGCATGAGGTGTTGAGTTAGCTTTCCGGATCGGGCAGTCTTATTGGGTTTGCCTAGTTGGTGGCAATAGGCTCGCCTACTGTTATATGCCCTGTATTGTAACTGACGAATTGTGGGTGAACTACGGTTGCTCTCTGCCTTACTCGTCCTTCTGGAATATAAGTTTGATGTTATGTAGGTATGTATATTTACTTTTGATGTACAAACGACAGCAAATTAAGCTACTACAATCTGTCATATTTCTTTATTTGATTTTTAAATTTATCTCTAAAGCATTAAGGCTCAAGGTTGATTGGGAATATTTGATAGTTTCGACTTTCAGGTGGCTTGACCTGCTGTTGTCTGTACAATAATTAAAATATATTTTTTTATTGCATTTATCCACCTTGTAAGAAAAATATGTTTTTATTAGGAGACTGAGAGTATGTATCCAATTTTTTAAATGTAATTTAAACAAATAATTAGGCTAATAGATAATACAGGCAGGTGTGCAATTTTATGACTATGCTTTTATTGCTTATCTGGGTTGATGTGTATATTGTGTCTATATATTGAGATGTGGATAAGGGTGGATTTGTATGTGATTTGAGAATAATAGTAATATGGCCCGCATAAGTATCGCGTAGTATTGTAGTATTTACAAATGACGGTCAAGTAAATGACGTAACAATAGTAATGTAAGCATGATATCATTTGGTTGGAGAAAAAAGCGTGTCTTCAATGTAATTAACTATACTGTTTTTCTTTACAGTCACTACGGTTATCAAAAACAGCGCTTGGCGAGACGACAGTGGGCCAAGTAGTGAACCTCCTTTCAAACGACGTGAACAGATTCGACGTCGCCATCATCTTCCTACATTATCTGTGGATCGGGCCGCTGGCTACTGTCATCATCACTTACTTCATGTGGGTCGAGATCAGTTGGGCTGCTGTCGTCGGAGTTGGGTTTATGCTTGCATTCATACCGTTACAAGGTACGACATTTTTTTTTTTAATTTTTGTGTACTTTCCAGGGTCACCTGTCTCGACATTGATAGTGATCATGTTATGACCGAATTCGGTCTCAAGGCATATCGATACAAATGTAGCTACATATTATTTGGTAGCCTCGACTCTGTTATCGATTCTCATCGGTATTTTACCGCAAACTTTACGATTTTCATAATGTTTAAGAATATGTTTTGCGAGCATTTTTGACAGCCCTAAGTAATTTATTAGCATCGTTCACTATAACTTTGGGTATTCCAGTAATTAGAAATACTATAAAATTGGCGCAATTGAAGGTGTGTCTGTACGGATGAGGCTTTATGTCCTGAAACAAATAATCACCGCATTAGTCAAAGACATTTAAATATTTTTGAAGATGGAAGTGTTCGATCGTATATGTATAAATATATAACACACAACCGCAAATCAGTTTTCAACGCACTCTGCACTGCACTATTCTCAGATGAAAGCGAATGCACGATGTCATTCTCTGCTTTTCAAACAGGGTTGCAGGAGCCGAGCATCCTGAGCAAATATTAGGAACTTATGAATTTGGCGTTTTGTCGTACTGACCACTTTGATCTCAAATATCTCCTCTTTGGTTAAGAATTCCAAATTGGTTCTAGGGAAAAAATTCAACTCCGATGAGGCAGTCCCAACCGCCTTCAAAGATTTTATTGATTCTCGTCCTAATGTTTTTTTTAGAAAAGACATAAGCGAACTACCTATGATATGGCAGAAGTGTATAGAGAGCAGTGGATGATACTTTGATTAAATAATTATAGGTATTTAAAAAAAAAAACGACTTTTATTCCTCCCATACAAAACGCCAATTTCATATGTAGGGACCTAATAAATAAAATAATAGTATCATTGCCCAAAAGTTTTAATTTTATTGCAACAACACAAAATGCAATAGGTGCATGCAAATACCAATGTAACTTTTCTAAGTTATATGTACTGTCTAAGTATATCTTGGACACCAATGACTGATTATAATGTAAAGAAAAACATCTTGAGGAAACCTGGACTTTTAAGTCTGAAATCGCCAACCCGCATTGAGCAAGCGTGGTGATTACGCTCAATCCTTCTCTGTATGAGAGGAGACCTTCGCCCAGCAGTGGGACGATAAAAAGGTTGATAATGAATAGCAATTAGCTACTAAGCGCACACATTTTTAAAATCTAGACAGTGATTACAAGGGCTTTCTTGCATACCAATTTAACTTTAATAAATATCCAGTAACAAAATCATTTTCTAAGTTCACACATATTTCCAGAGATGATACACGCTGAGTGTTGAATACCACTATCCACTTAGTTCAGATTGTTTTTTCGTCTTATTCTTCTTTGTTGTTCCCTTACTGCACGTGATGGAAATCACACATAACTCAATAGTGCTTATCCACAAGTCATGTTCGAGAACGGGCGCCGTCTTTGGGGACTGGTCATCTCTCAGCCGCTACGGTGTATTTTAATTTCTGAAATGTTTAAATGTTTTGTATAGCGGACGCTTTCAAAATGTACGTCTTTCTCACATGGATAATTTGAACATGAATGACGTGATCAAATCAAATCACAATCGTTTATTTCAAATTAACCATCACTTGGTACTTTTGAATAGTCAATGTCGGTCAGTTCAAGAAAAGTGAAGCTAAATTGCACGTTCCAAAGCGTAGATCTCTATGGAGAAGAACGTGCAAGAAACTCCATGGACACTCTTTTAAAATCATAATATATGGGTTACATTTCTTCGTTACATATTTATGTTGCTTCTATCATGTGAGCACAATGTAAAATTAATTAAAATATAAAAATGAATTAAGCCCACTGGCAGCTAAGAGATGACCAGTCTCCACTGACGGCGCCCGTTCTCGAACATGACTTGTGGATAAGCAAATGCTTTGTAACAATTTATTTTATTTATTTATTAACATATACAGCCATCATTACAGGTAACCTTAACCGATTGCAATGGTTGTACCGTTTAAATATACTTATATTTAACTATACACGCATACAATACAATACAATACAATATACACATATCCATCAAAAATAAAAAAAATAATAAAAATACAATTCAAACACTATACTATAATAGGTACCTACTGCAATTCAAACACTACAGAATACATGGCCTTTGTGAACACACTAACTGAGCATGAAAATAAATCCACCCGAGTTTACACCGTGTTGAGCACACGCATTATGAATTAAAAGAGTGCCCAGTTTCTTTCCCGTTCTTCACCACAGGTACCTACGCTTTGAAATTGGTAACTATTACATTTTTCTAACTGACGGACTTCTTTGTCAATTCAAAAGCGCCTGTTATTGGTTCACTTAAAATAAATGCTTTGATTTATAAATAAAATATTAATCGTGCTCATCATCATCATCATCTCAGCGTATAATCCCGGTTGCATCCGTGGATCTCGTGTTGGAGCTCGGGGTCCGCTTTCCTACATATACGCCTCCTTTTCGCACGTTCTCCGGCATCCCGTGGTGTGAGATTGTTAGCACGCATGTCATCTCTTACAAAGTCAAGCCAGCACTTCTTTGGTCTACCTCGCTCGCCATGGCAAGACTTTTGTTACCCATGTAACATTTTCGTAAGACGTGACCGTACCAGCGTAGAAAAATATTAGTCGTGCTAAGTACCTGCTGCAAATTCAGATTGCAATATATCATATTTATAAAAACATTTGAAATTCTAAACCGATCTAGTTAGTAAACATTTATCCCGACCCAAATGCCTTTATTGTCTACTGAATCTGCAAGTGTTTCGGGTACATGATAATCGTTACAATATGACAGTCGTTATGACGAAATTATACAAATTTAATGACAGTCGTAAACGCGAATAGGAATAGCACATTGTTAGCATTTTCGTAAACAAACTTACTTAAACTGTACTTGTTTATTGAGTATATAAAATTTATGGGTTTCGGGACTCCCCATCATGCATGATTTATACCTATGTTTTATTAGATCCTAGCTTTGTTTCTTTTTAATCTCCTCAGAATTACGTCAACATATGTGACGTCATTGCAGGGCTTTCCCAACTTCAAGGGTAGCCTAGCATATAGGCTTGATTTGTTGCACGGCGTGTCCCAACTCTAATTTTATAGAAATTGTTCTATAGATGTTACCTTAGTCGCGTCGCAATTTTCCGTCATGCTTGTCTGAGCGGGGCTTTAAAGGTTGAGTCTACAATACAGACAGTTCCAATTTTGAACCTAAACTGATCTACTGTTATGTACTACATATCACCTCAATGCATAACGTCTCTTCAAAAGGGGACATCAATCATTTTTGCTACAACGACGTCTGCCTTTAACTGTTCCCATCGTGACGACACTGGCTATTTCCTTGATTATAAATATGAACTATTACTGAACCACTAAAATTATTCTCAGTTAATATCTAATAAATATTTATTTGTAAAATTTGAAATCGTTATCGTTTACTTACAATGTTTATTTTTCTTGGCAGCTTACTTGGGCAAGCGCACATCCGTACTGCGGTTAAAAACGGCGCTTCGGACAGACGAGCGCGTGCGCCTCATGAGCGAAATATTGTCCGGAATCCAGGTCATCAAAATGTACACGTGGGAAAGACCGTTTGCGGAACTAGTCGCCAAAGCAAGAAAGTAAGTTTTTCTACGACCATTTGGTAATTTGCTTAATACATAACCATAAGTCATATCTCTATAGTACTCATTCCTGCCAAGTCGTGTTACAATGACCATTTCCACACGGGTAAACCGTACTACAATGAAACTTTTTATTTTTTTTTATGGCTATTGCATCAAAAAATCAACATATGAGTAGGTATGCCAAAAAGAACGCGTATTTGCGTCACGACTAAACATCGCATGTTGTTAGGCTGTATGGATTATATGCTTTTGCCTTTCATTTGTGGGATTATAACAACAAAGGAACAACGCGCAATTGTTAACTTTTATCTGCATTTATAAATAAAATTGTTTTGAAAATGAGTAATATCAATGATAATAGCGAAATGGACAATATCTTAACGCCTCCTGAAATGAGAGAAATAGCTATGGAGACCACCAAAGAATTACTACCACATAAATCAAGGAAAAAATATGAAAAGTGTTTACTATAATTACTAATAACGTTCAACATTGACGGTTTTTTGTATTTATTTATTTCAAGGTCGAAGAAAAAGTTTTGTATGCCACTGCCGCAAACAGCTATTGTAATACTCGTGCTGATCTATTGTGCCACTCAGCTTCGCCTCGTGGCACAAACTATCACTCATGTTACGATAGTTATCATTGCTTGACAGTGGCATATATAACTATTGACGTTGAAGATTTCAATAAATAGTGTGGATATAGAATAGGTATTGAGCGCTTTATGGTAACGCCTTCACGGACCTACCTCACTATACACACAATGAAAACACATGTTATGTTTACATTGTGTGTCACACTATCAGTAGTAAACTTTCATATTGACAGCTCAACAATATACACTGCGTTAATATTTACTTTGTTGTGTAAACACGTTTTTGAATATATGAACATGAAGCACTGTAATAAAGGCAGGAGAATGATGATAAATATATGTACCTATATATTTATATTTTGTATGTAATCATATACATATATATTATATTTCTCAAGGACTTTTTTATGTCGGTGCGTCTACGGTGGTAACTCCCTTCATACATTATCAATACATGTACAGACGACAGTACATCAAGCTACTACAATCTGTCAGATTTAGACTTATGTTAGATTTTCAACTTTATCTCTAAAGCATTAAGGATCAAGGTTGATTGGGAATATCTGACAGATTGGCGTAGCTTGACCTGCTGTCGTCCGTACATAAATTGAGGCATCATTTTAAAGCTTATCTGGACCGCTACACCGGAAAAATATACCGAAAAACTCACTTATCAGTGGTTTTTCGAAAATTTACGTTTGAAGATCAAGGACGTGCGAATATTTCGCACGGGTCATCTAGTATTTCATTATAGTTTATTATATATAATACCTATATAAAACAATGTTTATTATTCTTGAAATGGTTATATTATTTTTTTGTTGTCTGCATGCTTGCTCCGTCTAAACCCACGTTCGCATGGTCGGAAATTTATCGCAGCAGCGTTTTATCACACACTGGATTTTCAACTTACGGTGTTTAGCCGAGCATTGATAATCCAACAGAGCCCATCCTAGCGCGCAAAAACAATCGCAAATTTGTTGGATTTTCTACTCAGGGCGCCAGTGTTTTGTGAAAACCTAGTGCCCGGAAAATATCGAACTTCGGTTAACTCTCTTCTCTTATACCCAGGCGAGAAATAAAGCAGATTCGAGCGACATCCTACATCCGTGGTGTGCTGACGTCATTCATCATGTTTACGACGCGAATCTGCCTGTTCTGCTCTATCCTCGCGTATGTGCTCGCGTACAACGTCATCACCGCAAAGCAAGTGTTCGTCGTCACCAGCTTCTACAATATTCTGAGGCAGACTATGACGGTGTTTTTCCCGCAAGGTGAGTTGATAAGATTTCTTTATTGCATGTGTATATGAAAGTCCTGTAACTCATCTAGACTAAAATCCTCTTCAGTGTAAAAGTTATGCTAGAAATGTTGACTGTTTATGTTAATTCCACCTCATGGATCCATCCACTGGCAGTTCGATCATCAGCTAGTACTACCTATAGTTGAGCCAAATTCGATAAAGAATAGAGGTAAACAAACCGTTGCTAGGCAACGAGTAGTTTCGAAATACCAAGTTATTATGCATGTTATTGTAGTGATTCTATTGAAATATGCTGCAATAGGAATTGTTAAGAAATAGCTAGCATGTAAAAGTCGATAATCATGTAAATAACAAGAGATTTGTGAAACGTGAGTTGTGATAACCCTAAATTGGTTTGTTTACCTCTATTCTTTATGAAGCTAGGCGATGGTATAGTAAGATAGATTTTGTTTAAAATAACCTGAAAATGCTTGGTCTATCCGTAAATATCGTTCAATTCCTGAATGCTGCAGTATCATCGTCATCAACCTTTTTATCGTCCCACTGCTGGGCACAGGTCTCCTCTCATACAGAGAAGGATTGAGCGTAAGCACCACGCTTGCTCAAAGCGGGTTGGCGATTTCAGACTTAAAGTCTAGGTTTCCTCAAGATGTTTTCATTCAGCTTATTCCTTCTTCGACTTCATGCTGCAGTATAACTACAGTTTAATCGCTAGAAATAATTCAATGCTAGGCATAACTAAAAAAAAATCTCTGTGATAACTTCTTTAAAAATAAATCACCAAAACCTGTTCAGTCTTTACTAAATTCTCCCCGAGTGCTTATTTGTTCTTAATATCGTTTTCCTGGGCTGTACCTGTTACTATTCCTTGTGCTAACCTAATATTGTCAGTGGAAACTTGTGGGCTTTCTTTCAGTATCCACCTTCTACATGTAAATATGCTAGCTGTATGTGTCGTTAAGATGGAAAAATTAAATAATCTATATTTCTATACTAACACTAGCTTTCCGCCCGCGGCTTCGCCCGCGTGGAGTTCGGTTATATCGCGCTTTTTAGATTTCCCTCGGGAATATCAATTTTTTCCAGGATAAAAGGTAGCCTATGTCCTTTCTCAGGGTCTAAAGATTATCTGTACCAAATTTAATCAAAATCGGTTGAGAGGTTTAAGCGGGAAAGCATAACAGACAGACAGACAGAGTTACTTTCGCATTTATAATATTAGTATGGATGTAACTCCAGTGTAGGTTAAGGTTTTAGTTAAAGTGTACAATTTTATATAGGAAGAAAAACAACACCGGCAAAGGCGGCAAATCGACATTGACAGTTGTTTTTTTGATATGTTTTTTTTTTTAAATCTGATATGACTTGAAGTCAAATCATTTAAAGCCATACCAATGTTTTTTTTTTGTCGCCTGCCGAAAGTAAAATAAAAGAAATAATATCGCGAAGCCAACCAAGTTGTTATTATTATATTTTGTGACTATTCAATTTGGTCGGGTCCACGATCACTCCACGATCACTTTTTTTAGTTTCGGAACGCGACATTAAATCCTCCAACGACGTATTCTGTGCTCCAACTGGAACACACCTACATTTCTTAAATAATAGTGAGTGCTTGTAATTTAATATGAACTTAATATAATAGCAATAAAGCGCAAATTGATTCTACGTTTTAGTTAGAAAACGTATGTATGTGAAAAAGAAAAGGGCTGTTTTTAGGGTTTTCCCGGCAATTATTCGATTTTTTCTCGCCGTAAGAACCATCCTTGGACTTTAACTAACATTTTAAAAAAGAATTGGCCAAATTGGTCCAGGCGTTGTTGAGTTATGCGCTTACAAACACATTTTGGGATTCATTTTTATATATATAGATATAAAGCTGAAGAGTTTGTTTGTTTGTTTGAACGCGCTAATCTAAGGAACTAGTGGTCCGATTTGAAAAATTCGAAATGTTTGCGTTGGATAGCCCATCAATCCAGGAAGGCTTTAGGCTATATAACATCACGCTGCGACCAATAGGAGCGGAGCATAACTAACTCTACGCGAACGAAGTTGCTGGCGGCCGCTGGTAAATAATAACAGCATTGAGTTATTTCAACTAAAAATCTAATCCTGTTTCTTATCTCCAGGTATTGCTCAAGTAGCTGAAGCAACGATATCAATAAAGCGTTTACAAAACTTCATGTTGTATGAGGACACAAGCAAGCCAGTGCCCGGTTTAGCAGACATTCAGACTTCCACCAAACCAAAAGCATCACATCAAAAGACGACAGATGTGATTAAAGAAGATAAAGAAGATTCAACTGAGGTCAAAAACGTACCAGTCTCGACTACGCCCACGAAAGAAGATGAGGCTAAAGGCAATGGTAAGCACTGTTTGATTTTTAATTATACTGCTTATGACATAAGGTTCAAATTAGATCGTTGCTTAGACATCAGTCCGGTTTGATTTGTTTGTCACTATTTAGATCAATTTTCTCTAGTTCATGAATGACAATTAATTTTCATCTTATGGGCTCAGGGTATAAGGTTGAAATTATATTGTTGTTTTTCCGTTCCACTTTGGCTCTCTGAGACTAGACATATTTTCAAATAATTTTATTTAGTTCGCATCGAAAAGACAAGTTACTCATTGTTAAAATGTCTTAATACAATCAGAGTTGGCAGCGATACAGATGAAACTTTGACCAAAAACACCTAAATATTATATCAGTTGTAATTAATATCAAACATACAAAACGTTGAGTACGTCGGCACACTTCAAACTTTTTTTTTTAAGGATTTGTTGGAAATACAAACAAGTCAATACAATTTTGAGCATCAGTTACTTAATGTACAAACTACGGTAACCTACATATAATACCTAATCTGACCTTACGTTTTCCAAAAATGTAAACAGATGTAAGTTTTTAAAAATGACATTTAACAGCCAGTTTCTTCATCAACAACTAAAAGTATCAGTAAAAGTATTAACTTTTACTTGACTATTACTGATATTACAGCAAATGTGTTTCTTCATCAAAGTAACAGCTAAACTAAAAGTCAATAGGGTTACCACAAGACAAACATCGTAATTACCCCAAAAAACGTGGGGACCCTTTTTTGCTTATGACAACACGTAATATCCACTGTCAAGTAATGCCAAAAATGAATTGCCATTATATTCTTTATAAAGGTTGACTACCTGAGCAGTGTTTTTGTTCAGCTTGCAGATGCAAAATATGTATAGAAATGTCTGGTATTTCACTTGATTATTGTACAATAATGTGTTATTATGTAAATAAAACAATAACTTTAAAAAAAAAAATGCATTTATTTTATTAAAATGACGACTTTACGACTTTTGTACCATAAAATGGGTTGGTTCGTTCCTAAAATAGGTTGGTAAGAATATAGTTGATTCTATAAGTACCTATTGGTAATTGTGTTAAATGCAAACTGTGCGGGACGAATAGTTTTAAATAGTGTATAGAAACTAATTCCGAATAGTGTATTGTTATAATATTACTTAGAATAGAACATTTGTGCGTAAGAATTTAGAAAGCGTAAGATGGACGATCGTTTATTGTGATGAAGGATCGTCATTCAATAGTTATACACAACTGGCAAGGCAACAATTATGAAAGGAACGACTATGAACATTTAGCAAAGTATCAATGACAAAGACAACGTTATAAAGTGCTCCCTTGCTATAAACTGCAACAGACATGAATAAAAATTGTAAGAGAATGTCCCGCATCTGGCTGATTGTAACAACGCCAAAAAGGTTCCATAAAACAATTCCTTGGGACAGTCGCCATAAAACAATCCCTTGTAATAAGCATTATAAACTGGAGACCCTCAGGTTTAGGATGCAGCCCAGGAACGTGCGTAAGACAATGGCTGGTGAAACCCGATGCTCTCGTCGCTTCCCACGGTTTGCGCCCTTGTCGTAGTATAAATAGTCCCCACGCCTGAGCAGCAAGACACATTCGTCTTCGCCCTTGAGGAGTCAACAGTAACAGTTATAGCAAGACACATTCGTCTTCGCCCTTGAGGAGTCAACAGTGACAGCTACAGTAAGGTTACACAGCTACAGCAAGACATTCATCTTCGCCGTTGAGGAGTCTCAACAGTAACAGTTACAAGACACATTCGTCTTCGCCCTTGAGGAGTCAACAGTAACAGTTATAGCAAGACACATTCATCTCATTCTTCGCCGTGGAGGAGTCTCAACAGTAACAGTTACAAGACACATTCGTCTTCGACATCGAGGAGTCAACAGTGACAGCTACAGTAAGGTCACACAGCTACAGCAAGACACATTCGTCTTCGACATCGAGAAGTACCTATCTCCGACATCGAGGAGTCAACAGTGACAGCTACAGCAAGAATCTTCGACGTTGATAAGCTACAGTAACAGTGACACCTACATCACATTCGTCTTCACGTGAGGAATCAACAGCTACAGTCAAGATCAACAGCAAGATCTCTACAGGATCAACAGTCAAGAATCAATAGTAGTGTAAGTTAACTAGTGACCCCGCTAATATTGTGGAAGAATATACGAAGTAAGTCAACACACCGAAGTCTCACTTATTACCACCAACCCAGCAACAGAGTGTGCATCAGAACGTGCAGAGTGCAAACGCATACGTCCACTTAATGGTCCTGCATGTCTGTCACGCACATTTAATGGTCCTTCGAGCCGGATCAGTGGTAAATGAGTGAAGCATATTTAATGGTCCTTCGAAGCCGGATCAGTGGAAAATAAGTGAAGCATATTTAATGGTCCTTCGAAGCCGGATCAGTGGAAAATAAGTGAAGCACATTTAATGGTCCTTCGAGCCGGATTTGTGGAAAATAAGTGAAGCGCATCCAGCTAGAAGAAACGTGAAGACTCTCAAGTTCTCGCCACAAGATAAGTTCGCGTTGTAGACTGACGCCTATCGACAAACAATATGCCGGTCACACGATCAGAGGGAAAAGCCGCTAGCAAATCAACATCGGGAACGTGCACAGAAACCGGGACAGTTACTACCGGGACGGCTACCAGACCACGAGGGAGACAACAGAAACGGGTACCACGGAATATACTGGTACCTCGACAGCAACAGGGATCTCCGCCGTATCAATGCCCGCCGCCGCCGCCGCCTCGCCCGCTGTGTCGCCCCCCGCTGTTGTCGCCGCCGCTGCTACGACTCTCTCCGTGACACAATTTACAGCTACAACGATGAACCCGCCTGCAATTGTGTGCCACAGCAACAGAACACGACCCGCGACAGAAACATCAACAGTGAAGCGGGTCAAGAATACAGATGGTCTGCCACTGCCGAGCGGACTACAAGACACCCGCACCTCCGCTAGGAGGGGCGCGGGGGGATCGACCCACAGTAAATCAAAGGCATACAAGTTGGCGAAGGCCAAGGAAGACTTACTGCGACTGCAAGTGGAGCTAGCCGCCGCACGCTTAGCCACTTTGGAATATGAAGACTCCGACAATGAAGAAGATGATGTCTCCATCTACTCGAAGGAAGAAACAGACCGAAGAGTAGACAACTGGCTGGAAGACCAACAGAACAGAACGCCCGTGGTTACCGTACAACAGAATCAACCTACAGCAGAGCCGGTGATCACGTGCATAGAGAATAGCGTCCCAGCCAGTACAGAACAGAAGCGTCAAGTACATAACGTACTTCAGTTACCGGCGGGAGGTCAATCCGACCTCGCCGCGCTCGCCGACGCAATCACAAGCGCCGTCAACGCAGCTCAACGACCGAGATCCGTAGAGCTACCATTGTTTAGTGGATCACATCAAGAGTGGTTACCGTTCCGCGCCGCTTACTACGAAACAGAAAATATATACACGCCGACTGAAAACACGAACAGACTAAGAAGAACGCTAAAAGGCAAAGCGAAAGAAGCAGTTGACTCTTTGCTGATTACCAACACGGATCCAGCAGACATCATGAAGGCTTTAGAGTCAAGATTCGGAAGACCGGAGTCCATCGCCATGATGGAAATGGACGCGCTCCGTGCCCTGCCTCGCCTCACCGAATCACCGCGCGACATCTGCATCTTCGCAACAAAAGTGTCCAACATCGTAGCGACATTGAAAACACTGAGCTGCATACACTACCTGTACAACCCAGAAGTGTCAAAGACCGTCGTCGACAAGCTCACGCCTACGCTTCGCTACAGATACTACGATTTCTCGTCCGTACAACCGAGGGAAGATTCAGACTTAGTGAAGCTAGACAAGTTCCTCAAACGAGAAGCGGACTTATGCGCACCGTACGCTGTACCTGAATTACTAAATACAAGTACAGCGGCCACTCAACAGAAGAGAACACAGAAGGTCCACAACGTAACAGAAAAGACGAATACGTCGAAGTGTCCGGTCTGTGAAGAAACCGGTCATACAGCGGTCGACTGCGAACAGTTCAGGGAGTTGGATGAAAACGGCAGGTGGGACGCAGCCAAGTCGAAACGCCTGTGCTTCAGATGTCTTCGATATAGAAACAAGACTCACAGTTGCCGTCCTCGTGAGTGTGGTGTCAACAGCTGCAGATTTTCACATCATAAGCTGTTACATCACACTAAGAAGAAGGAGGCTAAAGAAGAGGCATCGAAGCAACCTACAGAAGTCATTAACTCAGCCTGGGCCGACAGTAAGAAACAGTCGTTCCTAAAAATCCTACCGATCCAGATCAAGGGTCCAACGGGTACAGTCGACACATTCGCATTGATGGACGACGGGTCAACAATCACGCTAGTTGACGACAGCGTGGCAAACAGCATCGGAGCAACAGGCCCCGTCAACCCACTGAAAATAGAAACCATCAACAATCTGAAGGCATCTGAATCAAATTCGCGTCGAGTTAGTATCAAGTTGAAAGGGCTTAACGGGCACGAAGAACAAGTAGATGCACGTACAGTGAAGAACTTGCATGTTTCGTCTCAGCGAGTACCGTCAGAAACGGTAACGGGATGCAAGCACCTGGAAGACATCCGCGACTACCTCACGTACACCGATGCCAAGCCTGAAGTGCTGATTGGGCAAGACAACTGGCATCTCCTGGTGACATCGGAGGTCAGAAGAGGCAATAAGTTCCAACCAGTGGCATCTCTCACACCACTGGGTTGGGTACTCCACGGCAGACAGATACGGACCTCCAGGCACAATATCGACTTTGTGTCTCATGTCGCTGAGAAAACAGAAGACAGTCAGGAAGTACTAACGAAGCAATACGTTGAGATGGACGCCCCTTGCATCAACCCTACGAGACCACCCGATACCTCTACATCAGTAACAGAATCGTCCGGGGAAGAAAATATATGTCACATGTCCAACAAGAAGGGACTAAGTTTAGCAGAAGCTTTACCCGATCCTTTAAGATTCTTCAATTCGCTACAATCCACCGGGCACCCCGTTCATGGGAGGAGCCTGGGAACGTATGGTCCGCTCAGTGAATACAGCACTAGCCGCGACGCTACAAGAGCGTCACCCTACAGAGGAAGCACTCACCACCTTACTCGCAGAGGTGGAAAACACCATCAACAGCCGCCCTCTGATACACGTGTCAGTCAGTGCAGAGGACCCAGAAGCCCTGACCCCGAACCACTTCTTATTGGGAAGCTCGGGACGAGTGCCTCAACCGGGCACATTCGACGAAAAAGACGCCGCATCAAGATCCAGTTGGCGAGCAGCACAGAGGCTCGTCGACCTTTTCTGGAAACACTGGTTCCAGGAGTACCTCCCGGAGTTGCAACACCGGCGGGAGCCGCATGGAAGAGGACCGAAGGTACAAGTCGACGACGTTGTACAGGTCGTCGACCCCAACCTGCCGCGCAATATATGGCCGCGTGGCAGAGTCATAGCGACGTATCCGGGTCCCGACGACATCGTACGAACAGTAGACGTGCGAACCAAGGGAGGTGTGCTACGACGGCCGGTGAGGAAGCTAGTAGTCCTGCCTCTGCAAACGGAAGATGAACCCGCACCGGAGATAGCTGCGACGCGGTCGCACGGCGGGAGTGATGTGCGGGACGAATAGTTTTAAATAGTGTATAGAAACTAATTCCGAATAGTGTATTGTTATAATATTACTTAGAATAGAACATTTGTGCGTAAGAATTTAGAAAGCGTAAGATGGACGATCGTTTATTGTGATGAAGGATCGTCATTCAATAGTTATACACAACTGGCAAGGCAACAATTATGAAAGGAACGACTATGAACATTTAGCAAAGTATCAATGACAAAGACAACGTTATAAAGTGCTCCCTTGCTATAAACTGCAACAGACATGAATAAAAATTGTAAGAGAATGTCCCGCATCTGGCTGATTGTAACAACGCCAAAAAGGTTCCATAAAACAATTCCTTGGGACAGTCGCCATAAAACAATCCCTTGTAATAAGCATTATAAACTGGAGACCCTCAGGTTTAGGATGCAGCCCAGGAACGTGCGTAAGACAATGGCTGGTGAAACCCGATGCTCTCGTCGCTTCCCACGGTTTGCGCCCTTGTCGTAGTATAAATAGTCCCCACGCCTGAGCAGCAAGACACATTCGTCTTCGCCCTTGAGGAGTCAACAGTAACAGTTATAGCAAGACACATTCGTCTTCGCCCTTGAGGAGTCAACAGTGACAGCTACAGTAAGGTTACACAGCTACAGCAAGACATTCATCTTCGCCGTTGAGGAGTCTCAACAGTAACAGTTACAAGACACATTCGTCTTCGCCCTTGAGGAGTCAACAGTAACAGTTATAGCAAGACACATTCATCTCATTCTTCGCCGTGGAGGAGTCTCAACAGTAACAGTTACAAGACACATTCGTCTTCGACATCGAGGAGTCAACAGTGACAGCTACAGTAAGGTTACACAGCTACAGCAAGACATTCATCTTCGCCGTTGAGGAGTCTCAACAGTAACAGTTACAAGACACATTCGTCTTCGCCCTTGAGGAGTCAACAGTAACAGTTATAGCAAGACACATTCATCTCATTCTTCGCCGTGGAGGAGTCTCAACAGTAACAGTTACAAGACACATTCGTCTTCGACATCGAGGAGTCAACAGTGACAGCTACAGTAAGGTCACACAGCTACAGCAAGACACATTCGTCTTCGACATCGAGAAGTACCTATCTCCGACATCGAGGAGTCAACAGTGACAGCTACAGCAAGAATCTTCGACGTTGATAAGCTACAGTAACAGTGACACCTACATCACATTCGTCTTCACGTGAGGAATCAACAGCTACAGTCAAGATCAACAGCAAGATCTCTACAGGATCAACAGTCAAGAATCAATAGTAGTGTAAGTTAACTAGTGACCCCGCTAATATTGTGGAAGAATATACGAAGTAAGTCAACACACCGAAGTCTCACTTATTACCACCAACCCAGCAACAGAGTGTGCATCAGAACGTGCAGAGTGCAAACGCATACGTCCACTTAATGGTCCTGCATGTCTGTCACGCACACAAACTGAAAAATAAACTTACTTTGCAGTGGTTGGCGTCAATTTATCTTGTAATAATAGGCTGAGGTATGTAACTGTTTTACTGTTTCCTTTGAAATTCTGTATTGGAACAGAAAATTAGCTTCGTCCCATAAAAAATGATCTTTGAGAATATTAAACTTTTTACGTCTACACGTTAAATAACTAACGATAACTTCATCATCTGATGAACTTAAACTTTCACTGGGTGAAGTTCATCATAACATTTTAATACTAAACTAAACACCTATTAAAACTACAACTTTGTCAAAATTACAGTGACTTTAGCTTTTACTGCCGCTCAATGAGCAGTAAAAGTTAAAGGCAAAAGTTACAGTTAAACCATCAGTTAAAATTGTGAAGAAACGATTTGACCGTTACTTTTACTTTATGACGTTACTTTAGCGATTACTTTTGATGAAGAAACTGGCTGTAAGTATTGCAGACTAATTACATATATATATACAGACAAATCACACAGATTGAGGCTAGCCCCAAAGTAAGTTCGAGACTTGTGTTACGGGATACTAACTCAACGATACTATATTTTATAATAGATACATATATAGATAAACATCCAAGACCCAGGACAATTAGGAAAAGATCGTTTCCCATCATGACCTGGCCGGGCATCGAACCCGGGGCCTCCACGTCGCAGGCAGGCGTGTTGACCGCTGCGCCACGGAGACCGACAAACCATTTAACTCTTACATGATTAGGTTCAATTTACGTTACGACTTCAAATATAGCCACGCCATTTAACTCTTACATGATTAGGTTCAATTTACGTTACGACTTCAAATATAGTTTAACTTTTTCTTGGTAACTTCTACGTTTATTACATAGAAATTAGGTAAAAAAAAAATATTGTTATATATGCATTTCATCATCATCATCATCCTTTTTATCGTCCCACTGCTGGGCACAGGTCTCCTCTCATACAGAGAAGGATTGAGCGTAATCACCACGCTTGCTCATTGCGGGTTGGCGAATTCAGACTTAAAAGTCCAGGTTACATATGCATTTGCTTGTTTGAAATAACATCAATTTAAAACATATGTAATAGGCTTTAGCTTAAGTAAATCGACACACACATCCATCCATCAAATACACACAGTTGCATCAGATAACATAAAACCAAAAACTTCAAGCAATTTTCACCCTTATTACAACGCAGGTAATGCAACACTTGCACCTCTGGAAAC
This sequence comes from Sesamia nonagrioides, assembly GCA_017933935.1. NCBI lineage: Eukaryota > Metazoa > Arthropoda > Insecta > Lepidoptera > Noctuidae > Sesamia > Sesamia nonagrioides. The sequence continues at coordinate 151,547 of JADWQK010001454.1, read as the reverse complement.
TGGTGAGGAAGAGGACCATGAGTTAGCCGCCCGAGTTGAGGAAGATGCGCGGGGGGTGCGGCTAAAACATGCAACTGCGAAGTGGATCGTCTCGCATCAAGAAAATACGCTAACAGACCTCTCGCTTACTATTAAGCCTGGCAAGTGAGTCTTTTTTTATATATTTGTTGGTGCTTTTAGGTGTTGGTTGAAAAGGATTACTAGCATTTTATGTTTAAGAATCAGCAATGTATTATATTTTTGTGTCTTCAACACATCCATTAATTGCGAAAAAGATTATATTTTTCAAAATAGTGTAAAATATTTATCTGCCTGAATCATGGTATTTATTTCTCACCCTTTTAACTGTACAAAATGAATTGACAATTAAATGAACTCATGCATAACTTTTATTCATTAATTATTTTAATTTGTTTTTAATTAAAACTTCAATATTATTTTAATAATTATGAACGTAACATATTATCACTTATTTTTGTTAGTCATGCGAAATTACGGTTATTCCGAACTGAGATTTGAGATGCGGTTTGTACAAATACATACAGTGCAGTCAATCAGTATTATGTGAACGATCACACATCTTTCGCACTTATTTTGTAAACACGAGTTGAATGATCGGGATGTATTTATTCGTACACACACACGTTCTCAGACATGAACAAGCTGCTTAGCTATTCACAAGTCGTCTACTTTTACAATGTTTGTAAATACGTAAGTACCATGTCATGGTTACATTTTTTATTATTTTACCTGTTGTAAATAGTAATTTTATTGTACGTGCAGTATTTTTCTCCATACAAAAACTGCCTACTTTGGAAGGGGAAAAGATTTTTTTTTTGTAATTTTAGACATTCAAAACTACCTTTTATGAAATGAATGTGCCTATTTGAAATAAATGTTTTTGTTTTGACTTTGAATCACAACAAACAGCAAATAACTTCCAAATAATAAAGGTCGTCTTTTGATTTTAATGACAGAAAATTTCAGATGCCGAGTATGTGAGTTGGTATTTAGAGGATACTCTCAATAACATTGATTGTTGTTCGATTCGGCTCGGAAGCATATCGAATGATTGCAAATAGTCACTGGGATAACACAATAGCCCTGTGGCAAAAATTTATTTTTTATGTAATTTTATTGTTCAGGATAATCGCAGTAATCGGCCCAGTAGGTGCTGGCAAGTCTTCACTACTACACGTATTGTTACGAGAATTGCCCTTGTTATCAGGCTCGTTACACGTCGGAGGTAACGTCTCGTACGCCAGCCAGGAACCATGGCTTTTTGCAGGTAATTCACAGACAGTTTCAGCGGACTACCCTATTATTCAAGTGTAGTTATTAGAATGAGTTTTGTTTTAACGAAGATTTGCAGTAAGTAGGAGTTAACTATAGAAATCGTCACATAAAAAGCATTGTAGACACACTCTATGACAGTTTTTTATTATACAACGTTATTTTTTGTTTATGCGAAAACTACGAATATATGTACGTAGTTTGTTCAGAATAAGTATCTGAATCGATTCCAATCATTTTTACACCATGTTATATTTTTTCATATATACATTTAGAAATTGTTGCAGTGTGGTTATTGAGCGCGCTACGCTGATTACACGTGCGCATGCCCGCGCTCAGCTGACGCTACAGGTCAATGCCCCCGGCTCGCCCGCCGGAACGAAGCGCGTACCATATTTTTGTTGGGACAACCAACTAGGATAACAAGCTCATAACTTTGTGGTCTTTCATGATATCTTTTTGAAATTTTGTACATGGATACTTTACTTAAAAATGCTGGACACGTGTTTTGGGTTTCGAATAAACAAAAAATAATGTTGTATATAATAGAAACAGACATTGAGAAAGATAGTTTCCATAGTTTCCGAGGGTGCTAAAGCCGATAGTGAAGTCACTGAAAATACAAAATGGCGGTTAAGAATATTTTTAAATGTTTGTTGTCACCATCATTTTATTTTATCGCAACAATGCGTTACTTAAATACAGAATTATAGGTTACCCGTAAATACGAGTAATTTATAATTTGATGCCTAGTAAATTACGTTTTATCAAAATATTCACAATCGTTTTGCCTGGGTAGTTAAACCATGAGGTGGAACTATAACTTGGTGTGGGTTCCGAAGGCAAGAATCTGCTGGATATGGGGCAGTACATAACTATCGTTGTGGACATCGTTGCTTTCGCCAACCCGCATTGAGCAAGCGTGGTGACTGCGCTCAATCCTTCTCTGTATGAGAGGAGGCCTGTGCCCAGAAGTGGGATTATAAAAAAGGTTGGTGATGATGATCCTTCCTTTGCGCCTGTTTTTCCCAGCAGATGTGTATTGTATAACGGCTTGATGTCCGCAATCCAAGTCTAAGGGCGAATAAAGAAGTATAGTCTTAGCGTCGATGTTATACAAATCGTTTATCTACAGGCAGCGTCCGTCAAAACATTCTGTTCGGTCAGACAATGGACCGGCCGCGGTACAACATGGTAGTACGTCGGTGCGCTCTTGACAGAGACTTCGCCCTGTTCCCGCACGGTGACAAGACTATCGTCGGCGAGAGGGGCGTCAGTCTCAGTGGAGGTAAGGCATTCTGTATTATTTGGCGAGGAATTGATTGAGAGTTCTGTTTTTCATCATGTTCAGTTTTTTTTTTTTTGCTTAGGTATTACAAACTGCCAATTAGGATTAAATGCTATTAGGTATATCTTGAACACCAATGACTGATTACAAGGTGAAGGAAAACATCTTGAGGAAACCTGGACTTTAAGTCTGAAATCGCCAACCCGCATTGAGCAAGCGTGGGGATTACGCTCTCAATCCTTCTCCTGTGCCCAGCAGTGGGACGATAAAAAAGGTTGATCATGAAGTTTTAGAATCGCATTGAAAATAATTTGTTGTTTAATCTAATGTGATATTTTGGTCGACCCGTCATTTGACTTTATGTTTACTATGTGGTTCCAATTGATTTTTTCTGCACCTATGTTGATCTCGCATGACAACGCATCCTACGTGCTATTTCAAGTTAAACAAATATAAACTTTATTTAAATGGTTATTAAGTGGACATTGAAATTTTTTTTTGTAATTTTAGCGCAAACTGTACTTCATCATCATCGACCTTGCGTAATCACCACGCTTGCTCAATGCGGGTTGGCGATTTCAGACTGAACTTGATTGTATGGAAATTAAAGTTATTTTTTTACCATAAATTCACCATACCATTTCCACAAACTCAACATAGATTTGAAAATCTACTGACCCGACACGTTTGTTAGCAAGATTTTGACGTAGTGGGGGTAAATTCGCGCATGGTGCACTTGAGAATGAATGAACGCAAATAATCGGGTGCGAACGGGACGTAGACACAGTGCGGAAGGCAAAGCTCGACTGACGCAGTGACGCACCAATCGCGGGCTCGGCGAGGCGCTACCTCATACCCCGCGTCCCCCGCTCTTCCCCAGACAGATCTAAATAAAACCAGCCAAGTACGAGTAGTGATGAAACTTAGCGTCGTTGTTTTTTTTTTTCTAAATTTGGTTTTTTTTTCTAGCCTCCGTTTTAGTTCAATTATAAATAAAATTTGTAATTTATATCAACATATTATTTATTAGTAAATTACTATTTCCAACAATAAATCACAAATCACAACTCAATTTTATTTTTTTTTTTCAATTGTTGTATACCAATGAACGTTGCCAATATTTTTATAAAATTTTAGTACTATTTTATCAGAAAAGTACCGCAGGTTCAAGAATAAACCTGGACTCTATTATGTACTCTTAAGTATTAATTATATAACGGTAAATGCCATAACAGTTTCAGATATCATGCTCTTGAAAAAATAATGGTCCAGGAAAAAATTACTTTTTTTTCCGGGTTTTTTTAAGGTTTTTTTCACATTCCAACACTAAGTACGAATCGGACTCGCGCACGAAGGGTTCCGTACCATTATCTTTAAAAACGAAAAAAAAAGTGTTTCTATTTCCGTTATTAATATGGAGCAAAACACGGCATAAAAATCACGTGTGTTGTATGGGAGCCTATATATCCAAATATTCTGTGAACATTTAAGCGTCTATCTATTTCCGTTATTAATATGGAGCTAAAAACGGCAAAAAAGAAAAACATGTTTATTGTATGGGAGACCCCTTAATTTTTTTTATTTTTAGTATTTGTTGTTCTCGTGTTTGTTTGTGTGTCATGAGATACAGCCTGGTGACAGTCGGACAGCGAAGTGTCATGAATAGGCAACCCTATTCATGACACTTCGCTGTCCGACTTCGCTTTACCTTTTAGGTACGGAACTCTAAAAACGATTTCGGCGCATTTAACGACTCTTGCCAAGGTTTTGGCGGGAAAGTTAAGCTAAGTGTCACGCTCATTTTTCGTATTATTTATAGTGTTGTTTACTAAATAAAAGTGCGTGATTTATGTAAAAAAAAGTGCTTTCAGTAAATAATTCATAAACAACATTGAGATATCGCAGCATAGTGACCTCATCATGACTTTGCCTCAAACCTCCCTCGTAGACGGTTCACGTGGCCGTGTTTTTTGACATAATAATTCATTACGTGACATAGGCTAAATGCACAAACCGTGCAAAGCCAAAAAAGAAAGAAAGACTCTTACCAAGATACGTGCCAGGAACTGTATTTCCATGTATGTTCCCAGGTCAACGTGCCCGGATCTCCCTCGCCCGCGCGGTATACAAGCGCGCCGACATCTACCTGCTGGACGACCCTCTGTCCGCAGTGGACGCGCACGTCGGCCGGCACCTGTTCGAGTCGTGCCTCATCGGCTATCTGCGTAACACCACCAGGATACTCGTCACGCATCAGCTGCAGTTCCTCAGAGACGTCGACCAGGTGAGCGAAAGAAAAACAGTTTAATTTGAGACCCGCACAGGAAATACGTAAAGAAGAAGAGGCTTGCCGTTTCTGGTAATATCTGACAAATACATAATATCTGAGATCGCTCCCTATGGTCTGTATCCCACAATTGAAGAATTCAGCTTAAATTTATTCATCTTTCGACGTCTTTTTCCAAACACCACTTTTTTTCTTATTAAGTAGTATCTGTCATCCCTTTCTAAACAAAATTGTTTATTTTAATGCCACGAAATAATCAATATTATTATCCTAGGTTCGAAAGAATCATTGCCCGAGGTATTTAGAGCCTAGAGGCTATAGTCCGAGTAGAATTTAATTATTTGACCAATGTTAAACACTCTACTTTTTATTTCAAATATGAGGAAAATAAAACTAGTTGTTTATTTTTTATGAAACTATTTTACTAAACTATTTTTATGAATTTCGTCACAGATACTTAACAGATTTATGTCGACTTTTTAAATATTAAATATGGAACTCACGACGTAATTGTTGCGTCTTATTCCGCTCAAAGGAGTTTACGCTATGTTCACACTGGCTGTTTAGAAACTCAGATGGCCGCAGCATTATTTTTTTTTTTTATTTTTTTTTACATTAATCTTCACAGCTGACAGCAGTTCTATTTTTAAAGTTCATTCCGGCCCTTAGGTGGGAAGTTTTATGAATTGTAGAATTTGTATGAATTTTTCCCTCTTTAGGAAGGGAGGCAGCATTTTCCACCCAATAATTAGATCAAAACAACACTACTTTCCGAGTATGAGAAATGAAAAGGGATTGTCCCACAAATTTCAGGAATGACGTGTGATTTCCATTTTAAATCAATGGATATCAGGATTACAAATAAATAATCTGCGTGCGCGCAGTTCTTGCATAATTCAATATCAATCAACCGAAACATAGGTATTATGGTGGTAAAATTTTAATTCCTAAATTCTTCCACCAGATAATAATCCTCAAAAACGGCGCGATAGCTGCGGCGGGTAACTTCGACACACTCAGCGCGTCGGGTCTGGACTTCGCCACTCTGTTGGCTCGGGACCCAGAAGAAGAGAAACCCCTTATAGACCCGAACGTTTCTGAGCCAGACACAGAGTCTATGATTCAAGGTAGCTTCCGGAAAAGACAGATGAGCATTCACTCGGTAAGAACCTTTTTTTTATAAATTATAAACTAGCGCTTGACCGCAATCCCGCCTGATGGTAAGCAGTGACGCAATCGTTGATGGTAAAGCGCACTAGTTTATTAAGAGCCTATTCACTGTAGCTTTGAAGACATTCAAATTGTAGTCCGACGGAAACACCGCCGCCACTCCTGTTCTTTATTGAAGACGTCATGTTAATTATTGTTGTGTTGTCTTAATATAGTTAAATAAAAAAAGCATAATATGTAATATATAAAATTCTCGTGTCGCGATGTTTGTGGTTAAACTCCTCCGAAACGGCTTTCCCGATTCTCATGAAATTTTGTGTGCATATTGGGTAGGTCTGAGAATCGGACAACTTTTTATCCCCCTAAATGTTAAGGGTAATCCCCCTAAATGATTTTTATTGAACAAAAAAATGCTTCCTAAAAAAAAATATGCATAGCAAAACAACGTTTGCCGGGTCTGCTAGTATTATAATAAAATCGTATTTTCCTCTAAGCGTAGGGCAATGACGCTTAACTAATTATCGCTCTTTACTAGATTTAGGATCTACGGTCGTACTTATGAAAGAAAAAAAAATATCTATGATACAACACAGATGAAACCGCCTGCGACGTTCTAATCTTGATCCCGTTCGTCCTAAACTAGGCATTAGGAATATGTTCTTGCTTGAAGTTTCTACAAGATATGTAATGTCTCAACCTTCGTTTTAGGTGAGTTCTGTGGACAACTTGACCGCAACGGCACCTCCAGCCGGCGAAGCTGAATCCCGAAGCGCGGGTGCAGTGGGATCCAGAGTGTACGGAGCGTACCTAGGGGCCGCCGGGAACGTCTGCGTCGTGCTGCTCATGTTGCTGGTCGCCACGCTCGCACAGCTGCTCGGCTCGGCGTCCGACTGGTGGACGAGCTACTGGTCAGTGTATACAGTGAACGGAACTAACTATAGTCCTTTTTTTTTGTTGCTGGGAAATCCTCATTGATGTCCGCCGCCCTGGGGCTGGTAATGGTGTCTGTCACACTCTTACTAACTAAAAATCACCCCGGTGTTTAGATGAAACCACGGGGGTGGTTACCTACACCGGGGGTTGCGAGAACGAACACTGCTTCCGCAACCCTCAATTGGTATTGGCCTGCCACTGTGGGTGTTTTCGGGTCAGGAGGGCTCGGGTCATTAGTGAGGTGTGTGACTCCCCCGTGACGTCTAAGAGTGGCGCGCGTGGAACACTTCGCGCCGCCACCTCGGGTCCTGATTTTTGGTGGGCGACAGATGACGAACTATAGTCCTGCCTTAAATGCAACCCTGGCAAATGCTATTTTAGTCCAGCAGGCCGTCCTTATGTCGTTTAAGTGTACTTGTTTGTTGGTCCTCCTTTATCAACGGAAGAAACTTAAATAACTGTTGCACAGATGTCATTTTCCGCCGCCAGGTATAATAACATCGCATCAATGAAATTAAAACGAATAACGAACAAAGAGTTAATTATGATGAAAGATAATATGGTATGATAAAAGACAAGTTCCGCCGACCCCAAATAAATTGGGAAAGGCCCAGTAGAATGGTGATGAAGGAGCTGAGTTGGGGAATGGAAGGAAAAAGAGAGAGAGATTTTTTTTTGCATATGGGAATAGGCTATTTGACAGATTTATAATCTCTGTCTTGAATAACTTGGTTGCGGTTAAGAAGTTAACCAAATAAAAATTCTAAATTCAAATAAGCCGCCGAAATATTTTATTCAGTAATATGGCGCCGCGCTTTGTAAGTGACGTCACAAACTTATAAACGATTTTCGGTTCCGCAGTGGTGTTCGTGTTTATCTGTTCTTTGTCAGTCAAAAAACAAAAAAATACCACAAATCGCTCCAAATATCGTTTAAAATCGTCTAAAAACACTAAAGCACCTGAGAACACATAGAACGACAACAAGTGTTTATGAGCGTATGACGTCATCGTGACATTAGCCAATCCGGATCGTTTCACAATATGAGGCGCGAGAAACAATATGCCAAACATATTTTTGTGTTTTTGGATATATTCATTGTTATTATTTTCATTAAAACTCGTGTAAATGGCATAAAGAACCCTCATTTTATGCATTTAACCTTTAAGTGCACGCGCTCTTTTTGGTAACGTTCCGTCACGCGCGGGGTCTAGAAGTATCCCCCAAATATATTTCACATTTATATTAAGATTTTTTTACATTTCTTAAATATTTATTTTGATTATAAGAAAAGACATATTAAAGTTTATAAAAAATCTTTTTTTATTCGTATAATAATCAGTCTTTGGACGGTTAGAATCATTTAACAAAATAACATCTCTAGCATAGACATTTTTGAGGAACTTACCTAAATTAACAAAATTTAAAGAAAAGAGTCAACTTCTGACTAACATATTATTATTTTCTGATAAAATAGGAATCAAATAAGAAAAATAATCAAAATTTGTAAATAAAAAAAAAATTACAACACGTCAATGTTACTATTGTGCACGAACATTTAAAATTATTCTTTGGGTTGGCATGGTAAACAATAAGTTATTGGTGCCGAATGAGGCATGAGGCAAGGAGATTCTGACAGTTGGCGACTCATTTTCACAATAACACAAAACTAAATCGGAAAAAGAAACAAAAACATGCATAAACTGAAAAAAGTTTATACGTAACATCACGGGCGGGGTCTACAGGTATCCCCACATAAGTAAAATACATACTTACCTTAGCGGGATCGCGACGCACTTACACTCGTCGATAGCCTCTGGCATACATTGAGAATAGCCGAAAGAAAACTCGCGAACGCTGGTTGTCAATTTGAAAAAATATCGTTAAATAACCGCGCGTGGGGTCTGTGCAGACCCCGCCCGTGACGTTAAAGGTTAAAGCAAATAATCACAAAAAATATTCATACTGTCAAATAGCCTATTCATTAAATGACCTCTCCCTCTCTGGGCGGAGGGGCAGGCAGTGTCAGTTTTACTGGCTAAAACCCACCCATGTCCCTTCACTAGCTTGTGCGCCAGGGCCACGGTATATTTTTCGAACAACCTGTAGCCCTAGCAGGCATCGGTCTGGGGAGACAGCCATTATATCTGTGAGCGTTGCAGACGGTGGTTTTCAAATTAAGAATTACTTTATATTGTTATGATTTGTATGAATACTGGCCACTAGCCGGATTCGTGCGTTAATTTCGTAGTTAAAGGATTGGTAACTAAAATCTTATATAAGTAATTAACTCCCATTCTTACGATTGTAAAATCACCCCGTAGTCTCTTCATCATCATTAACCTTTTTATAGTCCCACTGCTGGGCACAGGTCTCCTTTCATACAGAGAAGGATTGAGCGTAATCACCACGCTTGCTCAATGCGGGTTGGCGATTTCCGACTTTTCGAAGTCCAGGTTTCCTTTAGATGTTTTCCTTCACCTTTTAATCAGTAATTGGTGTCCAAGATAAACATACTTATAACTTGAAAAGTTACATTGGTACTTGCCTGACCTGGAATCGAACCTGCACACTCATACTTGAGAGGTTGGTGTTTTAACCACTAAACCATCACGACTTCTCTTCGTAAACAGCAATAATTCCTTTCAGGGTAATTCTAGAAGAGGCCCATCCCATTCAGCGATTGTCGGAAATACCGCGAAACCAGAGTGGCGCGCTGCAGGCTATCAACAACTACACGACCAGCCTCATAGAGAACACTTACTTCGAGTCCGTGGGCTTAAGTCGATATGACTGCATCTATATTTATTCCGGTGAGATACTGCTATTTTTATATCTGCTTCCTTAATTTAATGACAATAAAATTAAGTCCAAGAGGTAATTCGAAGTTAGTATGGAGACGCCATTTTGCTGTAGTTAGAATGCAGTATGTAAGATTGAGTGATCTACCCTTCGATGGCAAGCAAAGTAAAAAATCCGATAAAGAGCTTCATGAGTTACAATTTTTACATCTGTATGATGAACATGAACTACAAGACCAAATTAAATTAACTGGCGGATTAAATTTTAGTCATTTTATCATCATTGATTTTTCTCTTCTCACTTAAATATTTATACAGGGGCCAGGATACCGAAGTGCAACCATGGATACAGTACATGATTCGAACACAGCCCGCGTTCTAATTTCGATTATTAAAAATAAACTTTGACGCTTACGGTACGGCCGGTAAACTAAGCCTGGTGCTGTACGCCCGTTCTATTTGAAGTTATTCAAATATCAACTCGATTCCAATATCCATTAAGGTGATTTCATAGTGACTAGTACCATTGACAAATTTATAAAAATGTTTGAAGTTGTAGCGTAAATTGAACTTAACTGTTTAGATATTCAAGTATTATTCCATTTTTTTTATATTGGCGAATATGTCTCAATTTTTCCGTAGGTTACTTATTGCATTATTCTATCATTCAGCAGATTTATTTCATAACCCACGAAAAATTGCTACGTCTAGAATAATGCGCTGAAGTCATGGTTTTAGTTTGCGCGTAGATATATGTACCTGTCACACTATATTTACCAGTAATCTGTTTCGCTCATGTGGAAAACGAATCGGAATCAAAATCAAATAAAATCTTTTTTATTTGTTATAATTAAAGTGTCAGTATTATACTTATAAATATCAATTCTACATTAAAGTTTTTCATAGAACATGAAAACAAGTCCCAAAAATAATAATAATAAACAGATCGAAAAGCCTTTAGGGCTTCTGCCCACGATGTATCATGAACACGAGGTTAAAAGGGAACAGACAAATGGGATCGGTTGGTTAACTTGTACTTTTCGTTTCCAGCCATGGTGATAGCTCTGGTGGTGATCTCCTTACTCCGTTCGTTTATGTTCTTCTCGATGGCCATGCGCGCCTCCACACGGCTACACAACAACATGTTCTCGGCCATCACGCGGGCTCCTATGCGGTTCTTCCACACGAACCCTTCAGGCCGGATCCTTAATAGGTTTTCGAAGGATATGGGGGCTGTTGATGAAGTCCTGCCATCTGCCTTATTGGATGTATTACAGGTGAGAGGATCAAAGTTAGTAAAAAAAAATATTACAAAGTATAATACCATCACGATTCCAAAGCGAAAGAGGGATGGTGCTATCAGTCATGTATAGCTCCGATCCTCTCTTACACTGGAATTACAATTACCTGCGCTTATTTTGTTATTATGGTACATATTTCAATTTAAATATTTAATGCCCCGTCTACATGCTCCGTCTTACTTGCGATCATTCCTTTGCAAACAAGTTTGCGCAGGTAAGCGCGTGTGTGTGGACGGCAAGACGGTAGCGCGCGCAGTCCCGAATGTTCCGCCATTTTGTACAGTCATGACTGCACAGGCCTGGACTGCGCAGGCAAGACGGAGCGTGTAGACGGGACTTAACAGTTTCTCTCTTTTCTTTTGACTTAATTTTTTTCCGAAGTCATTTAGGACTTTAAAAAAATATTAGTAAATTATTCTACTCTCTCACTAAAAGATGATAAAAGCAAAACGTATTTTTTAGACGATTAGCTTTGATGATCCTTTGTAAAAATGATATGTTTATGTTTGTTCAAGATCGGCCTCTCCTTGATCGGTATCGTGGTAGTGGTGGCCGTGGTGAACTATTGGCTGCTAGTACCGACACTAGCCATCGGCTTCGTGTTCTACGGACTGCGGATCTTCTACCTGTCCTCCTCGCGCAGCATCAAGCGCCTCGAGGGTGTGAGTGAGTCATCTCTGACGCATAGCGCGACCATTTCTTTGGACTTACCTTCGGATAACATCGAAAAAAATAGGAATACTTCGTGTTCTACGGACTACGCATGGGTTGTCTATCCTCTTTACTCTTTTAAAACCCTTTTTTTTGTCAAATAATAGTTTTTGTCCACCCTCGAAACCTTATGAAAAGTAGTGTGGGAAGATTTAATAAAAAGTTAAAAGTTACCTGTTTTATGGTTAATAAATGTAGTTTAAAAAACTAAAAAAACATGCTTTAAAAAATATCAAACTAAAAAGTTAAAAATAATTTTTAAAAAAGCGTGAGGCGCTTTGTGCCAAATTTTTGGATATTAAGCGCCTCACGCTTTTTTTAAAATTATTTTTAACTTTTTAGTTTGATATTTTTTAAAACCATGTTTTTTAGTTTTTTAAACTATATTTATTTTCAACCTTTTAGTTCGATATTCTTTTAAAAAAGAAACGAACGTATTGAAAACGGTTGGGCATTTTATAGTAATGAGCCGCTCACTCGTAGTCCAACGAGTTAGAGACGGACAAACAAACAAACAAGCAAGCAAGCAAGCAAACAAGCAAGCAAGCAAACATACAAGTGATCTAATAAAAAACATGTAAAAAGGGATCATTTACTGATAGCACTAATGTCGAATATAGTGTTGCCAAAATGAAAAAAAAAAAACAAATAACGAAAAATATTGCCATTAACATGAAAAGAAAAATATGCTCATTCACTTTATTCCCTGTTTACTAATAAACAGGATATAATCCTAACATGTTACGAAGATACTAAAATAAAGTAATATATTTACAGCTCGCAGTCCAGTTTTCTCTCACCTGAACGCGACTCTGCAAGGAATCACGACTATTCGCGCTTTCGGAGCGCAGGAGGCGCTTATACGAGAGTTCGACAACCATCAGGATCTGCATAGCTCTGCCTGGTAAGTTCACTCTAGTTTTTAGGGCCTTTAGAGCTATATTCCAATACCAAGAGGTCTCTAGCAGTGGTGGCCAATTAGTATTGGCCGCGATTTAGAATTCGGACACTTTGTGTAAATTATTTCATCTCCGCGGCTCTCAAAACTATGAAGGTAAACATCGTGAGGAAACCTGCATGACCTAGAGGTAACAACTTTTTCTACGACCGTTTGGTAATTTGCTTAATACACAACCATAAGTTATATCTCAATTAGGGTTGTAACGGAGCTTCGCCTCCGCTTCCGTTACTGCGGAAGTTCCGCAAGAAATCGTATCTTCGCTTCCGCCTCCGCCTCCGCACAATTTTTGCGGAGTTATAACGGAGGTTTATTTACGTACCTATATAGAAAATAAATAACGCGCAAGCTGCGACGCTCGACAACCGTCCGGCCGCGTTAGAGCGCGAAATAGTCAAGAATCAACTAGTGCGAGGCGGGAATGGGGCAAACACAATTTGTTTCTCCTTAATTTTCATTACAAGAAGGTAATATTTTTTTTACCAAGTATACTACTATTAATGTACATATTTAAAATAAAAATTTTGTTTTAATTAACCATAGATTTCAATTTTTTCTGTATGTACTTTCACCTCCGCCTCCGCATCCGTTAACCTCCGCATCCGCGGAGGTGAGACTCGTCGCCTCCGCATCCGCCTCCGCCTCCGCTATCAAGCCTCCGTTACAACCCTAATCTCAATAGTACTCATTCCTGCCAATTCGTGTTACAATGACCATTCCCATATGAGTAAACCGTACTACAATGAAACTTTTTTTTCTGGCCATGGCATCAAAAAATCAACATATGATTAAGCCAAAAAGCGCGCGTATTTGCGTCACAACTAAACATCGCATATTATTAGGCTGTATGGATGAATTGCCTTTACCTTTAATTTCTGGGATTATAATAACAATGTAAATTACTATAATTCTTAATAAAGTTTTTGTATTTATTTGTTTTAAGGTCGTAGAAAAAGTTTTGTATGCCACTGTCGCAAACAGCTATTGTAATATTCGTGCTGATTTATTGTGCCTACTACCTGCCTAAACTATCACTCATATTACAATAGCTATCATTGCTTGACAGTGGCATAAACAACTGTTGTAGACCTGTGATATCTACCAACTCATACTGAGCCCACTTTCTTTCCTTGAGAGGAGGCCTGTGTCCCAGAAATGGGAACTTTATAGGCTGATTATGATGTTATAATGTTATTCAAGAGGGTTTTTATAAATTAAGTGGTGTATGGTATTAAGTAGTGCCTGGAATCGACGTGCAAACGTTATTATGGATTCACCATGAGTGAACTATATTTCCAAGCGTAAAGGTCGTTTTCGCCAATTAAAAAAAAAAAAACTCAATGGTACATAGTTTAGCGTACAGATTTCGCAGATAACAGCTATGTGATGGGACTTTTACAAGTTGTGTTGTGACTTTGTAAGAGATCAAAAGATTCTTTTAAAACCAACTAGCGACCCACCTCGGCTACACAGGTGGGCAAAAGATACAGGTACTTAAGCCTTCCTCAAGAAACGGTGGCCCTTCAATAAAAATAATGTCTACTGCGCCCATCAGCCAATATCTTACTCTGCAAGATACTACCTTTAAACACAATGAAAGCCTACCGGGGTAGCAAGTTTGTTCGAAATAATGGTCCCTCGCTCCGGCCCACTCCCTCCGCGGTTTAGGCAGAGAAATACTCAAGTAGCAGGCGGCCGGCAGAGGCGCGAGCGGCACGCGAATTTTTTCTGGTGTTTAGTTTTGAATAAATCGTGATATCTCCTGACTGAAACAACCAATTCCAATAATTCAAAAAGAGATCTGCTGTTACTAAAATTACCTATGATATGACATAATTTATTTTGATAAGGATTAATAATAAGGAACAAATAGCAGGATCTGATTTCGAATAGCATTTTCATTAACTTTTCAAATATAAAAAAGTAATCATAATGAAGAAACTGTAGGTAGACATATGGTGTCGCAGACTTTATTGTAGGCATTTTTAATGTCTAAAATACTGTAGTACATTATTTTGATCTATGTCATAGGGTTCGCAATCACCAGCGTTTTCAATGTAAGCTCAAAAAAATGGGTTTATTTTGCGACATGTGTTAGAAACCTCAAAAATTATCAGTGTCCCTGCATGTTATATACATAAAAACCTTCCTCTTGAACACTCTATCTATAAAAAACCCTATCAAAATCCGTTGCCTAGTTTTAAAGATTGAATCATACAGAGCGACATAGGGAAAGTAAAAGTGACTTTGTTTTATAATATGTAGTGATTACCAATTAAAATTTCTACAGGTTTTTACATACAGTATACATTGTTTACAGGTATCTATTCATCGCCAGCTCTAGAGCATTTGGCTTCTGGCTGGATCTTGTGTGCGTGGTCTACATCGGTATGGTAACGCTCAGTTTCCTCGTCTTCGGGAAAGGTTAGTCACGCATAATGTTCAAACACTATACATTAATGTCCGATGTCACACGATCAATACTAAATAAAACTAAACTCTTAGATTTTCAAAGCTGGGCTCAACACTTTAGAGTAAAAAATCTAACAATACAACAACAATGCCCAATTAGTTGTATTTTGTTTGTGAAAATAGGCATACACCCCCATTCTCTTCTTCATAAACTAAACTAAATTTAAGTACATTGCATCTTCATCTTTCCATTTCATTAAGAAAAGGACAGAAGTAGTGACACTAATCGCGAAACCTATAAACACAGTAGCGGGCTATTAAACCAACCGTCAGTTACGGCTACGCGACAGCGACTCGTTGCTTTTATGTTAAAAATTAAGAGTTAATTCTACAAATTTCGAAAAATCACCTAAAAGTAACCTTTTCATTAGTGTAACCTAAAAGTAACCAATGTAGTTCAAAAATCACCTAAAAGGTTACAAAAGTAACCTTCTGGCAAGACTGATTGTAATTGTAAATCAGCCGCTGGCGCAACTTAGAACAAAAAAATAGAAGTATGAAATGCATGGAAATTTTAATGGCGGCAGAATCCGTCAAAGTAGGGAAGTAAGTACACATTCAAATTGTTGCTGTGACATCTCTGATTCTCTTGTTTTACGTCAGATGTGGACTAATTTGACAGGACTAAACTAATATGTATCTAGTTTAGTCCTGTCAAATTAGTCCACATCTGACGTAAGTTCATGTAATTTTAGTAGCCATGTATAACCGCGTCTAAACCGTCTTTTTTTTTTTTTTTTTTTTTTTTTTAATGTTTATAAACTAGTGCTTGACTGCAATCCCGCCTGATGGTAAGCAGTGATGCAATCGTTGATGGTAAAGCACACTAGCTTATTAAGCCTATTCACTCAAAAAACCTGAGTGAATAGGAAGGAAGACGGCAGTTGAGCGAGGTGATGCAATGTTTAACCCAACAACACGACCAACGATGCTGCGCCAGAGGATGATCTGGAGAGCCTTCACGACCAAACTCCCGACACAACAACATTAGGCACATCGTACCCGGCACACATCGCAACACAACTGCTCAGACCCGTTCTCCGTACGGCTTCACCAGACATCATGCCGGAACACGACGAATCGCTTGGCGGCAAGACTTTGTCTGGTGGGTGGTAACTTATGCCGGCGGCTGATGTTGTTGCCTACCACCGAGACAATCTAATCTAGTCTATGGAGTATCTTAATTACACAGGACTAAACTAATATTTTATCTTCTGTCCTTTTGTCATTGAAATAGAAAGAAAAAGATACAGTTAACTTAAAAATGACGGCACGATTTGTGTATTGGCTGAGTTATACACTGCTGTGTTGCGTGTCGGGGGTTCGATTCCCGCACGGAACAAATATTTGTGTGACCTACAAGTATTTCTCCCAGGTGTGGCTGTTTGTATATGTGAGTTTAAATGTTTTTAAATGAATCCACGTGTGTGGACACACATTCCTAGAGTGGCACAAGGCCTTTTTTTTTCAAATTGTATAATTTTTGAACAACAGACTCGGTGCCTTTATGCCTGCTTTTTAAGAGGTTGTTTGTGATATGCGACCTAGTCAACCATGTTTCAAGTCATCGTCCATGTATAGCCATTGCATCAAGTAAACGCGATCGATCTCTGTTAGCCTGGGCTTCGTGACTCATGTTTTCATTATCTAGACAATATTATAAAAATATAATTTTTTTTACAGACGAGTACGGAGGTAACGTCGGTCTGGCGATCACACAAGCGATGGGTCTAACAGGGATGTTCCAGTGGGGCATGCGACAGTCCACCGAGCTTGAGAATCAAATGACCAGTGTTGAAAGGTACAACACGCTATTTTTCTGCGTTCCAAATTAAAAATTAATTAGTTAAAGCTTCACTTGTCTAGTTTCGAGTGCATTTGTATCCTGAAGGTTGAATTTATTTATTTAAAAAAAAAGTCTGCAACAGATTGATTTTTTAAAATTCTCGCTACGTATTTTCTAGGCAAAAACTCATAAGTTCAGAGAGCAATTTTATTTTACGTTAACGCGATCGAGACGTTTATGACTTTCAGTGTGGCCACCATAAGTTTTCATTACGAAGACTCGATCATCGATATCGACCGCGTTGGACTCATTGATTGGGCCGCTTCAAGGTTGTAAGAACTCTCAACCAATGAGAGCGCCAAACGTAGTCATGCGTATGATCGAGTCTCGTAATGAAAACTCATGCCACTCATGGTAGCCACACAGCGCTGTGATTGCCCTGATCCAAGCGACGACCTTGGAGCGTTCTATACTTGTAAGCTGTAAGTAACAGCAGACGGGGCTGTTACGATTAACCAACCCAAACTCCTGGTTAATTAATATTAAAGGGAAAGCGTAATATTTCCGACTTATTTAGGAATGGAACTCGCGTTTGCCTTTGATTTACTCTCTGACTCATCATCATCCCAGCGTTAACCCCAGTCGCATCCGAAGCTTTTTCAGTTTAGTAGTCGGGAGTCTGCTTTACAAGTCTTAACTGCTGATTTTGGCTAAACTTCGATATTTTCCGTGAAGCGGCTGCCGTCTGACCTACACAACCCGAAGGCGATATCGATTGATGATTTGGACAGCTTTCTGCAAAAATAATTCAATCCACAAACTCGACATTTTCAATATTTTGTGACGTATGGACTCCAAATAAGGTATATTTTGTCATATCAAAGACAGTGTCTTTGATTTGTCAAAATATACCTTATATAATAGCACCATTACTCTCTGACTAATGTTGTTTTATTCTATTCCCAGAATACAAGAATACTCAAACATAGAATCGGAGCCCCCTTTACAATCGGAACCGGATAAGAAGCCGGCACTATCCTGGCCGGAACACGGCCGCATCGAGTTCCGTCACGTATGTCTGTACTACACGCCGTCCGACCCGCCGGTGCTTAACGACCTCTGCTTCGTCGTGGAGCCGAGGGAGAAGGTCGGCATCGTCGGACGAACTGGTGCTGGGAAGTCTTCGCTTATCAACGCACTCTTTAGGTAAATGTTTAATTTAATTATGTTTTCCACAGCTATCCGGTTGATCCGTACGGGTAGTCCATGCGCAGAGGGCCCCGTACGGACCTCGCCCTCGGCGCTCGTCGTTTCTAGCGGGAGACACCTTACACATACCAATCCGCGTCGCTGCGAAACGATGTTCTAAGCCTTATGTGGGCTCCCGCTCCGGGCGTCCCTAGTAACAGCCCGTACGGATCTGCCGGATAGCTGTGAAACCAGCCTAAATTATTTCTTCATCATCACTCACAAAACAGTGAAGAAAAATATGGTGAGGAAACTGGTATGATAGAGAAGTAAAAATTCGAAGACACGGGGTTTCTATCAACTCGCACAACGCCCAATCCCTCTCATCTCTACCATCGAGAAGGCCTGCGTTCCAACTTTTGTGGACAATAGTGCGGATTCCCTTCATAAAGTAAACTAAATTTAAGCATTATTTTGTTTTCTATTTCATTAAAAAACTAACAGAAGAATTACTACGTACAGTATATTGACATACAATATGTAAAGAAAACCCTGTCCGATCCGTGGTGAAGGTATTGTTAGGTTAACTGATTCTAATAATACCTATAAAGCCGGGCTAAACTTAAAAAAAAAACACCCCCAAAAAAATAAATATTATTTCGAAAAAGCGAGGTAACTTAATGCATGTCCGGTGGGCAACACTTTAGGCATACATGCGCGGGTGAAGGGGGGCGGGGCAGGCGGCATGTGATCGCAACGCTATTCGCTCTATCATAAATAGTGTAGTCACTTTTTTAAAAATTACAAAATTTTGGGGAAGTTGGTATTAATTACCGGAAAAAAAAGATTATTTAAAAATTCATTACTATTGTCACTCTGATGATTATGTAAAATGATGATGAATGATCATGTGTATACCTAACATTAATTATCCTTTTGGGTCGGACAGGGGTTTCTTTACATATTGTATATATAAAAAAAAAAAAACTATATAAATATTGCATTGCCTCCAGGTTAGCAACAATAGAAGGCGAGATCATAATCGATGGACGTGAGACGTCTACGTTGGGTCTACACGAACTCCGCAGTCAGCTGTCCATCATACCACAGGAACCGGTGCTGTTCTCAGGCACCATGAGGCACAACCTCGACCCCTTTGATGAGTACCCTGATGAAGTGTTGTGGAGAGCGTTGGACGAAGTAAGTCATAGGATCACAAGCTATGTGCCCCATAGGATTACCAAACAGCAAAAATTACGAAGTACCATATAAACTTTCGACCCCTTCAAAAATTATTCCTCCATAGGATTACCTAAAAAAAAGTGTTGTACAATATTTCATCCTTCGAACTAGACAACTGTTTACTCTCTGCATTGTCTTCTAGTGATCAAACTATGTAGTAAAAAAATATAATATATTTTCTAACAGAATTTTGATCTGAAATGGTCCTTGACTATTCTTCTCCACAGGAACTATGTTTTAAATCACTGAAAATTAAGTTTCAATGACTCTGCCAATTCAAAAGTGTTTTAATTTGAACATTGTCGTTCAGGTGGAACTAAAGGAAGCAGTGATGGAGCTCCCGGCGGGCCTGTCGTCCCGCATGTCGGAGGGCGGCGGGAACTTCTCCGTGGGACAGCGCCAGCTCGTGTGCCTGGCGCGTGCCATCGTGCGGCGGAACAGGCTGCTGGTGCTGGACGAGGCTACCGCTAACGTCGACCCGCAGTGAGTCTATAATTACAGTGGCCTTTGATATGAAAACGTCTTTACTTAGTGTACTTATTGGTTGTTAGTTCAATACTTCTGATCGACAAGAACTTCATCATCATCAGCCTCGTCCACTGCTGGACATAGGCCTCTTCCATGGCACGCCAACAAGCTCGATCCTGAGCAGTTCTCCGCCAGCCACTACCTTTTTGATGTCGTCGCTCCATCTCGCCCAAGGGCGTTCTACGCTTCGTTTACCGAGACGCAGTCTCCACTTGAGGATTCGTTTACCCCAACGGTTGTCGGTCCTGAGGCATATGTGACCAGCCCATTGTCACTTCAGCTTGCTAATCCTCTCAGCTATGTCGGTGACTTTGGTCCTCTGTCGGATCACCTCATTTCTGATGCGGTCCTTCAGAGAGAACTTTAAACCATAATAACTAAAAGTTTTTTTAATGTTCGACATTCAAAAGGTCCGTCTTTTTTATTTGTTAAATAAAAATAAGGTGTTCATCAGCTGCGTCAACCACAAGTTTTTGTTCTTGAAATTAAGAAACAGTTTAATGAGATACCTGCGCCCTGCGGTTTTACCCGAGTAAATTTCGATCCCGTATTGATATTCGGGATAAAAAATATCCTGTGTGTTATTCCTGGTTATAGACCATCTGTGTGCCAAATATTATCCAAATCCGTTCAGCAGTTTTTGCGTGAAATACACGTCCATCCATACATTCTCACAAACTTTTGCATTTATAATATTAGTAGCATTTTACAGAATCGCATTATATTTTGTTCTTGATTCAACATCTGTAACCTTGATTATGCAAAGGACCCACTTTGTAGAGTGTTTTTCGGACCTAAAATTATGTGCCTTTTGTTGCAGAACTGATGCGCTTATACAAACTACAATTAGGAACAAATTCGCTAAGTGCACTGTGCTTACCATCGCACATCGACTTAACACCGTCATGGATTCGGATAAGGTAACTAACGAAGAAAGTAACAAAAAAAAATACGAAGTTTGAGTTCGCCATAACATTGCAAATTAGACTCTATTGCCTTATAATAAAAGTCATATGAGATGCGTTCGTTATTTGCAATAGCAATAAATAATAAAATATCCATTCTGAATTCTTCCCGAAATATCCATTCTGACTTTTCTTAACTGCTCAATGTATGTATTAATAAAACTTATTTATTTCTTTCAGGTGTTAGTGATGGACGCCGGCCGCATGGTAGAGTATGATCACCCCCACATCTTACTGCAGAACCCGAACGGCATCCTGCGCGGCATGGTCGACCAGACCGGGCGCGCCATGGCAGAGACGCTCAGCAAAGTGGCCAAACAGGTGAGGAATCAATCACATTTGGTTGGCTTTCTATTTTTTTATTATTTTTTATCGAGTTTACCTTGAATATTACTGACATCGGGAGGAAACCTAGAAATATAATTATAAATCTGAAATCGCCAATTGCGTCTTGAATAAGTATGGTTAACAATACTGTGCCTTCTCTGTATGAAATGTGCCTACAGTGGGACAATAATTATTATTGTTCCAAATAATTGTTGGACGATTTCTATAAGGGATGATTTATGCTAGATAAATCATCATGGCATTAACCGAAGCGCGTACAAGGCACAGGTCCAAAAGTACAAGAACATTTTATAGAAAGCAGTTTGTTCTACACCGTGTCTAGTCGGTGTCTTGTTCTTATAAATCGAGCTAACAGAGACACGGCTCGCACTAGTCAAAGTGTAGCCTAAAACATCCCTTATGCTTTTGTATCCGTGTGTTTGTATATATTTTTACATTTAATAACATATTAAGGGATTTAGTGTGTAAAATAATCTTATTTCTTTTTTATCTTTCAGGCCTACGCGGTCAAACTGGACCTGGAACCGGCGGGCACCTCAGATTGATACAAATTACTGATAAATGTTAGGCTATGAATTAATTGTTCCTACAATCGAGATATTGTACAAAGGATCTGGTGGTGAGGTGCATGCGTACATCACGGTTATTTCCCATTAAGTGAAATGATTATATTTAATTTGTAAAATATTTATAGTCAACACTTCCACGACTAACGGACTTTGTATGTGGAAAGTGCGCCGACGCAGAGACATTACTGTATCGAATTGCGAGAAAACATGCAAATATTTCACGGTATTTATTTCCATATTGAAAATGAACTATTTACAAAGTTATTCCCTAAAAATTAGTTATTATTGAAAAATGGTTCCGAGTATAGAACCATTTGCATTAATTAGTAACGCGAAACGTTTTTTACAACATGTACTTATGAAGTCCCTTACAAATTATGGCATAATTGTAGCATTTAGTATTGGTATATCAAATTGTCGTGTCAGTGATGAAGTCACCAGGGGCCCTAGTCTGCTATTACAATAGTTTCAGAATATTTGATCAGTGTTCTCATAATGATCGATTTTGACAAGTTTCGTAATCTACAAACCAATAGACGTCATTATGACTTTCCAGTGGTAAATCACTGACACCACCCTCATTTTAATAAATGTTCAAATTGAGTATTGGTTTTTCTAAAATAATTTCTATTAACGGGCTTTATAATAATGGCAATACGCCAACGTCATTCTATCACCATTACATTACAAGACGACTGAGATAATTGATCCATCATTATGAATTTAGCAGATTACGAACTTTTAAGCACAATGACAATGGAATCGTGATACTATGACAAATTTATGAAAAATACCAGACTAAGGCCCCAGTACCTCAGAAAATACAACTGTAACTCTGAAGCTGTTCAGAGAACATTAGAAATGGAAGTGTTGGGCAAATGTCACAAAATGTATTAGGTATTTTTATAAAATGAAATATTATTTAAGAATATGTTTTATTATTGTGACTTAGCTAAAGATTATGTTTTTGTAAACGACAAGTGAGATTTACAAGTTTATTTTAGAAATTAAAAAATTTCATTCAGATGTGGTCGTAGGAAAGTGAATAATTTATAATTATACATGTTTGCATTCAATGCCAAATGTAATCTCGAATACCATTAAAATAGATAGATAATTTAATAAATTAAAGGTCCAATAACTTTTGAGCTTTAACAATTAGTTACGAGGTGCTAATAATTGTATCTTGTACTTAATCTTATGTAAGTGATCTGTGGCTGATGACGTCACGTGACGAGCTCGTACTATGTACTTATACGAAATCAACCTTGTGAACTATATAGAATAAATTAAATGAAGTGATACTTTAAGTATCGATACAGAAGTGCTTAATTTTGAGGAATTATATTTTTATGAATATCATAATAGTTTGTAACCAATTATAATTTTAAATGTTATTGTTAATTTGAATGTGTTGCAATGGATTAGTGAAAACGTAATTTACGCCAGTAAAATGTTATGTAAATAAGAACCTGTTAAATGTTGGTTTATTGCAACAAAAATAAAACAGTTTTTACGTAGCAATAACTTTGTTTTATTTACATACAACGTTTTAGATAAGAAAATAAATTCTTATTGCAGAACTTCTAATCGTTTTGAACCTTCAGAATCGGTTTGAGCTGCGTCCCCACTTGTAGCTGTTTCGTTAAAACAATGTTCTAAAAAAGTATAATAATAGATCGCCCTTTGAGTTTTTCGCACGCATCTCTAAAATTAGACTCCCTAGATTAAAAATTATAAAAATTGGCTACACCTCTCGGCAATTTTGATATTAGCGGCAAACTCAAGGCATCACAAGTTCTATTGAAAGTTCAGGCTCTGATCGGACAAGTCTTATGAATGTTCTCAAACCAGTTTCCATGAATTCCTTGTATGTTACATGTAATCCATGGAAATCCTTTGATGATAGTCTACCAATAGTCGGCGGATCGACACAACTTAACATTCAGTTCGGAATGGATTTGACGTATATTTTGTTACCCTGTCTTATACGTCGAAAATTGTTTGATAAACATGTTACAAAAGGGAACGCAGCGTTAAGTGAACTTAAAAAAAAAACTAATTAATAATATTTTTACGGAATGTATCGTTTAAACTATAATACTAAATGTTTACATTAATCAGTAACGTGCTAAGCTTCGCGTCTTTCGCCACACAATTCTGACCTTTGAGAACTAAATGATTGTATCTTTTTTTTTTACGAATTATAAACTAGCGCTTGACCGCAATCCCGCCTGATGGTAAGCAGTGACGCAATCGTTGATGGTAAAGCGCACTAGTTTACTAAGAGCCTATTCACTCTTGCCTACCTAATTTGAGAAAGCCAAAATATCACCAAGATTATGATTACGAAGTTATAGGTAGGCGAGGATTGTGTGGTGGTTATCTTCACACAATTCTCACCCGGCTAACACACGCAGGCGGCAAACGGCTGAGAGTATGACTCGGTTTTAATTTAAAAAAAAAAATATCTAATAATAGTACTATAATAACATGATAATTTAGGCTTGGAATACTATGTAGAAGTATGTTACACTTCCATGTTAATTTTTTACATAAGTACAATGACATTTTTTTTAACCTTATTGGTTATTTACGACTATATTTGGCGTTCTCTAAATTCATTTTCATTTAGTTCTAAAAGGTGAGGATTGTTGGAGAAGGACACGTTTCTTCATTTAACTAAATACATGTAAAAATACTCTTGTTTATAATAATATTTACATCAGTATTACTTACAACAACACACTATTAAAAAGTGTAAAAAACTTAAGATCAGAAAGAGCCAGCAGTGTACAAAACACAAAACAGCGCCCTAATTGTGTACCACACTATGAAATCACAAACTCAATCATTCCTTTGTACGGACGATAGCAGGTCAAGCTACCCGAAGCTATCCAATATTTCCAAACAACTTTGAGCCTTAATGCTTTAGAGATAAAGATGAAAATCTACTGAAGAAATCTGACAGTTTGTAGTAACCTGATGAGCTGTCGTCTGTACGAAAAATCAACTCTTTTTATCTATACATTTTAAGTTGTATTTTTTTTTACTGATGTGTTTTGATGAAATTACTAATGAATCAATCTCAAAGTATATTATTTAAAATAAAAAGTAAGGTTGTAAATAATTGGTTCTAAAGTATCAATAATAATAATAAAAAAGCTACAGAATAATTGAGGAATTCCACCTTTTTTGTAGTCGATTAAAAATTAAAGCCACTGAGTGCTACTGCTAGTGTGTTACGCAATTGCCACGCTGACATTGTGTTCTAGTCTTAACAATGTTTTGGTTTAAAATACTTTTTCTAAACTACCGTCTCTTTGCAACACCATGCACACTTCGATTATCACAGAACCCTGAATCGTCGCAACACATTCTACACTCCGCTATTTCCAAACAACATAAATTATTACAATAATAAAATAAAAGAAGATAAATTAAGAAGTCCTTTCTAAACTAACTTCGTCGCATCCACTCATGAGCAAGCAGACGCGGCGAGGACACGGAATCTATCCGCTAATAATACTTGAAAGAGAAAAATACACAATCAAAAAGTAAGACAAAAAGATAAATAAAATAAATAGTGGAATACAACCGCAAACTTAAAATAAATTGTCATGATAGCTTTTCCATTGGCACAAGAGAAATGGAAAAAAATACGATGTTATAGTAATCAGACGAAAAGAAGATACTGAGATCTTAGAAAACTGTATACAGGTTTCAAATGGGCTTACAACCTAATTACTGTAATGTGATATTGAATATTACAAATAGCTATAACTACTCACAGTCTTCGTACGAATAATAAATTGGCAGCGCGGGGTGCGTCGGCACGGCCAGCGTCCGCGGTACTGACGAGTAGACATGGTCGTTATTTCACGTAACTAGTTACAATAACCAGTGACTTGACGTGTAACTGAATCCCTAATTACGAGTCAAATTTAAAAAGTAGTTATTTTTGTAAATGCGTTATTCCATATACACGTTATGACGTAGCCGTATCATGCATCACATCGGCATAATTTATTGATTTAACTGTATAGCTACACACTCAAGAAAGATTCGTTTCGTAACTGTATAATTGGTGGTCGTATTTGTGTAAACAATCACAGTAGCTGAATGAAAATAACTAGGTACAAAAATAACTCGTTTTATAACAGGCGACGCCGACTAAGTAACTGGTTACGCTACGTTTCTTGAAAAAGGCGTAACGACCCACACCTACTGACGAGTGTCTACTACTGCACTACTTCACTCACGCACTCACTGTCACTGTCCACACTGAGTAGCTGCCGGCGTCGGACCTGCGCACGCGCATTACACGAGCGCGGTTAGGCTCCCCGAGCGAGAGTATTGTTTTTCTTCTGTTTCAGTCGGTATTGGCTTTGTCTGAAATTATGGACGAGATATTAACTTGTCTAAATATGATTCACAAAGTGCATGTACACTGAACTTGAGTTTGGCACCACTTTTGAATACCAGATCATAGTTTTATTTTATTAACCATAAATTATTACACCAAAATCAATTCAGGTTTAGTAAAGAAAAGCAAATTAAAGTAAAAAAAAATGCATACAACTCGCGCGAGTTAGCTGTGCACCTCACTCTGTGACGTCATTCGGACGGTACAGTGTCTAAAAAAATGAGGATTAAGTGAAAAAGAAATATAAATTACAATTAAGTAGTTTTGATGACAGAGCGTCATAATACTAGATCATTTTCTTTCATTTACTCGTGACGTTTTGCAATTAAATTGGTTCATATGGACTGAAATATAATGTTGGTGCAATCAACAGGCTTCACTAACGCATCGAAAATGTAAAAAACAAAAACAAACTTAATAAAAAAAAAACTTAACAAAACAAAAACTCCAGAGAAACAGTAATAAGAACAGGGGATTTAAACTGTATTTAGACAATTGTAACAAAGATGCTATCGCTACTCAGCGCTTACGGCGAATGGAGGGGAGAGTGATCGCATTCCAGCGAAGTGCACAGTTAACTCGCGTGAGTTATACAAGCCGAAAATAAATGACGGTGATGATGAGGATTACCAAAATTGAAAAAGTGCGTTGTGTTAAAAAGTGGTGTAAAACTCAGTCAGTGTGTAGTTAGTAAGTGCATCGTGTTACCTCAGTAACGTGTACATACATCGTGGTGGGCGGGCGGCAGCGGCAGCGCCAGCCGCAGCGACGTCCAGAAGGCGCGCTCGTGCACGTGACGCCACGCCACCAGCCGCGTGCCGCGCAGGGTCGACACCAGACTCTCGCCGCCCTCTTTAGCCTCGCGTTTTAGTTTCGGTAGATCCTGGGACAGAGTAAAGCAAACTGGTGCTTAGTCCAAGGGCCATGAAATTTATACAATATGTAAAGAAAACCCTGTCCGATCCGTGAAGGTATTGTTAGGAATCGATAACTGATTCTACTAATGCCGACAAAGCCGGGCTAAAGTTTAAAAAAAATCCCCCTAAAAAAATAAATATTATTTTGCAAAAAGAGGTAACTTAATACATGTGCGGTATGACACCCTTCCGCGGGCGGCGGGGAGCAGGGCACGCGACGCGTGGTCGAATCGCATAAACGTACCGTCAAAATGGTGTTGTCACTTTTTTAAAAATTACTAAATTTCGGGGAAGTTGGAATTAATTCGCGGAAAAAAAGATTATTTTAAAATTCGTTAGTATTGTTACTATGATGATTACGTAAAATTTTATTTTATATGGTCATGTGTTTACCTAACCTTTATTATCCTTATGCGTCTGACAGGGTTTTCTTTACATATTGTATAACTGGAGATACAATATGTAAAGAAAACCCCGTCCGAACCATAAGGATACTAAGGGCACATGATCAAATAAAATATGAAATTAACATAATCATCAATCAATCAATCAACAATACCTATTAATGAATTTTGAAATAATCTTTTTTTTCCGCGAAAGAAATCCAACTTCCCCAACATTTGGTAATTTTTAAAAAAGCGACAACACCATTTGCGACTGTATCATTAT
Source organism: Sesamia nonagrioides (assembly GCA_017933935.1). Classification (NCBI taxonomy): domain Eukaryota; kingdom Metazoa; phylum Arthropoda; class Insecta; order Lepidoptera; family Noctuidae; genus Sesamia; species Sesamia nonagrioides. The sequence continues at coordinate 123,696 of JADWQK010001454.1, read as the reverse complement.
GAGCGAATAGCGATGCGACCGCGTACCGCGAGCCCTGCCCCCCTTCGCCCGTGCATGTATTGTCTACCGCACATGTATTAATTTACCTCCTTATGCGTTTTTTTTTTAGTGGAATTAGTTATCACACACACAGATCGGACATGGTTTTCTTTACATATTGTACAGTGTTCCTTGCTTGCAAGAAATGTGTCATGCTAATAAATACTACTTTTACCGCACAAAGCCTTTTTTGACACTAAATATCTAGTAGGGAAAACCCTTCTATTTATTTATAGAAGATAATAGATACTAATGATGGGGAAAACATTTTTTGTCATATTTACCTTGTGACGCATGGGTTAAATTCAAGGAAATATTCGTTAATTTGACTCACATAACTACTCGCTAATCTTTGTAGTGCACCCTCACATCAAAGAGATCATTTTTGGGAATGTTAAACGGCAGGTTTAATGTTCAATACACTGGCGATCAACTTGACAGCCTCCGTGGCGTAGCGGTAGCGGACGCGGCCGCTGCGCAAGGTGGCGCGGGTTCGATCCCCGCACAGTGCAAGTATTTGTATGCATGAATATGAATATTTGTACTGGTCTGGTCGTGCCTCGGAAAGCACGTTAAGCCGTTGGTCCCGGTTGCCCTACGAACATCTAGTGGCAGTCGTTACGGGTTGTTGGAGCCCTCAAAAGTCCTACAATTTGTCTAACTGCAATGCTTCGATGTCGCCTTCGGGTTGTGGAGGTCAGACGGCAGTCGCTTCATAGAAAATGTCGAAGTTTAGCCATATCAGCAGTTGGACTGGTAAGACGAACCCCAGACTCTAAAGCTGAAAAGGCTTCGGATGCGACTGGGATTAACGCTGGGATGATGATGACACTGGCGATCAACTATATTGACTTAAGTGCGACGATTATCTATACTAATATATAAAGCTGAAGAGTTTGTTTGTTTGAACGCGCTAATCTAAGGAACTACTGGTTCCATTTGAAAAAATATATTTGCGTTGGATAGCCCATTAATCCAGGAAGGCTTTAGGCGATAACATCACGCTGTGACTAATAGGAACGAAACATATAAAAAAAAAACATATAGAAACTAGTTTTAAATACAAGTCAAGTGAAACTGCTCTGCTGCTAAATTATGATAGTTACAAACCTGTAGTAAGACCACGACGGGCGGCAGCGGGAGCGCTCGCAGTTGCCGGAGTGCCGTCAGCAGCTGCTGCGACGAGTACTGCGCGGGCGATAGGACGGCCACCAGCGAGCGGCAACGAGACGCCTCGCCGACCAGCTCGCTGTACCCTGGAGAACATAATACATTATCAGTCTATGGACGAAGGAGCAAGCCACACGGAACAAAGCTGCGTCATTTCTTAACGTTTGTGCTCTTGAAACGAAGGAACACATTTATGCTCAAAGAATAGCTACCCTTCAAAAACAAGACTACTTTCATTTCGTCCAAAATTAACGGTAACAAGGAAAAAATAATCAATAATAAGGAAACATCATACAAAAAACAAAATTCGAGTTCGAGAACTTAAAATTATTCATCGAAGCAGTCACATTACTGTTCAAGACACAAGTTCATAATAATGACAGATTTCTAGTAAGTCACCCACATGTACCGGAATAACTGTTTCTCTGAATATGACGCCAAGTAGCATTCGCTAGAAATGTCGTTTCAATGAAACTTCGTTTTCATTGAAATCCACTGTGTAACACTGTCATGGTCAATATATCCGCTCAACTACGTATAATGAAACTGAAATTCCAAAGCATCTTGTCTTGACATATTCGGAAATAAAATACATATTCCGAGTTTGGTCGCCCCAACATGATTCAACTAGCGTACATCATCATCAACCTTTTTATCGTCCCACTGCTGGGCACAGGTCTCCTCTCATACAGAGAAGGATTGACCGTAATCACCACGTTTGCTCAATGCCGGTTGGCGATTTCAGACTTAAAGTCCAGGTTTTCTCAAGATGTTTTCCTTCACCTTCAGTCATTGGCATACATACCGCCGAATGAAAATAGCTGAATAAAAGTCAAATTCGTTATTTTAACTTTAAACGAAACCTGAATATATGTAGTTTGTCCAGAATAAGCAATTGAATCGATTGCAATCATTTTTACATGTTATATTTTTTCCCAAATACATTCAGAAATTGTTTCAGTGTCGTTACTGAGCGCACAACACAGCTGACTGTAAATCATAGTACTAGGCGCGTGAGACAGGGCGGGCGAGCAGTGAGTTGACCACATTTTTGTTGGGAAAACCAAGTAAGACAACAAGTTCATAATTTTGTGGTATTTAATGATATCGTTTTGAATTTTTGTACATATAGATTATTTACTTAAAAAATCTTGACAAGTGTTTTGAGTTTCGTATAAACAAAAAATTATGTTGTGTAGTTACTAGCTTTCCGCCCGCGGCTGCGCCCGCGTGGAGTTCGGTTATATCGCGCTTTTTAGATTTCCCTCGGGAACATCAATTTTTTCCGGGATAAAAGGTAGCCTATGTTCTTTCTCAGGGTCTAAAGATTGTCTGTACCAAATTTCATCAAAATCGGTTGAGGGGTTTAAGCGGGAAAGCGTAACAGACAGACAGAGTTACTTTCGCATCCATACTAATATTATAAATGCGAAAGTAACTCTGTCTGTCTGTCTGCCTATCTGTCTGTCTGTCTGTCTGTTACGCTTTCCCGCTTAAACCTCTCAACCGATTTTGATGAAATTTGGCACAGACAATCTTTAGACCCTGAGAAAGAACACTAATAGGCTACCTTTTATCCCGGAAAAATTTGATGTTCCTGAGGGAAATCTAAAAAGCGCGATATAACCGAACTCCACGCGGGCGAAGCCGCGGGCGGAAAGCTAGTTTATAATATTGGTATGGATTGCTTCATTTACCTATGTTGTTCTACAAATACAACAGCTCAATTTACCTGAGTTTCATGGTGAGATGACTCCTCCTAACTGATCACCCCTATCTCATTTAACCTAATATGTTACAAAAACAAAACTACAAATAACATAATAGCGTTGTACTTAATTGTATTATTTCTTTTTTTTTATGTCTGATTGAGATGGAAAAAATTGTATTTGGTTTTTGAAATAAAATTAATATTATTATAAAGGTTATAATACTCACAAGTATCAGGTTGCGTGGAGAGCAGCACGGCGTGTACTCTATACTTGTACTTGAGTGCGAGCGTGGGCAACAGCGCGCCGCGCACTAGCTCGCCGTCTACTGCAGTCCAACATACCAGCACGTCGAACTCCTTTTCTAATACTGTCAACAAATATACAACATTCGTTTATTTATAACAATATCTCAGCGTTAATCGCAGTCGCATCCGAAGCTTTTTCAGCTTTGGAGTCTAGGGTCCGTTTTACTTCGATATTTTCCGTGAAGCGACTTCCGTTTGACCTCCACAACCCGAAGGCGATATACAACATAACATCTCCGATGTATGAGAGACTAGCTGTGCCCCGCGGTTTTACCCGCGTAACCTTCTAGCCGAATGAGCTCAGTTGATATAAAATAAGCGCCTGTTAAAATAATGGGAGCAATATGTAATACGTCCGCGTTTGCTCCCGTTTCCGCAACATTTTTTGTTCCTGCTCTGCTCCTATTGGTCATAGTGGGATGTTTTAATGTCCTTTCTCAGGCTCTAAACTATCTGTTTACCAAATTTCATTACAATCGGTTCAGTAGTAGGTTTGGCGTGAAAGCCGAACAGACAGACAGACAGAGAGAGATACTTACGCATTTATAATATTAGTATGGATTAAGGTGTTTCTAAGTACACCTAGAGATACCGGGCACAAATTCAGACTCCCAACTGCTACTTAAAATTCGAAGTGGAAAATCAGTAATCTAGAAAATACACCTTACATTTTACATTTTGCCGAGAATCGAACCCTCAGGTTTCAACAATAGCGTTTTTTTGTTAGGTTTTCACTCGGTTCCTGTAAGAAAATGGACCATAGTTTCCGAGAGAAACATCTTTACCACGTCAGAGGAAACAGGCTAAAATAAAACGAATCTAGTCATTTACATAGACTAATCAATTTAGTAGAATCCGATAAATTCTATTATTTGTTATTGTGTAATTCTATGTAAAATAATTGAAGGTATCTTTTTTCTTACTCAAAATATCAAACAATAAAATATTCAGTAGGTACTACGAGAACATAATTAATCTTTCATTATACAGCATACCTAGCAATTAGCATACAATTTGCATAAATGACATGAATATTTACAACTTCGTGCAAATTACTTCGTCCAACAAATTTTATGTTCCAATGCACATCTGACTTACGGGTTCCGTACTGAAACAGTGCCAACGCGAAACTAGCCAAAGCTCAGGTGTCTGTCCGTCTGTCTGTCACAAAGCGGTTACTTTTGAACAGTTATAGGTAGACACTTGTCTCAGAGTGCGCACTACTTTGACTACAAATAATACAAATTATTCACGTTATTTTTGTTTATGAGAAACCTGAAAATAGTTTGTTCAGAATAAGCAACTGAATCGATTCCAATCATTTTTACACCTTGTTATATTTTTTCCCAAAAATACATTTAGACATTGTTGCAGATTGGTTACGATAGATCATAGTACTTGCGCTGTGCGCCACAGCTGACGACAGAGGTTAACGCACAGCGTTCGCCCGCCCGTGCGGAGCTTTGACCATATTTTTGTTGGGACAACCAAGTAGAATAGCAAGCTCATAACTTTGTGAATTTTCATGATATCTTTTTGAAATGTTGTACATAGATTCTTTACTTAAAAATACTGGACACGTGTTTTGGGTTTTGCACAAACAAAAAATAATGCTGTACTTATTACTAAAAACATGTTTCGTTTTTAATATGTAATATAGTTAAATATTGCACTTTGGGATGAAACCATTCGTGCGCGCGTGTCGGAACCGCTCTTGGCCGCATTCTATATCTTTTTATTTAATATCTTTATCTATATTTTTAAACTGCTAAAAAATAAAGTAACATGTACACGTCTGTCTATGTACAATTAAACGGTCTGTACTAAAGAAAAATACTCAGAATTTGTACTCGAGCGAGACGGTTTTTTCAAAGCAGTAGATAATATTATGATGTCATCGTCATTAATATAATTTGTCTAAATGACGCATGTACGGTCACCAAAGAAGAAAAGTAACCAGGGCCTGTAGCCAATGTAACATCGCTTCATAGCGAAGCGAAATCGAATACCAAACGAACCAATGGCGGGAACGATTGACCACGCGACGCGATAAATCACGTGGTCAATCGTTCCCGCCATTGGTTCGTTTGGTATTCGATTTCGCTTCGCTATGAAGCGATGTTACTTTGGCTAGACGCACAGGGATGACAGTAGTTGAAGTTTAGTAAGAAATCGATGAATATGATTTAATGTTATGTCGATACGGTTGGTGCAGGGGCTGAGCGATCGACTCCTGCGCTGCGTGTCGCGGGTTAGATTCCCTTACGAAACAAATATTTGTATGGCCTATAGGTAGCTGTTCCGGGTCTGTCTGTTTGTGTATGTGTGTTTAAATGTTTTTAAATGTACCCACGATACAGGAGCAATTCCTAGTGTGGGGGGGCAAAGTTAAAAAATAAATAAATAATGTATAGCAAACAAACAGTATTTTTTCAAGTTCAGTTTGCAATGTTCTTTTGACGTAAATACTCACCTCGTGCCCTCCTCGCGGTGGGCTGGGCCCTCGCCCTGGCATGGCGTGCCGCCAGCAGTAGCCTAGGAGTGCACCGTCGGTGTAGGGCTACGGCCGACACGAGCGCCAGGGCTCCGGCCGCCGCGCCTAGTGCCAGCGCACGCCACGGCACGGTGCCACTGCCGCACCACGATGAGTCTGAATGATCGTCTGATCCGCCATCTGTGATAGAGAAGTTTATTTTTAGATATAGGTTTACCTAACTTAATAAATATATCTATATATACTCGTATTGTAAAATATAGAGTTTTCTCGGTGGTAGGCAATAACATCGGCTGCCGGCAGAAGTTACCACCCACCAGACAAAGTCTTGCCGCCAAGCGATTCGTCGTGTTCCGGCATGATGTCTGGTGAAACCGTACGTGTCTGAGCAGTAATTGTGTTGCGGTGTGTGCCGGGTACGATGCGCCAAATGTTGTTGTGTCGGGAGTTTGGTCGTGGAGAGTCTCCAGATCAATCTCCCTCTGGCGCAGCATCGTTGGTCACCTGGCTCAACTGCCGCCATCCTTCCTATTCCTAAGTTTTTTTGAGTGAATAGGCTTAATAAACTAGTGCGCTTTACCATTAACGATTGTGTCAATGCTTACCATCATGGGATTGTAGTCAAGCACTAGTTTATAATTATTTAAAAAAAAGATAGGTCTTTTATAATATGTATAGTATGAAGTACCGCGTTACTCCTATAATATACTCAACTAGCGACCCGCCCCGGCTTCGCGCGGGTGCAATGCTGATATATAAATACACTACAGAAAAACTGTGAAAGTCGTTTAAAAAACAGCGCTCCCGCCCTGCCCCGGCCGACCGGTACCGCTGAAAACGCGAGGCGGTGAGGAGGAGGGGAATTTTAAAATGTGTAATATCTTCGAAAATATTCATTTAAATTATATGCTGTAAAGGCGATATAGATCTATATTAAATCAACAATGTATTTAAGGTATAAAATTAGACAAGGATTAATGCTGTATTGGTTAAAATGGCTTCAAAAATTAACCAGTATTTGTCGTTAAAAGTATATGACAAAAAATATTATTGTGGGATATACATAAGAGATAGACATATAGTTACCATCGAGGACTTTTCTGTAGACCTTTTCAATGTGTACAATAATTAGTACCTACATTATTTTGTTAAATCTCGTAGGGTCCACCTGCGTTTCATTGCAAAGGCGGAAAAAATGAAATTATTTAGGACATCACATTAGAAACCCCAAAAATAATAGTATTTCTCCACTATTTAATGGATATTATTACATATAAACCTTCCTCTTTAGTCACTCTATCTATTAAAAAAAATGGCATCAAACTCCGTTTCGTAATTTTAAAGATTTAATGGTTTAATTTCAATGTGTATAATACAAATTATTCATAAAGATTGCTTTTTAAGGAGTGATTAGGGACTGTTTAACTATGCATTTTTTTACGTTTATAAGTCGCTTAACTTTAATCAAATCAAATCAAATCATTTATTTCAAATAAACCAGTTACAGGCACTTTTGAATTGTCAGAAGGTCGGTCAGTCAATTAGATGAAGCTAGTCGCCCATTCCAAAGAGTAGGTACCTATGGAGAAGAACGGGCAAGAAGCTCCATGGACACTCTTTTAAATTTTTAAGCTATTGTTACAAATATTTGATTACATCATTCATGTTGAAATCAACCGCGTGAGAACGATGCAGAAATATATTGTACGCTGAGAGCGTCCATTATGGAAAACATACAAAAATCAATTCAGAAATTAAAATACGCCGTGGCAGCTAAGAGATGACCAGTCCCCTCCGACGGCGTCCGTTCACGAACATGACGTATGGATCAGCATCATTCAGCTCAACCATATCGAAGGGAACCCAATGACCCAAAACACACGCCACCATCAGCGAGACATTTGAGTGAGCATGACATACTCTCAACAGCCAGAGCACAATTAAGTCAATAAAAAAGACTAACCCAACAAATAAATGCCTTACAGCACATTCGTACATTGTGCTCACACGTGTACAATGTTCTTCTTTTAGTTATCGTTTATAAATAAATCCCTTCATATTTAATTAAAATACAGTAAAGGAATTTTCATGAATGGCAAGTCGTGACAAAACATTGCTGGCAGAGGGTCGGGAGTTTTTATCGCATAGTAGTATAAGTAATTGAATTCACTTTGTAGGTTTCACTTGATGGATTTTTTTTAAATTCCACTTAGTACAAAAATACACCACCAGTAGCATTGTAAACGTCTATGATGGTAGAAATGAAATGAAATCGTTTATTAAGAAAGTAGGATCACTGATCACTTTTACACGTTATGTTTATTTTTTATTTTATTTTTTTAACTAGATGAAGCCGGCATTTCCTAACTGACTACCTCTGAGAAGAAATAGCCGAAACAAACTCAGGGATCATCGTCTTTTTTCAAGTCCAGTCTAGAGATCCAGTCCAGGCCAGACATGTAATTATTTTATTTCCAAACTAGCTTTCCGCCCGCGGCTTCGCCCGCGTGGAGTTCGGTTATATCGCGCTTTTTAGATTTCCCTCGGGAACATCAAATTTTTCCGGGATAAAAGGTAGCCTATGTTCTTTCTCAGGGTCTAAAGATTGTCTGTGCCAAATTTCATCAAAATCGGTTGAGAGGTTTAAGCGGGAAAGCGTAACAGACAGACAGACAGACAGACCGACAGACAGACAGACATACTTTCGCATTTATAATATTAGTATGGATAGTATGGATTTTCATGTTTTCTGCGATTAATGCTTCTACTGTGTTTTTATGTCTGTTTACATATCGTGATGTGAACGGAGATTATAATATAAAGGGTGTATCTGACATCGATGCACAAACGAGTACCATGCATCCAGTACATGATTTTGAACCCCCAGTACTGAAACTTTGCGTCGGCTTTTTCACGATTTATAAAAGACTAGCTTTCCGCCCGCGGCTTCGCCCGCGTAAATTTCGGTTATATCGCGCTTTTTAGATTTCCCTCGGGAACATCAAATTTTTCCGGGATAAAAGGTAGCCTATGTCCTTTCTCGGAGTCTAAAGATTGTGTGCTTTCCGCCCGCGTCTTCGTCCGCGTGGTGTTCGGTTATATCGCGCTTTTTAGATTTCCCTCGGGAATATCAAATTTTTCCGGGATAAAAGGTAGCCTATGTTCTTTCTCAGGGTCTAAAGATTGTCTGTGCTAAATTTCATCAAAATCGGTTGAGAGGTTTAAGCGGGAAAGCGTAACAGACAGACAGACAGACAGACAGACAGACAGACAGACAGACAGACAGACAGAGTTACTTTCGCATTTATAATATTAGTATGGATAGTATGGATAATATGCAGTTTTTTTCACTTTAGGCCGTTCATAATTGCTATACTTTATAATAAGATATTAATGTAAATATTAATTAATTCGTTAATTACACAAAAAAGCGCAATGTGAACAATACTAGAAAAACTATCCTAAAAGCCGATTTAATAGAGTTCGCATCAGGGGTCAACCTCATACCTACAAACACGCACGGCGGCACGCTTGCAACGTTCACAGGCCGAGCCGACACTTTTTTAAACACTGTTATTTCTGTAACCGCTCATTAACGACATAAATGACTATCAAAATTTTGTTAGTGGCATGCAGTGTAACCTTTTCGCGAAGTTTGCGTTACGATGTCAGATGCACTCTGTATGTGCAGTAGCATTGCCTTTCGATTACCAGTCACCCGTACATACCCTCAACGAACAAAACTTTATTGATCACCTCTTTTCCTATATCATTCATAGCATCCCCTGAGTAGGTAAAACTGTTCTTAGTAACAGTCAAGGCAATGACGCCACGTGTGGCTAGATATTGCAATCGAGTGAGTCGAGATAGATACTCACTCGTACGACCGACGACGTACCTATATTTTCTACATAATATTGAGGTGAATTCGTGCGCAGGCTATTAAGTAGAACGGTTGATACAGAAGAATCTAAATGACTATTATAATAACATAGATTAATAGTTAGATGATTTATACAAAATTAAACCTAATTATATCTATTTAAAGCCTATTTTAGACTGATCTAAGTGGGATATCAAAGTAATAAAACCTGATGAGCAATCAGACAAATAACACGTATGCGATATTGTTACATAGAGAAATGTTTTGACTAGACGCTGTTATATACTACCTAGACAACCACATTGTCTACCTACGCATAGTTTGTGCATGATCAGGGCTAAGTTGACGTACTTGCAAGAATATCTTATTTCGTACCTATTTAGACCCACATCTGGACAAAGATTTCCCCACAGATCACCAATAACCCTTATCCTGCGACTTCTCCGGCCAGGAAAGGAAAAACAAGACCGAGAAGGAAAACAAGACTAGTTACTTCTTCTTCTTCAGCCTATAGAGGTCCACTGCTGGACAAAGGCCTCCCCCAAGGCTTTCCATGATGACCGGTCTTGTGCTGCCCGCCTCCATCGGCTTCCCGCGACCTTCACCAGATCATCGGTCCACCTTGTCGGAGGCCTCCCTACGCTGTGTCTTCCAGTACGTGTTACTTAATAAACTAGTTACTTAATAAAATCTAATTAATTTAAACGCAGTTTAAACCATAAAATATTGAACAAGAGCCAACAATAACGATAAATAGAATAGAGGTAGTATTTTTGTAATATTGTAAGGGGGTAACTGCACCAGGGCTGCGGGTTTTCCGAAAGAGATTCCGTGGCCCTGGTGTACAGGCAAGGGAAGGAATACAGGTGGGTTATACTTAGTTAGAAAATGTCTGACACGTCCGTCCACTCCGCCCAGAGCAGAAGAGGCCAAATAAGATGGCCATAATGTGTGAAAGATTGTATAGAAATTCCTCATTGTTGCCGATGATAAATCCGATCGAGCACACAAAATGAGTACCAACATATACATAACTTAATACGTCAGTTATATAAGTATAGTCACTAGTCACTACCATAATAGGTAGTGTTATAACCTACCTCAAAGAATAAACATAATAACATCGTGATTAAATATAATTAAAGCCACAATAATTACGTGGTTGATGACCGCATTAACTTATAACGTATAACTGCAAACTATGTACCTAGTCTATTGCTATTACAACTATCTTGAAGGAAAACGAAAAACCTTTTGTTTACCGGACCTACGTTAAATATACTACTTTGTAAATGTGAGAGTATCTCTTTTTCCTTTTCTCTCTTCTCTTTCCTTTATAGTCTTTATACACTTTAATAGCGGAATAGATTTCGATTTAAATATGTATTCACAACTATCTGAACCAGTTTCAGATCGAATATATATGAATCGAAATCAGATCGTTTCGAAAATTACACATATCGATAACCTGGATTGCCTGGTCTCCAACAACAAACAGCTGTCGGAGTAGTCGGTAGAGTATTCGACTATTTGACTGAGAAAACGGGTTTTGAACTTGTGAACAGCATTTATAGGGCTCCTGTGATAACATTGATTGATCCTCGATACGGTGCGGAAGCGTAGATAGCTTTTTTTTTAAATAACTATATACTCGTGCTTGACTGCAATCCAGCCCGATGGTAAGCAGTGATGCAATCGTTAATGGTAAAGCGCGCTTGTTTATTAAGAGCCTATTCAATAGGATGGAAGACGGCATTTAAGTTAGGTGATGCAATGTTAAACCCAAAAATATGAACAACGATGCTGTGCTAGATGGAGATTGATCTGGAGACCCTTCACGGTCAAACTCCCGAGACAAGAACATTTTGACACAACTGCTCAGACCAGTCCTCCGTACGACTTCACTGGACATCATGCCAGAACACGACGAATCGTTTGGCGGCACGACTTTGTCTGGTGGGTGGTAACTTCTGCCGGCAGCCGATGTTATGGCATACCACCGAGAGCAATCCTGAACCTGAGCTAGGCCATAGATGCTCTTTACAGGAGGATAACCCATTCTATTCCTAAAAAGGGTGGTGTATTATGATACACCAACGTATCGGTATTCATGGTTAAGGTCTATGAGCCTTTCCATTAATTAGGTACAAATCCATCCCTGGCTGATATTAAGAATTTCCCCATATAACTTTGCGAGACTAAACCCAAACATTACCGCAGAACTTAATTATAGCCCAAAGAAATGTTTATATCGTGTTATTCGAAAAGAGTTCAGAATATAAAATATATATGAATACGTAGGTATTATATGACGAATTAGGTTTGTTATGACTATCCAACGGAATCCACACATGATACATAAATAATAAACAGACCAACAAGGATACTCACATCTGTGGAATACTGTGACGTAACTCTTGGACACGACGTCATTGCTGTGCACGACACACACGTAAGTCCCGTAGTCCTGCGCGGACACACTATCGACGGTCAGGTACGAGCCGATGATATCCTCCACATCCTCTCTGCAATTAATAATTCAATAGTTATACTACTGCTACTTCCTTATTGGAAAGCAGGAAGCGCTAAGTATGGTAAAGCCCTAATGTGAACGGCGACGACAATTGGTGTGGCGAAGGTGTGAAAACATACAATACATATTACAAATACAAACGTTACTTAAAGTAGTGATTAACAATTGTTAAACTACACATTTTTAACGTTTAATTGTCTCTTAACTTCAAACAAAATTTATAAATAAACCCCTTATGTCATCATCATCATCATCTCAGCGTTAATCGCAGTCGCATCCGAAGCTTTTTCAGCTTTGGAGTCTGGGGCCCGCTTTACCGGTCTAACTGGTGATTTTGGCTAAACTTCGATATTTTCTGTGAAGCGACTGCCGTCTGACCTCCACAACCCGAAGGCAATATCAAAGCATTGCAGCTAGACCAATTGTTGGACTTTTGAGGGCTCCAACAACCCGTAACGATTGCCATTAGATGTTCGTATGGCAACCGGGACCAACGGCTTAACGTGCTTTCCGAGGCACGACCAGACCAGTGCAAATATTCATATTCATGCATACAAATATTTGCACTCCGCTGGGAACGAACCCGCGCCTCCTTGCGCAGCGGCTGCGTTCGCTACCGCTACGCCACTGAGGCTGTCAAATAAACCCCTTATGTAAAGGCTGTAATTACGATTACTTATCTGACCTCCACAGCCAAGTTACTGGTTAATATGATACCGCTTGGTAAGACTGGTTATGAGAGTTTCGGGCTTCTGACGGTCTGTGACGAATGTCAAAGATCCACTGCAGTCGGGAGCAACGGCTTATCATGCTTTCCGAGACACGGAGGTCTTGCTTAGTAAAGAAATTATTATAGACCCCGATCGAGCTGGTAGAAAAGGAAAATGTATGCGTTGTAGAGATTCACTTTTATAATTATTACTAGCTTTCCGCCCGCGGGTTCGCCCGCGTGGAGCTCGGTTATATCGCGCTTTTTAGATTTCCCTCGGGAATATCATTTTTTCCGGGATAAAAAGTACCCTATTATTTAATCCGGACTTCTAACTTTACGTCTTCTAAATTTCAAAGCAATCCGTTTAATATTTGCGGCGTGAAAGTGGAACAAACCAACTCACTTTGCCATTTATAATATAAGTAAGGATGGCAATGTTTTTTTTACAAGTATTGTTTACTCTTGTGACCCGTTCATAAACTCAAGTAATAAGTTCATAAATTAATTTTGACTCATAAACCGGTTTGTCAATCTGTGTAAGTTTAACCCAGTCATTGAAATCGTTTGCCGTCATAAAGATCATATCACATCTTGCATCTTTATGTAGCTAAGTGGATTTTTTATTAGGAATTTGAATACGTATACTCATGCAGATTTCTGATTACAGTAAAAGGCTACCGTTATCAGAAATTTGTTTGTGTTGTTTCAGTTTCATGCTACAATTTTGAACACGCATAGGAAACAAACACATTTTTTTTAAATAAAATAGGTACCCTTTCAAATCTATAAATAGACAACAGACGCGAGCATAAATACGCAAAAGCGCTTTTCTCGTGAAATAGAAATCGCGACTTGAAAAAGACCCGTGTTGTGATAGAATATTTTCGATAATTTTTTGTTCACAGCACCATTAAATATCTATAAAAAACTGTAGGAGAAAATCCCTTATAAATATTGCGTATTTATGTTCATAGCTAGAACCCAAAGTACCCATATAATGGAATGTCTGTCAATAGCAGGAGAGGAATTTCACAAAGTGGATTACTTGTGTACCTAGCGTCCTCTTAGCTAGATTGGTTTCGTATTCCTACGAAACCAATTTAGGTAAAAGGACGCGCAGAAATTGGACCCTTAGCTAGATTAATGTCATAGTCCAATTGCTAAAGTGGGCAGCATGGTCATGATTCTGAAGCCGTTCCTGATTATGAAGAAAATAAAAAAGCTTTTCCATACATCTTGACCACGTAGGCATTGTGATTTTCTATAAAATGGAATACAATATAACAATAGTTACATCTAGAATTATGTGCCGAGTGTAATGTAATGTACAATACTTAATATTTGTACGTACACTTATATTTCATTGACTCCTAAAGGTCATAATTCTCATTCCATTAGTACGAGGCGCTGTTCTGATCATTTTCCTCAACACCAGTGTAGCTACCATCTTATTGGTTGAGAGTTCTTACAACCTTAAAGCGGGCCAATCTAGAGTCAAACGCGCTCGATATCGACGATCGAGTCTCGTAATGTAAACTCATGGTAGCCAGACTGGACTCATTATTCAGCTAACAGACACAGCCCTGATCTTTAACCCTAAGTCTCGACGACTTAGTGACATCTCTGCGTAGGGTGTTGTACCTACGCTGGATGTTAAAATGTAATACCATTTATAATTTGCGCGTCGTTGTACCTGTCACCCTGTGCTGTTAATAAGAGGCTCTAACAGGTACATAAATAAAGAGTACCTACTCCATTAATAGGAACAATAGACTTCCCGCCTTTCCGCGAATAACTTAACGGAAACAAGACTTATAAACAGCCATCCATAAACTATTATCTAACATAAAAACCTCGCATTTTCTCCTTTAAGTGAAAGCTTGTAGATGTCCGTGGGCGGTACATATCTTCATTTATTATTAAGAAACTATCGAACAATGAGTATACGTGCTTCATAATTGGATACGTTCTCTAACTTATTGTAAAGGTGAACTTGCCGAAGTTCACCTCCAGACAGCCTGCGTGTCGTAGCGGTAGCGAACGCAGCCGCTGCGCAAGGAGGCGCGGCTTCGATCCTCGCGGAGTGCAAATATTTATATGCATGAATATGAATATTTGCACTGGTCTGGTCGTGCCTCGGATAGCACGTTAAGCCGTTGGTCCCGGTTGCCATACGAACATCTAATGGCAGTCGTTACGGGTTGTTGGAGCCCTTAAAAGTCCAACAATTGGTCTAGCTGCAATGCTTCGATATCGCCTTCGGGTTGTGGAGGTCAGACGGCAATCGCTTCACGGAAAATATCGAAGTTTAGCCAAAATCAGGCAGTTAGTGGTAAAGCGGACCCCAGACTCCAAAGCTGAAAAAGGCTTCGGATGCGACTGGGATTAACGCCGAGTTGATGATGATGAAGTTCACTGCGATATTTCGCTTCCTAGATGTCACGTCCATCCTCCAATTAAATGCATGCTAACAGACACGCACGCACAAGCCGAAGAATATCTCATTACGATACTGCGGGGGCTGCTTGGGGATTTACCTTGATACCGTGCGTGCGTGTCTATTAACATGCATTGTTTTCCATAAAAGTGGTGATCTAAACTGCGATCGTATTGGGGGGATCTCCAGGGTGTATGTACCATAAGATTTGATGAATAGGTATGTATATCGGCTTTTGTTTTTGCCTTTCTCGAGACTTTAGACACTGGCCCCGATTCTCATATTCACAAATTAAACCAAATTTAAATTAAGTGCATACTGTTCATTCTCATCATCACCATCTCAGCGTTAATCCCAGTCGCATCTGTAGCTTTTTCAGCTTTGGAGTCTGGGGACCGCTTTACCAGTCTAACTGTAGATTTTGGTTAAACTTCGATATTTTCCGTGAAGCGACTGCCGTCTGACCTCCACAACTCGAAGGCGATATCTCAGCATTGCAGTTAGACCAATTGTTAGACCTTTGAGGGCTCCAACAACCCGTAACGAATGCCCCTAGATGTTCGTATGGCAACCGGGACCAACGGCTTAACGTGCTTTCCGAGGCACGACCAGACCAGTGCAAATATTCATATTCATGCATACAAATATTTGCACTGTGCGGGGATCGTAACCGCGCCTCCTTGCGCAACGGCCGCGTTTGCTACCGCTACTCCACGGAGGCTGTCATTCATTCTATTTCATTAAAAAAAGGACAGAACATAAATATTACTTTACTCCTGTCAAAATAGTCCGCGCTTAAAGTATATTGACGTATTATTAGGAGCCATGTTTTTAATGGCGTTTAAATTGTTTACGGGGTATCTTAGTTCCGACGCCGCGCAATTACACTGTGCAGGAACCCTAACAAACATCAATCCATACTCACAGACTTTCCCATTTATAATATTAGTGTGATTATTTATTATCAGGGTATATACTGACGGAGGTATTGAACATAGCGAGGGACTCACCGGGTGGTCTTGATTTCAGTTTGCGTGGGTAACAAATCGCCCTCAGTATTGTTGGGCCATACTTTTCGCCATCGGAGGTCGCTGCGGGCGTCAGCTAATAACGACCGACCTGCACAAAACACATAGTTAAAGGTTATCTGATCTGATTAGATATTGTATTTTTCGTAGAAAAGGAGAAAGAAATGGAGGGGACAATATATTTTTCTGTAAATTAGATAAGATCGTTACATGATAAAAATAACAAGGCCATTTACATCATTACCAACGAGATTTGATTTCGGTTTGTGGGAGCAGAGGGCAGATGGAGTTGTGGTGGGAAAGCTGAGTGTTATGCCCATTTTTCATTGGATTTTTGAATTATTTATAGTGTCGTTTACTAAATAAAAGCGCGTGATTAATGTAGTAAAAAGTGCATTCAGTAAATAATTCATTAAGAACAATGAAATATCGCAGCATGGTGGCCACCTCAAATCTCCCTCGTAGACGGTTCACGCGCCCGTCTTTTTCGACTGTCCTTGGCGATATCCGCCATTATTGTGAAAAAAAAAAATCAAAGGATTTCTATAATTTGTTACACGTGTTATTGGCAAAATTGTGGTATCCTTTCCACAGCAGCTGTCAGTCGAAAGCGGCAGAATGACTAGCACAGCGAACTTTGAACTGCAAGTCTCAGGTACCACTTTCACCTGTCCATTGTCCAGTGTCGCTCCATTTCTTTTTCCTCCATACTTCAAACAACGTAGGCGTATTACATACCGATAAGAGCTTCGCAGTACAGTCGTAACTCTCCCCCCTCCTCAAGCCACTGATCTTTCGAAATGAACATTGTTCTCGGTGCGTCCGTTGGTTTTTCTGTGAATCGAAATATGTATTAGCTGATATACATATGTACATTTTCCTCCTACGCTCCAGCACTACTTACTCAATAAAGAACTGATATTACATGCTTTTTATTAGCTTCACTTGTATGTTTGCATGCTTGTGTGCTTTGTTTGTTTGCTTGTTTGTTTGTTTGTCCGTCTCTAACTCTTTGGACTACGAGTGAGTGGCTCATTACTGTAAAATGTCCCACCGTTTTCAATACGTTCGTTCGTTCGTTTTTTATTAAAAAAGAATATCGAACTAAAAAGTTGAAAATAAATATAGTTTAAAAAAACTAAAAAAAACATGCTTTTAAAAAATATCAAACTAAAAAGTTAAAAATAATTTAAAAAAAAACGTGAGGCGCTTAATATACAAAAATTATGGCACAAAGCGCATCACGCTTTTTTTAAAATTATTTTTAACTTTTTAGTTTGATGTTTTTTAAAAGCATGTTTTTTTAGTTTTATAAACTATATTTTTTTACTTACAATAAAACGTTTTAACTAAAGATCACACGTATTGTTGTGAAACGAGCGAAATAACTGTTATAGGTTATGGCAAGTCGTAATTTTAATAACCATAGTCATTTGAATCCCGACGATCTATTCTAGCTCAGCTAAAGCATTATGGGGCGACTATTTACAACCGTATCATAAAGCCTACTATAATATAGGTATGTAGGTACATTTATGACGCGTTGTAATATAAAGTCTGGACCTCCCACTGAGTATCCACTGAGCTTTTCGGCAGTTAATTTCTCAATTTATTTAGTTGTTATGGCCATATCAGTGTGTTTATTCCGAATGACAATGTACCGTCAATTCATAGAGAAAAGAAACGCCTTTGGTACAATCTTTTGCGGATCGACAAAGTAGGTATCTAAGTATGGAATGAACAAGTACAAACGTAGGACACTAATAATAATATCTGAATATGATATGTTATTTATATCTGATCGATTCCAGCAATTGGATTGAGGTTACTAGATGATAGTTGATCCATGTAACATCACTGCTAGCTTTCGCCACTGGCCGATACTAAAATGAAATCCATACTAATATTATAAATGCGAAAGTAATTCTGTCTGTCTGTCTGCTACGCTTTCCTGCCAACCGATTTTGATGAAGTTTAGCACAGACAATCTTTTATTATTAAATATATATACCGACAAATCACACAGATTGAACTAGCCCCAAAGTAAGTTTGAGACTTGTGTTATGGGATACTAACTCAACTCAATACTACTATATTTATAATAAATACATATATAGATAAACATCCAAGACCCAGGTCAATCAGGAAAAGATAGTTTTCCATCATGACCTGGCCGGGGATCGAACCCGGGGCCTCCGCGCGCAGGTAGGCGTGTTGACCGCTGCGCTACGGAGGTCGACAAAATCTTTAAACCCTGAGAAAGGACATAAGCTACCTTTTACTGAAAAATTTGATATTTCCGAGGGAAATCTAAAAAGCGCGATATAACCGAATGCTACGCGGACGAAGCCGCGGGCGGAAAGGTATTACTAAATAAAAGCGCGTTTGTATTTTGAAATATCGACGGTGAACCGAGCGTAGCACTTAAGTGTCACCTAGTGTTACTCATCTAATGAGTTGGGAAATGGCTAAAGATAGAGATCTATCTAGTTCAAGAGGTGTGACATCTTTTTAGAATGTTCACATATGACATTTCAGATATAATATGACTCACCTAATATGCTGAGTTTGACAGTATGTGTCTCTGTGTGAGTCTCGTTTGACAAACGACAGGTATAGTTCCCGGAGTCAGCCCTCGCTGCCCGCCGCGCATACAGCGTCTGGTTGGCAGCCTCTGGGTACAGTATAAGGTTAGACACCCCTGCTGACCAAGGGTATGCCACGCCATCTTTGAACCTGGAAAAAAATTAGAATTTTATAAATATAATCTAAATGATAGAGCCGTGATGTATATGAGCTTACAATTTACTAAAACTTCAGCCGCATCTGGTAAGACTGGAGGCCGACACCAACATAGTTTTAAAAAGTAAGCAGATAATGCCCATACATTAATTCCTCGTCGTTAAATTCTCGTAAATCATGTTCATATAGGGCATTAGGTCGGTTCTGGCTATGGTATAAGTACTTAATGGACAATGCAACACAAATAAGGATGGCGCAATCGTCCGATTCCCGTAAATTTCGCATTTGTTCAGTGGTAAAACCCAGAGTAACTTGGTAAGACCATGTCCTTGTTTTATGGTAAAACTGAGAATAACAAATATAGCCGAAATGTAGAGGTTCGCTTTGCTTATCTATACTATTCTAGTCTAGTAACTTAGTCTACGGAAAAAAGGAAAACAAAAAATCCTAGACGGGTCTTACACGCGACCTTTTCAAACATTTCAATCGTATAATTGCTGATTGAATTCGTATACACTGTTTTTTATTCATGAAAAAGGTAGGTACTCAGACTTGGAAGGTCTTGGAGTTTTCTGAACGAGGACTTAAGTTTTTGTTATTGTTTATTAGAGCGCTAAGTCCGAGCGTAATGGAAAACCCGCATCCCATGCATGAGCAGTATTAGCGTAACAAGGAAATTGTCGAGTTCTGTGAATTGATCGTTTTGTGAGATACATGCTACATAATGCTGCGCTATTGTCATTGCGTTACGAGATCATGTTAAATGTAGGATATAATCTCCAGTGCACGAGTAATGGAGCGCCATCCCGCCGGAGCGCGTGGTGGCGTAATGTAGTCGCCGTCGATGACAGCTAAGTGATTCTGCGAAAAACCGGAATGCAGGCTCGTCAACGGAGAAATCACGATTCTTTAATATTCCGCAAATTGATAAATGCGCAGACAAGCAGTGACAAATTGAAACACACGTACGATTCAATGGTCAACGTAAGAATATTTAAAACTACACAATCGCTTTAAGGTGAAATCGAACAGCTGTAATTTGTTCAGCGAATCCGGCTTATGCAAACAAAACGTCGCAGAGCTACCGATTCCCGTGAACAGTAAAATTTTGCGGGAGCCGTTTTTGAACCGTTCGAAAGGAAAACAAACATTTGAGCGATGTTTCATCACAAGGCCGCGTTCGAATTGTTTCTAAGAAGCGCCGGTGAACTGATCTGGCGAATATCCTCTGTTAATAGAACACGGTATAAGGGAATATACAAATTCGCACAAGCTTATGAATATCACCATATCTTAATCCCATAATTTAAATATTTTCTGTGAGTACACACGCAGAGCAAATATTGTGAAGTTAATGCCTAGTCTGCACGTTGCCGTTGGTGTAGTTCATAGCCATTATTTGCACAAGAGTCGTGACAATTTCTTAGAAAATATATCAAGAGCGTATGTTTACAATCTTCATTCCACTTTCCAGTGTCCCTGGGAGAACGATGCGAATATTTTTAACTTTTTCAAAGTAATGACTCACGCAACGCGCTCATAAGTATATTGATATGGATCGCGAATTTAAGTCGATGTATGGAAACCATTGATGAGCCGTTTTTAAAATAAAACACAGTTGGAGGCACGTTTACAAACGTCCGACCTACGTAACTGTGTGTAATCTTTATACATAGGTTGTAGATAGTAATTTATGTTCATGATTCATTCTTAGAAGATAGGTATCACTATCAAGTAAATAGCTGTAATAGTGTTAGATATTCCCATATAGTTGCACTAGCTGTTGCCCGCGACTCCGTCTGCGTGGACTTTAGTTTACAGGAGCTCAATTGATATAAAATAAGCGCCTGTTACAAATATAGGAGCAATATGTACGCCCGCATTCACTCCCGTTTTCGCAACAATTTTTGTTACTGCTCTGCTCCTATTGGTCATAGCGGGATGTTATATAGCCTATGTCCTTTCTCAGGCTCTAGTCTATCTGTGTACCAAATTTCATTACAATCGGTTCAGTAGTTTTGGCATGAAAGCCGGACAGACAGACAGACAGAGAGAGATACTTTCGCATTTATAATATTATAGTATGGATATAGTTGTGTCCGTGCAATGCTCTATGGCTGTAACTATACGAGCAGAAACTGGATGTTTCTTGCGCCCGCGCCGCCTGCAGCAAATAGAGCCTGACTTGTCTGTACAGCCGTCTATTAGTATCACCACCAATTATTACAACTATTCCATGTATAAAAGCAAAACGCAATGTAATGATACTCATTATGTGGTCGTTAATGATTCTGACAGAGATCGTTTAATTTAATTAGCAACAAGTGTTCGAAAAAAACAGTGGTTTTTGTTTTCTTGCATGTTTCGAGCTGGAGATCGACAAATGTGGCGGATAATACGCGTGGCCATGCGATCTACACCACCACGTTTCTTTGCAATCTACTTTATTGGAATGTGCACATGCATACAGTTTAGATGATACTCCGAAGTATCTACAACGATATCAGAATGTATGTAAGTAATCCGTTAAGTATAATTAATGTTGTCTGTCGTGTAGCAGGAAAACGTCGTTATTTTAAAAGTTGAAACAAAAAGAAATCCCTGATGAGGTCATCCGCCGGCGCGGGCGCATCGTCGGCCTCTCCTGTAAAAAGCTCCGAATATTTCCGAAATAACGCGAACCGGTCTTTGACCGTGTGTCGGGTTGCACTCCCTCACCGCTCAACACAAATCATTCGCATGCAGCCTCTTTGCGAACACAGATACAACATACGTATAGCTAAATATATACTCTTAATGGCTATACGAAGTAATACATATATTGGAGAAGGAACCAGGTTCAAATAATTATCAGTTCTCAGATTTCCTTTTAGCACAGACCGGCGAGTAACCTATTACACATAGATATTATTATAATAACACAAGACAGACTAACAATATTATACACGTTCCAGAGATTTCAGTTAAACTAAACCTGTGTGTTAGTGTAGTCAAGAATTAGTGTTTGATGTAGGTACTCATTTTAAACCATAACGGCAGAGTATCTAATACAGAGAGCAGAACAAAAATTAACAGAACCAAATAAACGATATTATCTACTGCATTGTTTACTTAAAACTAAAAAAAAACCTCACGATTTGATTGGAGTGCTTGTGGGAAAACAAATGGGATTTCATGGTTTTTATTTTGTGCGCGTAAACCTAATTCTGGAATAAATGTAAGTAAGCCTAAGCTACATATATGTATAACATCAGCTAAATTCCACTGTATTCTCGTCAAAATCGGTGCATGATTTTAAAGCTTTTATTCAGCTTGTTCAGTTTCATCGATCGTTTGGTGCCGCTTAATTTTCATTAATTTTAGCGGAGGGCCAACTTAAAGCCTGCTTTGCCTTTCGAGGAATACATGCGTGTAATATGTTGTGTTACTTTACATACTTACACATATACCATCAAAGAAGATAACTCTGCACAGCAACTATTAATTTTACCTGCATGTTAAACTTTATACCGGTAACCACAAAATGCAATCAGAGCCCAGAGGTGACTTCCTTTTTGTCCGTCTTGTACAGACGACTGCACATCAAGCTACTACAATCTGTCAGATTTCCTTATTAGATTTTCAACTTTATATCTAAAGTATTAAGCTTGACCTGCTGTCGTCCGTACAATAATGTGATATTGATGTCTGTCACTAAATTACAGTAATAGTAGACATAGGTACCTAGGTATATCGATTCACTACTAAGAATGTGTTATTGTGTGTACATATATGTAATCGCCAACCCGCATTGAGCAAGCGTGGTGATTACGCTCAATTCTTCTCTGTATGAGAGGAGACCTGTGCCCAGCAGTGGGACAATTAAAAGAAAAATGATGATGATGTTGATACGTAAATAATAACACAAACGAAGTATTCCTAATTTTCGGTACCCTTTTCACATCACTATTGCAAAAAAAAAATCCTTAGCAAATACAAATTTCCTTTTGGAAAATCCTTACAATTAATTTAGTCATTAGCTTAAGATGTAATGTCAGACTAAATTTAATGATAAAGCTGATAAACGAATGCTCATTGTTTATTTATAACAACTATGCAATGTATCCGGCTTTTTGTGGGAGAGCGCTCACGTCACTAGAGCTAAGTATTCTTAAACAAAAAACTGGGAAATAGTCAAAGTTACAGCTAATGATTTGAAGGTGAACGAACTGTTTGTTATCTTTATAACCAACTATTAACAAGCGGATTGCGCCGTCCACGTCAAATTAAACATATCCAAAGGAATATCGTCATAATTAGGTTGAATGAGAACATAGTAATTTTGAGTTGTAAACAATATCCGATTTAGAGTTAATAATAAATAATAATAATAAATTTATTCACGAATAAAAATACAAACTACAAAACGACATAAAATAGAGTAACTCTAAAGGTAAAACATACGGTACATAATAGGAGCATCTGCAACCGAACTAGGTAAAACCTGTATCTCGGCGTGCAGCGCCAAACCTCTCAGCAAGATAATATAAGAAATTAAGCTATCGCGAACAGCTTTATGTCGATAAAAGGAAAAGCAAAATACAACAAAATAAAGTAAACTAAGCTAAAAACTAAGTTTGTTAGAACAATTTTACAAAAAACAAAATACAGCGAATGAAGCTCAAACTTAGTTAAAACAAATACAAGGAAAGGTAAGTGAGTTGGTGTTTATGTATGGAGAAGGGTGCATGAATGTGTACACGGTGGTGAGTGTTACGAGTGAGTGTGTGTGCATGTTTGGTGTGAAAAGTTGAGTGTACTCAGCTATGTGTGTTTAAGTAATATGAAAATGAAGAGCAATAAAAAAATAAAATAAAATATCTGAAAAGTTGCCCAAAGGAGCCTATTTACTCTGGTACAATTAACAATTTTTCAGTGTCATCATATGTTAAAGTCAGCAAGTACTTCTTCACTCTGTCTTTACAACGATCCCTAGTGAGAGGGTAAACGTCTAGAATGTAGTTGATTTTATTATAGACATAGGGACCCAAAAATACAAAGAATCTTCTGATAAAGGAAGTTGCAGGTTTATGTTCACGAGTGCAAACTATTTGTTTCCTACGCCTATGTTTGTAGTTGGGGTCATATGCCATGTTTCGATGTTGCTTTAGAATTACTGTCAGTATATAGAGCTGTCTAACCGTAAGCACTTCACAATATTTATAAAGCAACGTCGTAGAAAACAGTCGAGGCTTGTAAGTGCAAATCTTTAGTATTGCGCGTTGAGCAATCTCAGTAGGTTTAATGATTGTTTTGGGAGCTCCTCCCCATGACGAAATGCAATACGTTAAAACTGACTGACACAAGGCAAAATAGATTTGTTTCAATACCATAGGATCAACCACATGACGCAGCCTCTTAAACACATAAATAAGTTTTCTGACTCGAGCGCTGAGTAATTTTATGTGGTCTTTGAAACTAAGATGACGGTCGAAGAGGATCCCTAAATATTTTATTGTAACAACGCGTTCGATTGGATTACAGGTACAGTGTGTGTCTAGGGAACATTGGTGAGGGACTATGTTATAGTTACACCCTGCTTGTGTTGATTGTCGTATACTGAAAGTTAGGTATTTCGTTTTAACAGTATTCAAGGTCAAAAGATGAAGCCTGAGCCATTGGTTTACTACATTAAACCCATTCTGGGCAGCATTAAAGGCCTCATCCCAAGTATTGGCAGAGAAAAGAAGAGCTGTGTCATCAGCGTAAGATATGATGTCGCCATTGGGTACGATGATGCTAGTAAGATCGTTTATGTAAATAAGAAAGAGAGTAGGCCCCAAAATACTGCCCTGGGGAATGCCAAAAGACACTGGAAGATCAGCGCTAACATGACGCCCTATTCGAACACAGTGCGTCCGCCCAGTTAGATAGCTTTCGAAAAGCCGGAGTTGAATTCCTCTCACTCCAAGCTTTTCTAGCTTGGTAATTAAGATGGGAATAGAAATAGTATCGAAAGCTTTTTTTAGGTCTAGAAAGATGGCTAAACATTTTTGCCCTCGGTCCAAGTTAGTACTAACATATTTAGTCAAATAATAAACAGCATCATCGGTAGATCTATTTGTTCTAAACCCAAACTGATTGTTTGCAAGCAGTTTATTTTTTTCCAGGTATTTTGTGAGTCTATTATTAATTATCTTTTCCAGGAGTTTTGAGATAGCGGGTAAAATAGAGATAGGGCGATAATTAGAGACGTCCTTTTTATCACCACCTTTAAAAATCGGGCGGACTTCAGAACTTTTCAATTGGGAAGGGAACTGACCCGTCTGAAGGCATTGATTAAAAATGTAAGTAAGCGGCGGGACAAAGAAGTGAACGTGTTTCTTCAAAAGTTTATTTGACACATTATCGCGGCCCACCGAACATTCTGTCTTTAGACTCATCACCAGACGAAAGACCTCATCTTCATCCGCTTCCTCTAACACAAACGAGTTTAGTTGAGTACTAGTATTGAGGGAATCCGTCAGCAGCGGGGATGCAGCATCAACTGTATTGTGAAGGTTCAAGCATTCTTCAGCTAAGGTCCGGCCTATATTTACAAAATACTGATTTATATAGTCCATGGACTTTTCAGGTGAGGAGCCAACCTTCAGAAGATGGGTCGGGTGACTAGGGACTTTATTTAAGCTAGAGATCTCTTTAAGAACTTTCCAAAGCTTTTTTGGATCGTTTTTTGTTTTTACAACCTCCGATTTCTCATACTCATGTTTGACTTTCTTTAAAATGTTAGTGCAAAAATTCCGATATCGCTTAAAGGTAACCTTTAGAGTTTCATTATCTGGTGAGGACTTCAATTCATAGTGTAGTCTGTCTCTATTTCTCATACACCTCAATAACCCTGGAGTTACCCAAGGTTTAATGATCCTTTTACGCCTTGATATTTTGACAACAACAGTGTTATTATTTGTTGCGGCCTGTATTGAGCTGGTTAGGTAGTTGATAGAGAATTCAGGATCATTAGACTGGAATATCGGAGTTAGATCGATTTTTAGGATGTCCTGTGTTAAGGCTTCCTCATTGGTTACAGTATATGTACTGTTTATAAGGGCTTGAGATAAATTAAGATCTAAACATACTATCACAGGGTAATGATCCGTTAAAGTAGTAGTAGGAATCAAAGTATGTGAGCAGTAGGTACTTCTTAGTAGTATATGGTCCAGACATGTTCCACTCGCACTGCGAGTAATTTCTGTGTGGGCAGGTAGTAACCCATGAGACGCAGTAAGAGTCAAATACTTCTCTCCAGTTAAATCAATTTTAGAATTGTTGATGGGAATATTAATGTCACCCAGTAACATCAAGTTTTTGCATCCTTCTACTTTTAAAAGAGTCTCATGTAATGAGTCAAGAAAGGGATCAACGTTTTTGTATGAGGGAGAGCGGTATATAGAAACGATCGTCAACTGCTTGCCAAATCGAGTTATAAGGCAGTTTCCTTCTTGAAAGAATGGTTCCTCAAACACTAAATCAATATGTTCTTTGTAATAAACAATTACTCCATCATTTTGCTTTAAATTTTTTAAAGTAGAGTACGATTGGAATCCTGATAGATTAGGAATAACATTAGTTTTTAATAACCAACATTCCGTGAGAACAATTATGTCACAATTCATTTTTAACCTATCCAGTAACAATATAAGTCCAGGGAGGTTACAATTAACACTACGGATATTTTGCGTAAGTATGGTCAGACGTTTGTCAGGCGAAAAAGATATCAGCTCATGACAGTCTTCAAGATCACAAACTGATACCTTTGAGACAGAGCAATCATCTATGTCGTTTGTTAAGCTATTTAAGTCACCAAAAATGATTCTCTATAGGAAATGGGACAAAGTAACAAATGGCAACCAGAAGTAAAGGTTAAATAAAAATAGTAAGCTAGTGAAGTGATACTCTTCAGCTCATAAAAAATGTTTAAGTGTGTGTAAAGATTCTTGTTTAGTGTAGATTGGCAATAATTAAAGAAAGTTAATAAAAAAATTGTTAATAAAAAAGTTGGAACAAAAAATCGTTACTTATGGTTAAAATGTCTCTGTTCATTTTGAGGTGACTCCGAATTCTTACTACATCCATACTAATATTATAAATGCGAAAGTAACTCTGTCTGTCTATCTGTCTGTCTGTCTGTTACGCTTTCCCGCTTAAACCTCTCAACCGATTTTGATGAAAATTGGCACAGACAATCTTTAGACCCCGAGAAAGAAAATAGGCTACCTTTTATCCAGGAAAAATTTGATGTTCCTGAGGGAAACCTAAAAAGCGCGATATAACCGAACTCCACGCGGGCGAAGCCGCGGGCGAAAAGCTAGTAATATTATAAATGTGAAAGTGAGTGTCACGCCTAAACTACTAAACGGACTTGGATGAAATTTGGCGCACATACAATATCTTATAACCAGGAATAACATATAGGATGCTTTTTGTCGCGATATTCTCACGTGATCGAAACTTGCGCGGGTGTAACCGCGAGGCGCAGCTAGTTGTTAAATAATGACCTCAACCGTACACCTCACATCTATAAATGTTTAATGTTTATTCCTTCGATCAATGGCTTGTTAAGAATTTGTAACAAATATTAATTAATAAAACGCCGACATCGTAGATAATCGATGAGAAGGAATGTTAATTCATGAATGATTTTACAACAAGCCTTACGTAGCTGTTAACATAATAATGCAGTAGGCATTGTGTGGGTAAAGGGCGAACTAATTTCGTGTTATGACTTTGATGACATCATTTGAAAGATGATACGATTACGAGTTTTATAAAGAAGACAAAGAGAACAGCTAATGAGAAGCGCACGTTGCATGAATTCTTCGAAGTAATTAGGCCTAGCAGCGGCCGCCAAATTGACACAGCCCGGAGGAACCGGCGCGGAGTACTCTCTACGTGGTTAAACCCTTTGTTGGCGGAGCCATTCGCATGCTGATCGTTTCTGTGAAACAACCGCAATTATACTTCTCTGGCGAACAGTTGACACACACATACGCCGCATAATGACGTCGCTCCCTTGCATTACAGTGTAATCGCATGCCTGCCCCGTCACGCACCGGTGACAATAATAATAATCGCTATATGTTGTGGGAAATGGAAAACCTAACATTAAACAATTGATATTTTGTTATTACAAATAAACACATAAAAAGACTACTACTCTTCGCGATCATGGCAATCGCTATTACGCTCACATTTTCCGAGAAAAGTTTTCATATATTGTTGTTTCAACAAAACTATACTTCACCCTGTCAAAAATAATTGATAGAGTGCCTAGATACTGGGAATGTTTCTATTACATTAATGGATGCAAGTTACTTTTTATTGTTAAAGTGAATAGATATTCTTTGAGCGGAAAATATGATCCCATTTTCAATGTCTGTGATACGTTGCTTCGGTAACAAAGCGCTGATCCGCGCGCACGCCTCTCCTGAGCCGCTGAGCCCGTCTGCCTGCCTGCCTCGGCATTCGTTATAAATCCTACACTTACATAACCATTTCCACTGAATTTATGCGATGTAATTTTCGAATGTCATCGGATACATTTCGCTTAGTGATAAATCTAAATACAGAAATTTATTCTGACAGGCAACAGCTGTAGTAATGAGAATAAGATGCATACCGGCTCGTTTTTGCAGTACATATGTAATTATACATATGTACAGGTCTAAGTATACGTTGGCGTTTGAGCTCCTATGTATTAATGACAGTGTTGCGGCAATAACATGGAACATTGGAAACTAACGTTGCAAGTGTAGCAATTTCATACAGTTAGTGCGGTTTAGGGATGCGCGTCGGGAATACTTGAATGTTGCGATTAGAAAAACCGCAAAGTACTGGGTGTGGAGGCAAAAAGTTGATCGCATAACTGGTGAGCGAGAAAACGGTTGTATCTCCCGGCGACGAGACAGCTCGTTCTCCGTACCGCGCGATAACTATACCTATAGCTACTACTCCTAGCCAGTGATATGCTAGGTGGTGATACCACGATCGCCATCAAGTGCCAGGATAAAGTTCTGCGATGTTGCTACCGAGTGCATGAGCGATATAAGGGCGGGTCGACCACAAAAAACGAAATAAACTGTATTCGCGACCACCTTGTCCTACATGATGCAGTTTATTAGAAAATGATTCATACTTTATATTTACAACGAATGCGTCACTGGCTGACCATAACCTAAATAGTTACATTTGCTGTATTTTAACTGTTTCCTCGAACTTATTTACGTCGCAGCTGTCTTTCAAGTAATTTTAATGATAACAGTAATCATACGAAAACGATAATGATCGATCGCGGCAGTTATGATTCTAGGAAAGACGGAGTTCTATACAATTTTGGTGAGTTAGACGTCTGAACTTATTATGAAGATACAAAGGAATCAAACATGATGTGTGATTCTATTGTTATGTCCACCATAACTAAAATAGGTTTTTATTTATATAATTCAAAACAAAAGAGTGCAATTGAGGCAGACGGTCACGAGTCACGATTTCCACAGTGTTCCCTAGTTGATTTTAATTTAAGCTTGGATGGTGTATAATTAAACAATGTGTAAGTATTCAGCCATAGAATAGTTTAGTTTCAAGACGATTCCTTATAGCAACATTAACAAGAAGATGCATTAAAGTAAAACGGCTTCCAACTACATCAATAGAATTAACCGTATGAAAAACGTACCGAGCTTAATAATTACATCGGGAGAACGTTTGTCATACCTGTCATGTTCAAGAGTGGAAAGAAAAACTTTGGAGAGGAAAGCGGTAGTTTGTATTTGCGTTCCTGGTGTCCAGGGAATGTAGTCTGCGGGCAGGTAATGACGCGTCCCGGAACAGCCAGGTGGCTGGGCCGGCTGTGTATGGGCAAAGAATGCCGCCGCAGCTTCGCCACGCCTGGGAACATACGCCAGCCCGACGTCCGCAACACATCTGTACTCGCCCAATGAAGCTACGGTAACTGCTTTTCCTAACATGATGGTGGTTACCGTGAAATTATATAAAACTTGCTGTGCGCAGATGTTTTTGCTTTTTCTAGTAGTATCGCTTATCAATCGCATTGCGTTGGGTTTGAACTTTGTCTGTGCTTTTCTTTTTAGATGCAGTTTTTATTACAAACCCTGGATATGATTTTCTTTAAAGTTTTCATGATTGCGATCTACCTTCACGGGAAGCGTTATTGATGAATTGAACAATGTTGTCACGGTGCATGTCAACAAGTGGTTACAGTAGCTTTTCAAATTAATCGGGCCATTATGGACTATAATCGTAGTGATTAATATGTTAACTTATTTAAGAACCAGCGAGCTGAATAAAAAGCCTCCCCTAAACGGTCGGTCATTAGTATAAGTTCGCAAAGTGTATTTACGGTGTGGCTAATGGATAAGTCGCGAATGTTCATAAAAAGCATACTGCTACGAATTTCCATGGTACTGTGAAACACTCGTGTGCACAGACTACGTAATGAGGCTGGTGCACACTTGCGGGGACTTGAATAGTAGTTAATTTCGGACGGGCGCACACCGAGCTACCGGTGTTCAATGTACATGTACGCTTTTGTATTTAAATTAAGTGAGCGTATCGCGTAATCGGAAACAGGAACTATCTACCAATTGTAGGAATCTATCACATTATGTTTCTATTGAAAACAGCGGCATTGTCGCCATGAGAATGACAACCAGCTCCGAGCTTCGTAACCCGCAGCAGAACAAAGCAGCTTTAAATTAATGTCTACATTTTTCTTAGGTTAACCGCAAATTTGTCGTTGAAGTGTATAAAAATACGCCATTTATCATTTTCCTCGAAACAGTAGATGGTATTTATTCAAACAATAGCCATTTTAGCATTCGGTAGCCGATCGCGGTTTCTTGGCACTACGTGAAACTGCAAGTGCACAAGAATTTATTATTGCTCGGAGTCACGCGACGAATACTAACAAGGGTAGTGGCAGCAGTGTCGTCCGTGCGTGCCCCGACGACCACCACTCGATTGTGCGAAATATTAAATATTCAATTCCGCGAAACGGCCGGAAATGACTGTTTCACTATGCATGCGCGTCGTGTGCGTAAAATGATCGATTTGGATGGTACCGGGCGCTGCCCGCCGCATGCTGACTGCCGGACGACTGCTCTTCTCAAATTCGCACAATTCCTGATAAAGATCGTTCTTAGAGCTGCGGACGTTCCTAACGATTCAAACGCATTTTACAAAGGTTAGTCGGCCGAACACTTCTAAGTAATGAATGACTGAATCACCCTTTTTATACAACTTATTTTGTTGCTATTTTTCGTTAGCATAATCAAGTCTTTTACAAGTTTAAATGAAGTCGTAAACATGCAACAATATCGTTTGTATGCTTATATGTAGCTGTAGAGCTTATTGCAGGAGAACGTGTAATAAAATGGAGTAAACGTGTCTGTTATAGTGCGAGAACACTGGCGAATAGTAGTTATTATAAAATTATTCCGACATAATGTGCGTGCTGGTCGTAATATACGTTGGCCACCTCTGTGGATCGTCGCGACCGACGGACGCACGACATACGGTGACAGCATAATAAGTTCCAGCGAGCTGAGCGCTGCCAAGATGCACGTGCGATAACGTTTATTCGATTTACGATATTATTTCTATGGTGCAGAGATGCCACATATTTATGCATTAAATATAGGAATTTTAGATGGAAACTGCACTGGTCGATACGTAGAAAATGTAACATGAGCGGGTAGAAAGCCCATATGCGTGATTGCGTGCGCCGGACAACAGCAGACACCTGCAGGGTCGGCCGCGCGGCGGATCTTTCACTCACGCAAGCATCTTCTCGCTAATCGGCCCACATATCGACAAACACACTCGTGCAATTAGTCTTCCTGGTAGCTAATACCTAATAATCCCTGCAACTAGCATGCACCGCATTATGTGATTGAGAGCCTCGCCATTGCAGTTACATGCGTCGACTTACATCAGGATGTCTAATATCGTTCATTACATCGACTTGCGGCGTAGAATTATTTATAAGACACCAGTAGTATACAGGATCAGGCCGTTGGTATGCAATATCGGGTGAAACATTATCGAGTATTATTGTAATAAGTAAAAGGTCTGCATGCAGCTTGTGACCTTGAATTAGGATAATTCTCTAGCACTAGATAACTGGCTCGAGTTACACAGACATTATAATGAACAATTATAGCTCCGGCAAAAAGCTTATGTAAATTGCAAACATGACATTGTGAGCGTTACTAAATACCTAACCCGGAGCAATTAAGTGAGATACCAAGAAGTAGACTTACGCGGCATTTAACGACTCGCTGTCTATAGCAACATTCTTTGTGAACGCTATTTGATGAAAATACTAGTACCTACTAAGTATTTTCAAGTCTCAAGAGTGAGTAACGCTGTCAATGTAATGCCTGCCATTTAAATATTCATGAATTGGCCTAAAATTCTCATTTTGAAAGCTTTCATGTTATCGACCCCTCCACCTCAATAATTTATTAAAAGTTTTGTTTGCTTTTATAGCCAGGGATACGAGAGACGCGTTTTGATATACTCGTCCATACTAATTACTAGTGTGGTTACTAGTGTTTGATATATAACGTTAACCTATATAAACCAAATAGTAAATGCACAATTCCCTGAAGCGTATTTTTCAAAATCTATCCAATCGTAGGATTAGATGGTTTTATAAAATTTGCTTTTAAAAAAGCCGTATGCGGCTGGTCGTGTTATAGATATTGTGTTTCAATTTCAACCGATTACCGAACACTTCAATAATAGCTATTAAAATAATTTGACTAGTAAGATCGTTTTATGTACAAAATACTAGGTAAAGCCATTCATTTGTGGGCAACAGCTAATAAAATTGGCATAAGTAATTATTATATTGTAAACATGTAACGATTGAACACAGTTACGCCGTCTCTGTTGAAGAGTCAATTAAAGGGTCGTTGAAATTATTCATATATAATTCATGATCGTTTCTAATAAAACGGAATAAGCCACTGGGGGATGAGTACCTTTTCGATTCAGCCGTCCCTTGCTGTCCTCTCTAGCGACGCCCTAAGCAGAGGTTCGTTCCCCAAAGGGGGTGCCCTTAGTGCGTAGTCTCTCCTTAGATTTAGCTTAGTTTTTAAGTACCCTGGCTGGAGGCTTTAATTTTAATTAAGGCATCCACAGGATAGTCCGGTTAAGTAGCCATGGCCTCTAATGGTCAACTACGAGATGCCATATCAAAAAAAGGGGGAATAAGTTCGTTTAAAGAGACTGCGTAATCTTCAAAGTGGGTAAAAGCAGACAAACAAACCTTTTTTTTTTCCTAAGTTGGAAAAATCCTCATGGACTATCCTCCGCCTGGGGACACGGGAGTGGTGTGCCGGACTCTTACCAGCTAAAAAACCACCTATGCGTTCGTCATCTGCCTTTCCGGGGTACCGGGTCCTCCCAATTCTACGGTAGAGACACACAGACCTAACCCATCTTTTACGGATAATCCATAGTATAATATTATAAATGCGAAAGTATCTCTGTCTGTCTGTCTGTCCGCCTTTCACGCCAAAACTACTGAACCAGATAGACACACAGATAGTCTAGAGCCTGAGAAAGGACATTGGCTATATAACATCCCACTATGACCAATAGGAGCAGAGCAGTAACGGAAAACGGGGGCAAACGCGAACGTACATATTGCTCCCATTGTTTTAACAGGCGCTTACTTTATATCAACACGCGGACGGAGTCGCGGGCAACAGCTAGTTATGTATAAAGGGTCAACTGAAAGGACCTTAATAAAAGCAATGAATACAAAACGTTCAGATTTCTGATCCCTCCTGAAATCGAGACACGGGTATATGGTTTTATTACAAGCTACCATTACTTTAATTTGTAAATTTCCAGTTACTCTGTAAGTAATTCATTTTGTATTAGCAGTTAGCTTCATTATTTTTCATTCTGAAAGAACTTTTAATTTAAATATACGTTATGCGAGACTGCAAATGATACAATAAAAACAGCCAGCACAAAAAACCTCAGCCGGAGATACCACGTGTATACGTGAGTCATAGGGCAAAACATTGTTTAAATATAGGTACCAACTATAGAAGTTCCTAACTGTAGCTCAAGGCCCCACTTTTACCAAAACGGAGATGGGCCGAAGAAGTAAATGATGCGGAATGAAGTCAGAAGTAGGCAGCACTTTGGCAAGAACACATGACTAGATAACGTATAACAGTATAGAAATTTAGTCAAAATAAATTACAATTAGGAGTTCATTTAATATGTAACAATCCCCATCTCCCTCTTTACTCTTTTTCCTGCGTCTTTTCCAGAGAGACAGACAGAGTTACTTTAGCATTTATAATATTAGTATGATTGGTTCATACTAATATTATAAATGCTAAAGTAACTCTGTCTGTCTCTCTGTCTGTCTGTCTGTTACGCTTTCCCGCTTAAACCTCCCAACCGATTTTGATGAAATTTGGCACAGACAATCTTTAAACACTGAGAAAGAACATAGGCTACCTTTTGTCGCAGAAAAAATTAATGTTCCCGAGGGAAATTTAAAAACGCGATATAACCGAACTCTACGCGGGCGAAGCCGCGGGCGGAAAGCTAGTATATATAATAAAGGTCATTGACCAAATTTCAGTTGGATAATACTCAGCCAAGGTATGAATACATAGTGCTTATTATAATACGCTATAGTATATATACATAGTGCTAATTAATATACGGAATTAAGAAAAACATTGTTGCCGTACCCACAAGACCTCAACCCGGCGCTGTATGACATCCGACGCACTGGTGTATAACGCAGTGCCACCACCCCGACTTACTGGAGAATCTCCGAAGACAGTTCCGACTCACCGTGAACTACGCGGCAACCCGTTCCGACTCACTGGAACATGAGCTGGTCAGGCAAGCATCGTAAGATACAAGACAGCCTACTATCGACCTCCAGTCTCCAGAGGGGAGTGATGTAGCGGTACCTACAAACGCCACATTGAACAACACGTCATACGACGTTACAAGAATTCTACATCTCGCAATCAGAGTTTACCGTGTACTAACATACATACAACTTCCCAATTTCAAGCATTGGGCAAGTGCCCGCCAGACAACACGCGTCTGGTCGGAGGATCCTCCCATTTCTATGGAGGAAGAGTGAACATTACTCCCTGTTCCTTATACCTCCACAACATTATATTCAGAATTAATAATAGTGCAGGTAAGTGTCTTGTTCCGCGTAGGGGTTGAAGCCGCGTAGGCTTGCGAGAAGGTGCGTAGGCTACGTGCGTAGATGCTGCGTAGGTTGCGTAGCAGCAACTACGGAGTAACGTGTACGTTGCGCGAACGTTGTATAGTTTTTGGTACAATCATTTTCAAAAGGGTTTACGACGAAATGACACGACGGACTGGTATTTCTGCTAAAACAAAATTAGTGCAAAACGAAAGAGAATACAAGAGATCATTTATTTGTTTCAAACATAAGTATGCATAAGCACACACATGACATGCAAGATGTTACGTATAACTATATCAGTCATGTTTTGCGTAACGACGAATAAATATAAATAGGATGGATATTTTTATTATATAAGTTTGTAGATTAATCGTGGCACATTATTATTCATCAGTTATTACTGTATTATTTGTTAAATTTGTAATACATGTTTTTATTAGGTATTATTATTTATTTTTTTAAATTAATTCTTGTATTCCATCTTCGAGCCGATGATCTGCCAATGTTATGTACGCCATTATTGTCACATGCATCGGGCCATAAATTAAATACATAGGTACCATAGTTTAAGTTATTCTAAATGTTAAATGTTTGTGATGTGGTAATACCTTTTTTTAAATAAATATCTAAATTATAATTAATACACTACAGAATAGTTTAAAAAAATGCTAATCGAAATTTATAAAATTATAAAAATTAAGCAGTAACACGATATGAGAAACGTTTCTCTGAGGACCTATTTCGGGTACTGCTTGTTATGCGGACCTATTTCGGGTACTGCTACTATTGCTTTTTGAATTCATCATCATCATCATCATCAGCCCCTACTCGTCCACTGCTGGACATAGGCCTCCTTCATGGCACGCCAACAAGCTCGATCCTGAGCAGTTCTCCGCCAGCCACTACCAGCCACCTTTTTGATGTCGTCGCTCCATCTAGCCC
The DNA here is from genome assembly GCA_017933935.1 of Sesamia nonagrioides. NCBI lineage: Eukaryota > Metazoa > Arthropoda > Insecta > Lepidoptera > Noctuidae > Sesamia > Sesamia nonagrioides. The sequence continues at coordinate 87,435 of JADWQK010001454.1, read as the reverse complement.
AAGGGCGTCCCACGCTACGTTTGCCGAGACGCTTTTTGAATTAAACTCACGTTATTATTTTGTGCTTTAAAAGTTGTTTATTTGTTACAGCATGGAAGATTTACAGCTAAAGATAACAAACTAAAACGAAACAACAATCGACTGAAAGTCAATTGCTGCCTTACCAAAATATATGTAGGTAACTACTCTTTCTTGTAACATTTTTGTACTTTCGAAAATAAAAAATATTATTATTAATCTTTGAAATTATACAATCCATACTAATATTATAAATGCGAAAGTAACTCTGTCTGTCTGTCTGTTACGCTTTCCCGCTTAAACCTCTCAACCGATTTTGATGAAATTTAGCACAGACAATCTTTAGACCCTGAGAAAGAACATAGGCTACCTTTTATCCCGGAAAAATTTGATGTTCCCGAGGGAAATCTAAAAAGCGCGATATAACCGATCTCCACGCGGGCGAAGCCGCGGGCGGAAAGCTAGTATTGTATAAAACTATTAAAACAACTCCTCCTAAATTATTCCTCACTTTTTAAATGGAAATGGTTTTTAAATTTAGGTACCTACTTGTGTTTGCATTTAAAAAGTGAAGAATAAAACACAAGTTTATTGTGAAATTATTACCGCAAGTGTACATGTCTATGACAAAACACGACGCCTACGCCTGCGCCTACGCTCTTTGAACCTACACCCAATGTGAAAGCACCCACCCTTATACATAATAACATTATAACACAGTATTTAATATTAACCAAGCAATATTATTTTTCGTATGGACCATTAACTCTTGCCGTCAAAAAACTTTTAAAATAATATTTGTCAAGTAATAGCTGTCAAGCACGCGCATTTAAAAAAACCATGAACACATGTAGCAAAGAATTGTTTCATAGTTTATGTTGTTATGAATTTCAATTCATCACTATATCATGTACAATTGAAATCGAGAAATCGTAGTACAGCTGACAGAGCACCGGCGAGATCTCTTGGCGACATGGAGACTGCGATTGACGCAACCCAGTGCTGGGCACGCTACAATAGCGGCGGTAAGTCCCTTCTTTGAAGAGTGGGTACAGGGGCGCCACCGGGTCCTCTCTCCAGACACGGCTGTTTCGAGAGGTTCCTCCTCCGTATAAGGCGGTAGGAAACGCCAAGGTGTCACCACTGTGGGCCTGAGGAGACGGTGTAGGTCTGCCGGATTTGGGAGGAGCACTACTGTGTCCTCGTGGCGGCGATCTATCGCGTCCGGCCCTGGTGCAGGCCATGGTCCGGAGCGTGAATGCATGGCAGGCCGTCACCTCCTTTTGCGAAGCAGTGATGCTGGTAAAGGAAGAGGCCGAATGTGTGAAGGAGCGGGAATCGCAGCGCCCTCACGCCTCTAGTTGCCGTATGAGAAGCCGGAGTCGGGAGACAACATCAAACTCCCGGCCACCGTAGGAGTGGGCATGCAACGCGCTGTCGACCTGGGCCTGATTCTACTGTGCGAGCTGCGAGCTGCTCGCCGCCCGGTAGAACCAGGGTTGAACCTGCTGGTTGGTTGACAGAGAAATCGTGGTCCTGGCGCACAAACTGATGAAGAAAAACGAGTGGGGTTTAGTCAGTAAAGGTTTGACACGCCCTTCCGCTCCGTCCAGAGCGGGAGAGGTCATTTGATGATTTCCCACCCACACAAAAAAGGATTATCCCCTATACTTTCAATAAAATCATCTAATTTCTCCATACTTTTAGCATTTATTGTTGTCAATATAAGATTACGACTAGATTTTAAACGTCTTTATAACGTACACACACACACACACACATTTAGTGTAGTAAGCTTGTTTCAGTTAAAGACTAGAAAAACAAGTGCCCAACCTCTTAACTATTACTAAGTAATTTAAATGCAATATGCAATAATATCCACGGATTATCTGTTCTGTGATAATATCCAACACGGTGTCATTACTAATTACGTCATTACACAACGTACAAGTTTGATGAATATGATGCTAACAAGTAAACGGAGACTGTGTTTTAAATTACACTTTACCTAGCATAGTGTCAATGTATCTAGCATGAATGAATTGGAATTCTCTATAACAATGAGTAAAAAAATGTTGACGTATCCGTGTACCGAGAAGGCGACACCTCGGCGGAGGTCCCAGGTCGGCGAGTCGTCGACGATTCAATATTTGCTCGCGGAGGAGGCGCGAGGGGCGGCGACCGAGATGCTGGCCGAATGTTAATTTTCACGATGAAGCCATTTGTCGGACGTGCAGCGGCGTCATAACGAGCCCGGGACACATTTCTCGAAACATAAACGATTCGACGACTGTGCAATGTCTGTTGTTGCATGAATTATGCGGCCGAGAATTAAGCGTCCCAAGTAGACGCAAGCTCAGGCGAGCTTTGACACTATCGATTCACAGATTCAGTGTGCGTATCGACACAGCAAAAAAATCGCATTCCTTACGTTTAATATTCTCACTTCAGAAGCTATTATGTGACATTCATTTTTATCATGACACCGAGTCCACAATGAAGCGTTTAATATGTATCTCCCCGTGCATACTCCCGAGACTCAATATCGGGTTTCCCATGCGAGCAACATTCCTCGTTAATGTTCGACACGGTGGTCTTACGCGGAACTTTTTTAGCAATAACAAGTACACCTACATATGTGTTTTATAAAAGTCATTTGAAAAACTACTATCAAAGTAATATGCATTGGTAACCCAAACGTCGTCAAGTAGATTACGGAATATTACACGGTTATTAAGTGCTCAATGAATGACAAAAAATACAGAATGGGGGACGCACTCGGCGATCCATGTCATGTCAATATTGGCTATTGGAATAGAATGTATTTGTGAAGTAAAAACACCGGCGTGTGAACGGACCGGTGCCGGTGGTGGCCGCAGTCCGGAGCTCGACCATCGGATCTCAGCAAACTGACATTTCCGTTTGAAATCATTACCGTTCACTAGCTTTCCAAAGAAAGAAGTCGAGTATGTTACGCGTATCGGTAAAGTCACGCGTTTCTGTTATACACATTGCGATGAGGTCTTTGACTATTTGTTCCGAGAAAATAAATGCATTAACATTAAAAACATTGACGTGGTCGCATCGATCATATTACAAATTGTAATTTAACGAGTTTCATTATGTTTCTGAAGTAACTTAGCCGTATGTAAAAAATACCTGTATGGTTGAGGTAAAAAAAAAGTGACACTCGTGTCACAACAGACGTTGAGAGACATTTAATGATCGTGAGATACAGACGCCCAGGTAGCCGCTCATCATAACTAATTTGTGAGGCATTCGACCAAACTGAACCGACTTGCCCCTAGGCTTCAATTGAAATGTTTGAACTGTCTGTCTAGGATTTGAATACCTATGGGAGATTTTTTGTTTCATTTATTGGGTACACCGTTAGAGCAGGTATCGAAGGAAATTACTTATTCATCTATTGAAAAAGCTTCATTTAAGCATTTGTCAAGCAAGCACATAGGGTATTCAGACAGCAGTTTCGAATTCTTTTGACACAATGAATATACCGATGACAAATGAATTCACTTTTAAAAGAGGCCTTATAAAACAATGTGCTATTATATTAATATTATATTATCAAGTTATTCATAAACTAGCAATGACCAAAAGCTATAAAAGATTAAACGTTTTTGAGTACCAAGTGGCGAATAATGGGGCGTCACAAATGTTACGCAAACACCCTTCACAGAAGGCTACGCTGGGAGCAATCTTCTAGGACAATACAATATAATTGAGGGTTCTATTCTCACGAAACACCTACTTGTTCGCTCTAACAACTACGGTGAAATATGTGAACAAAAAATATTTACAAAGGAATTGTTACCTACTTGAGAAGGGAAGAAAAAAGAATAACTTGAGGGAGATCAATATTGTAGATAAATAAAACGGTCCATTGTGAAGGCTACGCTGGCGTGCGCATGCGAGCACCCTCGACCTCGCGTCCGTGCGCTAGAGTATACGTGAACAAAAAGAAATGACCTGGCTTATGGCTGATTCATCAACACAAGACAGATCGCGAACGCTTTGTCTGGGAATTTCGAAATTGAGAATTCACGCAGGTCTACATAATGACCAGTATCCGTTAGAAGAATTTTGATGAAGGCCCAATCCAACCCAGTCTGTCTTATTTTCCTCAAGCTTGTATTAAATAAAAATAGATTAATCTTATCTTAGAAGCTAATTACAGGAAATATTAGCCAGATCTGAGAATGCTCAGGAAATGGTTAGCTTTCATGTTAATAGTGTTCCCGTTATGGTCAAATGATAAAACTTGTATTATACCGACCGATTTAGCTAAAGTGTGAGCACAAACTGTACCAATTTCAAATAATCTTTTACAAGATGTTAAGCAGATAACACAATCACCGAATTTGTAAAACAAAATGAAGCCTACTACTACCTGAGGACGGTTATAAAGCTGCGCTTTAAAAATAATCGGTTCAACAAATCGAGTCATTGGAACGTGTCAGGACATGCTGTCGGTTTTTATTTGGGTCCAGTGGATTGTCCATGGTCGTTTTGTATATTTTATGGCCTCTTCATTAACAGCATCCATACTCATTTTAAGAGCTCTTTCTATTGAGATGTCAATTGAGTGCAAGGATTAACTTATCAAAGTATTCTATGTCATTCAATCGTATTCGGTATTGCAAATTAATGATTGGTGATCATAACAAAAACGAAGTAATGCAATAATTAATGGATCCACATCGAGCTTTACATTATTTATGGAAACAGATAGTGCAAAAACCGTTTTGATTATTGCTTACGACACAATGTGCAAATGTGCAAAGACAAAATGCTAAAAGAACTCGCTCTGAATGGTTTGTTGACTTCGAGATAACGAGTTTCGTGCAAGAAATATAGAGTTCAAAAGTAATTTTTATTACAACACAATGACGTTTTAGAATGGGAAAAATTATGGACTTATGCTGCGGTACGAATTTTAACGATGTGAATAAGAGCCAAATATGTACGTAACATTAAAATTTTAACGGTGATTAAGAAGCTACGAGTGGGTTAAAGAGCAGGAAGATCGTTCATCGTTCCCACAGCAGCGTTGCAGGCAGCAGCGGGGAGACGATGCATGGCGAGGGGGCCGAGGAGCCGGCGCGCAACAAAGAGCCTTCCGGGAACCGCCACAATACAGGTTTGCGGCGACGTGCGATACCTTCGCAGATACCGGCCGCGACCGGCGACCAGCTACACCCGTACTATTCACAACGATAGCAGGCTTTTGTCAACATAATAAGAATGAGGACCCAACGGTACACTGCAGAATCCGAGGCGAGCAAACAGACAACTTAAAAACAAACATTCTTGAATTGAACATCCGCTACAAGCAATATCAAGATCGTGGGTTCTCGCAAATCATTATCGATCTGATAGCTATCAGACGTGACAAAAAAATTGCCAACATTGACTTAGCACGACTCTTTACTAAGAATTGTTGTACGTATGACACGAATATTGATAAGGTTCAATGTTGACCAGTCTAAACATGTAGATAAATTAAAGTGCAAGAAAGAACATTATGGTTGCAAAAGTTTGGGCAGTTTACTAAGCCCCGGACGGCTGAACAGGCATGAAGAACTTAAGACCAACACAGACTGTACGATTAAAAAGGATTACACTCTTAAAACAGTACAGAGAAAATCATAAAACCCTGTAAACGATGATAATATCTAATTCTTTATTGTACAGGCGTTGAATTGAAATAAAGGGATAGATCAATGGGAAGCGGTTTAGCATAAAAGTAAAAGTGGGGTAATAAAATAAAATTGCCAAGCTCGAACCCGTTCCGCCGTGAGCGCCGTTGGCGGTGGATTTATTACAAGACATGCGCATGTCACTCTCGCTGTGCCCTGGTGAGACTGATGCCGTAGCGAGAGCCTGTCCAGCCACTCCAGTTGATTTATCGCCTTTGATACTGACAGCCCTTAATACTTTATTACTACACGTGTTGTTTAGCCAACAGCAAACGACATTAAAATGCTCAGTTCTTGAAATCAGCAGTTCATTATCGTCATGACTAGCGATTGCAATTGGACTATTGCTATGACATTTGGACAGATCAACAATAGTTATCATACATACATAAACTGACCCCTTACCATGTTATTTTCGTGTATGATGGATAGGCAGAAACTACAGCCTAAGAACGCCAACTGCTGCGACCCTGCTTGCCTCGTTTACATTTATACACCTGGTCACAGGTACTTGTAATTGCATTGCGTGAGTTAACATGCATAGAAGGAGTGTAATGAAATTAGAGGGCTGGGTCTTGCTATATCACTTAGGTCTAGGGCACAAATCCCGACAATTTCCGAATGCTTGAATTCATCCACTATGCGGCCAGAAAAAGATAGACCCAACTGGGTTTTGTTTCATGGTTATTCTAGAAAAATTACCGTGCTAATGATACGTGTAACACACGTCGGGGTATATTATGAAGCTATATAAGTTAAGACAGTCAGGATAACGCGCTCGTTTGTTCTGAACGTTAGCTATGTAAAATGACAATACATAGTTTACCATATGAAAACTGTTTCAATTATTGGGTTCTGAACACATCCTCGTAGAACCGATGGCCTATGGGGCAGTAAGGTTCTAGAGTGGCGGCCACGTAGCAGAAGACGCAGCGTAGGGAGGCCCCCAACAAGGTAGACCGATGACCTGGTGAAGGTCGCGGGAAGCCGATGGATGCCGGCAGCGCAAGACTGGTCTTCGTGGAAAACCTTGGGGGAGGCCTTTGTCCAGCAGTGGACCTCTATAGGCTGAAGAAGAAGAAGAGAATACATCCTAACTTGGTGACCCTGAGGGGCAATTGCCAACACATCAGTCATCAAGGGCCACACCGTAGCAGCCAACTGCCACTCGCGATGCAGATATTAGTGAAGTGTTTAGTGCGTATGGATTTTTTATTGGTAACAACATAACAACATAACCCTTTAGTGTTCCTATATTTTATTACTATCATGTATGTTTCTACCCCGCCATGTTTTCCTTGAATAATCATCAACTCACCTTCATTAATCTAACGAGAACAAGCCGCATCATTTAAGTAAGTTATTAGTCTTAAACTTATTAGGTAGGTAATTTTTATTTCGCTGCACGAACAGAAATAAATCAATCAATAATAAGATCACGCTAGAAATAAGTCATGTTATACATTAGCAAATATTTTTTTCTATTGAACAAATACTTCTTGTCTTGGAAAGTTTTAGTGATACACCTAATAGCTTTCATTGTTATAATAGTGTTTAAAAAGTAACTAGTAAGCCCCAAGACACCTGCAAGATATCTAATTACCATCTTGTTATTGTAATTAAAAAAAAAAACTAAGCAACTGCTCATTGAGCACGTTGCCACAGACGATTGTCAGTAGCAAGCAAACAAGGAATTTTAAATGTGCGTACCTATCAGTGGCGAAGAGTCCATACAAGCCGATTCCCACCGGGTTACCTTTCAAAAATCAGTTCCATATTCATACAAAAGTATTTACATTCTATTTCATTAACAAAGTATTATTAATCAAATGCCTGCGCGATTTACAATAGCAATAGTAATTCTTAGCAATACCCTAAGTATCACATTTCATTTTATAGTCGTAAAGGTAACTCGACGAATTACAGCTTATCTCGGCCAACGTTTTACTATGAGGCGAAAAGAGACAGAGCGTGTCACCATCTCTTTCTAATGCTCGCTAACTGCACGTAAAATTTAAAGAAAGATAGGCTATTCGCGACCGGGTTGCAGTTCTCTCCTCTCCTCTATTAGAAAGAGACAAAGAAATTATTGTTATTGAAGCACGGCACGGGAGAAAGAAAACACGACAAAATTAAAAAGAATTAGCGTTATAATGAAATCCTTCGCAAGTCATATTCTTTTTATTTTGGCATATTTTCGTGTTCCATTTCGTAAGGTTGAAAATAAATTATTGTTAGTATGTGACATGTTGCTATACCACTGGTGCGTGATAATTTCGTTTGTTATATTTTAATATTTGTGTTCTTTAAACTGTGACTGATTCTGTAAGGTAATTTAATCGCAGATTTGGTTAAATACTGTGGATTTTGTTTGTTATTATGGCTTATATTATTCTACCGGCAATATTATTCAAGATATCCTGCAGTAGGTAAGTGTTTAAGTGTTTATTTTTTTGGACCGGCTTCCCTTTGTCAAAATTTCACCCTTCGCCACTGGTACCTATAGCATCATCATCGACCTTTTTATCGTCCCACTGCTGGGCACAGGTCTCCTCTCATACAGAGAAGGATTGAATGTAATAACCACGCTTGCTCAATGCGGGTTGGCGATTTCAGACTTAAAGTCCAGGTCTCCTCAAGATGTATTCCTTCACCTTTTAATCAGTCATTCGTGTTCAAGATATACTTAGAAAGTACATATACCTATATTATTTTTAAGATGGGAAACAGTTTAGAAACATAATATTATATACTTGCTAAGTGGGTATCTTGTGATGCTATACCTATGAGTTAAAGAGAGTCGGGATAACGGGCAACCTTATACTTAACGTTTACTGAGTCAAAATATAATAGTTTATCACATCCAGACTTTCATTTACTTATTGGGTCTCAAAAACATCCCAAACTACGAGACAAACGTTCAAAAATACAAAAAGAATTTCATACATCTGTCAAAAGTCAAAAGCAATAAAAATTCCCATCAGCAAGAAGTTCAAGACATGCTTGCATTAATTGCTAATGTCAAACGAACTAATTTCACGCATTAATTTGTGTTAAGTATGCTGGTTGTTAACTCATTGGCCCGTCAGTGCCGTCAGAGGCATCGGCTGTGTTAATATGTGCCCTATCGTCTGCAGTTGCACAGCAGTTTGTTATCTTGAATTAACGTCAACATGTCACGCCATGGTGTCTACAAAGGTACAAAGGCTAAACATATTTCCGCACACTAAGTGCTGAAACATGGTATTACAAAGGTATCGCAGCAGATCAGTGGATTTAATGCAAGTCTAAATCCATGATATAAAAAAACTTTGTTGCAAAAAAAACTTGGAAGTCGTCGATGTTTGTTTTGTTTTTTTTTTTTTGTTGCCACTGATATCCGAAATTAGTTTTTTTTTTTTTGTAAAAATATTTGTATTTTACTTATACCTATTCTGCTGCGACTTGCGACCAATGTGCAAGACATTGGGCGCTGATCCCAACATAGTTGAGAAAAGGCTAGCAAGCAAATGACCTCAATTCGTTTAGTTTAATTTTTACCTGTACCTAATTGTGGTTTATAAACTAAACTACTGGACTGATTTTGATAAAATTTATATGGGACAGAACTGAAAATATATCCTTTCACATAAAACGAAACATTAAAGTTGGTTGGGGTGATATTGAGTTATTCGTCTATTTAGACTTATACGGTTTTCTTACGAATTGGCCATTGTTAGAACTGGAATAAAGTCATCATCATCATCATCCCAGCGTTAATCCCAGTCGCATCCGAAGCCTTTTCAGCTTTGGAGTCTGGGGTCCGCTTTACCAGTCCAACTGCTGATATGGCTAAACTTCGACATTTTCCGTGAAGCGACTGCCGTCTGACCTCCACAACCCGAAGGTGCCATCGAAGCAATGCAGTTAGACCAATTGTTGAACTTTTGAGGGCTCCAACAACCTGTAACGACTGCCATTAGATGTTCGTATGGCAACCGGGACCAACGGCTTAACGTGCTTTCCGAGACACGACTAGACCAGTGCAAATACTCATATTCATGCATACAAATACTTTACTGTGCGGGGATCGAACCCGCGCCAACTTGCGCAGCGGCCGCGTCCACTACCGCGACGCCACGGAGGCTGTCAAAGTTAGTTCGAACTGGAATAAAGTATAACGAGAAAAAAAGAATTATCAAAACTTGTTCAACCAGAAGAAAATCTGGGGTAACAATAAAAAAAATACAGTCAAAACCAGAACCTCCTCTTTTTCTGAAGTCGGTTAAAAACGGAACAATTACTTGTAGATTTAAATTTTAAATGTTAGCATTATGCATATTAATTTATTGAGTCGAGAACTAACACGCTGGAATTATTATGAAACTATTTACTTACCGACTTCTCGGAATTGTCTCTGGTAAGCAAGTACATACCACGTGCGTCGTCGTGTCGCTATTGTATGGCGAAATTACTGTGACGTTGGCCAAATTGCGCCAATTCGTAAATATACTACATACATTCAAGTACGTATATGGATGAGTGCCCGTAGTACATACATGTTGAACATGACCATAACACACACCCACACACACATTCATAATCACGTTCTAATCCCTAAATGGGCACCTAATGAGTTTCTGCAATTCTCGTAATTATACAAAGATTCACAGTATAACCTCAGTCCGAATATATAAAAAATACCTGTTATTTCCCTTCGTTTTGACAAGTATTTGATGATTCTTTATTGCCTAGATGAAACTGAGACTAGATTTAGAACGTTACGTTTAAAATTTTCTATACATATACATATATTGAAGTATATGGACTAGAACTGGTAGTTTCTAATAAATACCGTTCACTTGTGGTAAACATGATCAACACATCAACGATTGGAAATCAAACATTACTGTAATATCGACTGGTGGTGGTAGAAAATGTCATGTCGCATTACGTAAGATTCGTGTACCACTCATCATCATCATCTCAGCGTTAATCCCAGTCGCATCCGAAGCTTTTTCAGCTTTGGAGACTGGGGTCCGCTTTACCAGTCTAACCGCTGATTTTGGCTAAACTTCGATATTTTATATGATAAAATTTAACGTTAAAGTAAATAAAGCAGAAGGCATGATGAAGCAGCAGGTTGCCAATGAAGCATCTCCTCGATTAACAAATATACAGGTTACACTACATTACAGCTGAGTTTTACGATTTGAGCGACTTCGAACTTTCAAAAGATAATCACAGTTCAGAGTTTTAATGTCTTTCTCAGTTCTCCTATATCTGGATGAAGATAATAAAGGAAATCTTAAATATAGACGAAGAATGGATAATGTTAACAATATTATGATGATAAACATTAGTTAATTTGATTATGATGTGATTCAACAAAGTTAAACACAGGAATGCAATCGTGATGGATAGTAATTTAAAAACGACTGCAACACAACATAAAAGAACTAGAATTGCATGGATTGTCGAGGAAGCGGCATTTATGGTCCCTTCGATGCAATGACAGGTTATTACAACTTTAATAGATACCCTGTGAATACATTAAAAATAACTGAATATTTTAAAAGATTTCTGAGAACTTTCATGAAGTGCGTGATTCTATGGATGGTTTGCAATTTAACAAGTTGTTCCAAGTGGATAATGACATAATCCATTGGTCTGTCGGCCTAGAGTTTCATATCACAAGCGTTGTGAGTCACGCAAATTAATGTAGTTCATTCAGGCTTTGTTGAGATTGTATCAGTATATGTATATCAATATACTATGACACAATCATAGAAATATTTATGGTCTTAAAAGCGACTCCTCGACGAAATGCATTACGTTCTTAACTCTTCATCATCATCTCAGCGTTTATCCCGGTTGCATCCGCGGCTTTCGCGTTGGAGCCCGGGGTCCGCATTCCTGCAGATTCTTCTCCATTTCGCACGATCTTTAGCAGCCTGTGGTAAGAGCTTGTTGGTTCAAGCTAGCATTTCTTTGGTCTACCCCGCTTGTTCGGGCCCGGCGGATGCGCCATGGCAAGACATTTGTTACCCACGTAACATATAGCCGGTTTGCGTAAGACGTGGCCGTATCAGCGTAGGCGACCCTCCTGCAGTTTGTCTGCAATGTCACGGACACGAAGACTGCCCCGGATGCGGGAATTCCTGATGCGGTCTTTCCACGTAACTCCACACATCCACCGCACCATATTCATCTCCGTGACACGCAGCTTCTGCTTGTGTCTTTTAAGCATAGGCCACGCCTCACTGCCATACAGGAGAACTGGGCCTGTAGCCACTGTAACATCGCTTCGTAGCGAAGCGAAATCGAATACCAAACCAACCAATAACGAAGACGATTGACCACGCGACGCGATATATCACGTGGTCAATCTTTCCCGCCATTGGTTGGTTTGGTATTCGATTTCGCTTCGCTACGAAGCGATGTTACATTGGCTACAAAACCAGGTCTAATGATGGTTTTATAGACCTGCCCCTTAAGCTTAACCAGCATTTTGGGGTCACAAATGACACCCGTCACCTCACGCCATTTTGCCCAAGCTGCGGAAATACGTGCCCTGACGTCGCAATCAATGCGGTCGAACTGTTTTGCTTAAATCTATGTTCGATGTAACAACATAACCTTCAAGATGAATATTTTCAGTAGTAAGATATGTATTTTTTATATAAAAATGTAATATGTAAGTGTTTTGTACATACATCAAAGATGGATGCTGGTAACGGCAGCAGGCGCGGGGAGCGGGTGGAGTAACGAGTTGCAATCACTTCTCAGAATCGTACTTGTTTTTACACCAGGTGCTCATGCCGTTCATATATTGATAAATAACACCTCTGTCGATTTATGCTCAGTCAAATAATTCTTTTCTAAATAATATAGACAAGTGCGAACTGACATTATTTGGCAATAGTTTACTCAAAAGCGTAAAATATGATAAGATAGTTTGTTTTTTAGAAGTGTTACTTACTGTAATGAGTTTTTTTTTTTCAGTGCTCGTTTAGAAATTGGCATACATCCGGGTAGGATGGTAGAACGATTTCGTGAATTTATAGACGACATGAGTATTGATAAAGTAATGATATAATCAAAATGATCATTAACAGGCAATAAAGGCTTAATTTACATTAGTCCACTGAGAGCTACTGAATTGAATTTAATTAATTGAATTGAGGTACTGAACGTTCGCATTGATGGTTTCAAATTTGCTATTATTGAAATACCTAGTCGTAGGTAAATGTAGCCGAGAGTGCACAAACAATGCAGCACAGTTAGTTTGAATAGCCACACACCGCCAGTGACGAGGCAATTCGATGAAATCGCAGTACCAATTGATTTTTTAATTTGCCTACAGGAAAGCTCAGTTGCTGGAATAACAAATTGATCATCAAGGGCATAATTGTTAAAACCCGGGAACTACAATGGGCCGTGTGTTGCATGAAATTAATTGGTTTTCGCTATAACTTTAATAGTTTAGTTAGAATTCGCTTTTTCAATACGCTTCGTTATTTCATATGGTAATATTTCTACACTATATGATGTCATTGTAAATTACATCCATTTTCAATCAATTACTAGAAAAATTCAAATTATATTACGTTTTTTTGCATTTTGCAGTTCGTTGTCCAAAGTACACGAAGCTTTGAATTCGGCGGCCTACTTTGTGCATCCACTTTAAGCTAGATAATACACATGATTATAGTAACCTACATTACAATGTAGGTTATCGGCAGACAAAATAAGTAATATGAACTTATCTGAAGACGAGCTTATAAGGTGATGCTCCAAGTTTACGTGCCTTTGGCCGCGCTTTAAAGTAATAAAAGTTTCGTGAAAGTGATTATTGTGTTGTATTCATGTATGCTATGTAACCATGTTGTAATAAAGCCTTTATTGAAGTGTTTTTCCATTTCATAGTCGTTTCAGCTAAGTGCTATATAAACGTAATTGCCATAGGTAATGAAAACACGACCAATATTTTTTCTCTGTTCCTGCCTTACGTTCAATGTTGGCGTCAAGAGGAAAAAGACAAAAATATGGTAGTTTCCGTTAGCGCCACTGCCTCGGCCTCGCTTTACTAGGTGGCCCACGGGTCAGTGGGTAGTGTAGTACAGAACAAGGGAACACAAAGCGTTCGTAGGATAACGTGTTTCTTTTATGCAGGGCGTCCGATATTCTAAGAACTTATGCGAGATGCTGTCTATCACTTTATCGAAGTGCAATGTCCGCATCCTATATTTATAGTACCTACCTGAATCTTTTTTGTTTTACCTATTATTTAGTATTTACTGACAATATGACGAGGCACTCTATTGTTAGCGACCAATCACACATCTATTAATAAACCACTCTGGATATGTCAATACAATATCACCCCTAGTTTTGTATGATTAAAATGACGACATCGTATAACTAGATCCATGTGGTTGAGCCACATTCGTCAATATACATTTTTTTTTCTCACGGCGAGCGTAGTCATTAATATTTTGTGGACGGTACAGACGGCGCCGGCGTAGCGCAGCGCAGCACGGATGACGGGGGCAATGCCCACTGTCACACCAGGCGATTATCAATTATTTTTGCGCACACAATGGACTTTATTTCGTAGAAGCTTTGTGCTTATCGCTACCAGCGGTAGCGCACACCTGGCTGTCTCCCGACCCGAAACTTCGAACGATATCATTCACATATTGTGGACCTTATACTTTAGTAGAAATATGAACTAAATTCCTTTGCCATTATAAAGTTATCCAAGTATTGAAGTATCTACTTAATAGATCGAATAATAATATCAGGAATAGGTATAAATAAATGAACGAAATGTTGTCAAAAATGGTATACAATTGGTAGGTTTACGAAATAAAGTAAAAAAGTTAAATCCGACTAAAATAGGTATATTACGCTCGTTTCGGTTCAGTTTCATGTCGGAAACTTGATATTTTTACATATTAATGTTGCTCGCCTCTGTTTAGGCGTTTATTATAAAGGGTAGATGGGTCCAGTGACTCCAATCATGCCTTCATAAATTCATTGAGAAGCCTGTTTATTTCTGCCCAAGTTTTTATGTCAAGTATTGCGATTAAATAAGCTTATACAAAATCAAATTAAGAATTACTGAACTAACCCGGAATGAAACGGATTTGATTACTTACATAAATTCCACGAATAAAAGTTATTAAATATTAATTGCTATTAATTGTGATAATTATGTATTCAATTTTAATTGTTTTATATTTAAATAATTTATAACCCTACACATTTAAAATAATATAAATAACTAATATACAAATTATAATTATATTGCCAAAAATAGAATATCTTTCTCATGGGGACACCTGAAATGTCTTCAAGGCGCTTGATGATGTCTCGAAAAATTATGTGGGCACTAGGACCCCGTGGCGCTAGTGTTTTAATCCCAAACGACTATACAATTCCCGAGAAGGATGGAATATTTCCGCCGTTTAAGATTTTCCGCGTCTGTAGTAACAGCCCACTGAGCTTAACAAAAACGGGATGTAAGCTGGGATGACGAGTCAAAATTTACATGCCTGCCTAATTTTTGGAACATTATACTTAGACACATGGTCATGTTCATAGGTTTTAAAATAGCTACTGAATTATTATTAATTAGTTTACATTCACTTGAATACTAATTGCTAATAATTATAAATAGAATTCAAGTGAGTTCTATGTATGCAAGTATGTTTTATGTATCAAGCGAATACATTTATACATATATAATATTATAAGCAATTAGATAAATGTATTCGCTTGGGTGATTTAATGGAGTGTACAGCGATAGTACTTAGGTAAATATCGGTTCTGAAAACAGTAACTGCATCGACAGCACGAATGCCATTGTTTCATTAGAATGTGCTCTAAGATATCATAGTAATATCGACGCTAGTGGGAATTGGACGTGCCTTAATTATTCGTTGAACTTAGAACGAAGATACCTTAATGACGCCTCAGGCTCTTGGAATTAATTGACAATGTAGCCAACCAGCTCAGAGAAATGCCGTACTTATCCATTTCAGCAAAATATCCCTACAGGCTGACGAAACGAGAGAAAATAAAAGAGATGACTCACCATTCAATACTCCTGTATCCCTTCACGCAGCAATGGATGCTCTTAAACTTGTCTTCGAAGCCGTACTCGAAGGGCACAGGCTCCTTGGTGAACTGCATCCACGAGGAGTTTGTGGCGAATGTGTTTAGGGAACAGTAGGTGGCCCCTTGAGAGGACGCCACGTCCGACACAACGAGCAGCCCCAGGAGGCCACAGCACACAGTCCGTAAACACATTTTGATCTATTGAAGCATCCTAGAAAAAGAAAATGTTATATTTATATACTAGCTGCGCGCCGCGGTTACACACGCGTAGGTTTCGATATGATTTTCTTATAGGTATACTCCGCTCCTATTGGGCGTAGCGTGATGTTATGTTGCCTTCCGGGATTAATGGGCTATCCAGCAATCGGCTATCAACGCAAAAATATTTTTTCAAATCGGAGCAGTAGTTCCTGATGTTAGCGCGTTCAAACAAACTCTTCAGCTTTATACTATATTAGTACTAGCTTTCCGCCCGCGGCTTCGCCCGCGTAAATTTCGGTTATCTCGCGCTTTTTAGATTTCCCTCGGGAACATCAAATTTTTCCGGGATAAAAGGTAGCCTAGGTCCTTTCTCAGGGTCTAAAGATTGTGTGCTTACCGCCCACGTCTTAGCCTGCGTGGTGTTCGGTTATATCGCGATTTTTAGATTTCCCTCGGGAATATCAATTTTTTCCGGGATAAAAGGTAGCCTATGTTTTTTCTCAGGGTCCAAAGATTGTCTGTACCAAATTTCATCAAAATCCGTTGAGAGGTTTAGGCGGGAAAGCGTAACAGACAGACAGACAGACAGACAGACAGACAGAGTTACTTTCGCATTTATAATATTAGTATGGATAGTATGGATAGATAGCAAAGTCAAAGTGACAATCATACCAAACAAATCTCTAAAAATAGAAAAGAGATAAGATTTAACAAATTCGTCGTAGGTACCTAATACCTTTGAACTGAGAGTGAATTGAAAATATACCTTCTATATTTATAACGACTTTCAACTATTTTGTCAACCCAAAACCTTTATCATTTTAACGTTCTTACCATTCCATAATCTCTTATTAAGTGATGAAGTCTCGACAGGTTGAGACTTGTTTTTTTTCTTCTTAAAACAATCTGTGTTGTTTCATTTAAATAATGTAAATGTAAACAGTGCTGCTACCTCTTTATAATAAACTGAAGACCAAGCTAACCTTAATATAGCAAACCTCATTTTTTTTTTTTTAATAATTATAAACTAGTGCTTGACTGCAATCCCGCCTGATGGTAAGCAGTGATGCAATCGTTGATGGCTAAACGCACCAGCTTATTAAGCCTATTCACTCAAAAAAACTGAGTGAATAGGAAGGAAGACGGCAGTTGAGCGAGGAGATGCAATGTTTAACCCAACAACACGACCAACGATGCTGCGCCAGAGGATGATCTGGAGATCCTCCACGACCAAACTCCCGACACAACAACATTAGGCACATCGTACCCGGTACACATCGCAACACAACTGCTCAGACCCGTCCTCCGTACGGCTTCACCAGACATCATGCCGGAACACGACGAATCGCTTGGCGGCAAGACTTTGTCTGGTGGGTGGTAACTTATGCCGGCGGCTGATGTTGTTGCCTACCACCGGGAAAATCATTTTTTAGAATTACTTGTTAAAGGTAACAAATATTTATTTATTCCCCTCCGAGGTTGCACTATACAATTATGGGTCAGACGACAGCACATCAATCTACAATTTTTCAAAATTCTTTATTAAATTTTCAACTTTATCGGTAAAGCATTAAAGTTGATTGGGAATATTTGAGTTTCGGGTAAACTGACAGCTTGACCTGCTGTCGTCTGTACCTGAGATCTGTCTGCTCAGTATTAAATGGGTACCATGCATGGCTACTACGGCCCCAACATGGATACCCTAGACCTGACAGCTAGAACTGTTACTACATGGAGCTTTTGTTGAAATTGAACCACGTGATAATGTGTTCTCTACAGTCATCATCACCATCAACCTTTTTATCGTCCCACTGCTGGGTACAGGTCTGCTCTCATACAGAGAAGGATTGAGCGTAATCACCACGCTTGCTCAATGCGGGTTGGCGATTTCAGACTCCAAGTCCAGGTTTCCTCAAGACGTTTCCCTTCACCTTTTAATCAGTCATTAGATATCCAAGATATAGATACTTAGAAAGTACATATAACTTAGAAAAGTTACATTGGTACTTGCCTGACCTGGAATCGAACCCGCACACTCATACTTGAGAGGCTGGTGTTTTAACCACTAGGCTACCATGACTTTTCTCAAACTAAAGACAAAGTAAATTAGGGCCTTAATCGTTTCGTGGCATGTACAGGAGTAAGCTCCGGAACAAACCAAACGGATTAAGGCTGTTCAGAACTCAGAAGGATCTGCCCATTTATGGTACTGCAATAGTTGCAAGCGGATAATCAAAGTCCACTCCGCGAGTAATTTCAGCAAGTCACGTAAGTAGAGGATAATGCCAACAAGATATTATCTAATCAACTTGTAATCAAATTTTTCAGTTGTTCGTGTTACAAGGCATTCGAAGTATTAATACACTATGAATCATTGAGAGAAATACCTATGTCGTTTTAACCAGGTACTTTTTGTTTCAACCGATGACGCAATGCTACGTTTTTTTCTTATTTTATGTTAGTAATAGTTGTAAAAAAAGTAGCTTGTATTTACATAATGATCGTTAAGATGAATAAATTTTCATTTGTTTTCGCAATTACAATCATCGCGTAAAGTTATAAAAAAAAAACAACACGTCACATTAGGGTAGTTGACTAAAAAAAACTAATTAGTCCGGCAGTCAGATTTTCAAAAAAAATCTAGTCACGTATTTTTTCTTTTATCATATAAACAAAAAATGAAGACGACACAGTGCGTTGAAAACTCGTGTGACGTCATCAGCCACCACTCCTGATCTTTGATGTCAATTTTTATTGATTTGATAAAACAAAATATACGTATCCAATATTTTTCTATAATCTGAATGACGGACTGAATAGAATCAGTTTTTTTTTATCCAGGAAACATCCCCATTTATAGCTTCTTCGGATATTCATCCGTCTTGCAACTTCCAGAGAGTTTTGCCACAATGAACGTGGCTGAACTGACATAGAGAAAAGCTACTGCCCCTAATGCAAAAAAACACACATTGAAAATCCAAAAAAGTTCCTACTGTTCAGATTCTATGAAAATTTCGTTCCTTAACAATCCACACTGGGCAATCCACAGTCGATTATGCCCACTCCCACTCAGAGAGGAAGCCTGCAGGGTAATAGTGTAACACACTATTAGTAGCAATGGGCTTCATTTTGCCAGTTCAACAACATCCATTGGTTTATTTACTTTGTTAAGTACAGACATTTTTTGAATATGGAGCAGTGGATTAGCGATATGTTTCAAAATTGCGTAACAATTTTTTTTATTGCATTTAAATTGATAAGTAGTAAGTTTGTTAAGCAATTAGTGTCATAAATTTGAAAGAAGTTATCAGTAGAATAGGGATGTATCCAAGTTATGAAAATAAAAAAAAAAAAAATTAGTCCGTCTTATAGATAATAAAAAAACTAAGACCCGTATTTTTTATTTTGTCGAAATTACAAAAATATACTGACATTATAGCGTATTAAAGTTACGGAGTGCGGGCTAATTACGTCACGCCGTGGTATATTTTGTATCACGGCGTGCCGTCATGCGAAATTTCCAAATCAATAGATCTTCCTAAGTATTTGAATGAAAGAAAAAAATAAGTGTTCAATATTATTTATAAATCTATCTGATGGACATTAAATTATTTTTTAGGATACAACCCAATTAGCAAGTTTAATTTTAGTCGATTAATTAACATTTGTAAAATTTCGCCAGCAGAATATTTCATTTGTTGTTTGTTTTCCTTTTCAATCACATTTATGAGTTAAACTTGTAGACTAAAAAATCTTAAGTTAGTTCAAGTGAATCATATTCCAAGAATTGTATCGCATTTAATTGAAAACGTTTCCCTGAAAATGTAATAACAGAAACTAGTACAGATACCCGTATTACAATCTGTCAAATTTCTTTAATAGATTTTCATCTTTATCGCTAAAGCATTAGGTTTAAGGTTCACTGTGGAAAATTTGAAAGTTATTTATATATTTTTTTATATATATTATAAACTAGCGCTTGACCGCAATCCTGTCTGATGGTAAGCAGTGACGCAATCGTTGATGGTAAAGCGCACTAGTTTATTAAGAGCCTATTCACTCTAGCCTTGAAGACACTCAAATTGTAGTCCGACGGAAACACCGCCGCTGGCAAATTATTCCAGTCCCTCGATGTACGCGGTATAAAGGAGGAGGCGAAACGCTTCGTCCGGATCGTAGAGGTGTTAACAACGTAAGGGTGGAAACCAGCCGTACGACGGGTCGTCCGCTGGTGGAACGGAGATGGGGGAATTAAATCATGCAATTCCATCGCACACTCTCCGAAATGCATCCTATAGAACACCGAAAGGCTGGCTACTCTACGCCTGTGCTCTAGGCTTTGGAGACCAACTCGAGTTAGATCAGGGTCACCAATCAGCCTCTCGGAATCAGTTTCGGATAGATTCATGTGCTGGCGTCGTACTTATCTAATATCTAGGTAAAGAATTGGTATAAAGAAAACATCAATAATAAACATGTAATGTATGATGTAACTCAAAATCATATTTAACGCCTTCTTAATATTCATGGCAGGGTACAAACTATCTAAGGGTACGTTAAAGTATTACGTAACGCAATTTGGGGGGAGGGGGTCTCGTAAAACGTTACGATGCGTTATAGGGGCGGAAGGCGGACTTTCTTACGACACGTTACAAAACATTGTTTCTAAAAAATTTGGGATTTAAAACTCAGAAATTGGCAACCCTTTTTTTTTGGTATTTTATGGTATAGTTTTAATCTATGCAATAGATTAAAACAATACCAAGCGTAAAAACTATTTCATAACTTTTTAACGTTTCGAGAAGGGGAGTCGGGGGGGTGGGTGTACAGAAAAACGTTACAGTGCGTTACAAGGGGCAAAAATCTTCAAAAAATACTTTACGATAATGAGTAAGTAACATACTGACAGTAATGCCCGATTTCCACCAAAGCGGAGAAGAGAGGACATTTCTTTGAAAGACTTATATCCGATTTCGTTAAAGCTAAGCGGAGAAGGAAAGTGCAAATAACTACATAATTCGGATTAGTTGTCAAACGAAATGTTCCTCTCCTCTCCGCTTTGGTAGAAAACGGTCCTAATAATGGGTTCCATTTTGACAGTTCAACAATAATTATAAATTGCGTAATTTACGTTGTGAAGTAGACATAATTTTCGGACATATAAAGCAAGGGACTAGCAATGTACGGACGACAGCAGGTCAAGCTACACCAATTTATCAGATATTTCCAATCAACCTTTAGCCTTAATGCTTTAGAGATAAAGTTAAAAATCTAATAAGGAAATCTGACAGATTGTAGTAGCTTGATGTCCTGTCGACTGTACTACAAAATTATTCTAATTTTTTATTCATAACTAGCAGCCGCCAGCGACTTCGTTCGCGTGGAGTTAGTTATGCTCTGTTCCTATTGGTCGCCGCGTGATGTTATATAGCCTAAAGCCTTCCTGGATTAATGGGCTATCCAAAGCAAAAAGAATTTTCAAATCGGACCAGTAGTGCCCGAGATTAGCGTGAACGTACAAACAAACATACAAACAAACTCTTCAGCTTTATATATTAGTATAGATTTACTCAAATAGCGTGGCTGCTAATTTGTTTTTTTTTTCTTAGTTTCACTTTTAACTGACAATTTAGCAGACCTCTAACACTTTTTCCCCATAATTTACGCTCGCGATAACGTCACGATGATTCGATCATGTCATCAGTATTTTCCTTAATAGTTGCCTCTCATTCATACGGTATTTCAATTAAACATTATTTAGCAAAGAACGTGACTCAATGTAGTATCATTTTCGTAATAGGTAAAGCAAATACCTAAATCAAATAAGGAAATAGTTAAATCTATGCTAAACCTACTTACCTATAATCCAACTACATCCATCCATACTAATATTATGCAAAAGTAACTCTGTCTGTGTGTCTGTTACGCTTTCCCGCCTAAACCTCTCAACCGATTTTGATGAAATTTGGCACAGAAAATCTTTAGACCCTGAGAAAGAACATAGGCTAGGCTACCTTTTATCCCGGAAAAAATTGATGTTCCCGAGGGAAATCTAAAAAGCGCGATATAACCTAACTCCACGCGGGCGAAGCCGCGGACGGAAAGCTAGTACTCAATTATTTATAAATGCGAAAGTAACTCTGTCTGTTACGCTTTCCCGCTTAAACCTCTCAACCGATTTTGATGAAATTTGGCACGGACAATCTTTAGACCCTGAGAAAGGACATAGGCTACACCTTTCATTGAAAAAAAAAAAATGATATTCCCAAGGGAAATCTAAAAAGCGCGATATGACCGAATTCCACGCGGGCGAAGCCGCGGGCGGGAAGCTAGTAATATTATAAACGCGAAAGTTGTTACTCTTTTACGCACAATACTGAACGAATTTGAATGAAATTTGGCACATAGATGGTTATAACCAATTAACACTTTTATCCGGATATTCTCACCAGATCTAAATGTCGTGTGAAACCGCGGGGCGAGAATAGGCGCCAATAGCCTAGCACCCCTACTACATTGTACATAACCAGTGATTGGAATAGGTAGATTGATTTTTGGTAATTGTATCATAACTTTTCACAGAAACAATAATGTGGATAAGCCATTTTCCCAGAATGTAATTCCGGATCCAAATAAATATTGTTAATGTTGGTAGTGACATTATTACTACTCAATTCATTTAAAGGATGGTAACAAAACTAAACTAATTTATTATTTACTAGTTGAAAAATAAAAACAATCAAATGAGAAATGTCAATGACGAATCCACATTCATATATACGTTTCCGATCAATGACCCCAATTCAATCCACCTATTCCGATCACTGTACATCATCATCATCATCATCAACCTTTTTACCGTCCCACTGCTGGGCACAGGTCTCCTCCCATACAGAGAAGGATTGAGCGTAATCACCACGCTTGCTCAATGCGGGTTGGCGATTTCAGACTTAAAGCCCAGGTTTCCTCAAGATGTTTTCCTTCACCTTCAGTCATTGGTGTCCAAGATATACTTAGAAAGTACATATAACTTTAGAAAAGTTACATTGGTACTTGCCTGACCTGGAATCGAACCCGCGCGCTAAATGGAGTTGTATTCTAATAGGTACATCTCTACCCAACCTTCCGCGTAATACGGGCGAGATGTTTTATGTTACCAATAATAATGGCAAGTTAAATGTCACGTCAAAAGTTAAATGTAAATTCTTGGAACATTCAAACAAATAGCCAGTTTAAACACTTACATAATAGCTCATAAGTTGGCATAAAGTAGCGCCACTCCGTAAACTATTGTTTAGCCGTATCCCCAAATACAATAGAAATTTAAGTTAGGTAGGGTAGGTGATTCTATTTCATGGAAAATTGAATGCTTTTGAAACAAGAGCATTAACGGACAATATCCTCAGCTCTGAATTAGAATTAGCCATGCCATGATTGTTGTTACCGTGTCCCTTTGTGACTTAAAATACATATACCTTAACGCTGTATTACGAACTTTCGACTGGTTAACATTTTTAGATAATTCTTTTAAGCTTCCAGTCTGACTAGTACCAATACGAGTAGTTTACTAGGAACGACTATTTTTCAAAAAAGTAAAAAAAAAAAACAATCGACTTCCTAAGAAATTACAAAATGAGAAATTTACTATTTTGGCAAGTCGATGGCAAAAAAACGAAAACACAAAAACCAAAAACATGACTGCCGAAGTTACTTATTTTTAACTTTGTTTTATGTTTTTGGATGTCGATTATTATGTTTTTGCAAAAAATAAAATAAACGGACTTTTTGAAGTTTTATTTTGCTAGGTATTATAATGTTTATATATTATGATTATTAAAGGTATTTGTAAAAATAACCTTCTCTTCAAACGACCTACCAATCTGGAAATACCTATCTGAAATACCTATCTGGCTGGATATCAAATATAATGTTTCGAAGGAACGAATTACTACATAAAATGACTTAGGTATAAGTAATTCTATGAATTGGCAACAGCGCGAGTGACGCGCGGCCCTAACCCAGTAGTTCTTAGAAAAGTAATACTTAATGGCAATGCAGTCACTACTTTTTTGGCCATGGGTACGTTGAAATGTCTATTTGATTATGTAAAATTTTCGAGAACATTTAGGTACCTACACAACACGCCGATCTGAATAGTGTTTATGTAACTTCGGTGGTAGGCCATAACATCGGCTGCCGGCAGAAGTTACCACCCACCAGATAAAGTCTTGCCGCCAAGCGATTCGTCGTGTTCCGGCATGATGTCTGGTGAAGCCGTACGGAGGACGGTTCTGAGCAGTTGTGTTGCGATGTAAGCCGGGTACGACGCGTCAAATGTTGTGTCGGGAGTTTAGTCATGGAGGGTCTCCATATTAATCTCCCTCTGGCGCAGCATCGTCGGTCGTGTTGTTGGGTTTAACATTGCATCACCTCGCTCAACTACCGTCTTCCTCCCTATTTACCCAGTTTGAATAGGCCCTTAATAAACTAGCGCGCTTTACCATCAACGATTGCATCACTGCTTACTATCAGGTCGGATTGCTGTCAAGCAATAGTTAAAAAAAAAAAATGGGAATATTCCGTCGGTATCCTATCCGTTTTGACTTACTGGGAAGTTTGCTAGATATGTCAATCAAGCTCAGCCTTGGCGAACGATAGTTTGAGGGTGTGTCGCGAGGCCTTAGTCGCAAAACGTCTCGTTAGCAAAATGTCTACAGTTCGTAAATGTATCATTCTCATAATGTCGCTTCGCAGAATGTCGTTTTCGCAGAATGACTCTTTCTCAAAAGGTCGATTTCTCACAATGCCTCCTAGCAAAATGTCGTTTGAGGGTTGAGTACACATATGTTATAACCAGGATTAACATTATGTATAAGTACTATACGTATAATATAGGATACTTTTATCTCGATATTCCCACGAGACTAAACTTGTGCTGGTGATATTGCGGGGCGGAGCTAGTAATAAAAATCCTCCCTCCTCACGTCGTTCTCCTCATTACTGAGGGTCGTGATGTCCCTGTGGAATTATCCTCTTCTTCACAATAGTTCGCCGTTTGTTACGATCCCTGGCCGCAAGTATAGCGTCATGCAGGCCGGTGTGAAGAGATGAACGAATTTGGTTAGTCCACCTTATTGGACTGCGACCTCTGGAACGTCGTCCATCCACCTTCCCAGTAACAATCAGATGTTCGAGGTTGTCTCCATCCTTTCTAGCAATATGGCCAATATATTCCAAAATTCTTTGAAGGCAGACAGAGGAGGGTCTTATTGTGAAACCAAGCTCTCGAAGGATCTGCAATGCATTTGTGCGGAATGCTGTCCAAGGAATTTGAAGCATCTTCCTCCAGCAGCACATCTCGAAAGCGTCAATGCGGTCTCGATCGGCTTTCTTGGTTGTCCACGTTTCCGAACCATAGCTGAAGATAGAGAAGATGAGAGATCTGACGAGTTTCATCATAGTTTTCCCTGAAATGTTGCGGTCACGCCACAATTTGTGAAGCTGAGACATAGCATGTAATAAATATACATAGGTATATGAATCTGTGGTTATTTTACAAGAATTTGATAAAAGAAACATATTTAAACTTTGCAAGACATTTTGCAAGAGTCATTCTGAGGGAAAGTGACATTTTCCGACCGTAGATATTTTGTGAAAGCGATGTTTTGTAACACGACGAGTCGCGTCGCGGTATTATATATGGGAATGATTGTAAATGGATACGAGTATGTTCGGTGTAACTACAACTAGCTACATACAGACCGACCGACATTCGGATCGATCTTGACTTGGTTTTAATTATTATAAGTTTTTACTAAGAGTTCTATTTAGATATTAATTTGTCGATTGCCTTCATGGATGAGAACTGAGCCTCTGAACAATCTGACACACTTTACCTAATGAAGTAATAAGTTTTAAATAAAAGAAATATTGATTTTCCTAGTTTTTGTGACGATAGCAGGTCAAGCTACTCGAAACTGTCAAATATTTCCAATAAACTTTGAGCCTTAATGCTTTCGCGATAAAGTTGAAAATCTAATATAGAAATTTGACAGATTGTATTAGCTTGATGTGCTGTCGTCTATCTATACCTAAATAGCGATTTAAAGTTTGTATGCAAATTCCAATGAACAGCCAATCGACCATATAAAAAAAAATTACTGCACGGTTATGCAGTGGTTAAGCCATTGACTGCTGCGCTGCGTGTCGCGGGTTCGATTCCCGCTCGGAACAAATATTTGGATGTCCTACAAGTGGTTGTTCTGGATCTGGATGTTTGTGTATGTGTGTACGCACCCACGAAACAAGAGAAATTCCTAGTGTGGGGCAAAATAAATATCGCCTCGAAAAGTTAGGCGGCGGGCTTATTCTTTCTAGAAAACATTGTATGCGTTATTTTATGCAGTTATGTAAATGTAAATGGGTCAAACAAGATTAACGACAGACCGCAGATTACTACAGAACTCGAGATGTAGATAGCGAAGTTAGGTACCTATACTGTTCTGCACAAAGAACTCTATGATAATTTTTTAATTTAGTACTTGCTGGTAATCGCAAAGGAGTACAGTGGTAACCCAGTGGTAATACTCCCGACTAGTCACAGGTCGTGGGTTCAAACCCAAACAGATACTTAACTTCTGTAAACTATTTTTTTACCCTTACTCTCAAAACTATAAAGGAAAACATCGCCAGGAATCCCCAAAAATTCGAAGACATGTTACATGTTAAACACGAACTGAACCCGCGTACTTAGTGGATTACGTTACGGCTCACTACGTCTGGAAAAGAGAAGGCCCGAGTCCCAGCAGTGGGAACATTAAAGGCGGGTTCAAACCCAAACAGATAAAACATTTTAACTTCTGTAAACAATTTTTTTACCCTTACTTTCAAAACTATGACGGAAAACTTCGCCAGGAATCCCCAAAAATTGGAAAACATGTTCAACCCGCGCTGAACCCGCGTAGTGAATTACGGCTCACTAAGTCTCGAAAAGAGAAGGAACGATTCCCAGCAGTGGGAACGTTAAAGGCTAACTACTAACTAGGGGCCATCCATAAAGTACGTCACACGAATTTCATGATTTTTTGAACCCCCCTCCGTCCTTGTCACAGGTGTTCACATTTCTGAGACCCCCCCCCCCCAATGTGACGTCACATGTTTTGCAATTTCACATCGAAAAATTAATAAATTAAAACAGCAGTTCCGAATTTAGTTTTATTTCCATTTAAATAAAGTACTTTTTTATGAAATCAACATCATATCAATTATTTCAAACAATAACAAAGCAATAAACTATTGAATATAAAGAAAAGAAAGAAACCCAAAGGGCTCGATCGGCGAGTGTCACTAAAGCGAGTATGATGTCGTAAATAAAACAATTAATTAAACCGTATTGTCCTAAAGATAGAGTTGGAAATATTTTTTAGTTTATAATTATTATTTCAAATAACGCGATTATTACCTCTAGCTATATTCGATTTTGAAATGTGATGTCACGAAACATAGTACCCCACCACCCCTTGTCACACCATGTCACACTTTGTCGACACCCCCCTCCCCCCTTTATGTGTGACGTACTTTATGGATGACCCCCTAACACTCCGCGGTTTCACCCGCCTAAGTTTAGATCTCGTGGGGACATCGGGATACAAAGTATGTGTTATTCTTATTCCTGATTATAAACTATCTGTGTGCCAGATTTCATCCAAATCCGGTCAATAGCTTTTCCGTGAAACATTCTCACCAACCAATACACACATTCTCACCAACTTTTAGTTTATAATATTAGTAGGAAGTAGAATTATACCGAGGTAACCGACATAATCAAAAATGAAAAGGCTTACTGCGAAATTATAATTCCCGAAAGTATTCATACAGTTTAAATGCAAAACGCAGCAATTCCAACCTTAAATTATACTTATACACCTAGGCATAAGGTAGAATGTTGCTCGTTTCTGCGACTTCAAAAGCTATCAAGCTTACTGAGAATGGGATCGGCAATAACATGTAAACGATATTATCGCGATAAACGAAACATGTCGCATTCACCCCAATATCGGCAGTTGGCAGCATCCGAGAAAACGCAAAGCACAGGTGAGGTGATACATATGTACCGACAACAGGTAAAGTGTCGGAGTACAGTAGATGGACACACGACTTGTACTTGTATTACAAGGACCACAAGCTCGTTCCGCGGTGAGGCGAGTGATTTTTGCAATTACCGACAGGCGGCACACATATCTGTCGGTAATTTGCCGCTCCTCCCGCGAGCTCCACTGATCGGCTTCTCGGAAACGCACTTGCATCAACTGTGTACCCAGTTGGTGCGATTAACGCACTAATTACCGCGCGGAACCGGCGGCGTGCGCTGCCGAGCCGCAGCCATATATACCACCTAAACGACATTTGCGCGCAAAAACACTGGCCACTTCTTTTTTAATTGCTGTTTTTTTTTCTTTAACTACTGTTCTCTCAGTAACTCAAGTTTAACTGTTTTATTAAATTGTACTGTTGTTCTATCTTGGGAAACACCTTTTTTATTGGTTCAAGCAATTATTGTAATTGTGAAGTAAATACCGACGTCTCTATTAACGTCGCCGTATGTCTCTGGCCAAGGCTACAGTACGCATTGAATCTAAATGTGCTAAATCTCGGCCAGCCATTCAAGACTTTACTTCAGCATTTGTATTCAGGTTGTTTGGTGTTTTGACTGCACTATACTACTTTACTCTTTTCTATTAACATTTATTTCAATGACTCAGTTATTCCGTAGCAATAACATGTCTTAGTTTTCTCAATGGAAACAATTGGTCTTAGATCAGTTTTATACAATGTTATTTTTTGAATATTATGGAAAACCCGAAACAAGTGTTCAATATTTTTAAGTACGGAATCTACTTATGTACAAAATTTCAAAAAGATATCATGAAACACGACAAAATTATGGGACAGTTATCTTACCAGGTTGTCGCCCGCCCGCGCCTGCAGTGGCGCGGCGCGGGCGTCCTGTCTCACGCGCCTAGTGCTATGATCTAACATCAGCTGAGTTGTGCACTCAGTAACCACGCTACAACTTCTAAATGTATTTGGAAATAAAAATATAACATGGTGCAAAAACAATTGAAATTGATTCAATTGTTTATTCTGAACTAACTATATTCAGGTTTCGAATAAAGACAAAATAAGGTTGCCTATCAAAGCACATGGAATATGGTTATTTTTCTCTCTACAAAGCAGTAGTGCTATTTTGTAACCAACTCACGGTCTGAACTAGGTGGAGTGAGAGTTGAGTGAGTTGTAATTCTAAGTAATGCTAGGGATTAACACTAAAGACTCACTCTGAACTTATCTTACGCAACTTTTCATTGTGAGAACTTTTAAAGGATTGGTCGGCTGTTATGTCTATTGAGCCTCAATATAAGATTCAATTGTTTTAAAATTGTCATTGTTGACTTATTTCGGGGTTTCACAAAACTCCAAGTACTTACATAATTGTATTAAAATTTCTAAAGCTGAAATATCACTCTGTAGCAAGTGTAAAAAAATATAACCCAAATATTAATCATAACCTTTATTTTTCTAAAACATTCTTTTTGTCAAAGATTATTGAATAATCCTTTACATACATTATAGAGATAAAAAAATAATGATGCAACAAAACAGGTACAAACATGTATAAAAGAGTATGGAATGAATCAACCCACTATCAAGTAAAATAACAGAGAAGGGAAATACTTACAAAGAAAAGCAATAGAAACAGTACTCTACAACATGAGGTTCTTGGAAATACAGACAAGGGGAAATCCTCAATATGAAGGTTATAGACAATATAATTATACAAACGAACCAACCAACTTGCAATAAGCTAAAGTATTAAATAAGATGTTGTAAAATTGGAGTCGTTCTTTGTTGGTACAGACGATAGCACATCAAGCTAAGCTACCATAATCTGTCAAATTTCTTTAATGGATTTTCAACTTTATAGCTAAAGCATTAAGACTTAAGGTTGATTAGGAATATTTGACAGTTTGGGATAGCTTTACCTGCTGTCGTCCGCACCTAAATAAAGAACTTAAAGATGAAAACATAAAGATTAATCTTTACTAAAACAAAATCATAGTAATGGTTAAACCAATTTGGGAACTAGCTACATAATGTGGGAAGCCACATGAGTATTGAACCATGCTGCATCCATGTGCCAAATTTCACCTGTTCAGTAGTTTTAACGTGAAAGCGTAATAAACTAACATTAAAAAAATAAAATCAGTATTTGTAATATTAATTTAGTCAACAGAAAAGTGTACAACTAAGGAAAGTAAAATAAGAACATCGTGGTATTTACGGCACTAACCATTCTCAATTATAGGAAGTGAAAGTGTATTGTTGCACGAATCTATGCGATTTTACCGAAATCGCGTTGGCGAATTTTTTAGCCTATGTTTTGGTTGGTAGTTAATCGATAAATATATTGATTAAAATTTGTTTTTTTCAACACTTTCATGTCCATTTAACATTTTAAACAAGGCTTGTAATCTAAAGCTATAACAAATAAAAAATTGTATGGCTTACTCACCGAATCTGTTCGATGACAGTCCAACTTTCCAAGAATTGAAAATACCGCAAACTCTCAGTCGACAGTATTTAACACAGTTCGATATATCACAACACACTCTATTAAATGTTCTTATATTTATTTAATAAATTAATTCGTTCTATACTAATATTTACACCGGTAAATTTACCTTTCATTCAAACAAAAATCACAAAATCTCTCCGAACTCGACAAGCAAACGCATGCGACTGGCAACTGACAGATTCACAGATAGGTATGTTTTTTTTGTCTGGCTGACAGCTGTGACGGCCAGTGTTAGTATTGCCAGCTTATTTATTATATTTTATCTTAAAATGCAATGACCGCATTGTGTCATCCTTTGTAAAATCTTCATATTCATGTTCTAAAATTTATAATATGGTGTACCAGTACATAGGAAAGAGTATCCTATTCTATTCTAATCATAAAGTCTTCTTTCAGGGAACTCTGTTTAGTTTGTTTCGTTTTATCTGTTCGCAGTATATTGTATGCAGTATGCTACGATTTTAAAAGATTATTTGCATTTTTAAAATTGCCTTTCATGGGCGTACCCGCCTTCTGGCTTGCCAGTCAGGCTTAGGGGGAGATTCCCGGAGGGGGCTGTACTGGGTATGCCCATGTTGCCTTTGAAGTGTCTTGCATACAGGTAAGTGAAGGAACATTGGTTTGTTTTAGTCGGTAAAAGTCTGACACGCTCTTGCGCTCTACCCGAGCGGTAGAGGTATGATGATTTCTCTTGTAAATCTAGCATCTATTACAGACCATGGATTCTGCATAAATCTCACCGTGAATAGTCAGTAGGGTGAACTGTCATTAGTGTCAATGACTGACATTTGTTGGAATGACAGCTCACTTCACGATTACTTAACCGAACTTTTCATGGTGAGATGGTTACCTACAAAATCGCATTACAGTTTGAGAGAAGCCATTAAAAAGGTCTTTAAAAAACGTTGAGGATTTGATTGACCATTATGTGACTCGTTGTGCGAAATTCTTAGCTTTAAAGTGGTCATTACCATTAGTTGCACGTGTCTACTCTATCCAACCAATATGCAATTCGTTGTTTTTGGATAAATGTACGGACGACAGCAGTTCAAGCTACTCGAAACTGCCAAATATTCACATGAGCCATATGAGCCTTAATGCTTTAGAGATAAAAATGAAAATCGAATAGAAAAGTCTGACATGTTGTAGTAGCTTGGTGTGCTGTCGTCAGTATTTTGCTTTTTTTTTTACAATTTTAATAATGGCTTTGCACATGTGGAAAAACAACATTGTTTTTCCACATGTGCAAAGCCATTATTAAGACTTCACTACAGAGTGGTGCTGAAAATACTACAATAAATGAAAACACGAACAATGCTGGTTCATAGGAATAATCCTAAACCATAGAAAAAACCTAGTATCACAAATTAAAAAATAAAAATTTCACACAAACTAAATCGCATAAAATTGCAAACGGAATAGAACACCTTTAAAAATATTGGTTCATTGACCTCCGATCGGCGACAGCGCGGTCCTGTATCGATTTTCTTTTTACGCGCCAATATTATTAAAGTTTAGTAACGCAGGATGCGGCGGTCTTAACCTGTAAGCGCTTCCTTATCAACATGTACATCATGTAGAAAATGTGAAAAATGAAAAATAATTTCCTGTGACTAAACTAATGGACATATTTATATGATTTTTTATGAGTAGACTGCGAATGTGTTGAGTTATACGATGTTCAATTTATTGTCGTATTTTCAGCACCACTCTGTATAATAGTTGTCATACTTATATTAATCAATGGTGCTTTGAAAAGATTAATACATAGGCATTCCACAGTCGTTTACATACTATTACGCCTTTAGAAAATGGCAGCCACCCATAAGAAATTGATATCATAGTAAATACAAAACATAATTTTACCAAACCTCGTAAAATATCATGTTTTCTTGATATTAACGTTTAAAGGTAATCTTGGGAGTGTGACTCACTCATCAACGGTATGCCAGGCTCCATAAATTCAATTCATCACACCCCTTTTCTGTTAGAAATGGTGTCTAAACCACATTTAGTGGAAATTCTATTAAGTTGGCAATACTAGTGTTATCGGTGCGCTGACAACTTGTTTGACATCTGTCAAATTCAATGCCATTTCGCGTTCCATTCTACGAATGTGTGTGAAACTATTATTTTGATCATACTACGATAGTTTTATAATAAATACTTTAGGAATCATTTTTATGCATCAGAACTTAAAAGCGTGCTTTTTGCGCGGTTATGTTGCATGTTTCACTCAAGCAGTTTTTGAGCAGTTCCTATATTTTTGTGGTGTTGTTCTTTTTGTGTGTTGTCTTCTATCCTTTTCCTAACGAAATGGAAAGAAAAAGATGCACATATCTTAAAATTAGTTTAGTTTGTGAACAACAGAATTGGCGCCATTATGTAGGTATACAAACAAAGTTCATGTGTTTTATTTCTTTTTTATCCTACTAATATTATAAAGGCGAAAGTTTGTAAGTATGGATGTATGGATGTTTGTTACTCTTTCACGTAAAAACTACTGAATGGATTTGGTTGAAATTTGGCACAGGGATAGATAATAGTCTGGAATAACACATAGGCTACTTTTTATCCCGGGAAAAAATGCAGTTCCCGTGGGATACGAAAAATATTAGTCCACGCGGGCGGAGCCGCGGGCGAAAGCTAGTTTCAAATAAAATAAACGAAACCGGTTGTAGTTGAGTTGTGTGATATTTTTACGGTTTCTTATAAAATAGTAACAAAAATGCTCTCATTTCAGCTATGTACTTTTATTTCTTCTTGCCTTTCCCCTTTGTTTGTCTCAAAAATTTAAACTGTCCGAGAGCCCGACGCACCATGACACCGCGCCACCAGGCCTGTATTCGCATGGCGGAGAGGCGAATTTTCTCTTCACGAGCTAAACGGGCAGCTCTTTCCCTTTTAAATGTTAACCAACCACGCATTTCTCCAGTATGAAGGTCGTACTGAAACAAGTAAAGGTTTAGTTTTATAAACGAATATCTATAAACTTTCATTTATACATCAGTGCTACTTAGAGTTAAGAAAATTATTGTAAAAATTATGTACAAATGTGAGAAATAAACAATTATTATTATTATTATTATTATTATTTGAAAATTTTGAAGATGTGCTCAAAATTTATAAAAATCTTTCAGACCTACGAAGTTGTGCTTGACAATTCAATATATGGTGAGAATCATGAAGCCCAAATAAAATTTATTGAACAGTGTAAGTAGCTATATTTGAGCCATTGCCATTAAGCATGGTATTTCTGATTGTATTTTCCTGGAAAGCTTACCAACTGTTGTAGTTCCTGTCTCTTACTGGTAGCGAGGAGCAGCTGCTCTAGTTTTCTCTGGCTCCTCGCGCTTATTTCGGCAATGTCGGTGCCGTAACGCTCGCGCCAGTATTCCAAAGTCTTCTCAAGTTCCTTCAACATAATTCTCGGAATTTAATTAGTTAACTGTTAGTGTCAAGCTAACAAGAATTATGCTACTCACTCATTAGGTACTGGGGTATTGATCATTGTTCTATTTTCTGTTTCTTTAGTCACTTGACAAAAACAAGTTGCACCCTCGGTGCAAGACCATCACTTTTGCGAAAACAAAATTTTTCAACAGAAGCACATAGGTAAAACTTTGACATCAAAACCATAATGAACTCACTCGCCATTTTGCGAAAACTATATGTACTACGAAAGTACGCTTATGCCACTACTTAAGTAAAAGGTTGCTTCATTCATCACTTATTTTTTCAACTTTTGCAAAAGTGACGATCTCGCACCAAGGGTGTCGCCATGGGATTTGGAGGCTAAAGCCCTAGCCTGCATGTGGGAGTGGCGAGAGGACGTAAAACCGGCGGGGCATAACTCTGCTGCCGCCAGAAATCACGGTACAATAGCGGCGGTAAGTTCCCTCTTTCGCCTGACTCACCTTCAGCCTGACGCAGGTCCTCACCGAACACGGCTGTTTCGGGAGGTTCCAGATAAGGCAGGAGGAAAGGTCAGGGTGTCACCAATGTGGGGATCGCCCTGAGGAGACGGTGGAGCATACGGTGGAGGTCTGCCCGGCTTGGGTAGAGCACCGCCGTGTCCTCATAGCGGCGATCGGCGGCGATCTCTCGCGTCCGACCTTGGTTCAGGCCATGGTCCGGAGTGAGAGTGAATGGTACGAACAGTGATGCTGGCAAACGAGGAGGCGGAGCTCATGTAGGAGCGGGAATCCCAGCTCTAGCCACCGCCGGAGACGGTTGGCCGGGTCTGGTCGGGAGACAACTTAGAATTCCCATCAACCGTAGGCGTAGGCTTGCGGGTAGCTCGTCGCCCGGTAAGGATCAGGCCCGGGTCGACGGCGCATCGTGTTTCACGCGCGCCTTAAAGAGATGTTAGCACATCGTGGCTGAGCCCACGAAGACCGATGCCTCCTGGGTCAGAGTTGCGGGTTGGTTAAAAAAGAAACCGTGGTCCCGGCGCACAGCCAAGTGAAGGAATAGGGGTGGGTTTTTGTCAATAAAAGTCTGAAATGCCCTTCCGCTGGTAAAATCTGTTGAAATAATTCTTCCTAGATGGGACTTCAAATAAAAGTATTTAATTATGAAAAAAGTTTGTTCTTGTGTAGGCAATGTTGAGCATAATCAACTTATAATGTGGGACTATTATAAGTAGATTATGCTCAACATTGCCTGCTTTTTGCATTGCTCAACTGCTGGGACACAGACCTCCTCTCTGTGAGAGGGCATGGTCCGTAATCCACCAAGCAGGCCTACTGCGGGTTGGTAGATGTCACATTTCTTCCAGTGTTTGACTGTAGGACATGCCGGTTTCCTCACAATATTTCCCTTCACCGTTTTGAAAATAGTTGCGATAAAATAAATTACCTACACAGAGCAGCACCTCGTCGGGTTCGAAACGGTCGCACCACTGGGGCACCACTGCTTTTTCGAGTTTTGAGCGCAACCGTAAATTGAAGTTGAAATTGCCTGTATTTTTAGAATTTATTTACTTTGATCTGTAACTCAAAAGCTTTGAGCAACTCTTCGTGCACGCGTTGCTCATGGTCGGCGCGTGGAGGAGGCGCGCGTCGTACATCCAACTTTAACTCCAGGGCCTCGAAGCGCGCGAACAGCCAATTTTCTGAATAACATAGCCGTGTGTTTGCATTGTGAAGGTCGTCCTGCAAAGGAAACGATGAACGACTTTGGCGGAGCGCACACTACAACGCAACACGTGACGAGGCAGGAAAGTGTGCTAAACTCAGAGTTAAGTATATTATATTCCCCTTAGGTAAGTCCCAAATGTTTATAGTTCAAATTGATTAAAGCGGAAAGTTTATAAAACAAAAGACAAAGAAAAACATTTTTATATTTCTTACAGATTAGAATTTAGAAATTACCGACTGTTGCCTCCTCCGACAGATAACACCTCTGTTGAAATACAACATGAAGAACGTTAGGCGTCCTCCTACCTATTAAATCTCTCGATCCAAAACTAATTCCATAATTATTATGACGCTAAACAGTAGGTACATTAAAAAGTTGATTAGATATACTTAAAAATATTTGTAACGGGTTTTCAGGGATAGCGGCATTCGAACTGAAGTATGAATTTAGCATAATTAACATTCTAGATAGGGTTATAATTTTTTCGTTGTATATTAAAATAAATAATCTGCTGTTCATTTTTACCCGACTACGGCAAAGCAAAAGGAGGGTTATGATTTTGACAGGCTATGTATGTATGTATGTATGTATGTATGTATGTATGTATGTATGTATGTAAAGGGTGTCCAGCGGGAATTTTTCTATTTAAAAATTAAATAAAAAATAAATGAGTATGTATAGAACTTTTATTTTGTTTTTAAAATGTAATAAGGGTCCGCGGATTTTATTTCTTAAAAATGATGTCTTCCAAATGACGTCCATTTCTCGTAATACACTCTTGCAAGCGAACCCTCACATTGGCAAGTACGCGCAAACAAAGTTCTGGGGGGATAGCAGCGATTTCACCTCGGATATTTTCTTGTAGGTCAGTTATGGTGCGGAGATTATTGCCGTACACTTTAGATTTAAGGTATCCCCACAAGAAAAAATCACACGGCGTCAAATCCGCCGATCGAGGTGGCCAGGGTATGTCTCCGTACTTGCTTATTAATTTTCCAGGGAAAAAATCCCTTAGCCTCAACATTGAGACCCTGGCAGTATGTGGACTTGCCCCATCTTGTTGAAAATGTGTTCTATTGTTGCGTCCGTGAAACACTTCTAATTGCGGTACCAAAAACTCGTCAATCATACGGGAGTATACCGAAGTAGTGACAGTTTCATTTTCATTAAAAAAATATGGACCGATTATTCCATGAGCAGAAATCGCGCACCATACTGTCGTTTTAGGGCAGTGCAAACGCTTTTGATGTCGTGCTCTTGGGTTGTTGTGGTCCCAGTAACGCATATTTTGTTTATTTACGTAGCCCCCGATATGAAAATGAGCTTCGTCGCTAAACAATATGTTTCCAAGTGTTCTGGGAGTCCGCAAACGTTCCATCATCGTTCGGGCATACGTTTCTCTTAAAACATAATCGCTATCATTTAGTTTTTGGACGATTTGCATTTTATAAGGATGAAGCTTTAATTTTTTTTTTCAATATCACATGCACAGTTGACTTCTTCATGCCTGTAGAGGCCGCAATCTTTCTCACTGATTTTCTGGGATTTCTGATAATTTCTTGTTGCACCTGTGCCACACGTTCCGGCGTTGCTACTGAAGTTGACGGTCCTGTTGGCGGCCTATTAACCACTGTCCCTTCTTGTCGGAATCTTTGAACCCACGACCATATAAGCTGCGTGCTCGGACCATCGTTTAATCGCCGAATATCGAAGTGGGAACAAAAAGTACGACGCGCTCGAACCAACGATTCACCGTTCTTATAATATTGCTCAACCGCAAATGCGCGGTGCGCTCCCGACCAACGACTCATGGTTACTAACAAATCCGCAGAGATGACGCAACCACCGCCGCCCCTCCCGCGCCGCTAGCTCCGCTAATAAATGAATAACGATAATTTAAAGTTGAAAACTTTCTACTGGACACCCTTTATGTATGTATGTATGTATGTATGTATGTATGTATGTATGTATGTTCATCTGTTCCCTCGAAACTTCTAAACTACTTATCAGAATTCGACAAATGACATATCATTAGAAGCGTCTTAATTGTCCGCTGGTTATAGGCTCTAAAGGGTTTCACAAAATCTAATGTGGCGCCCTCTAGCGGACAAAACATACAGAGTAACAAAATAAAGTTAAGATAAATATGTCGTGTTTGGTATCATTTTAAAGCGTTTTACTTGTACATTTTGAATATATATAGGGTGATTGCTACAGTAATTAGCCTCTTAAGAACATTGTACGAGTGAAATTGTGAAAAATATAAAAAAAAACTTGTCTGAGGTTTCAGTGTTATTAATTTTATTACAAAAGAACAATACTGCTGTAGCTTAAACTATAATTTGGTTATGTAGCACAACAATTATAATTAAAAATTTAAAGACATAACTGAGATCACATTTTATCTAGTAATTGGCCCGTAAATCACAGTAATTGGCTTCTGAAAATACAGTTATTAGCCATCGAGAAAAAAAAAACAATTCAACAAACAATAATCAAATAAACTTAACTAAAGGTAATCCTAACTCCTTTTGCCTTTCCTGAAGATTACCCAAAAAATCGTCATCAGTATCACTGTCGACTATTTGTTCATCTTTTTCATCATTATCAGTACTTTCAGTTACATTATAACAATTGTGACAAAGATAAGTATCTCCTTCTTCTTCAGGAATGTGCTGTTGATGGGATTTTGGCACACAAGAATAATGAAATGCACGGTGACATTCAGAGCAAACTAAAAGTTTTTTCCTTACAATTTTTTTACAAATATTACAGACTTTATTGGATAAAGATGTAGCTTCATTCCTTTTTTTCATTTTAGCAGCCTTAGTTTCTTCAGCTTTTCTTTTTCTGTCTTCCCTTATCAGTTCTCTTTGAGTTCTCCGTTCTCTTTTCTCTACATCTAGTTTTTCTTTTTCTTTAGCTTTATCTTCTAGAATTCTCTGATAATCTGGTCCTGATAATATATGATACGGCAAACGAAATATATTTCTCTTCCCTTTTCGAGCTGGCTCTGTGGGAATACGTAAATAGTCCTTCAGGTTTAATTTAGGATTTGACAATTGAAGTGAACCGAATTGATCTTGAACTTCCAGATCTTCTAAAGTGATGAGGTCAATATCACTTGCCTTGTCTAGTTCTGAAGTTTCTTTATTTTTTTCTATTTCTATTTAATCAAAATCATTTTGTTCAAAATCTTTTACCCTATTGTGCATCTCAGTGACTATTGTATTCTCTTTTGCAATATGGGTGGGTTGTGTATGTACTTCTGCTGTAATAATTATAGTAGTCGTTGCAATTTCCAGGTGTGTATTTCTTTTAATTCTATTTTCAGATAATGTTGATCCATCAACTGTCTTTTCATTAACTTGGCCTAATGGTACATTCTGATCCAATTCTCTTGTCTCTTGATTTTCCGTCATAGTATTCTCTATCTCTCTTTCTTTATCTCTTGGTTCAAAGTTTTCGTTTTCATTCAATGTTGATTCTTTCTCTTGACTTGCAATTTCAGTTTCATCCTCAATTTCTACTTCCAAATTATTTTGATTATCCTCTTTTGATAATCCTCTTCTACCTATCTCACAGATCCAATCTTCTAAATGATTTTCCTCTTCAGTAGTCAAATATGGATTTGGACCAAATTCATGTTTGCTATCTGGATTCTTCAACTTAAATTGTAAAGTTGCTCGCGGTATTCCATATTTTTTTGCAGCCACCCTTATTGGGATTCCTTGGTTAATGTCTTCTAAGGCATTATCTAACTGTTCTCTAGTATATTGCGGTATTTTCGGCATCTTGTTAAATCTAGACAAAGATAAACAGATAAGATTAGTAATTGGCCATGCATTTGAGTATTAGTAATTGGCCCCCGGCTAATTACTGATCTCATTAAATAAGAATGTTAGGATTTTAACAGCAAACATTTGAAGGTCAAATGAACATAATCTTCAATAAATAAACAAGATACAGCAGCAATTAGGCTCTTAATAAACTAGTGCGCTTTACCATCAACGATTGCGTCACTGCTTACCATCAGGCAGGATTGCGGTCAAGCGCTGGTTTATAATTTGTAAAAAAAAAAAAAAAAAAAATTAGTTATTGGCCCCCACGGCCAATAACTGAAATGAAATAAAACTGGATTCAGTTATTAGCCGGTATCATTTTGAGGTTACGTTTCCCAAATACACTCAAGTTACGCATCATTTACGTAAATTGCTATTTCTCTAGTTACAAAAACGTGTACGAAATACCATAATTTACAAACAAAACAAAATTATGAACAATATCGTAAAATATTTACCTTAAGATTTCGACAAGCGTGCGGCTTCTCTGACAACTTGTGATCGAAAGAAAGGGTTTGTTGTTTTGAACGCCATTTACTGTTAATGTTACGTATTAAAATGGACAGGGTATTGCCTAAAGTACATATTGGTGTCACTTTTGCACTCCTAATTCCTTAGAAAAGCTTGTTTCATTTTATTTTGGTCGAGGTGGCCAATAACTATGTTAACCCATTAACCGCCAAATTGAAATTAGCCATAATATGTTAATGAAATGTTTATTTTTATATTGTTTACAAACCAAAAGAACAAAAAAGTAGAAAAAAAATTAAAAAAAATGATAAGGCTTCCTTTGAGGGGGGTGTACACAAATGGGTACAGCGGCGTATTACGTATGATATTTTTCGAAATATTGTCTTTCAACACATAATGTTTTTTTAGCACTTTTTGCGTTGCCAACGAACTCGTGCATGACATAAAACGCATCGGAGTGGCTTTTCTAACTTTTGAGGGAAATGACCTACTCCGTCTGTAGGTAAACTTGGTACCGACGAGGAAGAAGGGCGTAAAAGTTATCGAAAAAAACTTGGTGGTTTGATGAATTCGCCCCCAATTTCATCAGTAGTGTCTTCACTGTTCTTGAACCTAGGGGATTTGAAGAAGCATTGGTGGATTTTTCACAGTAAAAATCAAACACATAGCAGTATCCCGAAGAACTCGCTGCTACCCAGTTTTTGCAGCCGAATCGCACAGGTTTTCCTCGGATGAATTGTTTCGCTGGTTGATGACCGAGGGATTTTACCATCGATTCGTCTGTTGAAATGTGTTCATGCATCATACCCCACTACATGTTCTTTTTCATGAGAATACCTGCTAATGGCCGCACTTTGAACATTTTGTCTCTGTTACTGGTAGCTTCGTCGTTACTCACTAAATGGAGATTTCTTTGTCCTGACATAGGTCTAGATACGATTTCTACACCCACATATTCGTCTAAGGACCAGTAAATCTTCTCGTGGTAATGTATGATATCCAGACAAGACCATAATGCCTATAAAGTTTTTCAAGTTGTTCGAGTCGAGTTGGAATTAGTGTCTGTTATTTTGCGTGGCGTATAACAGTATTTGTAATTATCAAGCTTATCACATCCTTATCAAATATTTTCTCAAATATATGTACAGGTGTGAAATTTACTAGATGTTCTTTCGTGTCGCACTATGTTTTCCATATCAGATGTTTCTTGCATAGTAAAAGAGTAAACAGGTGCACATTATCGCCAAATTGGCTGATGTGGTTGTTGACGATGCATTCGTTTAGCTTTTTCAGCTACAGGTTCATCATCACTGCTGTCATAATCGTCTGAATTGCAAGGATGCAAATAGCATATCCTCGTCGGAAACTTCTTCTTCATCCGTCAAAACGCTAGGTTCCGGTGGTATAACTGCAAAATCGTATTCGGCCTCACTGTCACTATACCACAAAATTGCATTCACAGCTTCTTTTAACCTATTGTAATCTGTAGACACATTGAATTTCTTGGAACTCGTTGTAGTGAAATCTAGAAAACAAAATAGTTTCTGTGTATGGATTCCGCCGTTGTACACAATCAGGTACAGTAGTATATCAGAGCATATATTTTTTTCAAAACAAGTTTGAAACCTCTTATTCAATATTTATTTTATAGGCAGGGATATAGTCTTCCAAAAAACATATATTTTAGTACAAATATTTTATATAAAACAATAGAAATATAAATCGGATCACTACTTACTCGTTATCGCCGCAAAACTCCAAGTATACAATCCTCGATCTGACAGTTTTAATGTATCTACTCTCCAATATTAGTAATTGATTGTTAGCTTTGTATGTCTTCTTACCAACAGCAGTCTAATATTTATGTTTGTTATAAAAAAATTAAAATCTACCTTCATTTTTAGTGCTGTACCTGATAAGGTACAGCAGCGCCAAATGGGTTAAGGCCAAATACTATAGCAATCACCCTATATTACTAGCATTTGCTTGTGACTTTACCTGTATTCATGGGCTGATTGCATATAATTCACATCTTTTCGTTCATAGCTTCTTTACTACTTATCAGAATAAGACCACTGCAGTACCATTAGAAGGGCCTTGATATTCTGTTGGGTATGAGCTATAAAGCTTGTCACCAAATTTAGTATAGCGCCCTCTAGCGGACATAAAGTTCTATGTAAATATAAAATTAAAATATATATACCGTGTTTGGTATCAATTGAAAGAGCTTCACGAGTACTTTATGTTGGTACATAATTACAGGAATGCTTTTTAGTTCATCA
The DNA here is from genome assembly GCA_017933935.1 of Sesamia nonagrioides. Lineage (NCBI taxonomy): Eukaryota > Metazoa > Arthropoda > Insecta > Lepidoptera > Noctuidae > Sesamia > Sesamia nonagrioides. The sequence continues at coordinate 45,023 of JADWQK010001454.1, read as the reverse complement.
ATTTAACTTTTGTTAATATTATGCGCCACAAATACATTTTAACACCAAAATAGTACAAATAATAAAAAGTAAAAAAACTAAAACCCAACTACGACAAAAACGACGCTGAAAAAGAAAAACAAGATTTTCAGAATACTGAACTAAACAAAGTTGCTAATGTAGTTGCAAGTAAATGGACACAGTAGATTCTACCAAGATGCCTTCGTTGTAAATTGACAGTAATGTCATACAATACTATTCTGAAGTATGCAATATTCACTATTTAGAGATAAGTTTTCATGTTTGGAAAGGCGTAGTCACACGTTACATATATCTACCTACCGTAACACTTAGACAACGTGTGACTACGCCTTTCCAAACATGAAAACTTATCTCTAAATAGTGAATATTGCATACTTCAGAATAGTATTGTATGACATTACTGTCAATTTACAACGAAGGCATCTTGGTAGAATCTACTGTGTCCATTTACTTGCAACTACATTAGCAACTTTGTTTAGTTCAGTATTCTGAAAATCTTGTTTTATACTCTTTCAGCGTCGTTTTTGTCGTAGTTGGGTTTTAGTTTTTTTACTTTTTATTATGACGTATTTGGTAAGTTTCATAAAACAGACGTTTTGATAAGTGACGACTATGCTATTTGCTAGCGGGTCTAATCTAAGTATTAAATTCCTCGTTTCAGTTTGCGTAGCGATGTCTGCCACTGTGTATTATCATAGTATTTAAAAGCCCTAAACAAATGCTAAATACTGTTTTATGGTATAAATATGTGTTATTACATCTAATAAAGGGTACTTGTACCAAGAATGAAGGCGGAACACATACACAATACACATGCACACAAGTTGTGTGACACAACACTCATATAACATAGTAGCAAAGTGCTAATCTGGCTACACAGACCTGGCCTAGCTATTGTACGTAACTCTTTCTCACAAATGTTCCTAGAACCGCCTTTTCCACGCTCTCGGTAACGCCTCGGTGATCTCATGACTGTTGCATTGCAAGCAGTACTTTGCTGAGCAGTAATAGCGTCAGCATATTTATTACTTCTAGAAATAAACATTACGAACACTCATTTTGTCTCGGAGAACAGCTACTTTCTGATCAGCGTTGTTAAGCTCCGTCATCCATTGCTTTCTTCTGGCGTCAATTTCAGCTTCCAGGGTTTTGCGAGTACTGAAAAGAAATAGTTTGACAACTAGTACTTACTATTATTTAATCTGTTAATTTATCCTTTGTCAAATCTCAAATAATGTTAGTAGATTATATTAGGTATTGCTAATTGATTTTGAGGAAGTACAAAGCCTAACATCAACTTAATTATAAGGCGGCAAGATCAACGTGAACCAAGTAATTAGCGGAATAATTACTTAATATACTAACTTTGACTTTCATGTTGACAATTGAACAACATTTACTGCGTTATTTACGTTGTTGAGTAGGCAGATTTTTGTAACATACAAAGTCATGGATTCTGCAATTGAGATGTAAGTGATAAACGAGAAAGGAACTATGAAATTATTGAGGTATAAATACCAACCTAACTAATAGGACCATTTTTAATAATTATAAACTAGTGCTTGACCGCAATCTCGCCTGATGGTAAGCAGTGATGCAATCGTTGGTGGTAAGGCGCGCTAGTTTATTAAGCCTATTCACTTAAAAAACTTAGTGAATAGGAAGGAAGCCGGCAGCTGAGCGAGGTGATGCAAAGTTAAACCCACCAACACGACCAACAATGTTGCGCCAGAGGGAGATTGGTTTGGAGGCCCTCCACGACCAAACCCCCGTCAAATAACATTTGGTGCATCCACGGAATAGGGAAATAAAACAATCTGTTCTGTGGGTGCATCGTACCCGGCGCACATCGCAACACAACTGCTCAAATCCGTCCTCCGTACGGCTTCACCAGAAATCATGCCGGAACACGACGAATCTTTACTTACTTTCTTAGATGCTCATTTTTGAGCCGAAGCGACTCAACATCGCACCGTGACTGCTCGAGTAGCTCAACTGCGTTCGTCACTGACTGCCACTTCCCTCTCTCCGCGACTTCTATGAGAGTTCGTCTTATCACATCATTTACTAGGTCCCTGTAACATTTTTAGAATTTCGCTTTGACAGTAAAGTTACTGTCAAGATGGATTAGGGCGGGTTGTTTCACGTTCACTTAACGCATGCGTAAAAGTTAAAAATGGTGCTAACCATCGTCAAGTCAAAAAATGAGTTGTTTCACAATACGTAAACGTTAACGCACGCAAAAAAAGTTACGATTACGATAACTGACGGGTTGTTTCACGTACACTTAACGCATGCGTAAAAGTTAAAAATGGTGCTAACCATCGTCAAGTCAAAAAATGAGTTGTTTCACAATACGTAAACGTCAACGCACGCAAAAAAATACGATTACTTTAACCGATGCTCTGAGCACTGGTTAACGTAACTTATGTCAAGTTGTGTTTATTCCGCCGTGGTGTCAATTAGTGAAAACAACATAAACTCCCTTTTGTATTCGCGAGTTTGGTCTCTAATTGACGATAGTAGGTAGTTCATCTGATGATGATACAAGTACCGTAAAAAGAAAAAGAAAGGTGTTTAGCAGCCCAAGTTCTGTTTTTTTTTTTATATTACTGTTGTTGTCCGTTTCTTTACAGAACAACACATCTTTATATTTTTCAAGCGAAGATTGAAAGCGATCTTTCTCATTTTTGTGAAGTTAGTGAAATGAAATGAAATCGTTTATTAAGCAAGTAGGATCACTGATCACTTTTACACGTCATGTTTTATTTTTTTCCGTTCTCTAAAAAAAAAATATGTTTACATTATAGAATATACGTGTTTTGTTAGATTGCAATGTTTAACATATACCTACTTATTAAGGCCTTAAACATAGTAACTATGTTTAAGTGTATGTAGTAGTACGAGTGAGTGTAGTAATTTACTTACTTTGGTGTGTATGGTGGGGGTTATATAAATAATAAATAAATATATATGGACAAATCACACAGATTGAGCTAGTCCCAAAGTAAGATTGAGACTTGTGTTATGGGATACTAACTCAACGATACTATATTTATAATAGATACATATATAGATAAACATCCAAGGCCCAGGCCAATCAGGAAATGATCGTTTTCCATCATGACCTGGCCGGGGTTCGAACCCGGGGCCTCCACGTCGCAAGCAGGCGTGTTGACCGCTGCGCCACGGAGGACGACAATGTTTATGTTTGGTTACTATGTATTATACCTTAGCCGGCTATTAATATTGTAACATATAATTGTTTTTTGTCCCAAATATATAAAATAAAAATAAAATGTATCCATTTTTCGTCAAAGTATAGCTTTTCTATAGGTACACAGTTTTCTAGTATAAACGGACTTATTTTATAAAATGGCACGAAGTTATTTCCCACAACAATAAACAATAATACCAAGAAAGTTAGATAAACTACAGCACATGACAGTCGCCTAGATAAAATTTGCTGGGGCGATGTATGTGGCCGGGCCCGCCGGGTACATCGTTGCAACGCAATGTATTCGTGCGCAGACGATGTAGCATCGGGGCGCTGTCGGTAAAGTGGCGCGCTTCAAAGGACTTGTCGCGACAATATTCGCTGGAGTAGTCACACACTCACACCTACGTCATACTCATAACAGTCATAACGTCACTTCAGTGTCGTCCAGACTTTGAAGTAGGACTGACGTTCTTTTTGCATATTTTTTACATTGTTTTTGTTTTATTTGTTGTGTAAACATGTAATAAATAATAATTTATTGACATATAATGCAAAGCCACTGCTTCCTCCATCGTCTCGGCCGCACAACTAAACAACGAATATTCGCCGTAGGCCGATTTCTGAATCTTCGCCCGCCAATGAGAAGAACATCGTGTATGTCTGACAAGGACAACAGATATTTTGCGCGCCAACGCGACACGAATCTTCGCCTGCTAATGTAGCCCCGGCATTTAACGAACGTTAAACATCATCAAAGTTACGTTAACGGACGTAACTTTTTGACGTACGTATGTTACGATAACCAACCGTTTGAAACAACCCGCCCTAAGTACCTTGCATCATTATCGAAAGCGATCGTCGCGTTCATGGCCAAAGATAAGGCCATGAACGCGACATTTAATAGATAATGATGACTGTATTGATCATAAAATACCGTAATTAAGTAGGTATTAATAGTCGACTGAGGTTTAAATTAGGGTTGTAACGGAGGCTTTTTAGCGGAGGCGGAGGCCGATGCGGAGGCGACGAGTCCGGATGTGGAGGTTAACGGAGGTACGGGGGGGTTGCGGAGGTGAAAGTACATATAGAAAAATTGAAATTTATGGTTAATTAAAACAATATTTTTATTTTTAATACGTTCATTAATAGTAGTAAAGGTACTTGGTAAAAAAATATTACCTTCTTGTAATGAAAAATAAGCAGAAACAAATTGTGTTTGCCGCATTCCCGCCTCGCACTAGTTGAGCCTTGACCATTCCGCGCTCAAACGCGACCGGACGGTTGTCGAGCATCGCAGCTTGCGCGTTATTTATTTTATAAATACGTAAATAAACCTCCGTTATAACTCCGCAAAAAAGTGCGGAGGCGAAGGCGGAAGCGAAGTTACGATTTCTTGCGGAACTTCCGCAGTAACGGAAGCGGAGGCGAAGCTCCGTTACAAGTAAATACACTCAACTAAGTTAATTGATATGGAAAATAGTATCCATACATACCAATAATAAGCCAGTATCAAAATTATGGAGACCATATTGTAGCATTGCCTATAAAAGAGTTGTCATGTTTTGGGGGCTATGACATAATGAACGAATCGGCGTGATTTGCTAAGAAATTGACATTTGCTCACTTCAAAAGCATTTTATTATTCTTGCCAACTTTTATGCACGGAATAAAGGTCTGCTACTTTTGGCGCATCATTTACGGATCTATTTAGGTACCTTATTTATGGATAAAATTCTTTAAGGCAAAGGGTAAGGCGCACTAGCGACTCCAATTGCCGAGATTCTGACGGTTCACAATTTTATTATTTAAAATAGATCCGGTATAGTAGCTAACAATTTTAAGCAATTGTTGTCGCTAGTGCGCCTTATTCTTCGCCAACAAAAGAAAGACCCGCCGCGCAATGCAAGTCGAAACATGTCTCAACTCAACTCAAGATCGCGCGCACCGATTGTGTAAGAAAGTTAAAATCCGTATCCGTATCTGCGGATCTTGCTTGACACCAAATATCGTAAGATCCATATCCACGTGGATATGGATCTGAATACGGATATTTGGTGTCATGTAAATAATACTACACATGAATGCACGATTAACCTGGGCGATTAACGCAGTGGCTGAGCTATCGACTGCTGCGCTGCGTGTCACGAGTTCGATTCCGGCACGGAACAAATATTTGTAGGGCCTACAATTAGTTGTTTCGGGCCTGGCTGTTTGTGTATGTGACTTTATATGTTTGTAAACGCCCCCACGATACAGGAGGAATTCATTATAATTAGAGCGGACCAACGTTTTTTAAAAAATATGAAATTATCATAGGACCTCTTTTGCTAAGTATTGCGAATTACATATTAAAGGGTACTGGCTGTGCACCGCGGTTTTACCCGCATACGTTTTTATCCTGTGGGAATATCGGGATATTCTATATGTTATTCCTGGTTATATTGGTGTTCCAAATTGCATCCAAACCAGTTTAATAGTTTTTGCTTGAAATTACAACTAACCTCCGTACACACATCCTCACAAACTTTCGCATTTATTATACATATTAGTATAATATTAATATATTATACAATATGTAAAGAAAACCCTGTCCGACCCATAAGGATAATAAAGGTTAGGTAAACACATGACCAAATATGATATAAAATTTTACATAATCATCATAGTAACAATACTAATGAATTTTGAAATAATCCTTTTTTCCCGGGAATTAATTTCAATTTCCCGAAATCTGGTAATTTTAAAAAGTGACAACACCGGTATTATTATAAGCGAATAGCGACGCGACCACGTCACAGGTGCCGCGTGCCCTGCCCCCGCAGCCCGCGGTAAGGGTTGCTTAGCGCACATGTATTAAGTTACCTCTTTTGCGAAATAATATTATTTTTTTAGGGGGACTTTTTTTTAAAGTTTAGCCTGTCTTTGTGGGCTTTAGTAGAATCAGTTATCGATACCTAACAATACCTTCACGGATCGGACAGGGTTTTCTTTATATTGTATACAAACAGCACATAATTTTAAAATAATGGATGGTAGCTACCTTATTTTTACAAATAATATCATTCATTCAATCAAGGAATTTGAATTTAGTGCCCAATGTACAGACGCAAACATTAGATTTTTTTCTTGATTCAAGTTTGTTTTTGAGAAATTTGACAGTTTCAGGAAGTTGGATATGCTGGCGCCTGTACTTACTTAGTAAAGGAACTAAGTTTATGCTGTAGTTTTGGGGAAAGCTAAGATGAATCTCACGCTCATTTTCATAGGACTTTAAATTATTTAAAGTGTCGTTTACTGAAAAAACCGCGTGATTTTTGTAGTAAAAAATGCATTCAGTGAATAAGTAATTCATAAAGAACATTGAAATATCGCAGCATAGTGGCCTCATCATGACTTTGCATCAAATCTCCTCGTAGACGGTCACGCGGCCGTTTATTCAACTGTAATTGGCGATATCCGCCATTATTGTGAAATATTTTTTTTAAAGAATTTCTATAATTGGCTGCACGTGTTATTGGCAAAATTGTGGTATCCATCCACAGGGGGTATTGATCTGGAGTTGAAGCAGTATTCACTCTAAAGAAAAGAAAGGAAGAAGTTTATGCTGATAAAATGAACGTAACTGTAACGCCATCTGACGACATTCGCACACAACTCACCTGTCTTGCGCTAGTTTATCTTGCTGAAGTTTCTCGATTTTATTCGAAGGGCGCCAGTCCTCTAGCCTCAGCTTCACACTGCCCTCTGTAAGTGAATTTCAGGAAAGCGGTAGATGGCGCTGTAAGTCTGTTGATTTAAAGTTTCCGTATAATTGGTTATTTGTCACTGTAGCCCTTTTTTACAAGCACAGAAGAATGAATTGTACCCCTACACTTCATTTTTATGAGTTTGAAATAACTGCTCTACCTTATATAGCGCGTATACGCACGTCAGAGCACGTAATATTTACGCTTTTTCTTAAACTTAAATATTTATTAACCGTGGTTATGGTGAAGTAACGCATGGTTGGCATAGTGGTTAAGCTATTGATTGCTGCGCTACGTGTCTCGGGTTCGATTCCTGCAGGGAAGAAATATTTGTATGATCTACAAGTAGTTAATCCGGGTTAACTGTTTGTGTAAGACATTGTGAGTTTATATGTTATAAACGCACCCACGATACAGGAAAAATTTCTAGTGTGGGTCAATGTAAAAAATAAACAAGAAAGCAGTAATGACTAACCTTTTTGGCCTTTAATCGTCTTTTAATTTTAAGCATCGTTTATAAACAAGGCATACATAACTATAAGGGATAATTAATGTAGGGCATCAAGGATTTATTGATCAAGGAGTTGGTATAGTAAATTAGAGAAAAATAATTAAAAGTGGTCTGAAGTGATTGATACAAATTGATCGACTACTATAAGTAAGTAATTGAAGCGATTGATAATAGGCCTCCACTTTCTGTGAGTGGACAACAATCCATTGCGCGGTGGACTGTCATCCCAGCTGGCCTAGTGCGGGTTGGTGGGTGTCACATGTCTTCAAATTTTTGTATTTAAGACGTGCCATTTGCCTTAGATATTTCTTTTACTCTGAGAGCAGGGGGGGGGGGGGTGAAATTATTTAAGTACACAATAACAAGAGCCTGCCTGGACACGAACCCACGACTGTGGACAACGGTCCAATGCCTCACGGAGAGATGGGCGCTTTTGTTCTAACAGTGGGAACATAGAAGGATCTTAGTTCAAACGTCATAGGTAAAATTTATGCGACATTCCCACATAATTTCCCATGATACCTAGTTACCTGGTTTTATATTAGCAGCTTTCCAGTGCACCCAAATAGATGAGACTGTCGTGCATACTTACGTGGTTGGTTTCTGTCATAGCGTAGCACTTAACACAGGGATTATTTAAAAATACTTTTCTGTGATCGCCGTTGATCACCACGAAATCCATACTAATATTATAAATGCGAAAGTAACTCTATCTGTCTGTCTGTCGGTCTGTCTGTCTGTCTGTCTGTCTGTCTGTCTGTTACGCTTTCCCGGTTAAACTTCTCAACCGATTTTGATGAAATTTGGCACAGACAACCTTTAGACCCTGAGAAAGAACATAGGCTACCTTTAAAAATCTAAAAAGCGCGATATAACCGAACTCCACGTGGGCGAAGCCGCGGGCGGAAAGCTAGTAAAATATATCGGTGATAACTATTTAATATTATCTATTTCAACTAAATTCATAAGCAAGAATTCGGTAAAAAAAAATATTCACAAATAAAGCTTAACACCTATTACAAAACATGGATTTTATTTAGACGAGGTTTAAACCTCTTACCTAAATAGTTATTGAATTATGCACCTAACCATTATAGAAATGCAGTTCTTTATATGTATAAAAATGAATGCTTATTTTGGTACTAAGTAGTGACTTTGGTATTAAGAACTTTATTGATCAATAAAGTTCAAAATACAAATACTGGCTCAAAGGTTAAGTCTGGAATTAAAGTTAGATTTTGTTTGGTAATAAGAGGGAAACAGATTGTTTGTCTGAATGCGCAATGTCTAATATCGGGCCACTTATATTTGAAAAAATATTTTTGCATTTGATAGCCTAATTCACATAACAAACAACATCACGCCCAGCTGACTAAAAAGTAAAAAAAAACAAAGAATTCTAAGCGAAACCGAAGTAAACAAGCAAACAGATGGATCGGGGGATGAAAAATGTTTACGGGGACGAAGTCGCTAGCAGAACTCAGTAGCTAGATATAATAGGTAGGTACTCACCTAAAATCCTCATTTGCAGTAAAACCACCTCGAATGACAACGCGAAGAGCAAGGCGTCCATTCCACTAATCCTGCTACAGAACAAGATTATTTCATATTTTTATATCAGATAAGACATTCCTTTAGTACCTACTAAAATCTACCCTTTTTTTCTTACGTGGGTTGGTTGGGAACTCTTGTTACAGTATGGTATTTATATGATAATGGAATAGAAAAAATAAACGTAAAAATAACTGTGCAGCTAAATATGAGCACTTATGTGTTGATGATTATCAAGATTATTAAGTGTATGAGTACTTGTTTTTTAGAGTTTCAAAGTCAATTAGGAATCCTTACAGTTTCGCCAAGTCTGTGTGTCTGTCTGTCCGTCCGCGGATAATCTCAGTGACCGTTAGGACTAGAGAGCTGAAATTAGTTAGCAATAAATATATTATTCACGCCGACAAAGTAGTAAAATAAAAAGTGGAAAAGAATGTTTTATAAGAGTATCCCCATACATGTAACGTGGGGAGCGTTTTTTTTTTTATTTTCCACCCTAACCTGTGATGTATTGTTGGATTGGTATTTAAAAATAAATAGGGGCTTACTATAATCATTTTTGATAATGTTCATATTTTCGGAAATAATCGCTCCGAAACTAAATATAGAAGCTCCCCACCCCACCTCTAACTTTTGAAAAATCTGAAAAAATCTCAAGAGTAGAACTTTGTAAAACCTTTATAGAAAAATTATTTTGAATTTGATGGGTTGAACAGTTTTAAAAAAATGTACAAAATATATTATGAAATAAGTTTGTAAATTAACCATATCGAACCATACCACCGAAAACCCGTCTAAGTTGTATAAATTAGTAACCCAATTTCCCGAGCGATGGCGCTGTAGGCTGCGGTGTTATGATTTTTTCTGAGTTGATGGGATCAGGATGGGTATGACATATAGAATAGTTGGAAGTAACAATAACTCTTTATTTCGTTATTACCGTTCTTTGTAAGCTCGTTTTTAGAATTCTGTACTTAGTATGTCAACTTCATGTAACAAATAGCCTAATTTTTACTCTTATTGAACTCTTAAGTGGGGTCACTTATTGTGAGGGACTGGAAACTACGGAACCCTACACTGAGTTTTTTTTTAATAGTGGCCGATTACGGCAAAGTCGCAGTGAAGGGTTGTTTTTTACAATATTAAATAACTCTAAAACTGCCTTACCCGTTGACTTATTAATCTATACAAATATTATAAATAGATATAACTTCAGAGTTTGTTTGTAGGGCAACTGCCTGCTCTTAGGAACTACGCATATGATTAAAAAAAAATGTTTCACTAATAAAAGGAAAAGTTTAGTACCATAGAAGTGTTACATACTCTCTGTCACGCAGTGGCCGACGAGAAGTTCAGACCAGATCCCGATAGAGCACCTCTGGGACCATTTGAAACGCAAGGTTCGGTCTCGTGATCCCGCTCCCACGACTCTCCAGGAGCTCGAAGAGGCCGTTATTGAGGAATGGCGCAGTATCCCTCAAGAAGAGCTCCTAACACTGGTAAGATCCACAAGGGAGCGTATGGAAGCCGTCATCCGGGCACGGAGGGGTAACACTAGGTTTAACGTTAATATTAAGAAACTTTTTGTATATTTTTTATGTAATTCATCTTTTTTCATTAAGGCTTAATTATGGATTTTTATTGTTTTGTAAATTTTATTGTTTTTAGCACTGTTCTAATAAAAAATAAAAATTTATTTATTGTTTTTTTTTTTTTTTTAAGTTACTTTAATGGGTTTCCAAATGACACCAATATTGGTGGGAGTAATGCGTGTGTAATGGTTATAATAAATACTCAAAGTTATTTTCGCGATGCGATTTTTTTGACGCCGAATGTAGTTATGTTATAAGTGTTAAAACACGCGGACGAAGATATGGGCAGAAAAACCGCTTATACCTCCTGAAATATATTTAAAATTAGCTGATGTCCGCGACTTCGTCCGCGTAGACTTCAGTTTACAGCACGCGGTGGTTCCCGTTTCCGGGGGAATGCCAGGATAAATGCCTACATTACTGCAAGGTTTCAAACATCCTCACACATTTTCGCGTTTATATTATTAGTAGGAATATAAAGATACATAAGGTGTATAGCAACGTTAATTATACCGGGTTTAAAGGTTTAGCAAAGGAAAGAAACATTAAATATCATACTTCTAATTATTTTGCGTTGGTTGGTGTTTGGATATGCTTAGGATATTATCAAACGTAATAATTTTAACCCTTATTTTAAGCGTAAGAATTTTAGAGTCAGCAAAACAGGTTTTCTGGATTTGATAGACGTAAGCATGCCACATGGAGTTGCCCATGAGAAAAACATGTTGTTTCTAAATGAACTCCGGCAACTTTAAGCGGCTGTCGGCTTTGTTATTATTATAGCGAATGCTGCTTTCAGAAGGAACTGAAATGGCAAATCAGTCGGGATGATGGGAATACGGGGAATCAAGACATATTGTCCTTTTGCCATTCCAGCCATGATTGTAGCCTTTACAATGTTGTGACCCAAATGTGTTATTTGTAACCGAATACCATTACACAGCTTTGGAGCGTCAAGATTCCTCATTAATAGGACTGGAACACCAACTTTTAGTATCAACTTATGGGGTGGCACTCCTGATAATTCTAAAGAGTTGAAAAATTCTATAGGGTATCATAATAATAATAATAGTGTCCGTAATATTGTCCACTGAGAGGTATTTGATAACATTTCCCTGAACGTTTAACATGATTTGTTCATTTATTTTACTATTTCATTAGTCGGCGCCAAAATTGCCAAAATTGAAGAAGATTTGTTTTGAAGAGGGTTTGATTGATTGAAGTGTCAAAATTGATTTTGGCGCCGACTTGCTTTGACACCGGTTGGCCATATTTGTTTGAAGATCGGGATAGAATTATTTAATAGGTCATCTGAGCTATCCACAACTTGACAGAACTCACAACTCACTGTAATCATCCCGTTACTGTCAGTTAGCATGCGATCTACTCCGATTTTTAAAAGAGTAGGTGCATATTGCATATACCCGGCTTGAGAATCGTGATGAAGTTGCCCTCGCATATTCGTGGTGAGACAATAATTTTTCACGCGAACCCATAATGCAGATGCTTTCAAAAAGGCATTTATTTTATCTGCCGGCGGCATACCCCTAGTAATCACCGGAAGGGTCTGCCTAAAGTCACCAGCTAAAGGTACCACCGTCCCTCGCATTATATCTTGGTTGCCTTTGATGTCCCCCATTGTGCGATCTAGTGCTTCAATTGCCCTTTTGTGGAATATGATCACATTCATCCCAAACTAACAACTTACACTGCTGTAACATTCTTCCGCGCTCACTGCTTGAACTAATATTGCATTTCCTCATGAGCTAAGTTCAATAGTAACTGAGTGCGCCGCTGTTCTCCCGTTCCGAAAAAAAAAAGAGCTGAATTGATATAAAATAAGCGCCTGTTAAAATAATGGAAGCAATATGTACGCCTGCGTTAGCTTCCGTTTTCGCAGCATTTTTTGTTACTGCTCTGCTCCTATTGGTCATAGCGGGATGTTATATAGCCTTCCTGGATAATAGGCTATCCAACGCAAAAAGAATTTTTCAAATCATACCAGTAATTTTTTTTTTTTTAATAATTATAAACTAGTTCTTGACTGCAATCCCGCCTGATGGTAAGCAGTGATGCAATCGTAGATGGTAAAGCGCACTAGTTTATTAAGCCTATTCACTTAAAAAACTAAGGAATAGGAAGGATGACGGCAGTTGAGCGAGGTGATGCAATGTTAAACGCAAGACCACCACGATCAAACGAAGCTGCGCTAGAGGGAGATTGATCTGGAGACTCTCCACGACCAAACTCCCGACACAACAACATTTGGCGCATCGTACCCGCCACACATCGCAACACAACTGCTCAGATCCGTCCTCCATACAGCTTCACCAGACATCATGCCGGAACACGAAGAATCGCTTGGCGGCAAGACTTTTTTTTTTTTTTGAAATTCCTGAGATTAGCACGCACAAACAAACAAACAATCTCTTCAGCTTTATATATTAATATAGATTAGTATAGATATAGAAAGCCATTAAAATCTATTATATAAAGCCGAAGAGCCTAGGTGAAGAGCCGGCATCAGCCTATAGATGTCTAGCAGTGGACATCTATAGGCTGATGAAGAAGAAGAAGAGACCATAACATCGGCTGCCGGCAGAAGTTACCATCAACCAGACAAAATCTTGTCACCAAGCGATACGTCGTGTTCCGGCATGATGTCTGGTGAAGCCGTACGGAGCACGGGTCTGAGCAGTTGTGTTGCGAAGTGTGCCGGGTACGATGCACCAAATGTTGTTGTGTCGGGAGTTTGATCGTGGAGGGTCTCTAGATCAAGCTCCCTCTGGCGCAGCATCGTTGGTCGTGTTGTTGGGTTTAACATTGCATCACCTCGCTCAACTGCCGTCTTCCTTCCTATTCACTCGGTTTTTTTGAGTGAATAGGCTCTTAATAAACTAGCCTGCTTTACCATCAATGATTACATCACTGCTTACTTACCATCAGGCGGGATTGCGTTCAAGCACTAGTTTATATAAAAAAAAAGGTTTAGTAAATTATGTGTCCAATTATATAGCAGTGTTCTTGGCAACATGTAACCTCAAGTGCGCTAATTAATATTCTTAATTGAATAGAAGACATTGACGTAGTCTATCAAGTACAGGCAGTCCTCGACTTCGAGTTACTTTGAACAATGTTTTGACACTATTCCTGTACTCCTCAAACATACGTCAATTGTTTCAATTTCGATAGGAGAATCACTTGTCGCGAGGTTAATATCCGTGGGGCCGGTTACTAAGCACTTACTTTTGTTAATAAAGTATGTATATACTTTGTTATAAATGCAGTTTTTTTTTTATTTTGAATCCGTGTGGATGTCTCGACTTACGTCGTTTCGATTTATGTCGCATATTTCGAGAACCTAACATGAAGTAAGTAGCTAATTCCATGAGCGACAAATCAAATTTAGTCATAGCTACCTACATAAGTTACATAGGTACCTATGAATAAAACCCATAGAGTTATCCGTTACTGTTCAACCCGAATTGAATCATGCTGCTAGTTCGCTGTCATTTAAAAGTACCTTTGTGACTGTATCATTCTAAGCCTTGCTATTTTTTTTATAATTTTAAACTAGATAGTGCTTGACTGCAATCTCGCCCGATGGTAAGCAGTGATGCAATCGTTGATGATAAAGCGCCTTTCACTTAAAAATCTTTGTGAATAGGAAGGAAGACGGCGCTTGAGCCGGGTGACGCAATGTTCCGCGGCAGAATCAAGGACTCCCGCGGCTCCGTGCGCACGTGACCGGAATGACACTGGGGTGGTTTTTAGTCAGTAGGAGTCTGACAGACCCCGTCGCCCACCCCAGGGCGGCGGACATCCATTGAGGATTTTCCACCACGGAAAAAAAAAGTTAATGCAATGTTAATAAACCCAAAAACATGACAACGATGCTGCGCCAGAGGATTTGGATTTTTGGATTGATCTGGAGACCCTCCACGACCAAACTACCGACACAACATTTGATGTATCGTACCCCGCACACTTCACAACACAACTGCTTAGACCCATGCTCCGTACGGTTCCACTAGACATCATGCCGAATACGACGAATCTCTTGGAGGTAAGACTTTGTCTTGTGGGTGGTAACTTCTACCGGCAGCCGATATTATGGCCTACCAGCGAGAGCTATTTAATAATACCTACCTAAGTAGGTACCTGTGTGACAGTATATTCCTAAAGCGTGTCTCTGTACCGATAAGTACCGGTGTGACAGTATATTCCCTAAGCTGTTATCTATAAGAACGTAAGTATGTAACAGTTTATTCCTAAAGCTCAATGTCACTAACAAGTACCTGTGTGACACTTTATTCATATAGCGTGTCTCCATGACAAAAAACGATGTGTGTATTGTTTATGTATTTTCTAAAAGCTCGCACTGTACCAATAAGTACCGGTGTGACAGTATCTTCTAAAAGCTCGAATTAGAACTAACGAAGTGGCAAATGGTACACTTCTTTGATTAATAATATTATTTATTGACTTCAATCATTCATACATATAATTTCCAATGTTGCAAAATAAACCTAAGCCTATTTTTCAAGTTCAAATTTAGAAGTATTATAATTTTATTTCAGCTAAACTTGGTATTGGATTGGATTTCAACCCTTTTTACATGCTTTTTATTAGCTTCACTTGTATGTTTGCTTGCTTGTTTGTTTGTCCGTCTCTAACTCTTTGGACTACGAGTGAGCGGCTCATTACTGTAAAATGTCCCACCGTTTTCAATACGTTCGTTGGCCGAGCGGTATTCATTTGTGCAGGCAAAGTATTTAGTTTAGATTTAGTTTTAGATTTAGATTTGGTTCCTTGGGTAACGCATCATTACGAATTTTAGCACTTGCTATTCTGTCTGTTGGAGATTAAGAAAAGTTTGGTAAAAACAAATGAGCACCACTTAAGCGTTCGTGTTATCCGTATACCTATTATTTAAAAAAAGAATATCGAACTAAAAAGTTGAAAATAAAAATATAGTTTAAACAACTAAAAAAACATGCTTTTAAAGAATATCAAACTAAAAAGTTGAAAATAATTTTAAAATTTAATTTATCACAATAGTATATAAACAATACTAGTATAAATGAGAAAAAAGCGTGAGGCGCTTTGTGCCATAATTTTTGAATATTACCTAAGCGCCTCACGCTTTTTTTAACCGACTTCAAAAAGGAGGTGGTTACTCAATTCGACCGTATATATGCTTTTTTTTTATGTTTGTTCGCGCATAACTTCGTCGTTTATGAACCGATTTTGATTCTTTTTCTGTTGGAAAGAAGACGTTCCCAAGGTGGTCCCATGATAAGGATCTCAGGGTTTGATGGTGAAAAACCAGAGAAAACAAGGGAAACTTCCAAAAATTGCAGGGGCGACTAGTGCATTTCTTAGCATTTTCATTAAGTATTTTAAAGCACTACAATTTAATAAAGGTCTGGAGTAGATCTGATGATGGAGCCGGGAGACAGTCGAAGGAACTCCTCAACAATTCACAGCAGCTACCTTGTGTTTGTGCTTGAATAATTTGTATTGACAAGAACCTTACACCTAGATGGGTGGTGACTGTCATTAGCTGATGATGATGACAAAGGTCAGTTCAGGGAACTCCTAAACGATTTACAGTAGCTACCTTGTATTTGGACTCAATTCATTTATACTGATGAGACCTTGGCACCCATTGGGTTAAAATAATGGTCTGCAGTAAATTTGATGATGAAGACCATAGGCAGTTGAGGGAATACTTACGGGTAAAAATTAAAGTAAACAAAATTACGTCGTTTCCCAACTATATTTGCGTCAGCTTCCAGTCTGACCGGATGCAACTGAATACATAGTACTTTTAACAACTAAAAAGTGTAAAATAAAAACTTTTTTACAAAAAAAACAACCGACTTCCAAAAACCACTACAAAGTGAAAAATAACTATTTTTGGAAGTCGGTGTCAAAAATGAATATATGTACAAAACCAAAGACACCGACTTCCGAAAATAGTTATTTTTCACTTTGTAGTGGTTTTTGGAAGTCGGTTGTTTTTTTTGTAAAAAAGTTTTTATCTTATTTATACTAGTACTAGCTTTCCGCCCGCGGCTTCGCCTGCGCAGAATTCGGTTATATCGGGCTTTTTAGATTTCCCTTGGAAATATACATTTTTTCAATAAAAGGTACCTATCTCCTTTCTCAGGGTCTAAAGATTGTCTGTGCTAAATTTCATCAAAATCGGTTGAGAGGTTTAAGCGGGAAAGCGTAACAGACAGACAGACACAGATAGAGTTACTTTCGCATTTATAATATTAGTATGGATTGTTATAAATTAAGTTTTAAAATTATTTTTAACTTTTTAGTTTGATATTCTGTAAAAGCATTTTTTTTTAGTTTTTTAAACTATATTTTTAAGCGAATAATTAGCCGATAGGAACTTGGCCCCTTTTTAACCGGTATGATTTTAGTACGATGTAAATTACTACAAAAAACTTACCGATTTTTATGAAGTCCAATAAATATGACTGAAAATCTCCTAGGATACCATAGTTTTAGGAGACCATTTATACCATTATTCTTGCAGCAAAGGATATGGTTGTGTTTGGTGGTTTGAGCGTGGCGTGGGGCTTGTATATTTAGGGCCAAGTAGATTACATGGCAAATCAAGGATAACCAAAAACAAAAAGCCCAAATCAAAGCATTTATTTCAAATAAACCAGTTACAGCAGAAGGTCGGTCAGTCGGTATAGATGAAGCTAGTCGCCCATTCCAAAGAGTAGTTACCTATGGAGAAGAACGGGCAAGAAACTCAATGGACATTCTTTTAAATTATCAAGCTATTGATACAAATATTTGATTATATCATTCATGTTGAAATCAACCATCACTGGTCATCGATACATAACGGAAGTTCTAATTCCTCATGCACAACCCCATTGGCTGCTCCAGGTGAAGGCTCAAATTTAAAGGATGACAATGCTCGCGCCCACAGATCTCGTGATGTATTGAAGCCTATGCGCAAGAGGTCGGCATTCGTCGTTTGGATTGGCGCGCCGGAAGTCCCGACCTCAATCCCATTGAGCATGTATGGGACGTTCTGAAACGGCGTGTGAAATCAGTACAACCGATTCCGCAGACCATCAGAGAGCTGAAGAATGTGATTACTGCGGAGTGGGAACGTATTCCGCAAGCAAGTATCCGGGATATACTCGCTAGCATGCCCAGACGAATTCAAGCTGTGATTTTAGCTAGAGGGGGTCACACTCGATACTAAACATTTATCTGCTTTTACTTTATAGAAAAACAAACAAAATTCGTTATCGTTTTTTTATCTTCCATTTATTTATATTTTAATTTAAGTATTCATAGATACATACGTTATGTTGTGGTGTAAAACTGTTTTATATCCGTCACCTCATATCAGGTTCAGTTGAAAACCAGCGTCAGGCACTAGTTGTCTGGCATTTTTGCTGAACTGGACCTTTTTGGTACAGCCGCGAGGCACACTTTGCTGATATTTTTACATCGGGGTTTTTTACTGTCTAGGTAGGTATTTGATTTTTATTTGTTGCTGCCTGATATATGTTTATTTTGGACTAGCTGTGCCCGCGACAACAAAACAACGTCGTTTAGATAAGAGTAGGCTTTATACACATGTATATACTTCATTCAAGAAAGTGGTACCTATAGTATTTTTTGGACAATAAAGAATTTGCGAATAATGATTCTGACTTTGGTATATTTGATTACGCTAATGCTTCTCTATATACTATGTTAGCGGTGGAATTACCCGAAGCATATACAAATTCTACGCGAAATTGACGTTGTTCTACTGTTTCAGATGCTAGATAACTTTCATTGTTTCTTTGTACGCCTACATAGTTATGTCTAGCTATTTGTAATCGATCTTCTCTTTGTGAGAGAGAATCAGACTCGCGCGAGAAGGCGTGATACTCTCGGTCAGAGGACAGACGTGCTTGGCGCGTTCTTCGATACTCTCTTGGGAGCGCAGATCTTTGCGAACTTAACCGCGACTCCCTTTCGGTGAAAGTCTCTGACTTGCGTGAGAGGGCGTAACGCTCTCGATCAGCTGATAGTCGCACTTCGCTTTCTTGGATGCTCTCTTGAGAGCGCAAAGTCGCGAAAAGAGTTCTTTGCAAACTAAAGCGCGACTCCCTTTCTGTGAAAGTCTCTGACTCGCGTGAGAGGGAATGGCGCTCCCGATCAGTAGGCAGCCGGACTTCCTGGATGCTCTCTTGAGAACGCAATGCCGCGGTCCGAGTTCATTGCGAACTTATGTAAATGTGACTCCCTTTCGGTGAAAATCTCGGACTATAGTGAGAGGGCATTACTCTCTCGAACAGCTGATAGACGTACTCCGCGTTCCTCGATCCCCTCTTGAGACCGCAAAGTCACGGTCCGTGTTCTTTGTGAACTTAAACGTGACTCTCTTTCGGAGAAAGTTTCCTGTTTCAGATTCACGTGAAAGAGCTACGTGCTCACGGTCAGCAGATAACCGTGCTTCACGATTTTCTTCTGTCTCGTATGACAACGAATCGTCTGTTCGTGGTAGCGACTCAACAAATTGGCAACACTAACTGTAAAACGATTTGCAACTATTCAAACTCAAAAGTAAAAGTAAATACTACTTGTTTCAAATATCAAGAGGCATCTTTACTCTTTACTTCGTACTTCACAAACCAATGACCAAACGAAACCAAAAAGCCTATACTTCTTTTTCGACCAATTTAGAACATTGATAATTTTCCAAGCAACCAATTACCAATGACATTTTACGACACCCTCAAGAACTTTTAAGACACCTAACGAAACCCAATTTGTCATCTAAATACGGCCGAGGGTGATTTTCGCGCGCAAAATCTTAACATCGCCATTCAGAAAATGACGCCATTTGAACAACGCCATCTATCGGATTTGGATGTTAACTATCAACATTAGTTCTATTTTTACTCTCAAGATGTCGTTGCAAGTACTATACTGATTTGCGTGTTGTAATATTTTATTTTTTGAACTCACTAAATTAATTATATCTTTTGATAGAGTGAACCGATTTCGATGAAACTAAAACTAAGTTATACCTCAAGTTGCGTAGAACTTTTGCATATGAACATTGTCTGCATTAAATTCGTAGATTTTACGTGATGCGCGCACAAAAAACCGTATAAACAGACAAACACACAAAAATTTCAAAAATTATGGAAATGGGTCTTGTTAGTTATCCTTTCACACGCTGGCTATTTTTTTTTAATGTCTTCAATGTACAAAAATGAGTTTTCAACAGATTTATTATATGTATAGATATAGAGATGCGTACCTAGACATAACAGAACGTTATTTTTCTATTTAACCGACATCATCCCCTGCTTGAACTAGGACTTTATGACAATGAATCTGTTTATTATATTCATATTACATTATTATTGTTCTTTTCTCATGAATAAAATGTTGGCTACGTGGTTTTGTTCGTTTTATTTGAAACATATGTTGAACCAAAATTACTTAAAAACTGTAACGCTAGATTAGTAACTGCTGGAAATTCTCCTTTTGGTATTTACCAATTTCCAGAAATCTGCAAAATCCTCAGAAGAATTTTGCGCTTTTGAAGACAATTTGTTAGCAAAAAGATTTTTTAACAGAGCGAATATTCAGAACAAATATTTTTATGACCTACAATTAGTTCTTCCGGGTCTGGCTATTTGTGTATACAGTAAGTTTATATGTTTGTAAACGCACCCACGATACAGGAGGAATTCCTAGTGTGAGGCGATGTTTTTAATAATAAAAAAAACTACGGGCATTACTCATTAATCGATGCTTAAATAGGGACTCTTTGGTATGCAATGTTGGCCAATATTATCATACTAATATTATAAATGGGAAAGTGAGTTTATTTGTTTCTTTTGTTTTCGCTTTCACGCCGTAACTATTGAACCGATTGCTTTGAAATTTTGCAGACGTAAAGTTAGAAGTCCGGATTAAATAATAGGGTACTTTTTATCCCGGAAAAATTTGATATTCCCCAGGGACATCTAAAAAGCGCGATATAACCGAAACCGCGCGGGCGAAGCCGCGGGCGGAAAGCTAGTATAAAATAAGTTTATTTCATACTAGCTTTCCGCCCGTGAAGTTCGGTTATATCGCGTTTCTAAGAGAACTCTTCAAAAGTCCGAAATCAAAACTATCCTATGTTATTTCTCAAGGTCAACTCTATCTTTGTACCAAATTTCAATAAAATCAGTTCAGTGGTTTAGACGTGAAAGCGTAACAGATAGACAGACAGAAAGAGTTACTTGCGCATTTATAATATTAGTAGGTAACCTAACCAACCCATAAGTCTGTCTTGTCTTTGATAGAGTTGATGTTTAATTTTACAGTCCGTAAGGTATTGCTCGTGTCTCATGGTACACACTAACACACCATTAAATATCAAGCTACTTATATGTAAATGTCCGGTTCTAGCTGGTCTCGAGTTGTATAAGACTTTACATTACAATGACATGTCAGCTTTTAATGGAAATGTATATGAAATGAAATCGTTTATTTTGCAAGCAGGATCACCGATCACTTTTACAGGTAATATTTTTTTAAACTAGATGGAACCGGCATTGCCTAACTGACTGCCTCTGAGAAGAAAAACCGAAACAAACTCAGGGATCATCGTCTTTTTTCAAGTCCAGAAATTAAAAATGTCAATGTTTACAATAATTTACGTGATTTAACAAAAACTGTGTTTCAAATGTCATAAATATAGCATAATTACGCATGACATTTCTTAGCAGAGCGAGCAGCTCAATCCCAAGCATAGAGTTTGATGAGTCGCCGTGCATACTTCCTCATTACATATCCGTGCCTTATTTTATTATATAAAACTAATGAAATTAATACATTAAATAAAACGCAAGCATTTTATGAAAATAAATTGTTACAGTTAGGTACATTGATGAGCGTCTAATGCGACGACACGGGAAACTAATATTTCTTTCTTACTCGCCAGCGGCTTCGGCCGGGTGGAGATCAAAAATGATTCCATGGGAACGTAGGTACTACCAGGTTAAAAAGCACCCTATTTGTTTTTGTTAATCCAGCACTCTAATTGGCGAACACACTAATATTCGCAATCTTAATCATTTTGGAATCCATTACTTCATATGTTGGAAAAATGTGTCTTCTCAACATCGGAAATAACGCAATGAATGTTGTTGTTCTGTTGAAATAAAACCGATTGCTACTGTTAGTGTGTTACACAGTTACTTGACAGATTATATAAAAGAAGTATCCAAGCACATTTTTTTTAATTATTATCCCTACTAATATTATAAATGCGAAAGTAACTCTGTCTGTCTGTCTGTTACGCTTTCACGTCTAAACCACTGAACTGATTTTATTGAAATTTGGTACAAAGATAGAGTTGAAATTGAGAAATAACATGGGATAGTTTTGTTTTCGGACTTTTGAAGAGAGTTATCTTGGAAACGCGATATGACCGAACTCCACGCTGGCAAAACCGCGGGCGGAAAGCTAGTAAATTATATACTAGTGCTTGACCGCAATCCCGCCTGATGGTAAGCAGTTATACAATCGTTGATGGTAAAACGCGCTAGTTTATTAAAAGCCTATTCACGCCAGCCTTAAAGACATTAAAATTGTAGTCCGACGGAAACACAGCTGCTGAAAAATTGTTCCAGTCCCCTCATGTTCGCGGTATAAAAGACGAGGCGATACGCTTCGTTCAGATCGTTGTGGTGTCAACAACGTAAGGGCGGAAACTCGCCATACGACAGGTCCTCCGCGATGATGGAACGGAGATAGGGGAATTAAATCATCAAAATTTCATCCAGATCCCTTCTACCGTTTTTGAGTGATTGAGTATCAAACATCATCTAAACGAACTCTCACATTTATTTTAAAAACTTTTTAATAACTGAAAATTGAATATCCATCATCCAATCCATCGACGAGACAGTTTTAATGAAGAGGCAAGAGTAATATCTGCCACAATATTGTCTGTAGTCGAGCGTCGTTAACAATGGTGGAGTAAGAAACCTGCCAGGACAGTCTAATGACCCTCGTTGAGCCCCGTCGTGACTAGAACAGATAGTTACTACTGACCTACCTTTTTTTAACCATTAGGTTGCTCTTTTTTCGTTTGACGTCTAAAGTAATTGGACTAAACGGGAAAAAAAGAAAGAAAATATGTAGGTACACTTATTTAGCACAGACTAAAGGCTAATTTACACGGTGTTAAGTAGCAAGTGTCAAGTGACTAGTAAAATCAATGCGTAAACGGTTGCGCTGTTAAGTGATTAGTGTTAAGTGCGAAGTAAAATGATTAGAATCCTACTCTATTTTTACTGTTAAATAGCTTCCCTGCACTCGCAACGTCGCCCGTCCTAAACAGTCCGTGTAAACAGTTTTGCTTTGACAAGTGCATAGCGTACATACTTTGAACAATCGCTAAACACCGTTTGAACTATTACTTAACACTTGATACTAAACATTGTCAACTAATCGCTTTACACCTGCGCAAGTAGCAAGCGCAGCGTGTAAATGAGCACAATCTAATCAGACATCAAGCAACAGGCTGTCAAATTTCTTTAAGGGCTGTCGTCTACCGTCATTCCAAGGCCCAATGGAATACCGTAGATATCCTGTCGAGGTTCATGTATTATGTTTATGGTTTATTGCGAAAATTTGACAATTTCGGGTAGCTCGAAGTGCATTAGATAAACCCTAATAAAAATATTAGAATCGAAATTGCATAGTTTTCAGTAGGTACCCAGGTAGTTAATCTATATGATCCGCGGTACCTACTGAAAAACTATTGAATTTCAAAGATTTAAAACACGTTGTGTGTGTGCGTGAAGATGGGTAGCGTCCACAGAATAGACAAGCAGGTCTGTTCTGTGGTAGCGTCAGCCCATAACACACATAAACACACTTCTAATATCGCCATTGTCACGGACAGTACCGTCACCATATAACACACACGCACACACACTTCCGACTTCGCCATTGTCTCCAACAGTGCCGAGAGCTTCTACGCGAATACACACACTCCCATTCATAGCGTATTTGTACACTAATTGGCAACCACAAGTAAAGATTGCATGCACCTCTTCATGAGGTAAAAATAAAATTGATACTTTTTATTATTAATACGAAAGTGTATTTCTGTCTGTTAACTTACACTCTTTAATAGCTGCATGGCTTTCAACTACCTAGAATACTCTGTAGGATAATTGTCGACCTCTATGTGGGGAAAGCCGCAAGCACAATCTAGTTCTAATAAAAATAACTACGTTTAAAAAGAATCGCATAATCTTTATTCCTTTTTCGTAATCAAAAATCTGTTTGATTACTAATTCAAATTAGTAAAATGTTGATATTTGAATCGTTTTTTTTTATTGAAGAAATCTTTGATATAGTTTGAATCTTTTGTTTATTGAATTGATCTTCTGCATCGTTAAGGTGCTAATAGTAATAGATACCCGACTTCATTTTAAGTAATAGTCTCTATTAGTTGTAAAACAAGAACTTTATTACAATAACAGCTAGTCATTTTCCTACACGTACCCTTGGAACTAAGAAACTGTACAGGCTCGAAGTAAGTTTAATAAACTGTCTCACTATCTAAGAGCGTAAATAAAACATAGGTACTTACGGTTATATGTATAAATACATACCTTCCATTTTCTTCCATGTCTTGGGCCGGAAACAAGACACAATGTGCTATTAAGCTTGAATATCAAGCCATACATATGAATATTGCTTATTTTGTGGCATCTAAGTAAGGTTTAATCACGCTTTCATCTCCTAGCAACGGTATTTTGTATGATCGATAGCCTTTGATCTGCCCTAAGTAAATAAACCATATGTTTCAGTAATTTAACAAATTATGACTTTGGCATCAACACTGTTCCCTCATAAATAAGTATTTGGTTTTTATTTTATGCAAGCATTTCAAGAATTTGAATCTAACTTGAATATTTTAAACACTGAATAATGCATGTGCACGAAATTTCAATACGTCAGTATTTGTACAGGCGTGATTTGTGTGTGAAATAGCGTGTATTTATGAGGACATTTTAAAAACAGGACGATTTAATGCAAGTATCTGATCTGAGAAATTTAAAAATACGTTCACGCAGTGGCTTTTATGAATACAGAACAGTCTAGACGGTTTTTTGCACCTCTTCGACTTCGTGCTAACTGCTACCGCAACTAACCTTGTTGCTGGAAACTTATTAGCTTCAATACATAATCGATATTGATTCCCACAAGCCACGTCGATCATAGAATAGGGGATAATATTGCAATATTTAGCCACCAGAGTGCAGTATTAGCGCATACAGTAAAGATATTTTTTTAATGGACATATCTCTAAATTTTTCATTTAATGGAGTAAATAAACTTTTGTTTGTAGTTTTTTTTTACACTATAAAAGATATTACTATCGTCGTATAATCTAATTCAGAAGCGGATTTTTTTTGCAAAATTACATTCATTAATATTGGGTTGAATAATATTAAAAACTTAGCACAAATTAGTTAATTATTGTTACTGTCGTACCGCTACATCAAATCTTTCTTTTCCCCCTTTAAATATACACCACGTTGCGAAGCAGTTTCTCTACATCATCCACTTTTATGGAATGAAATGAACCTAATAAAATAAAATAAATAAAAATTTACAAAGCCGTAGGATGCCATGATGTAGTTAGAATACAAAAATAATGATTAATTTTGATATATTTTGTTACATTTAAATAAGTTTGTACGAGATTGTGCAACATGGCGGTTTGTTTGGGGGTGCAAGAGTGTGTACTCTATAGTCGCACGCGGATTTTTGGCAATTACACCTTACATGTTACTAGTGTCTACTTGGTTTATTTAAAAGTTAGAGATAAGTCCTCGTTTATACTTTGTTTAGTAGTTAGGGGAGTTCAGCCTCCCCCTGCCCAATGGTACGCCCATGAATGTTTCCACTGGACTCCTAACTATTGTTTATTCTCAAACCTTGTTTGTCTCGTGCTTGGTCAAGCGTGGATTTTCATACAAAGGACACGCATCCTTAGCAACGGGTTGTGAGGAACGGTTTTCCAAATTAGTGAGAAAGTAATTGTTTCTTGCGCTCTTCGACTAATTCATATTAACTGCTGCCGTTACTAACCTCACTGTTCTTAGAATGCATACATCTAATTTTCAGTCAGTGGAACGGGTTGACTGGGAATATTTTTGGAAATTCCAACTTATTGGCAACCTCTTAGTCTTCGTAGGTACCTAATACTTCAATGCTGCAGCAATAGGGTATTTGACTAAAAAAAAACTAATTAGTCGGTCAGTCAGATTTCCAAAAAATACTAAATAAGTATTTTTTCTTTTTTCATATAAACATAAAATGAAGACGATACAGCGCGTTGAAAACTCATGTGACGTCACTGCACGCTACACTTTTAAGCGAGCAGTGACGTATTCAGCCACCACTCCTGATCTTTGATGCCTTTTATATGTATTTGTCAATTTTTATTGATTTGATAAAACAAAATATACCCTACCAATATATTATACAGGAATCATCCCTATTTACCATGTTGCTGGAAACTTAGCTTCAATAAACGATCGATATTCAACTACCATTGATCTTAAAGAAACAAAAGCGCAACTCCTGCATCTCATCCCATCACCCGGTTGACCAAGCATGACTGCGACGTTAAACTTATTGGTACGGCATGAATTGCTAAAAGGAACTAAACTGTCTTGAATTTGAATAGTAAGTAAGTGTACTTCTGGGATGCTGCAATATGTAAAAAAACTTAACATAAATCTTCAGGATATCAGGGGCCTTAGTCTGCTATTACAATAGTGTCAAAATGTTCGATCAGTGATCACGTAATGATCGATTTTGACAAATTTCGTAATATACTAACAAAATGGCGTCATTATGACTTTCCGGTGGTCAATCACTGGCAATGTACTTCACTTTAATAAATGTTCAAATTGAGTATTAGTTTTATTGAGTATTAGTAGTACAATGTCAATGGAATTGTGTTGGGATGACAAATTTATATAAATAACAGACTAGGGCCCCTGAAAGATAATACAATAGCTGAGCTGAGCTGAGAAAATTTATGTAAATTTGTGATTTGATTGGTTGTTTCAGTGTTTGCATCAAACAGTAAATATGTGTTTGACTACTTATTTGTCAGTAAATTGTGTAATAGATTTGAGTCTTCTACTCCGATACGAAAATTTGTACTCCATAATCCGAATGTGAGTTAAATATGTTTGTAAACGCACCCACGATACTAGAGAAATTCCCAGTATGAGGCCACGATTTAAAAAAAAAAAAAAGAACTGACATGCCACCTAATGCTGGGGATTGACATAAATTGTTGACACGTGGACACACGACTGTTAAAATTATGCCTGACATCAATGTGCTGTGCCCACAAATAGTTCTTATTAAAAAAAAAAAAATCTTTGCCCCATACTAGGAATTTACACAAACATCCAGACTTAGTAATATTGAGGCTCTAATTCATCCCACATACTTTATTACATACTTATGCAAGTCCAAATTACATGTGTGACCTGCATTACACTTTCGTTACTTCAGCAACATTCGACCCTTCAGGAACCTTATCAAAGGACCCTGCTGGGTCCTTTGATAATCCCATGTGAATAACGATTGAAGGGAAAACGTATTGGATTTTAGGAACCGAGCTTTAGGGAAGCGAATTAAGAACAAGGGACTAATTACCATTATTCATATCACTGTGATAACCTAACATGGCCCTTAGTTGTGGGGGGAGAATTTATCTACGCAGAAATGTGAATCTATAATTTTTTTAAATTATATTCGCTGTCCGTCGCAATGGATTTGATGCGGTTTTCACCAACATTCCGTTCATTTATTTCAGATGACAGATGTTTATTATTTAAAGTACGTACATTTAAAACATTCGCTCCGTCTCGCCCAAGGGCGTCCTACGCTACGTTTGCCGAGACGCGGTCTCCACTCGAGGACTCGTTTACCCCAACGGTTGTCGGTCCTGCGGTATATGTGACCAGCCCATTGCCACTTTAGCTTGCTAATCCTCCCAGCTATAACGGTGACTCTGGTCCTCTGTCGGATCACCTCATTTCTGATGCGGTCCTTCAGAGAGACGCCCAACATAGCCCGCCTTGGGCGAGATGGAGCGACGACATCAAAAAGGTGGCTGGTAGTGGCTGGCGGAGAACTGCTGGGGATCGAGCTTGTTGGCATGCCATGAAGGAGGCCAATGTCCAGCAGTGGACGAGTAAAGGCTGATGATGATTTAATAAATTAAACTTGATTTAGGTTAAATTGTAAATAAACGAGGTAGAGTCCCGAGGTTTATAGAAATCAAAGTTATAATGGGATTTTAGCACCGTGAGTTACACTCTAGGTACTTTTCATTACGATTTCAAGAAAATAAAATAATACAATACGCGCTCGGTACACGGATACACGGTCACCTATTAGAATACAATAGAATTAGCAAATACATCCGCCGTTTAAATTCTATTTTCAAAAATATTATTTTTTATGAGACAGTTAATAAGTTGATTGCATGTTGATTGTACTTATGATTAAAGACTTTTTCATTTCTGTTGGTTTTTAGGTAAGGAACAAAAATTAAAAATATGTTTTGCCCCTAGGGACAGATTTGTAATGCTATTTTTCACTCGCTTTGGTACGCTACAATGACGGTATTTTTGAGCAAGAGGAGTGAAAATATATCTTAACCCAACTAAAACCGGAAGACGTAGCGTGGGTAGGCCCCCGACAAGGTGGACCGACGACCTGATGAAGGTCGCAGGAAACCGCTGGATGTGGGAGGCGCAGGACCGGTCGTCGTGGAGAACCTTGGGGGAGGCCAATGTCCAGCAGTGGACGTCTTTCCGCTGAAATGATGATGATGAACTAAAACTTAGCAGACCAAAATATGCCTTCCGACTGGTAATATACCCAAGAGACTGGCGGCGTTGCCGGGTTGTATGTCAAATACTTATCCTCTGGCCAAGGTAAAAACCAGCCGTTGAGTCACGGGAGTTGTCAACCAGCCATATTGGAATTTTCATTGAAAATATAATTACCGATAAGGTATGTTCACTGCTTGATTTGCTTCTTAGATTTGAACTAAATATGACAATGTCCAACTTGACATTTAATAATAAAATATTACATTTAATTGACATTAATAATTATTTTAAGAATTTGTATTTGACAAGAGATAGACATAACAATGTTATGTATTATCTTTCTAATTACTTTAAAAGACAGATAGCTGTGTCGCTATCATATTTTTTTTCTATTACAGCCAAGAATTTGGCTAAACAACTTACTTCTTTTGAGCAATGCAATGACATTCGAATTAATTCTGCCAATAATTTGGTATCAGTTGACATCATTAATAATTTAAATTAGAAATTAAGACAATAGAGCCAACCTCTAGCTATAACAATATACAGGATTACAAAGGTAACTCGGGAGGAAATTTAAAGTCAATAGATAATATTAATTTGGTGCATCAAAATATTCAAGGATTTATGAACAAAGATTTAGAGGTTGATTTATTCATGAACCATTATGGTATTGATATTCTTTGCATAACCGAACATTGGCTAAAAAGTCACCAGTTCTTGTTTAATTTTAAGAATCACCAGGTTGGTAGTTCGTTTAGCAGAATTAATGCTATACATGGTGGCTCATTAATTTTAGTTAGTAACCTGTTGAAATTTAAAAATCGTAAAGACATTGTGGGCCTGTCTGTTGAACGAACAGCTGAAATTGCCTGTATAGAGTTGGAGGGCTTCATTGTGTTAAGTGTGTACAGACCCCCTTCAGGATTGTATGACTGCTTTGAAAAGGTAATGGATGAAGTCTTACACAAGATTTGTGTTTCAAACAAAGCCATTATCGTTTGCGGTGATTTTAATATTAATTTATTAGAGAACTCTGGTTATTGTAATAAAATTATAAGTCTATTTCAGTCCTACAATCTTGTAAACCTATTTTTGGAGCCCACAAGAATAACACCTACTTGTGCCACGTGCCTAGATAATATTTTTACAAACATAATACCAAGCCACAAAGAAGTTTTAAATTTACTTGATTCTGATCACTGCGGACAAAGGATTACTATTCCAAACCATAGTAAAAAAGTGGCCAAAAAGGATATCACTGTTAACCCCAAAACTGAAAGCCGCTTGGAGGTTTTTAGATTTGATCTCATCAATAAATTGCCAGTCTTATCCAGTGCTGTTAATGCTGATCCTAATCATCTCTATGACAATTTTTTTAATATATACTGTAAGCTATTTGATTCCACCTTTGTTCCCAAGACTATCTCTGTTAATAGTAAAGCATCTTTCTCTGATTGGGCTACCATCGGTATTCATAAAAGTAGAACTCGGCTTTATGAATTGTACAATGAGAGGATTTATATTAACACTGTTGAATTCAATTTATATGTTAGAAAATATTCAAAATTATTCAAACAAGTTTGTTATATGGCCAAGTCACGTTACTTGAGTTCAAAGATAAAGAACAGTGGCAATGTAATTAAAACGACTTGGAAAATTATTAATAGTGAAACGGGAAGGTCCAGTGATAGAAATACTGACTATAGCCTGTCTATTAATGACAACATAATTAAATCAGACTCGCAAGTCTCTGAGGCATTTGAAAATTTCTTTTCGGATATTCCTGTTTCAACTACTAAATCCCTAAACTCATCACCTTCTGTTGCGGAGTCTTTGCTTAAAGAAAATGTTAATGTTTGTGATTCGGAGTTTCATTTTGAACATGTCATCAGTAGAGATATAATTAAAATCTTTCACACTCTGAATGTAAAAAAGACTGCTGACCTATGGGGTCATTCGGTGGAAGTTGCTAAGTCTATTATTGATATTGTGGCACCCACTCTAGCTGTTATCTTTAATGCTTGTATTGACTGTGGAGAGTTTCCTGATCTCATGAAAAATAGTAAAATAATACCTTTGTTTAAATCTGGTAGTACATCAGACCCCACAAATTATAGACCTATTTCTGTACTACCTACCTTTAGTAAAATTTTTGAGAAATTAATTTTAAACCAAATGCTAAATTTTTTAATAAACATAAATTATTACATAGCAAACAGTTCGGTTTTACAAGGGGTCGTTCAACTACTGATGCCGGTGTTGAACTTCTAGGTCATATATATAATGCATGGGAGGATAAATGCGATGCCTTGGGCATCTTTTGTGATTTGTCCAAGGCATTCGATTGCGTTCTTCACGATACGTTAATCAGGAAACTCCGCCACTACGGGATCCGGAACTCTGCACTGGATCTTATTACATCTTACTTGAGTGGTAGGATTCAAAGCGTTGACGTTAATGGAAAAAGATCTTCTGGATCTTTAGTAACAATGGGAGTCCCACAGGGGTCAATTCTTGGTCCTTTTTTGTTTCTTATTTACATCAATGACCTGCCGTACCTAATAAAGGATAACCACGATATAGTGTTGTTTGCAGATGACACTTCACTTTTATTTAAACTGAAACGTCAGCAGCAGGTTACTGATGATGTAAATAGCGCGATCTCCAAAGTAGTCCATTGGTTTAATGTTAATAATTTACTCTTAAACGAGAAAAAAACCAAATGCATTAAGTTTACTCTACCTAACGTGAGGCAGGTGGAAACTAAAGTGTTGATAAAGGGCGAAGAATTGAAATCTGACGACAGCACAGTATTCTTGGGTATAACTCTGGATGCTAAGCTTCAATGGGGTTCACATATAGAAAAATTGTCAAAAAAGCTAAGTTCTGCTGCATACGCAGTTAGAACAATTCGTAATTTGACTGATGTTGAGACGGCCCGTTTAGTGTACTTTGGCTATTTCCACAGCGTAATGTCGTACGGCATTCTGTTGTGGGGAAATGCCGCCGATATTCAAACAATATTTGTTTTGCAGAAACGAGCTGTTCGTGCAATTTATAAATTAAGTCCGAGACACTCTCTCAGAGAAAAATTTAAAGAGATTAATGTACTGACCGTGCCGTCTCAATATATTTATGAAAATCTTTTGTATGCTCATAAAAATATAAAATTGTTTAAAAAATACAGTGATGTCCATGATATAAATACTAGGAACAGGCACAAATTTATTGTACCTACAACAAGGCTCAAGAAAATAGGTGGCTCTTTCAGATGCCAATGTATACATTTTTACAATGGACTTCCAGAGGTGGTTCAAGATCTGAGCCTGAATAAATTCAAATCCTTCATTAAACGTAAGTTGTGTCAGAAAGCATTTTATAGTGTGAAGGATTATATTGAGGACAAAAAGGCTTGGGCTTGAGCTGCGTCCGATTTCTATACAATGATTGTTCTTTGATTTTTCCTCTTGTAGTTTTAATATGTAATTGTTTATGTTATTTAGTCAAAGCCTGTATTACACACTATGTAGCCAAGCATATTGTACGTTACGGAATTGTATCGCTGACAGAGGTGTTCGGCACTTGTGCAGCTGCAGCTGCACAGGAGTTAAACTTTCCACAGATTCGGGAACACTGTTGGAGCTGCTGAACCTTGGACAAAACTATCTTAGCATTGTGTAGATTCAATTTCTTAGTATTGTATAATTGCATGGCAAACGTGTGAGCACAATGTACGAATGTGCTGTAAGGCATTTATTTGTTGGGTTAGTCTTTTTTATTGACTTAATTGTGCTCTGGCTGTTGAGAGTATGTCATGCTCACTCAAATGTCTCGCTGATGGTGGCGTGTGTTTTGGGTCATTGGGTTCCCTTCGATATGGTTGAGCTGAATGATGCTGATCCATACGTCATGTTCGTGAACGGACGCCGTCGGAGGGGACTGGTCATCTCTTAGCTGCCACGGCGTATTTTAATTTCTGAATTGATTTTTGTATGTTTTCCATAATGGACGCTCTCAGCGTACAATATGTTTCTGCATCGTTCTCACGCGGTTGATTTCAACATGAATGATGTAATCAAATATTTGTAACAATAGCTTAAAAATTTAAAAGAGTGTCCATGGAGTTTCTTGCCCGTTCTTCTCCATAGGTACCTACTCTTTGGAATGGGCGACTAGCTTCATCTTATTGACTGACCGACCTTCTGACAATTCAAAAGTGCCTGTAACTGGTTTATTTGAAATAAATGATTTGATTTGATTTGATTTGATTTGATTTGAAGATTTTATTACACCCACAACAGCAGCAGCAATATAGTACGCCGAAGCAAAAAGAAGAGATGGCGCAAGAGCACACCTGTTGCATCCTACACTAAACATATCTTGCCACTGTCGCGTGCCAAGCAATTGGGTTCTAATACAGCTGGAACGCTAGTATGTATTACCAAGCCGAATGATGTCTTATGGCCTATTTAGCGGCAACTCAGCACCCTAATTGTGGAACACACTCTCAATTTAAACATACAACAAACATAAGATACCATGAAAAATAACTAAAGTTTTTGTTTTTTTTTGAATTCCTAGTCCATAAATAACGTTGCATGATTAAATCTTACGGACTTATTGATATATTGTGATGTAAAGTGATCGCCTGAAACACAGGTTTAATAAACCTAGCTCGGGCATGTAAAGAAAGAAAGAAAGAAAGAAAAAACGTTTATTTGTAGTAGTCGTTATTTTTACATGATTCTCTCTATAATAATACATTCTGTATGACCTTATGTATGTTTTAGTCACACATAATACCTAGCTGTTACTTAGCTACAAATATTTTTGTAGCTTTTATTTTACAATGTTGTGTAAGTTTTTGAATAAAGATTATTATTATTAATTTAAACAATTTAAATCATTTTGAAGGATGCTAACTTTTTGGCCATTGCAGATTTTTACTTTTTTCGAACTTTTCACAAGTTTGAAAAAAAAGAAAAAAAAAAAAGGAATTGGCCGCTCAACATCGTAAGTTACGGGATGAATGTTGTTGAACTGTCAAAATGAAACCCATTACTACTGATAGTGTGTTACGTAATTACTTCGCTAGAACTAGTTATGGGTTTCATAGTTAAGGAATTGTTTGTTGTTTATCTTATGAACCGTTTATCTTATGCCTAACTAAAATGTATCTATAGCTAGTGAGAATTTATCTGTGAACTTCAGAAATCGGTCATAAATACGGAAATCAAACCCTTTCTATCCAGACATTATTACATAGAGAACATCCAGCGCATCAGACTCTTGTGCAAGCTATTTGAAAACGCAGAGAGTATAGAGGTTTTATATTAAAAATCATGTGGACCTAGTCTTTTAGCTGATGTTTGTTTTAGTTTTAATAAAGTAGAGGCTAACACGCGCCGTCGAATTTGTCTCAAACCAGTGCCCACGGAAACTAGTAAGTACTCGTATAATCAAAAATTCTTCTACAAGTATTATTTTTTTGAAGTACATATATTTTAGTTTCTTTGGCACAAGGTTGGGACAATGAAGAGGTAATGAGCTCACGTATACTACTCGTATATGACGTAGATAGGTATTATCAAAGAATAGATAGAAATTGTTCTGATATTTCTAAAGTGGTGACTACGGAGACGACGTCTAATAGAGAAGGCTAGAAGAAAAAGACATATTGCCCGGACCACAAATAAATTGGAATAAGGGCCGGAGATATGTCGTGGTGGCCTAGTGTTTAAAACACCAGTATCTCAAATATGAGTGCGCGAGTTCGATTCCAGGTCCGGCAAGTACCAATGTAACTTTTCTAAAAGCTATAATATGTACTTTCTAAGTATATCTTGGACACAAATGACTGAAGGTGAAGGAAAACATCTTGAGGAAACCTGGACTTTGGATCTGAAATCGCCAACCCGCATTGAGCAAGCGTGGTGATTACGCTCAATCCTTCTCTGTATGAGAGGAGACCTGTGCCCAGCACTGGGACGATAAAAAGGTTGATGATAATGACATTTTCTACCATCTAATGCGATGTCAACTATAAGTTATTGTGTAGTTATGATTTAATGAAATTTCTTTAGTATATTTTTATTTTATTACTTTGTGTTTCATGTCTGCTGTGTGTTTGTATTTACTTTTGTGAAATTATGGGTATCTTACCTGAAATAAATGATTATTAATGAAGGGCTGGAGAATGCCAATGATGAGAATGATAAAGTCCGTGTTGTGTTTCACGCGGGCCTCAAAGATATGTCAGCATCGTGACGGGGTCCACGAGGACCGATGCGTCCTGGGTCAGGGTTGCGGGTTGGTTAAAAAAGAAACCGTGGCCCTGGCGCACAGGTAAGTGAAGAAACACGGGTGGGTTTTAGTCAGTATAAGCCTGACACGCCTTTCCGCTCCACCCAGAGCGAGAGATCATTTGATGATTTCCCCTTCTAGAACAAAAAAAAAGAAATGGCCGGAGAATGACGATTTTAGGAAACCTGGTTACCTTTTTTTTAGGGTTCAGTACCTCTTAGTTCCCAACCTATACCTACCTACGTTTTCTCATTGCAGAAAATTATGAATGTGCCAATTACCTCATCCATATTTCTGGAACTGTAGAAAAAAAGTAACGTTTGATCCGTTTCAGAGAAGTAAATTCATGCGAATCGAAAAATAACACGTTTAATTTTTTAGGTGACAACCTAATTAAATTTAGTTATTAAGACTTTTGTTTTCAAGATGTGGCGCTGATTCTTGTTTATAAACTAAACTAAGGTGCAGTGTATCTTTATTTTACTATTTCGTTCAAGGGCGGATCCAGGGGGGGGGTCATGGGGGTCATGACCCGCCCCTGGGCTGGGTCCAGGAGTACCTAGCACAGGAGGATTTTATTTAAGTACTTTCAATATTTAATCAATTTATATAATACATACTTTGTTTGCCGGCAAACGCATTATTCGGGAACGCATTCAACT
Source organism: Sesamia nonagrioides (assembly GCA_017933935.1). Classification (NCBI taxonomy): domain Eukaryota; kingdom Metazoa; phylum Arthropoda; class Insecta; order Lepidoptera; family Noctuidae; genus Sesamia; species Sesamia nonagrioides. The sequence continues at coordinate 9,475 of JADWQK010001454.1, read as the reverse complement.
TTTGAATGCGCTGGGCATTCAAAAGTTGAATTTTGCCGCGCTACCGCCGTCACGGCCGCCAACATTCAAATGTCACATTTTTATGTCACATTTCATTTTACTTGCGCGCACTTTGTTTATTAATCAGTTTCTTCATTATGCATTGAACACACACACACTGTGTGTGTGTTCAAACTCTAATATTATGGTTGTAATGTTCTTAAAGTACCTCGTAGGTAGATAAGTAGCTGCCTACTTACTGATAGAGGGGGATTTATATACGGGCGACAGCAGTTCAAGCTATCGGAAACTGTCAAATATTCCCAATCAACTTTGAGCCTTCATAGTTTAGCAATAAGGTTGACGTCTGTACATTCTTCTTCTTCTTCCTGTGCCTCTTCAATCCTGAAGGTTGGTCGTCAGCTTCTTGTACCTATTCGGTCTTGTCAACCGCGAGACGGAGCAGTTTTTCAACTCTCTCTTCCACTGTCCACTCCCTGATGTTTCGCAGCCACGACTTTCTCTTTCGTCCAGCGCGCCTTTTTACTTCTACCTTGCCCATCATAATAAGTTGGAGTAGCGTATATCACTAGCGTAGACTCGGGGACATCTGTCGCCCCCCAAACATCAGGACCCGAGGTGGCGGCGCGAAGTGTTCCACGCGCGCTACTCTTAGACGTCACGGGGGGAGTCCTACACCTCACTCACCCCCCTGACCCGAGGAGGCCCACGGTGGTGGGCCAGCACCAATCGGGGGTTGCGGAAGCAGTATTAGTTCTCGCAGCCCCCGGTGTAGGTGTGAGACGGATCAACCGGGTGGTTTTTAGTCAGTAAGAGTCTGACAGAGCCCGTCGCCCGCCCCAGGGCGGCGGAAATCCATGAGGATTTTCCACCCGGAAAAAAAAGCGTATATCTATCGTGTCGGAGCATCTGGCAGAGATAATCTATTTTGCGTTTCTTTATGGTGGGCAACAACTTTCGAGGCATTAGAACGCGCTGAAGGACGGTGTCAACTCTGACCTTTTGGGTCCAGCTTATACGCAGCATACGACGGTAGCAACACATTTCAAAAGCTTGCAAGCGTCGTGTAGTGTCCTCTTTCAGAATCCATGCTTCGCAGCGGGACAGGACGAACGGCAGGCCATACGTAGTACATCAGTAATCTCACTCGGAGCTTTATGTGGAGTTTACGACAGCACAGAACTTTCTTCATTTTGTTACTTAAAAGATGCTCGGGAAAGTTCTATCCGGGTCTTAATTTCTTGGTCGGACTCCCATGCTTCATTTACCTAAGCACCGAGATACTTATCCTGTCGTACCCGCTCAAGTTGTTTGCCTGCCACCGATATGCTAGGACATAAGTCTTGGCTTCTAGAGACCACCATAAATATTGTCTTGCTGATGTTCATCGACAGACCGGCCTTCTCGCTGCACTCATTGACTTTATCTACAATGGTTTGCAAATCTTGTTCAGAGGCTGCAATGAGAACAGTGTCGTCCGCATAACGCAGGTTATTAACAACCTTGCCATTGATTTTCACTCCGGCTTCCAGACCTTCAAGAGCCTCCGACATCACTGCCTCGGAATGGATATTGAAGAGCAACGGAGACACAGCCTTGCAGAGCTCCACGACAGATCTTGATTTCCTCGGTCTCCTCATTTTTAACTTTGATTGTAGCTACTTGGTTCTCGTACAGATTACGGATAATCCTGACGTCCTTGCCATCGAGTTCAATATCTGTTAATAGACCCAGGAGGTGCTGGTGCTTAACCCGGTCGAATGCCTGTTCGTAATCTATAAAGCACAGCAGTGCATATCCCTGCATTTTTTTACGAGGACGTTGAGGGCAAAAAGAGCTTCATGAATACCGACACCAGAGCGAAATCCGAATTGACTGTTTGTTCGTCATATTTCGGTCTTACCCTGTTCTGTATGATGTTTCTGTTGCTGTAAGAACACTTCGTCTGTACATACTTAGGTTTTTTTTTTGGTGAGAGAAATTTAAGGTCCTAAGCTTCGTAAGTCTAAGGTCTAAGCGTTTTTTTTTTGTTTCCTGGTTGGAAAATCCTCATGCATGTCCGCCGCCCTGGGGTGGGCGACAGGGTCTGTCAGACACCTACTGACTAAAAACCACCCCGTGTTCCATCTCGCACCTACACCGGGGTTGCGAGAACGAACACTGCTTCCGCAACCCCCGATTGGTGCTGGCCCACCACTGTGGGCCTCCTCGGCTGAATGATGTGTACGACTCCCCCCATGACGTCTAAGAGTGGCGCGTGTGGAACACTTCGCGCCGCCACCCCGGGTCCTGATGTTTGGGGGGCGACAGATGTCCCCGAGTGTGTCGCCCCTGGACCCGTTTAGGGTGGCTGAAAGAGGGCGTTATCCGCCCTCCGCCGACGCCCGGTGCGCCTGCTGTGGGTCGGGTGAGAGGACGAGATCTCCCTCTCCCTGTCCACAGCCTCTGCGAGACGACTGTTTCGCAGAAGGAAACCACCGCATCCCAGGACTCATCACTGCCGACCATCGACTCGATTACGGCAGTGACAGCTCCCTGCCGGCCGAGATGAAGGCACGGCGCAGCTCCTCCGCGCGTGGCATACTCTGCCAGCGTATGCCGCTCCCGGCAGTTGATGCAGTAGTGCTACCGGGCGTCCAGCTCCATGTTTATGCGACACAGGTACTTTCCGAAGCAAACATGCCCCGAAAGTACCTGTGTAAACCGAAACATCAGGGAGCCCTGCCTTCTCCCGAGCCAGTCCGCCAGTACCGGCCGGATCGCCTCGATGGTGGTGAGGCCTGCGGCAGGGCACGAAAGCCTGTCCCGCCATTCTGCCACCAGGACCTCTCGGAGCTGCGACCGACGCTGCTCGAGCTGACGCCGTGAGCCGGGTGGCGGCGCCCGCCGGAGACCATGAAACCATGGCCTCCGACTTGTTGAGCGCCACCTCCAGGCCTAGGCGACGTATGCGGCCCACCACCTGTGATACCGCAGCCGTCGCCAGCAACGTTGTTTCCCTGTGCGAGCTCTCCCGGGCGGTGACCAGCGTGTCATCCGCTTAACTCGTCAGATCTCCCCCCAGTCTGAGCTCGCCTCTCAGCACCCAGTGGTACGTTGTCTACGTTACGAAAAATCAAAGCATGGGAAAGAGCTTCAATGTTTGAAGAACGTCTAACCGGACTGGCACTTCTCCACGTCCATAAAAACGTACCCATTGAAATAGATGAAGTGATAAAACATTTCGGCAGGAGACGTAAAAGAAAAATTGATTTCGTTATTTAATTAGTTATTTTTATGTTCAGTAGGTACTTATTAATAAAATACCTTCTTTTTAATTGTATCTATTATTATCAAAGTTTAATTAAAACTTCTTCTGACTAGACCACGACTATGTGATTTCGTTCTGAAAAGAACAAAAAACAAAGTAAGAGTTTAGCCTTTTCAAATTAAGCTCTTCCATAGACCGTTTAGATATAGGTACTTAATCAAAAACATGGCGACGAAAAATACAAAAATTTACGTCAGGTGCTTTCTAATTTGACAGTACTAAACTAATATTTCTCTTATTGAAATATGGAGGAACTCTAGCGCCGATAACTTTCCATTACCAGATAACTTTATCGGTGGAATAATTTTGAGAGTTCTTCCATACAAAAACTGTCAGACGTCAATTTAACGAATAAAAGTTATCGGTCGTTGGTATTAGGTATATAATACCCATACCCACATAATAAACGGAATGTACGGACAACAGCAAGTCAAGCTACCCGAAACTGTCAAATATTTCCAATCAACCTTGAGCCTTAATGCTATAGCGATAAAGTTGAAAATCTATTAAAGAAATTTGACAGATTGCAGTAACTTGATGTGCTGTTATCTGTACCTACGATACGAATTATTATTTTTTTATGACGTTGCCCCACACTAGGAATTACTCCTGTATCATCTCACATACCAGATCCGGAACAACTACCTGTAATATCGTACCATACAAATATTAGTTCCGTACGGGGATCGAACCCCGCGACACGCAGCGCAATAGCCGTTCACTCAACCACTGCATCAACCGTGTCGTCAAAGCTACAAACATTGATATTGCCCCCGATTCCCTTGTTCACAAACTAAACTAAATTTAAGTTCAGTGCATCTTTTTCTTTATATTTCATTAAAAAAAGGACAGAAGATATTATGTCAGTTTAGACCTGTCAAATTAGTCCGCGTTTGACGTAAATTGATGTATTTTTGGTCGCCATGTTTATAATCGCGTCTAAACTGTCTATGGAATATTTTGCGTTATCTTTAATCCTTTTCTGAACGAAATAGAAAGAAAAAGATGTAGTTAACTTTAAATTAGTTTAGTTTGTCAACAAGAGAATCGGCGCCATTGTGTAGTTGCCTGCCTACATTAATATGGATTTTTATGGTTTCTTACCGGCTCTTCTCTGCCCACGGCCCATGTTGGTTTATATGAAATAAAAATATTTTAATTTGATATAATTGAATGTGTCAAATTTCTCAATTTTCAGGAAAATTCGCCAAAAATGTTAAATCCACTTTCAGAAAAAAATGTAAGAATTCTCATAAAATGTTAACAATCATGAATTAATGGAAAAATAACTTCAAATTAATCACAATAAAGTTCAGTTTACGCTACAACTCTAGTGCGAGTAAGTTTGAAAGCAACTTAAAAGTCGATAGAATAAAGTTGATATTTGTTCAACTTGAAATAGGGTGGAGAAAGAAAATACGTTTGTTTGAGGTAAACATGATGCAAAAAAATGGGAGTGTAATGAGGTGTGCAGCATCAGGCTTCCTCCAGTCAGACGTGCCTTAATTATTCGACGCTTGATTTCGCGCGCGCCGAAACTAGCGCGCACCTCCGCCTCGGGGTCCAACAAATAGGGAGCGGGGACTTCCCCATGTCTCTCGCCCCTGGACCCATTCATGGGGGGCGGAAGAGGGCGTTGTCCGCCCTTCCTCGACGCCCGGTGCGTCTTCTACGTCCCGGGAAGGGAGTTGAGATCTCCCTCTCCCGTTCCGCAGCTTTCTTCTGCGACATCACGTCTTCGCAGAAGGACACCACCGCGTCCCACGACACTGCGCTACCGACCATCCTCCGCACTACTGCCGGCAGCGACAGGTCGCCTCCTACTTCATTTGTGAGGACACGGCGCTGCTCCTCCCAAGCTACACACCCGGAGAGCGTGTGCTGCGCCGTGTCCTCCCCGCATTGGACGCAGTGGTGGCACCGAGCGTCCGGCTCCCTGCCTAAGCGACGCAGGTACTTGCCGAAGCAGCCGTGCCCCGACAGTACCTGCGTCACCCTGAACTACAGGGAGCCGTGCCTTCTCCCGAGCCAGTCGTCGAGTACTGGCCGGATCGCCTCGACGGTAGCGAGGCCGGCGGTAGGGCGCATGAGCCTCTGCCGCCAGTCCACCACCAGGACCTGACGGAGCTCCTCTCGGCGCAGCTCGATCTGCCGCTGCGCCGGACTGAAGCCCCGTGTCCGCTTTTCCTCGCGCCCTCGGTACAATGACGCGAGTACTTTCGCCTCTAGGTCCCAGGGCGGGGATCCGGCCAGGACGCAAGCCGCCTCGTAGGAAATCGTGCGATACCCGCGGACGACCCTGACGGCCATCGCCCTCTGCGGCTTGCGCAGAATGGCGAGTGTTCCGGCCGTCAGGTCCATCGCCCACACAGGGGCCCCATACAGGGCCATGGATCGCACGATTCCCATGTACAACCGCCTACAGGCGGCGCTCGGGCCCCCCATGTTGGGAAGCAACGTTGACAACGCGCCTGCTGCACCCATCAGCTTGGGCGCCAGCCGCCGGAAGTGGGGTCCGAATTCCCATCGGCTGTCGAGCACCAATCCCAGATACTTCATGGTGGACTCGACAGCTATCCGGGCCCCACTGACCACGATATGCGCTCCCGGCGCCGGCGCACGCCGGGGGCCATGGAAAACCATGGCCTCCGACTTGTCAAGGGCCACCTCCAGGCCCAGGCGCCGGATGTGGGTCACCACCTGTGACACCGCAGCCGTGGCTATCAACGTCGCTTCCCTGTGCGAGCTCCCCCGGGCAGTGACAAGCGTGTCGTTCGCATAAAACGTTAAGTCGGCGCCCGATGGGAGCTCGCCTCTCAGCACCCAGTCGTAGCCGATGTTCCACAGCAACGGTCCCAAGACCGATCCCTGTGGAACACCGCACGACATTTGGTGCCGAGCGGCACCGTCACGTCCCCGATAGATGACGCGTCTGTCCTCCAGATAAGCCCCTACTACGCGGCGGAAGTAGGGAGGCACCCGATGGTATTTCAGGGCCTCCCTAATACAGCTCCAGGATAGGGTGTTGAAGGCGTTGGAAATGTCTAAAGACACCGCCAACACCACCCCACCCCGGGACACCGTATCCTCCGCCAGGGCTCTCACGCGCATGATGGCGTGTATGGTGGAGCGCCCCCGACAAAAACCGAACTGGTTGTCGTCTAGGTTCGGCCCGTCTCCGCCCAAGTGGCCGACGAGGCGATCTGCGATTATACGCTCAAAAAGTTTTCCCGCCTCGTCGAGCAGCACTATGGGCCGATACGCGGACGGCGAGTCCGCGGGGCGCCCCTCCTTCCTGAGCTGGACCAGCTTCCCCTCCTTCCACACACTGGGAAACTGACCCTGCTCGACCATAGAGGCTGAGGAAACCTTTGCGCATTTGCTCTTAGAATGCGCAGGCGTCACCCACATTAGGTCGGTAACCCTCGACGTCCAGGACTACGTGCAGAAATGAAACCTTATGAGTAAAATTTGTGAATGAAAATCAGTTTGCATGGAAACCATTGTGCTTATTGGTGCATGCAACGGTACAAGGATGGTAAGAGTTTTTATAGTTGAGTTTTAATGTTTATTCTGTAAAAAAAAACTTGCAATACTTCGTCTAAAAGTTATCGAGATTGTTAAAAGTTTTAGATTTTTTATTCATACCCTCTTATAAGAAAACTGGCTAATTAATTAAAACGAAGCTCGGCTCATCCTATAAGTTACCAAATGATTAAAACGTTTTTAACTTCGAAAAATATTTATCTTGATTTTTTTATTGTTGTTATTATTTTTGCTGTTGGCAACACTTCTGAACTTTCTTAGATTGAACTTCCTATTTATTGTTTCTAGAGTATATGTTTAATTCCTTTTTTAGTTGTTTCTTGTATACAGTTATTTTATTGATGTTTACGGCTAAAGGACTTTGGAATCCAGGTCAGAAGTAAAATCCGTACTAATATTATAAATGCAAAAGTAACTCTGTCTGTCTGTCCGTCTGTCTGTCTGTCTGTCTGTCTGTTACGCTTTCCCGCTTAAACCTCTCAACCGCTGGCGGCCGCTAGTATGTCTATATTTACTATCAGCGATTTCATCTCTACTTACCATCACTAGTTAATAACATAAAAAAGAAACTACAATATACATATGTATACGTGATACCAAGAAAATACTTATTCCTAGACTTGCCACAGGTGTGACAAAGGTGACCTAATCAAATATTCATGATGAAACAGCTACAATAAAGTAGGTTTAGGTCAGTGAAGCTTATTCATCAGAATCCCACACGTTCTGCGATCTGCTGATGATTATGTTTTTTATTGCTATGACGTCATCATTTTTATGAACGTAATACTCTTTCTAAATGGAGTTCTTTTTGCGCTTTACGAGTCGGAGATTTATTTGGGTTTTATTATGATTGGTTAATTAAATTAAAGGTAAATGTTATAAAGGGGGCTCGTCTGTCTTTACAATGTTTAAGCTACTATAATAATGTTCTATAGGAAAGGATTGAATATATTTCCTTCTATCTAGTGAATACAAAAAGTTCCCATGGTATAAGGCACAACATTTTACCACTTATGTCAATAAACCATCCACAATACTCCATGATACGACGCCCCAAAAAGCTTTCCAGAAGCTATACATACACCCATCACATTATATGTTAAGAGAAACATAGAAACTCGTATAAACATCTCCAAGTTTGTCATCCTTTGTATACGTCTAAGTCCTCACTACCACACTGAGGGAAGCTTATAAAGACAAATAGCCAGATTTATATCCGAACACATTAAAACTTTTTCGTGCTGTTTAGATCTTCACTGTTACTTGTCCATTTACTGCTGACCTTAGAATTTACGTTTTATGTCCCTTCTTAGTCTCAGGGGCTGTGAGGTCCAAATGGAAGTTATTGAGTAAAAAGATAAATATAAAAGTTCATGCTTCGTATTAAGAGATCAGAGTGATATGTAACTTGTGTTGATAGTGGCAAAATGTTGGCCAAGTGTGAAGAATCTATACGGAAAAATGTCCAGACCCAATCCCAAGCATTTCGTAATTTATAGATTCGACGTTATTAATGGTAACAAAGGTACTTAAAAAAACGAATATACAGCGAAGGGCAAGTTTGTAGATGTTATGAACGCCATATATCTAGAATATTATAGGGAGGTTAAATTGTGTGTAAGAGGTACTAAATTCAGGAACTGCCAGTCGGATTTGAACAGTGCATTTGGTAGCCTACATCTTGAGGAAGACGTTTAACAGCGCACTAAGACCCTAAGAAGCCGATCAAAAACAAAACGTCAAAAAGAACACCAAGGAAAAACTAGGAGCCCCGGAAACATTGGAACGGAGCGGGACGGGAAAAAACAAAATTCACGCAGAAGTTTCAGGTAGAAGCTAGGAAAGGAAAACATGCCTTCAAGTTACAATTATCACGATTTTAAACAAAATCACATGATATATTTTGAAGTTATACCGTGCGATTTCCATATGAGTATACCAAGTCCTTCAGGAATATCTTAAAAAAAAGAGTAGTTCATCACACCCACGCTATTACACCATAAACGTGGGGTGGTGGAAAATTAGCTACTTTTTAAGCACCATATTAAAAGCAATTTACCGTCACAATATGCTAAGTATTGCGTGCATGACTCTATCGTTTGTAACAATAGGTTAACACAATACAAATCTAAATTTCATTCAATAGCTACCAAAAGAATGGAATTATATCCAACCTTTGTACAGTTTCACTTGTAATTATGGCAAACAGTTCAATGTAACATTGAACGATGGCGTGTTTTGGGGATGGCTAAAAATAAACTTATAGACACGCGTACTTGGCTCTTTGCAGCTTTATATAACGAATCTTTGGGCAATTGATATCATATAAGGACAACAGTCCAGAGGAAACCTAAGATTATTCCACTCCATAGATTTACACATTAATTTTAGAACACCTCATCTAAATTAGGCGAATTTCTATGGCGTCTGTAATATAATCTATACTGATCTATAGACTAATATTATTATTTATTTATTTATACTTTCGCACAAAGAAAATGTACAGAGACGGACTTAATGCCTTAGGCATTCTCTACCAGTCAACCACGGGTGGTGAAGAGACTAGATGGCTAAATAATTTATTTGTTCAAGTGCGCTAATCTCTGACACTAACAG